>OZ007592.1:169369717-170569717 GCA_963931845.1 Maratus michaelseni | reverse complement strand
AGTTTTTTTAATTAAACCAAATTAAACATAACTAATTACATGCTTGCATTAGGGTATTGCATTAGGGCATTAGAGTGAGAGAAAAAATATTATTAGATCAAGCTTCTAAGTACTTCCCCCCCCCCCAACATATAGCTTCTTATAATAAAATGCAATGGTAGGAAAGTGTTGGTAACCATGCCAGGTGCGACCACTCTAGTCTGTGAATCGACTGTAGCTAAACACCATGTTAGGCTTAATGAAAAACATATACTAACATATGACAACTAAATGATAATTTCTTCTACTGCAAATCATGTCTGTTCAGTATATTTTAATATAAAACATGTATATCAACATTTCTGTAAACACTTTTTTCTAAAATAGTGTAAACAAATGGAAAGCGGTTTGGTGAGCCATTCATTTTTTAAATTCATTCATTTTCATAAAAGGAGAAATTTCTAAGAGGATTTGAGTGAAATTCTAAAAGTTGCAAACTATCTTCCAGCGATCCATTTCATTATTGAGATAGAGAGTGACCACAAGCTTCCTTAAGAACAGATTTTCAAGAAGTGGTAACATCTGTCTATCGTAAGGCTATGAATTCTGGACAGTATCTAAATTTTGAATCTATAAATCCAATTTCCCATCAAATCACAGTTGTAAGAACTTTGGTCCATAGAGCTAAAAGTTATTGTACTACTAATTCAGCCCTCCGATTGGAGAAAGAGAAAATAATTTCTGACTTAAGGAAAAATGGTCATCCTTTATGGCAGCTGAAAAGGATATTTTCTGAGAATCACGCGTCACCCTCTATAATTCATAGAAGCCCCACCAGTTATGTATCTATTCTGTATTACAAAGAACTTTCTGAAAAAAATTCTAGTTTCCCCAGGTCTAATAATATCAGTACAGCCTTCAAACCACAGAATGTTTTAAAAGATATACTTTGTAAGTAAGTCTAAACCTAGAATCCCTCCCCTACTTAAAACCGGCACAGTGTACAGTATCCCCTGTGGGGTCTGTGATTCAGTCTATATTGCTGAAAAGGGTCATACTTGCACCATTCATCTTGCCGAGCATAAACGTGCCTACAAATATGGTAGCCTTCAATCAAAACTAGTACAGCATTCTTTGGATACTGACCATAGTCCAGATTTTGCAAGTATCACAGTAATCAGATCCAGCTGCAATAACATTAAGAGTAGAGTGTTTCTTGAAGATTAGTTTACTAGTAAGCAGACTTCACCAATTAATGAATCTTGTGGGGTTCCACCTGAATATACGGTCTTATTTTAATGTAAGTTCAGCAAAGTTTTGATTATTTTAACTGTTTAAACTATTGACTGTAAACATGGTTCGGAAATTGTTTGGTCAATGTATGTAATTGCACTGATGAAGGGCTAAAAAAGACCGAAACGTCTGCATGTAATTTTAATTGTATTTTATGTAATTTTAACTTTTATGTCTGATTAAATGTGATATTTTATTTATAAATAAACAAAATTGTCTGGAAATATCAAGTTTGTAGAGAGTAACTTTCTACAGCCATTGCACTGTTTAGATAAAGCTCTATATAGCACTTAAAACATTGCCAATAAAGACATTGCCAATTAGTTTGAAATAACAGAAGATTATATGGAATTAAAGATTAATAGGGAAAAAAATATTATAAAGAATCCAAAGACAACAAAAATAATTATATCCATAAATAATATTCATAAATGGCCCTTCTTTTCAAAAAAAATGTTAGAAGAGAACAAAATTTAAATTCTAAATAAAAAGTTTAATAATGTTTCAAAACTCCATTTTAAACATCATTCATCCACCCCCTCAAAATAAACAAAATTTTATAACTAAAAAATTTTAATGCTGAATTACCATTCTCTGTATTGCACAGTATTTTTTAAATGTACAGAAAACCTACACCAATCTCTAATAACTCATTCAGAGTTTGCAGCGCACCAAGGCATACAGTATTTTTAAATTTAGTGCAATTATCTAGCAAAACTTTGTCACAGTACATTTAAAAATATTGTGTGCTATGGAAAATGACAACTCTGATATTGTATACAACATTTCAAAATGAAAATTAATTAAAGTATGACAAAAGATAGAGTATTAGGAAGAAATTGATGAAATTTTAAGCAAACAATGTAGTCCTGTTATACCAGCCATACTCAACCTGCGGCCCGCGGGCCCCATGTGGCCCAGCGACCTTTTTTGTGCGGCCCGAGACACATAATCATTTCTCCCTATTTATAAAATTAATTGAGATATGTTTTTAATATTTTCACTGCTCTTTTATATATTTTCATGAGAAGACAATTTCCTGTTATTTATAATTACTAATTTAAAATTACCTTAAAATATCTTAAATTAAGTTTTCTTAGTCAAAGTTCTTTTTACATGTAGTTTTACTTGTGCTATAGTAGTGTATACATTTCTTAACCCTGAATTCTAAACAAACATTTTTCCAAATTAATTTAATTTGCACTCTATATTTCTACATAAAAAAAAAAAGTTTTGCAAAGTTTTAAAGCACTATTTCAAAACAACAATCTTCACGGCATTTGCAATAGAAATCTATATTTTTTTACATTATTATACAAGCATGTTGCGGCCCGCTTAACGTCGCAAATACATGTTTGCAGCCCGCGAGAAAAAAAGGTTGAGTACGGCTGTGTTATACAAATACTAGGGCTGTGCCGATTAATCGATCAACACTTAGTCACAATCATTTTTAAAAAAAACAGTTAATCAGATTTAAAATTTTCCAAAATCTGATTACATTTTTTAAATTATCAAATTATGGTAAAAATTAAAAATGTAAAACCCTGTCTACAAAATAATTTTTCAACAATATTTCCACAAAGTCTCTTAATTGCATGCACTCGGAACAAAGAGATCATTTGTGAAATGTTTTGCAGAAGGTGAAACAATTTGGGAATGCTACTCAGGTTCCAAATGCACAAAATGATATATCAAGTTAAATGAAGAAAACTATATTTTGACTCTTTGCAGAGTGATATCTATGTAGAAACTCATCAAAATTTGTGCCCTTAAGACAATGAACCAAATTTATGAAATAAATGACTGAACTGGTTGATGATTTTATTAACCCTCTCAACTGGTGGAAAATTTTAAAAAAAGTACCAAATCGTCATTATTAACAAAAAAAAAAAAAAAAATATGTATGATTGCAATATCTGTATTAGTAAAAAAGGTATTTTGTAGTGCTGGTTTTATTGTAAATAAATTTGGATTGAGCTTAGATACAAAAAATGCAAAAGTATTCATTTGCTTATGGGGCTGGTTAAAATGGTATTGTATATCATTTTTGTGGTTTGTTCTGTACTATCTGAAAATAAACATACAGGTGAATTTAATTCTGATCTTTTGTTATATATACGTTAATTTTTAAGCTAATTTTATGTACTATAAGGTTTTTAATTATATGTTTTGAATGATTATATATCAAGCCTCGAGAGACGACTGCACGAAATACAATGTAATCAAGTAACCTCATGTAAATTCAATGAAATGTATTTAATGAAATAAAATCGTTGGTTTACGGATGCTCAATAACATAAGATTTTTTGCAGTTGCCTCTCAGATATCATCTAAATATTTAAAATATCTTGGCATTTACTAGCTAAAACTTTTCATTTTTGGTGAAGGTTTAATTAAATTAAAATTAAAATCATGTAAAACAAAATAGAAACAGATTAAAAATTTGATTAATCGAATAAGAAACTTCGGTTAACCCAGTTAAAACTTTAAATTGTTTCCCACTTTTATAACTACACATTAAAGTTTTACTAATCAATATTTATATTATTATTAACATTATTATTTTAATAAAGTAGATAAAAAAAAAGAAACAGGACTATATTCGTAATGATTCTTTAATAAATTTGAAATAACACAGCAAAATTAAATATATATATTACCTTCTTCTCCAAAGTTTGCCATTTTTGTTTTGCCATCTTAGAAGAAAATGGACCTAAAAGGAAATGCAGAAATGAGTAATTAATCATCAAAAATAATTTAAAAACTGCAAAACAATAATTTTTAACAAAAAATTAAAATAAAAATAACTTTATTAATAAATGAAGTTTTAAATTTATTAATAAAACTCACTACAAGTTCACTACAAACAAACTCCTAATAAGAATTACAATTAAACAGTTTAAAACAATATACTGATTTTTTTTCTATTAAACACTAATTGTTCTGTTTTGCTTTTTTTCATGCAGATGAAATGTTCAGATTTCTGTATGAAGTAATTTTCATATTTATAAACACTGCTAGACTGTGCGTGTGGTGTTGATCACAAAAGTTAAATATCACTGCATGCGAGCAAAGAATCATTAGAGTGCTATCTAGTAGTCTTAGCATACAGACACAACAAAGATGTAAACCATATAAAGTTTTTTTTTAATTTTAAAAAGTTTAGATTGAACCACAATGCGGCAGAGACAGGAAGGAATATTAACAAAGAATTTGGAGATGACACAGTAAAAGAATTAATTGTACAGCAATAATTCCAAAAATTCCGATTAGGCGATATCTGCAAAATGAACTGCAAGTACACACAGTGCCAGTCATCGAAAACAAGGAACTGCAAACACTACTTGGGTCTGACCCTCGCCAAACTGTAAGGGACATGACAAAGCAATTAGTGTATACAATACTCAACAGTTTCTCATCACTTGAACACACTTAGGAAAAGTAAAAAATCCTAAAAAGTCGGATGGAAGTTTGTACTTCTCAGCTCTCCTGGAAAAGAAAAGTTGTATTTTTGAACAGTGTAGTGACATGTGATGAAAAGTGGATCTTGTACAATAATCGTTGCCAATCTGCACAATGGCTAGGTACCGATAAGGCCCTGAAACACCATAGGCAGAAACAGATCTCCATCTAGAGGGGTCATCTCTCTTTTATTTAAGAAGGGAGGGGGGGGGGGACAGTCACATCACTTCATCAGCAATTTTTATATCTTAAATTTGTCCTCAATTCCAAAGTAGCTGTTTTATGACACATTCACAAAGCCATTTTAATTTAGAAATGCATAAAATTTGCAGGTATATTCGTATATGTATAAAATTTGCATGTTCTATTCAGATGCCAAAAAATTGAGTTTCTCATTTTCTTGTAAAGACAAAGAATTTTTCAGAAAATATCGTCAAATTTGACATTTTAAACTGATTTTCAGGACTCTACAGTCACAAAGCTATCATGGGGAAACAATTAGTTATAACTGAAGATGTATCAGACATATAAAAAAATGAAAAACGGTGTTTGATTTTATTATTATTTATTTATTGGCAACTTAAAGAGCCTTAAATTTTATACACTAGTTTTAAATGACTCCGAGTGTCAGAAATATTTGCATTGTTGAGCAGGATTTTTTTAAATACTCTTAAATATGCATTTACATTAAAAATATATTGTAGTATAGAAACTTTCTTAGCTCAGATGAGGAAGGGGTGGGGTGATGATCTCCTGTAACCTCCCCCTTACATCTGCCCTTGCAAAACACATGGAAAAACAAACTTTCATTTGAAGAAGATAATGGTGACTGTTTGGTGGGATACAGACAATACTTTTTGAAATGTTGTGAAACTATTAATGGAGAGAAATACTGCACTCAGATACAATGCAAGAAAAATTATGAGTTATGTGGTTAGATTGGTCAACAAAAATAAAGTTCTACTACTTCATGATAACATGGAACCACGTGTTTCCAGAACAACTGTCTAAAATTTACACATCTTACATGAGACTCTTTCTCACCTTCCACACTCTCCAGACTTTCTGCCAATTTGATAACTTTTTTAAGCATTTGGACCATTTTTTGACAGAGAAAAGATTCATCAATGAAATAGACATAAAAAATAACTGAGAAGTTTCTTCGGTCCAGAACTCCAGACTTCAATGTAACTGGCATAAGTTCTGGTATCTTGATGGTATAGATACATTACATTTAATGGTGCCTATTTTGATTAGTATTAAGCGATGGTTAAAGGGTTTCCCATGTAACATAAATTCATTTTTCTCTGCAAAATTTATAAAATAACAAACTTTTAACTAAAGTCCAAACTAAGTTTTTTTTTTTTTTTTACAAATTTTAATTAAAATAGGTTTATTTGCAGTAAGATAAATATTTTAAATTTATCTAGTAATTTATTAGTAATGTGAATAGAATACTATATTATGTTTACAGACCTATGGAATTTAGAAGCAGTCTGTATAGAGTCACCACTGTTATTTTACAAATATGAAAAATAACCAAAAACTAACAATACATGTGTTGCTCACACATAACCCAGAAACTAAATACGAATAATAAATTTTTATTGTAAAATAGAAAACTATAAAAAAGCTTCCAAAACTGATAAAATAATAAAATACTCATTTTTATGCTATAACTTGAAACATGGTGCAAACCATAATACAGTTGAACCTCGAAATCCAGAATCGGCTGCACTGCGGCGATTCCAGATTTTGGAGATCTGTTAAAAATATTTTTTATAATAGTATAATAACATACAAAATGCAATTTTTTCCCCACTGCAAATAAACTATGATCAAATTGGCAAATTAAATAATAAAATAGGAATAATACAGTAAAATATAACCCCTATGCTGAAATTAAATATACATATTAAAACACAATACATTAATATATAGTACACAATAGATAATACAGCATAGGATCTATTATCCAGTGTCCTGATTTCTAGAACGCTCTAAAAACCGGAACACTGAACGATCTGAAACCGAAACTTTCAATTAAAAGAATTGGTAGATCTTTTTATTTTCTTGTTCACATCTTATTGAAGAGTTAACATACTTTATTATTCAATATTTTTAATATTTTTAAGTTTTTCTCATATATTTCAAGATACCGTAAAATCTCGTTACCCCTCCTCCCCTTCGCAAATGCGGTAAAAAACCATAAAATAATCAGAGATGGCCTAGTTCGATGCTCTGCGGAATACAAGCATTGAATGAATGCAACCGCCGGACATATGTTCTTTTTTGGATCATTTTTATAACTTTGCATCGCCAAAATTGTTAAAAATACGGAAGAACTAACTACATATTCTTAAATTTCATACTTTTCTTTCTTAAATGCCAAAATCCATCAAAAATTGTTTGAATTTTAACCCTTTGAAATAAAATATTTTTAAAACATCGTTTTTTATTTTCTCTTTATTCCCCTTCTTTCTTAGAACCCGTTTTTGAAGATAGAAAATCTGATTTCATGATAACAGGAAGCCTATGTCGTCTAAAGGCACCCCCCACAATTCGGCCAATCAGAGAGATCAAATCAGGAGGATGAACAAAAGGTATTTGTTTCCTCGTGATTCAGCTGGAAGAGAAAAGGAATGAGAGAGGCTGGAGAAAAGAGTGAATAAGAGAGAAAAGTGATAGGATTCCTTTACTGTTTAAGGCCATTCCCAGAACATTGTACTTAGTGTGCTTTATTTATTTATTTATTAGGAAGGCTGCTTTTTTGGGATTACTTGAAAATTTTTAATTTCTTTACAAAATTGCAGGGGAAGGGCAAAAAAATGGGATATTACGGTAATTATGTATTCGTTTATCTTCATTTGATGTATCTAAAATCATTTATTCATTAAAAAATAATCAAATAAAAATAAGGAACCTGACACAATATTTTTTAAGATGATTTTTTTAAAACACATCAACGTTCTCAGGGGTTAAAAAGTGCAAAATTCTCTCACTTTATTGAGAATCCTGTTCCTGTTTTTTTTTATGCCTTTTCTTAACTTGTCCGTTTTTTAATAATTAAGGTCTTTTAATTAACGGTCAGGCGGTATAAAAATATACCAGAACATGTCCATATTTATTTATTTAGTTTTCAGCTAAAAGTGTTTAACTGCATTCCATGAGAAATATGGAAATTACAGATAAGTCTTAATTAATAAAACTGAAATAGGGAAAATGTCCGGATTTTAGAGATTTCCGGAATTTGGATGTCCGGATTTTCGAGGTTCAACTGTAGTGGTTTTCCAAACAGTCCCCCCCCCCCCCCACTTTGTGCATTTTCTTGATTTTAGGAAAAGTCTGATTTCTTATGGTTCTTAGGAATGGGAATGTTTTCCAGAAAATGCTGGTAATCGCACCTCTTACCATATCAAGCACACTGACCGAAGATGACACTGCCCATGAATTTATTAAAGAATTGAGTATGGAGAGATATGGAGACAAAATAAGCTTTTCATTAAAAGCAAGGATGATTGTGACTCAAAGTGAAACACACTGAAAATTATTGACACAAAATGAAAAACATTGAAAATTACCAATATCAGTTTACATCACAACTGATACTGTAACTGCACGACAACCAAACAACATAGAATAGCATAACTTCTGCTATTGTTTGAAATGTAAAATTCTAGAAAAACATAACTTGATAAACCTAAATTAATTTCATTGAAAGCTGAATGGCTTCATCAAATGGAGGGTAAAATTTGTCTAGTTAAATATGGAGAGTTCAAATTCTATAAACAGTAAAGAAATTTATTCCAAGTATTCATGAAATAATCACAAATTATGTGCAAAGGGCTCTTACATGTAATGCATTTTTATGATACTTAGCTACTGGAAAACAATTAGAAAAAGTCAAAACCAATTTTAATTTTCAGTGGCTAAGTATTGGGAGGAAAAGGGAAAAAAAATCCAAATTTATTTTAATATTTTTAAGATGCAAACTTTGTTAATAGCTTTCCTCTTACAGAAGGTCAATTTATTTTTCCTGCTTCCTTTCTGGGTATTCCACATTACAAATGTAATGAACATTTCTATATGCAATTCAGGACATTTTTGTACTGAAATGGATGACACATTACATAGAACCAACATTGTAAAGACTTTACTATAAAAAATTAATTAAATTTCAGGAGTAAATATTAGCATTACAGAAGTCGTACATTTTTTTTTTTTAAACTATACTTTTTAATAATTTTTTTATGCCTATAGAGTAAAAAATGCTTACCTGATCGACTTATTTTGTGATTTTTTTACCGCGAGATAGATGAAATTCACATTTTTTGCCGCGACTGATTGGCAAAATTTGCATTTTTTTTTTTTTTTTTTAACAGCTGATTGACGAAATTCATTGAGAAAAAGTTGCGAATTTCGCTAGTCGATCATTGAAAAAAAAAATCATGATCGACTGGCAAAATTCAGGATTTCTTTTTTACGACCAACTGAAGAAATTTGCAATTTTTTTCAATGACCTTGACAAAATTCTCGATTTTTTTCAATGACCGATTGACGAAATTCTCGATTTTTTTCCGAAGACACATTGGCGAAGTTCATGATTTTCCCCCATTAATGATTGATGACATTCGCGATTTTTTCTGCATATGATTGACAAAAATTGCAATTATTTTTTATGCCTGACTTATGAAATTCACAATTTTATCTGCAACTGGTTGGTAAAATTTGCATTTTTAAATTTTTTAGAACTATTTTTTAATCTTTTACAATTATTAATTTCAAAAATACTAATTTTGAGGAATGTTGCGAAAAAATTAAAAAATGTATACTTGAAAAGGTTTACTAAAAATCACATTGTGAACTTGGGAAATTTGGGGATCACGGGGAAACTAAACTCAAAATGCAATAGGAATTTTTTTTTTTTCTTTAGGCACAGATTTGCTTATATCAAGTTTATTAGCGTATACTACCATACTTTAACCTACATTTCTGGAATATTTTGCGCCTTTTTGTCACCCCCGAGTCTGTGGATTCCGAAATGATGAGGAAATAGTGAAGTTTTTGCTTTTTTTTTCTTCATTTTTTCTTTCTCTCGCATTTTTCCGGTCTGTACGACTGGCAGTAAAGACAAAATTGTAATTTTTTTGCACCCCCCTGCCTTTTTTTTTTTCCTCGAGCCTTTACGACCCGAAATAATGCCGAAGTAGTACAATTTTGACTTTCTTTTCTGCTTCGCTGGGATTTTCCGTGTCTGAGGGACCTAAAAGTAATGCTGAAATCAAAAAATTTTCACTTGTTTTACTGAGTCTGCATAATCTGAAATAATGCAAAAAATGGTAAAGTTTCTGCTTTGTTTTTATTTCCCTCGTATTTTCCGGATTTGTGTGACCTGCAGCAATGCCAAATTTGTAAAGTTGCTTTTTTTCTCCCCCTTCCCCAAGAGTTTCCAGATTCAAATAAAACGCCCATATAGTAATTTTTTTTCTTGAGCCTATAGGATAATAAATAATGTCCAAATAGCAAAATTTTGCCTTTTTTTCTTTTCTTACCTCAGATTTTGCAGGTCTGTATGACCGAAAAATAATGCTCAATCCCAGTGACAGAACTATCTTCAAGTGTCTGCAACGCTAATAATGTTTTCAAAAATAGTCTGTAATACGCAATATATCATATAAATCTATTCTTGCTGCTGTTGTAGTTGTAGTGCTAATTAATTAAGGCATCAGCATTTATCAGCCTTTCCGAGTAAAAAAAAAAATTCTGAAATTCACAGCTGAAAGGTTACAGAAGAGGGGGGGAGGGGAAATAATCCCCTCTTGGGAATAATTATTCTTGTTGCATGTCGGATTAACTCTGCTTTTGATTCGAGTAAATTTCAGGCTGAGTGTAGATTCTTGCAAATTGGGTATGGGTTAACACGATTTTTCAAAAGTTGGTTCAGTATATTGTTTCAGATTAAAAATTAAGCCTATATTAATAAGCATAGAACTTTACGTTTCTGCTGTTTGCTAAAGGAATGCTGCACCTTTCCCGGGACTATTTCACAAAATTCACGTTTTTTTCGTGAACCTTTGACGAAATTAGAGTTTCTTTTTTCTCCCGTGATCCTTTGGTGAAATTTACGTTTTTTTTCTCGTGTCCCTTCGACGAAATTCGCACGTTTTCCGTGATCCTTTGACGAAATTAGCAGTTTTTTCCACGATTCTTTGACGAAATTGGCATTTTTTCTGTGGCCATTTGACGAAATTTGCGTTTTCTCTGTGGCCCTTTGATGAAATTCGCATTTTTTCCATGATCCTTCAACGAAACTCATGTTTTTGTTACAGTCTTTTGACGAAAATCAAGTTTTTCAGCGGCCCTTTGACGAAATTTGCATTTTTATCGCAATCTGTCAACGAAATTAGCCATTTTCCCAGATCCTTTGATGAATTTCGAATTTTTTCTTTGGCCTTTGGACAAAATTCGCATTTTTTCCGCGATCCTTCGACGAAATTTGCCGTTTTTTTTTTTCGAGATACTTCGACGAAATTTTCAGTTTTTTCGAGATCATTCGACGAAATTTATCATTTTTACGAGATCCTTCGACAAAATTTACCGTTTTTTCGAGATCCTTCAACGAATTTTACCATTTTTTCGAGATCATTTGACAAAATTTTCATTTTTTTTCGAGATCCTTCAACGAATTTTACCATTTTTTGGCGATCCTTCGGCAAAATTTGCCGTTTTTTCGAGATCCTTCGACGAAATCTGCCGTTTTTTCGAGATCCTTCGACGAAATTTGCCTTTTTTTTGACAATCCTTCGACGAAATTTGCCGTTTTTTCGCGATTTGTTGCCAGAATTCTCCATTTTTTTGCGATCTGAGGACGAAATTAGCCGTTTCTTCGATGAAATTGACTGTTTTATTGTGATCCTTCGACGAAATTAAGTTTTTTCCACGATCCTTTGACGAAGTTGGCGTTTTCTCTGTAGCCCTTCGGCAAAATTCGCATTTTCCCACAATCCTTCAACGTAACTCTCTCTTTTTTGATGGCCTTTTGACGAAATTCACGTTTTTTCATGCCTTTTGACTAAATTTTGCAATTTTTTTTTCGCGATCTGTCAATGAAATTAGCCATTTTTTGCTACCTTTAAATGAATTTCGCGTCTTTTCTGAGATTCTTCGACAAAATTCGCCGTTTTTTTTTCACGATCCTTCGATGAAGTTTGTCGTTTATTCGCGTAATTTACAAGCTATAGCGCGTCTTCGGCATTGCATGTGCCTAAAAAGTCGGTCTGCAGGTGCCCTAAAAAGTCTGCAACGTCTTTTGCAGCGTCGCGTACATTCTGCCATGGAGGCTCAAATTATTAAAATTCTGCCCCTTTTTGTTTAAGAATCCGCGGAACTCGAAATAGCGCATTTCAAAAGACATATTTCTGTTCCATGGCTAGAAAACACACCTATCCTATCTTTAATTGATGTAGGGCAGAGAACTTGACAGTTTTATTATGATCTGTCTCTGTATAACCCATGCTATTAGTAAAATGTCTATCACTAATATTTGGTGAATATTTTTGCTCTTTTTTACATCACATTTTCAGTTTCGTTTTTCAAGTTTTTGATTTGCTTTTTCCACTAAAAATAACGATTTCAAAAACCTTGAAGGATCGATAGAAAAACCCGGAAATCCGAGGTACACCCAGAACACAATCACCCCTGTAAAACTATATAATTGATTTACTTTATCTAATAAATATTATATTTCAATCATTTACTTAGTTCTTTTCACAAAAACTAAATTTACCTGCTTTCCACCTGCCTGCAGGTCTGGGAGACACGTATTTCACAACAGTTTTTTTCTTCAAGCTAATTATTTCTTCATTTCTTTTCTGCAGCATGTAATCTTTTCGTTTCTTTTCAGCTTCCAGAGTTTTAATTTGATTATCTTTATTTTGCCTCTCTTTTTTCAATAGTGCAATTTCTCGATTTCTTTTATACTCTGCATCTTTATATTTTTTTGACTCTTCCTTCATTTTGTTGATAAGAGCAACCTATAAATATATATAATATATATTTATATATATGTAAATAATGAAACATAAAATATTTAAGTTGTGTTATTTTATGCTATTAAAAATTATGATAATAATGTAGTAGATAATGAAAATTTTATTTATGCGATTTTTTTATTTATTAAAGATCTGACTGTAAAAATTATCTTGAATGAGAAATTTATGGGGAGGGGGCAGAGACCCTTGATGTAAAAAATAATAAAGTGTTTAAATTCATTTTAAAAAAAGCCAATAGAAGCTTATTTTTGTACTAGAACTAGGTGTTACCCGTGACTTTGTTCACATAACATTTAAAGAAAATTAATGCAATAATTAAACAACATATACAATTAACAAACTCTTTATCATATTTTATAGTAGATAATACTTCTGTTAATCACAATTTGCATATTTTTGTTTATATATGATCATTTAAATTTCTGTCATGAGCTTAAAATTTTATACTCTTTCACTAAGATTAAATGTGGAACATATTTTTTTTTCCTTTGTTATCTATGTGTCTATGGCGTCGTTTTAGCATTTCTATTTATTCTATTTTACATTTATTCCGTTCATAGAAATTGATTTAGTTTAAGTTTTTGTGCCAAAGAATATTTTTCAAAGTGATTATATTAGTAAATATTTTTTAGGAAATTTGTTAATTAACATGTCACTTTAGATATGATTTTTATTTTATTAGAATAATCTAAAAATAATATAAATTATGTTTCTTTTCCAAAACAATTTATATGATATATTATTATATGATATTTAAAAAAGAAATTAAAACATGGTGGAGCATAAGAGTTTAAAAATAAATAAAATAAGTAAAAAAATACTTTTAACCCTCATATATTTATGGTATTTTTATTTCACAGTGCCACACTTTTAACAACTGTAGATCTACCAATAAAATCAAAATGTTTGTCACGCTCCTAAAACTTTCAAAGCCTAAATGCTTATTTGTTAAGCAATAAAGTTACTTATTTATTTGAATGGCGAAAACAACGTGAAAAAAGCACTCCAAATATGGAACAATGTCATACTGATTGTTGTGTTGTAGTTTAGGATTATGGAAGTTTCGAAATTTGACAGGAATGTATTGCAATGAGGGGCAAAAATTATCCTGTAGATATATTTTTAATATAGATTTAGATATTTTAAAATTATAAGGAATTATATAAGTATCAGAGAAAGATAACTAATAATACTTGGATATTTAATTGGCTTTTTTCTTGCTCTTTTCAATAATCATGGTGCCTTTAAAAAATAGGGGAAAAGATTTTCTTGTTTAATTAGTCGCGTCGCGTCGACTCTTCTTTAAATTTCACGTGAACAATGTCAAATGCAAATCCCATGCTCCAATGAAAATTGCATATGCAAACAACTTTTATATCAACTTTAATATGTTTATTAAATTTTACCGAAATTTAATATTCTGGAAGATTGTACGGTAAAAGGATGTTAAACTTATACTTTGGCGAACAATACACTCTGTGGAAATTCAACTACTTTGTGTAATTACTATAAAATACTAATATTTTCTGAATGAAAACCGGCACATAATTTAAAATAGGACAACACTTTCACCAGGGATAGATTTTCTTATGAAACAATACCAGTCCAGTTAAAAAAAAATTCTTTACTTCATGAATCATGTACAAACATGGATTTATATTTATAGATAATGTGCATGTTTGTCAACTTAATGTAGGCAAAATGCTGAGCTAAATTGCTTGAAGTTTCACTAAGTTTCTTGTAATTTTCAAGAAGTTAGAATACATTACATTATGTGTAGGAAATAATTAATTATGAATTACTAACTCTGCAAGAATTCTTACTTTTCACCTACAATTAGTTGAGAAAAACGCCTTTACTTGAGTGTGTGATGTCACATGCACATTACCTATTTAAAACACAAAAGCGTTTACAGAAATTCAATACTACTCAATAATTTATCGTAAAAATTTAAACGTTATTATTAAATACTAAATTTAACTCAGAAATCATATTTACAATGTAATTTAAACAGAATTTTCTAAAATTGTGTTTTGAAATTGTGATTTTTGATGCAAAATATTATTTCTCAAAAATACTTTATTATACTTTATTATATTTACAAAAATTTTGTTCTACAAAAAGTACTTCATTGTTTCTTGTTTGTGATGTGCTGTATAAAAATAAAATAACATATGTGGATCCCTGTTATTGTAGATTGCTTGATGTCGCATTGCAACCTTAGACCATTTATAACTAAAAAAGATTTAAGGCTGTAACAGAAGCAGCTTTATTAAGACTCCTGCAACTATTAACTCTAAATAGTCTAAGGTGAAGCTATACGAGTGAAGTCTTGCATCATTAAATATGCTTGTAAAAGAAAATATGCATTGACATTAAATTTTTTACTATACACCTTATTCTTTGTACTGGCGGAATAAAAACTAAGCAAAAATGACAATTTTGCACAATTATAATTTAATGTTAAAATCATATGATGTTCTCTTGTAAAAATGGCACCAATTGCACCAGAAGCATTTTACCTTTGTGAGAACATATAATCCTATGGGATGTTCTCTCCAATTTTTCAATTATTGCTGTAACATTTGAGTTTTCACGATATTTCACTGGTCTTTTTAAATGAGTTGCCCTATAGTATTGACTATCAAATCATAACAAAAAATCTTTGCTGTAGTTCGCGCATGCACAGTTAAAATTTATTTCATAAAGATACCTATATCTCATCAAATATTCAATATATTAATATTTTAATCACGGTATACTATTTCTACGATTTTTTGTCAAGTTTTTGGAAAACGGTGTTAAATTCAGCTGAAACTCTGCATGCTATAAAAAAACCTTTTGAATTTTTCACAGAAACGTTACCACCTTCACGAATATACGTGCTATGCTTACACAAATGCACACAAATATTGAACAGGACCTACATAGTCATTTGCTACAGTGACAGATCATTTTTAGCATTTTCTGTTACTTGGGTGATCGAAAATATTATTTTATTATTAAAATTAGTATTGCACCCCCTAATTGTCTTCGCAACAAAATCTTCATTGAAAAACATTAAGTCAAACATGTTCTTTACATCCTCAAAGTTCAAGGGCATTCCGGGCATTTCCTCACGATTTTCAGTAAGATATTTGACGAAACATCTGAAATTGGTCACTGCCTCTTAATTTCTGGACATCAGTATAAATGGAGGTCTGATGTAAAAAAGTGGTTGCACTACAGGTAACTGACTTTAGATGTAATAAAATTAAAATATACATAACAAGCAATTAAAAAAGAAAAGGGTTTAAAAATACTTGAAAACAAGCCTAAACAAACAACAAGCTTGAAAACATATTGGTATGAATGAAATAAATTTATATCTAATGTTTACTTTGGTGAAGATTGAAAGCAAAGGGAAATGTTAATTTTTATTATAGAAATATTGTTAGAATATTTTACTTAACCTTCAAGAAGGCTTCAGCCTCCTGAATCTCTACCCTGACTACAATCCTGCAGCAATAACACATTTTACTTAAACACATAAAAGTAGGCAAAATTCTATTCTTAGAATTTTAAAGTACTTTTCATGCATACCTTGGCTCTTTTCATATCTGCAACCTCTTGTTTCAACTTCTTCAGTTGAGCTTCATTTGAACTAGTACTGAGTAGGTGTACATGTTGCCGTCTAGCATTTTCCATGGTTTTTACATCATTCTTTAAAGATGATATTTTTTTCTCATAGTCAGCACGGATTCTCTTCTCTTCACTTTTGCTTTCAGCAGTTTCTGTGAAATGTTTAAAAATAATAATTTTCCTATAATATGAATTAAACAAATTCATCAATTTGAAATCTTCAACCACTTTTTAGAAAATTAAATGAAAAAAAAATTGCATTAAAAAAGTTTTCTGACAAAAATATACCAAAGCCATAAGAAAAACATACCAAAGCCATAAGTACAACAGCAAAGAAAAAACAAGAACGAAAAATCATGCGTCAAGCATAGATTATATAACACTTTCCAATGCTTCCAAAATAATTTTACAAATCATACCATTTAATAAGCTGAAAGATAACATCTAAGTAAACAATTTGAAAAATGCATGACATATTTAAAAACGTAATTTCAGGAATTACCAACAAATAGAATGTTCGGAAAAATATCCGAATACTTTTATTCAGCCCTGTATATGATCTATAGATTTGTATATATACTACATATGATATTAAGTTTTAGTTCAGTTAGGAAACGCATAGCACAGTTTAAAATTCTCCTTCTGGAGTTTCTGTCAATAAACGGAAATGTGTTCGCGAACTTTTGTGCTTCCCTGTATATGATCTACAGAATTTATACACACCACGTAATAGACAAAAAGCGAGTTAAATTCAAAATCGCATTCAGTAACTTAAAACTCACTTCGAGGAATTATTGTTAACAGACAGTAGAGAATTCTTTTGTGTGTCCCTGTAAATGAACAATGACTGCTATACACACAATATTCTGTAGTGAGCCTCTTGTAATGCACCTTAGTGATATATATAAATTTCAATGCATTTAAAATAGTGAAACATTATTTAAATAAATCGCAGACGATTTTTCTCCATAGACGTAATGTAACGGAATTCTTTTGACTGTCCCTGTAAAGTAACTATAAGTGCTATCACTAGGGATGCACCGAATAGTGATTTTGGCCGAATACCGAATATTCGGCCCACAAGTAAACCGAATACCGAATATTCGACTAGCCGAATAGTAACAGTGAGGCAGAATACCGAATATTCGGCCGAATATTTTTATATTTCAGAATTTAAAAGTAAATTATAAAAGAATTTTACATAATATTTAACACAGATACAACTATTTTATGAACTAGACCTTTTACAAGAAACCTTTACATAAAAAAAAAAATCTGTGCTTTGAGTTATAACTTAAAAAGAGGATAGTCTTACAACTTTTTCAATTAATAAAGCTTTAACTTCGTAGCTTATTCTGTGAATTAAAATAAATTTATAAAATGTTCTTATATTATATAAAAATACTTTAAAATAGAAGAAATTTTATGTATGAATTAGAAAAAACATTTGCAGTGTTTACTTGTGAGGAAGGGACTAAAGTAAAACAATAACAATATATTAAAATGCTGGCAAATCAGCAAGAATAACTTTCCTGCTCCTTTTGATTTGGCAAGGAAGTTTTTAAATGAACCAGAGAGCAGATGTCTGGAATGAGCGATCATATTCAGAGGTTGTAAACATACAGGGTGTTCACACATATTGGAACAAACTTTCTGCGTAGATAATGTGGTCAAGGCAAACATTTTTTGAGCAAGAAACATTATCTCAATCCACTTATTCCATCAAAAATACAGTACATTCAATCAAAAACACACTGTGTCACCGCAAGCTGAAACTGAAATTTTGTTTAAAACTTTAACAACAATGAAGATATTTTAGTGATATTTGCATCGTATTAATTTTGATTGTAGAAAATAGGATGATATAATTAGTACTGTCAGCTGCACTATGAATAAAGGAATATCTGGCGCTCAGTGTTGTTTAGATATGAATGGTGGAAATTTCCAGTACTTATCGTGATGTATAGAAACCAAAGTAACTACGTTGAAAATATCGTTACAATATCTTCAATATTATTAAAGTAACAAAATAAAAATTCAAATTTGACCTGGAGTGAGATGCGCTTTATTTTTGATTGAATAAGTGTGTTGCAATTCTGGTTTCCTGGACAAAAATTGTCTGTCTCGATGTCTATTATCACATGTGAAAGTTCTTTTCCAGTTTGTTTAGAAACATAGTATTTACAAGACAATGTTCAGGAACTTGCATTTATTTGTACATCATTAATTCCTATGAAGGTTATCATTAATAATGTAAAAGCATTCTCTTTCATTGAAATATGATTTTATTTCTATTTTTTTTTAATATCTTTATTAATTGACAGTTAAAAGTAGAAATTGTAGGTTTTAAAGATATTTAAAAGTATTCGGCTTGGCCAAATATTTCGATATTCGGCCAAACCAAATATTCGGCAGGCCGAATAGTTTGATATTCAGCCAAGCCGAATATTCGGTAATATGGCCGAATACCGAATAGATACCGAATATTCGGTGCATCCCTAATGCACACCCTATTCCATATTAATCTTCTTATAATGCATCTTAGTGATATATATGAATTTCAATGTGTTTCAAATAGTGAAACATTATTTAAATAAACCGCAACTGAATTTTCCCCATAGACCGTAATGTAACGGTATTCTTTTGAGTGTCCCTGTAAAAAAACTATAAGTGCTACACACTTCCGTTGAAATAGGGAACATGCTATAGTTAACGACAATAACATATAAAAATTGCAGAGCAATCCGAGCATATTTACGGGAGTTAGAGCACGGCCAGACGGCGGACGGCCATATAGCCAGACAAACCGAAGTCATAAACACTTTTCAACTAGGTTGGAAAGTATTAAAAATGAAAAGAGAAAGGATTGAAAATATGAAATTAAAATTAATACTGTGAGATTTATATAACACTTTGAGATATTATTATTGACTTTACCATTTTTAGCATTGTATTCTGAAACTTTTCAAATCTACTAATATTGCATTTAAAACTTAAAATGAATTTTCTAAAAAAAGTCTACCGTATATACTCATGAGGTCGACTTATATACGAGTTAGTAAAAAAATAAATAAATACTGGAGTGAACTACCAGAGTCACTGGGTCTAGGTTGGAGAGAGAGATAACAGCGGACAGTGGTAATTTCCCTGTGATTGACAAAAAAAAGCTCAACAATAATGTCCCTGTAATTGTTCTGCACTCATTTTCTCTTGGGATAGAATTCCCTTCAATACAGGAGCATTCCTTTTAACATTTTAATCCCCTTTTTAAAAAGAGTTCAACTTGAGAATGCTTCTAGATTTCTCTCCTAAAAGTCCTACAATACAAAGAAATACTGTATTTCAGCAGTCTAAGAAGTTGTTTATCCTAGTATATAAGGCTTGAATAGATTTTTCAAAGAATTTTTTTTTCTTTTTTATGTACCATTAAATTGATGTGAATAGGTTTCAAAATAGTTTAAGCTTCTTCAGTTTTATATAATTGTACAGTTTTAAAACGTTGAATTAAAAAAAAAAAAGTGATTAGAAATGTAAAATAATTACTAAATTAATGAAAATTTATATATATATATATTTTAATCCTCAATTACAAATCATTTTTCAACATGCTACCAGAAATGCAGTTTGACTTATACATTAAAATTCAATTTTCTTCAAAATTTTGCGTAGAATTTGGGGTGGGGGGGGGGGGGTGACTTATACACGAGTATACACAGTATTTCCTATGGTTACTGATAATAGAAAATTATCAATGAGAACAGAAACAAAAAAAAAAAAAACTTTGTACAAAAGAAACATGTTTTACTTAACTTTATTTAAAATAATATTTCAATTCAGAGTAAAAGGAAAATTTCAAAACAAAGAGAAAAATAAGATTTAGGAAATTAAAACTAATTATGTAACTATGTTTATTCATTACAAATATTTTCATTTGAATGTTAGTATACAAATTAATAAATATATAACATAGGTTAGAATCTGTAAAAAAGTGATTGAATTCTTTGGACATTTTCAACCAAACAACCCTTCAGGAACTTCTTACTATTCCACACTTACGTTAATGTGTTTGGAATATATTCACGTTGTTTTAATTATTCGTAATATGGAAATAATTTGATTTGTTCTGTAAATTCATCTGTCCCAGTTTTTTCCTATATATTCTTGGAATAACTTGCATATGATATTGTACATATTTATCCTGATATGTACAGCTATGAGCCCCCATAAGTAGAAAAATAAAATAATGTCGTATTCAGATTGAAAGTTAAGTGCTTGAAGGTCATCTTAACATGCTTTTATTATTTAAACTTATGTTTTATGTGTCACTATGTTATTAGTTACATTTTAATTCAAAGAAATTGAAAAATTCACTCATTTAATAAGCAGTGTTGAAATCAAAATCATTACATTCACAAGCATTTCACAATATTTATCTCATAAATCCTGCCAACATGCTTACCAAATTGTACAGAGAATTAGCTTTGGCGATAAGACTCAAAGCTTTTTTATTCGAAAAAATTTATCCAGATTCTGCCACTAAATTTGATTGATCCTTTATTGTATACATATAGATTCTTTTTTAGAAAAATTACAATTTTTCTAAAATGTACTTAATGGAGACCTTCCTTGTGAGATTGCTACTCTGGTCTCTGCATTTTTACGTTGAAAATCTTCTGTTAGTAAGACTGCCAAACCTCTTTAATCAATATTGTTTTTCTTTGCATTAAGTGGCAATTACCATGATAACCAAGACGACTACATAAATGTCTTCTGTAATTGAGACCAAACTGATACAGATACATTACTTAGAGGTGCTTAAACAGCTGTGGGTGAAGAAAAGGGAAAATTTTACAAAACATTGCTGATGAATTTTGTGTTAACCCTTTACACATTCTGGATTGATAGATTAGCAACCTCAGCCTGATAGCAAAAGAAAATTAGTGCACTTGTCTCTCATAGTCTCACATGAGTTACGTAGTATATTAGTACTGGAACTTGGGTTAATTATTATGTAAATTTATTAGGATGTGTAATAAAAAGCTGAAGTTTTAAACTAAACAGTTAGTTAGAAACTGATAATTTGTGACTGACAGTGAGAAGACATGTAAAGAACGTTGCTCAAAGTTTAATGTGCTGAGATTTACTCTTTAAAGAATAATCAAAAACAAGGAGATGTTGCAGTTATGATATACTAAAAGGCAGGGAAAATTAAAAATAATATATTTACCAGAATATCCTGAACTAGGAAAGTATCCTCTGACATAGGTGAAGCAATGTTTAAATGATAACATTTCAATAAATGGTCCATTGATCAAGCAAAAGACTCAAGATTTTGCAAGTAGACTAAAGATTAATAACACTAGTCAACAGCCATTTTGTAATCTGATTTGTAATAAACATTTTCGTATGTATTTTTGCATGTGGAATCCGAATCTGCCATCAGAAATTTTCTATCACATAAGGGTTTTACAAAATTTTAGAATATAATTTTTACATAAATAGTAAAATACGTGGTGAAATGTAAATTATAATTTACATTTTGTGGTCAAATAATGAGGAAATGTAGGTTAAAACCTTTATTTGAATGCATTCAGACATCAAGAAATACATCATCCTATTTTGAAAAATAACATTGTTAATATTAACATTATGTGTTATTGTGCAACAGTTTCATGCACATATTAGTTCATAGTTTTTTGTAAAGTAATCAAGAAAACATTTTTACTGATGAATATTATGTTTTGTTTGTATTTCAAATTAGAGTGTAAAAAAAATCATGACTTTTTTTTAATTAAAAAAAAAATTGAATTTCTTTCTGTTTTAATCAGATTTTTTTTAAATCTAAATCTGATTTTTATGTGTTTTTTCACTGCATTAAAATACAGAATAGCTACCAGGAATTTATGTTTTCAAAACAATTAACCCTCTAATTACTGACATAAACTATTTTTTTATGTTGTAATTAATAAAATTATAATTAATAGTTAGCAATTACAGAAATTATAAAAACTGCAAATTAGTAATTTTATTAGTTAGTAGCATAAAATAATGTTATTTACACTAATATTTTGTAATTATGTAAAACTATATTAAAAACTGCTCATTTTAAAATTATTAATAACTGCCTTTAATATTAAATTGTTAACATTGCTTAAAATTAATAATTATTAAACAATTAACTATCTAATTAGGAAAATAATAAACACTTTTAGGCTTTAGTTACTAAAATGATAATTAATAATATATTGAGTATCCATTCTAGAAAGAAAAAGGGCTCCCAAAAAGGGCACTAGTTCCTAAACTAGTGCCCTTTTTGGGAACTAGTCCAGTAGAAAAGGGATTTATCTTTATTTCATGAGGAAGTACATTAGTAATATCTTTAAGTAATGATATAAGAAATAAAAATAAATAATTTCTTAATATGATAAATAAAGTGACATTAATTTTTGATTTTATGAATTACAAATTATAAAAATACAATTAAATTGCAACATGAATTAATAATCTCCCGTTTTTTCCAAAGAAATAAAGTTCTAAAATTTTTGGAAGATCTTGGACACACTGATTTAGTGGGAAGAAAAACAAGAAAAAAGGCTTTTTTTTTGGGGGGGGGGGGGGCTTAGATTTAGGAATGAAAAATAAAAAAATTCTTAAAAATGGGTGAGGGCTTTTAAGCTGGTATTATAATAATTTTCAACCCCTGCGGGACATGGAAAGAAAACCAAAAAGGTTATTTACTTATCAGTAGCAAGTAATATTTTACTTTTGATAATTGTATTCCAAGCATTTAGAAATTAAAAGATACATAATAGCCTAAAAAGGAAAAAAAATGTTTTAATCAAATACATGAAAGGCATTGTAACATAAAAATAGATATAGGTAAAAATTATTGCTGTATTTAAAGAGATGAAGAATGACCTTACTGCTTAAATTAGATAAAATTTTGTCCCTTTCTCTTTCAGTCTCTATTATTTTAGTTTGCAACTGAGTAATTTTCTCTTCATAATGTTGTCTCATGTTTTGTAGCCGTTTCTGGCTGATTTCTAGCTGACGAATAAGTTTTTCTTTAAGAGATATATCACAGGTTAAGTCAGCCAAGTTTTCACTCAGTTTCTCTGAAAATAAAAAGATAAAGATATGTTTTTAATTTTCAATTATATATATATATATTAGTAATACATTCAAATAAATAACTATTACAGAAAATTTCTAAAATATATATGGGGCTTTCAGAGCTAAAGTGGATCAAGTCCAAAAGTATTTAAAAAAATTGTCCGTTTCTGATTAATACTTATTAATGGTGTATATTTTTAGAGCCATAGTGAACCGAGTCCCACTTTCATTGTATCGTATTCATTTGATCGACCTTATGTAAAAAACATTTAGAGGAAAAAGTTGATCAAGTCCAGTAAATTCTGATTTAAAATTGAATTGCCACCTTAATTACTGTTTTTTAATTTTGAAATTATGACCCATATTTGAGTTAGTCTTTATTCGACAACAATAAAAAAAATATATTGTCTAAATTACTTTAGAATTCAACTCGTGTTAATAAACTTTAAACTTGATTATCTCAAAACTTAATTTATGGACTTGATCCACTTTAGTTCTGTATACCTCATATATAATAGCAATTGTATTGTATAGAAATAAATATGTCAATTTCACTCAACCTAAGTTCATTAATAATTACCATCTTGATCAGTCTTTTCGGTATCAGAGTCAGAACTACTTCCTTCACCATCATGAGAATCACCATCATTAGTCTAAAATAAATAAATATATATATACACACACACACACAAAGTTAAAGAAATATGTAAAATTCTTTTAGAAATAAACATATATTCATACCTCATTATCATCAGCAGCATCTTTATCTTCCTCCCCATCCTCGACTCCAAGATCTTTTTCTTTTCTACATGCAAACAAACATTAAAATGTATTATTTTAAAGTATTAACTTGCATGAAAATCAACAAAACAAATCATCATTTACATATTTATTTTTATCTAAGGAAGCAAGACTGGGACATTAAAAGAGAGAAAATACGTCCTACACAAGATAATGTTAAGAAGATTAATTCCAAAATAAAAATTTAAAATTAATTAAATGATTTTGATTAGCAAGTACAGTAGAAGGTAGAAGGGCCACTAATTCACACAGCTTGGTTTGAATCATTTTGTTGATTTGTGACTTTTTGCAGATTATAGGTCATGTCTATTTAATCTTTGCTTATTTTTTTTTTAATTATTATTCATGCTTAGAACAAATTTATATTATTTATATTAATTTTCAAAAATTACATACATAGTGTGGATTACAGGCATTTGTGAATTGCAGATTTGTAGTAATCAACTGTACAGAGAAAAAAAAAACATTATTTACAACAAAGAAGTTAATAAATATGAAAATATATCCCCCCCCCCCCAACACACACACACACCCTGCCCTCTTTATACATCACAAATATTTTTTCGACAAGCATAGCAAAAATGAAATTTTTAAATTAAAACATTTTTTAGGATAAAATAGTAAATTCAATACATACAGGGTTATCTTTCGAACATAGAGCGCGATATCTTCACGCATTATGTATTCATGCACATACAATTTAGTTCTATTAATCCCACTGATCAAACAAGAAGTGCAGGATACGCGAAAAAAAGGTAAATCATTGCGATAAAAAAATATACTTAGCTGTTTTAAATTATTTGACAAATTTATAGCTGTTTCATTCATGATATACATTTTACTAGTTTTATTAGCCCACTTACTTTTTTTCACAAGTTTAAAAATATTGTATTCAACAGAAATTTTTTTTAAAAAGCAAATTATAAGCAAAAAAGTAGTTTTTTTTTTACCTTATAATGCCTACAATACTTATAAAGGATAGAATTTTTGAAATTCAAAAGAAACCTGATGATAATAAATATTTGTAAAAGTATGCTTGCATGCATTAGAGATGATGTTTTTTTATTCCAGGAAAAAAGGATGGCCAAATATTTGATATTTGGCCAAATAGTCACTATTCGGTGCATTCGTAGAAAATACCAGAAAAAAACATTTAAAAAAAAAACTCTATAGAGAATTAGGCAATTGCAACTTCAAAATACAGAAAAAAAGGAACCTTTTCCCATTCTTACTTGAAAAACTGTGAATACACAGTACATGCACAGAAGCAATTGCCAAGATAATGAAAAATCCAAAAATACTAAAAAAAATCCCATTAAAAAATTTATTTAAAAAAATCTAAAAAAATTTATTAAAAAAAATCTAAAAAAATTTATTTAAAAAAATCTAAAAAAATTTCAAAACTAGCTTTGAGTTACATAACTTCAGAGATACACGTACCTTCCTGTTAAATCTTGTAGCTCTCCACACAGCAGTCTCTTTAGAAAACAGCACACAGACACAAATTTTTATCTTTATTATTATAAAATAGCTGACTTACCCTCCCGCCATTGCCCCGGCCCATGATAACAACCTTAAATGTACCTGAAATCAGTGTTGAAGGATATTTTTTTTAAAATGAAAATGAATCTAATATATTAGAACCCCACTGGCTTCGGCAGCATACACTCTGGAATATGTATGATTTTATATTCTAAATTAAAATTTATCCAAACAAACTAAGAAGTGCTCATTATAGTGATTGTCAATTAAATTTCTGATGTTGAGATATATTAAACTTTCAATTCTAAGCAAAAGTCCTTAAGAAAACCTAAATAATATAAAACCCAAAAATATATCCAAAATAATATACATCTGTTGAAGATGTAGTTTTCCCAGTGCATGCATGCACACAAACGAAAACCCCTCCGCAGATATTTTAGAGCAGAGAGAGAGAAAAAAACGAAGAAGTTTTGCGAATGCACGAAAGGATTTCCAGAAGTAATTTTTTATTAAATAGTAAATATTAATATTTTTTTAAACAAACACATTGTTAGCAAGGAGAAGGTACTATCTATAGGTGGGTATTTTTTGTTTTCTCATATTTTGTTCATGAAACTGATGCAGATTTTGAAAAATTACAGAAAAATCGTTTAACTGGTTCTCAGATTTTTAATTTTTATTTATTTATTTATTTATATTTTTGGGGGGGGAAGGGGAGATGGGGTTAATAATATTGATATTTTTTCAAAATGGACTGCACTGTTAAAAAACAAAATTATGTACATATATCCTGGTATTTCACTTTTCTCTTATTTCTAATCATTAACCCGATGCAGACTTTGAAAAAAGGAGGAGAGGGGTTAATAATATTGATATTTTTTCCAATGGATTGCACTGTTAAAAAAACAAAAGTATGTACATCTATCCTGGTATTTTATGTTTTCTCATATTTTGAATAGTTAATCCAATGCAGACTTCGAAAAAAGGAGGGGAGGGGAAAAACATGAAAAAAAGATGTTTCGAAATTTTTTTTTTTTTTTTGAAAGAATTCATATTAAAATTTTTTTAACAGATTGCACAGTTAGAAAGGTTAAAATACGAAATTTAAGTATGTATGTTTCATTTTATGGTATTTCGAATAATAAAGCCTATGCATGCTGCGGAAGATGCGAAATAAATTTGCATTTTCAGACTGTTTTTTATTAGTGGAACTGGATTTCAGCCACATCACTGCAACTTTTCATGCCATTTTGGGACATTCATAATGGTTTTTAATTAATTACAAAGAAAACTAATTAAAAAATCCAAAAAGTGCATAACTAGAAACATAGAGGTACTTTACAGCCAAATCCTGTACGTCTATGTGCAGCGGTCTCTTCAAAACACAGCACACAGACAGACAGACAAATTTCTTTTTTTATTATAATAGATAAACATATATATTAAAGTAATCAGTGGATCCAACTCAGGTTTCCCAGATTACAGAACAAAATGCACAGTAGAGAGAATATAGGTGATAATTATTTATAATTGAAAACTTTTTACATTTATTATGTATTTTTAGATTGATCGCTAACAACATTAAAAAGCAATTTTATATTAAAAAATATCAATTATGTGTTCAAATAAAGTTCTGAAATTTATTAAAAATGGTACTTTCATATTAACTGCAAATCAGCAGTTAATAGATATGGAAATTGCCAGATTTCATTATTTATAGCTACATTTTCTATTCTGATTATTTCAGTGTTTAAGTGGTAGTTCCATTACATATCAATTAAATTTGTGTCTAATTTTAATTTGGTGGAATTTCAATTGTATTATGGAATGTTAACTGGAAAAAAATGCTGAATTATTTATTGAACTGAGCAAAGCAATGCTCTTATGTGGCGAGACCAGTTGGTTCCTTTGTGACTGTACTCTTCCTAAACTATTTGGCCAATAATCATCTAATTCAGCACAGTGATAGATGCCATGGCTGCCATGGTTTCCATTTTTAAAAAAATAACAATAAATCTGACAAAAATCATACTTTTGAGGAATAATTATGAATCATAAGGACCATAGAATTAATTTAAAAAGTTGCTATCTTTTTTATGTTTCTAAATTCATTTTTTTTTCTTTCAGGTTGCCACCAAAAAGAGCTGTGTATGGACAATATCTATATTATAAAGCAAAAACATGTCCATGAATAATGCTGACATATTATTAATGATGGTAACAATTTGAATAATAAATTTCACTTTTTACAATGGCTGCATGAGGAGGTAGCAATGGCTGCTAATGACACACTAAGTTTCTGACGCTCTTAAAATTGAAAGTGTATGAGTATGTGTTTTTATTAAAGATGTAAAGTAAGATGCTTAGTTATGTTATTTCGACGAATATCGGCTGTCCATGAGTTTAATTCATGTTATATGTTTTCATCTTTGTTCTGTCCCTGTCTACTGTTAATAAAAGTGCCTGTCTATAACTATGATGTCTTACTTTAGTAATTAAGATATTCTCCCCATAAGTGGTGTCAGAAAGAAGTTTGTGCATTATCATGCCTACTTGTATCTATGAATCTAACAATGTGCAAAAAATTTGTGCCATATGAGCTATTTTCATATTATTGAATTACAGTAAAGGATAGTCATTTTTTTAGTCAAGTGAGTCTTTTTATATTTACGATGTTATTACAAGATATTGATCCCATAAAAACTCAGCTAAAAACTGCAAAAGCTGATAAAATTCAGTTATTGTACACTCTTATGTGTAATGAAGATAAATCTCGAGAAAATCGTAAGAACTTATGCAATTTTTCCAGATTTACTTTTACAATAGATGATGCTGAATTCATGACTAAATTAAAAAACATCACTGATACTTTCGACCAGCCACAGATCATTACTATAGCTAATTTATTATTCTTAGAAATAAATGGTACTAAAGAAGAAATTGCGCACCGTATTTTAAGTGCATTTTATCTGACCTTAACAATTTCAAAGAAACGTTCACAACGAACTCTTCTTCCAAAACTGAAATTGATGAAAACACCTCAAAATCCTAAAATTCCTTCTATGACAGGTAATCAAAATCATTCGAACGTTCCATCAAGCCTACTACCAGATAATTTGATGTCGGTGTCACACCCTCAATTTTTCGAAAACCCATACTGCACTTCCATTACATTTAGCAATTTTGAAAATGTTATACCTTCTTTCAACGGCAGTTCCTTCCAGAATATTGATAAATGGATCAATAACTTTGATGAAGTTACTAATATGTTTAATTTGTCCGATTCACATAAATTCCTATTTGCTAAACAATCCCTCAAAGGAAAAGCCCAATTGTTGATTCAAACCGAAAGTCACATAAATATCTGGGCTAAACTCAAACAACTTCTTTTATCAGAATTTGGTTCATCCTATAATTCTGCTGAGCTGCATGACATGCTGAGTAAGCGCAAATTACAAGATAATGAGACTTTAGACGAATACTTCCTCATCATGAAACAATTGTGTGCATGCGGCAACATTGAGGATTCAGATTAAATGAAATACATTATAAATGGTATACCAGATCCCGTCTTTAGGAAATCAATTTTGTACGGATGTGAAACTATTTTCTAATTTAAACAGAAACTCAAAATTTACAATAAAATTCGAACTGATTATGAAAATACAAAATCCTGTAAAGCAAAACTGGAAATGCCAGTCAAAGACAAATCCGTTTGTCCCAAAACTGACCTCTTGTGTATATATTTCTCTTACGTGGCACGAAAATAAGACTGAATTTGTAGCTTGCTGTTTGGCTTGTTACATTCCACTAAGCAGAAGGATGATTCCACCACTGAAACTTGTGTCATATTTAAAAGAAAAATTTCAATGGTTTTCATAAAATGTAAACATATTAAAACGACTGTGTTTAATTATGCAATAATCATGTAAGAGCAGAACACAGATTATTTATTGAGAAGTAATATTAAGTAATTTGTGTAAATAAAATAACAGTAAATAACCTATCATAGTAAGGAATATGTAAAGTGAAATATTTCTGAAGAAAAAAATTATGTCATTCGGAAAAGAAAAGATTCATTTTCATCCATGAATATAAAATATTTTACTATAACTATGTCAGTGATAGTGTCATATTCACATACTCTTAATCCTGCACCTAAACAGACTGAACTCTTGCTATTTATTTAAAGATCCTTGGTATGCACAAAATAAAATATTTCTGAAAATTACATAATGTCCAATTAATTATAATAAATACTTAATGAAACTCAAGAATTTTAAAACAACTGCTTAAATAACGCTCTAATCTCAGAAAGGATCAATGGTTCTGATGGTGAAAATTATGTCATATTTGACAGAAATATACATTCTCATAGTTTCAAACAAACAACTGATTTCTGAGTAGGTTTTCCATTCTGTGAAGGAGTTACCTCCAGGAAAAGCATAGCAACAGCCAGGAAATGCATAGTGATGGTTTGTTAGGAACTTCCAATGATGTCATGACCTACAGAGTCTATATAAAACAGAAATAATTTAGTACGATTTTGTCAATATGATATGATATTCACTGGCTTTTTTTTTTTAATAAATTTTTTAAAATAAAATTCTTTTAAGGAATTATTCATAGAATAAAATTTTTACACAGGGTTTTCTTAATGTTTATTTATTTTTTTTTTACTTTGATTAAAAAAGAGTATTTAAAAAGAATGCGTTAAACCCTTTGGGACCAGCATGCAAAATTTTATTCAGTTTGCTTTTAATAGTAATTTTTATTTATTCAGTCTCAGAAATTTTGTGATTAAATAAGGTAAATATATTACTTTATAAAATTACTGCTACTTAAATACAAATATTGTATGCACCTTTTGAAGGAGGATAATAGCAATACAGACCTGCCAACCTTTGAAAATGAGAAATAGTAGCACACCAAATTCAAATTTATTTGGAGGTTGGTTGGTTGGTGGCTACTTTTTACACTGCAAATTTTAAGCGAACAAATACTAATCAATGAAACGCATATGTATATGCATAAGCACACAAGGTAGGAGACTCTTTTGTTTTTGCTAATTTTTTTGTTGCGGGTGGGATTGATTAAACATAATTATTCCCATTCAACTAATGCTCTGTCCATTCCTAAGCCAAATTTCTGAACTTCACAGTGAATTTTCTGAAAGATTCCAAGGCGATTGGGGGGAGGGGGTGATGGAACTACAGGTATATCTTCCGGAGAAAAATGTCTGAGTTTAGAGTCTTTCATCAGGTCAAGTAAGTTGACCCAACCCTGCATGTCGGGTCTGTACTAATTGTTTTTTATTGCAGTTTGGGTTAAACAAATTTTTCAAATGTTAGTTCAGTATATTGTTTCAGATTAACCCCTTTAACGGCAGTGCCCGTGATATTCACGGGCTGTGTAGGATACTTTTTAAAAATTCAGATTGCTTGATTCCCACCAGTTTTTTAAAACAGTGCGGTTGGCTTTATTGGGTCATTATTTTATCTGCTATTAAATAAGGTGAATATTTCTACTTAAAAAAAAGTATGAATCAAACAATCTGAATTTTTAAAAAAAGTAGCCTACACTTATCAGGCACGACCGTTAAGGGGTTAAAAACTATATCTATAATAATAAACATAGATGTTTGCTTTTGCGTGTGCTGTTTTGCGAAGAAACTGCGGCGATACCAACAGAGCTACAAGATTTGGCAGGAAGGTATCTATGCCTGAAGTTATGTACATTGAAGCCAGTTTTTAGATCTTTTGAAAGCAGTTTTAAAACTTAATTTGTTTTCGCGTTTTGTGGCAAATTTTCTACATTAGTAAAAGGAATCTGGTTACAATCTTTTAACCCAATGCAGCAAATTTTGAAGGAGTTTGCGTTTTTTCATCAATCCTTTGACGAATTTAGTGTTTTTTCAGCTATCCTTTGGCGATTTTTGTGTTTTTTACAAGATCCTTAAATGAAATTCGCATTTTCACGCAATTCTTTGATGAAATTCGCATTTTTTTCAGCGATTTTTTGACGAAATTGCATTTTTTCAGATATACTTTGACGAAATTTGTATTTTTTCAATGATCCTTTGACGAGATTTTCGTTTTTTCAACGATCTTTTGACGAAATTTGCGTTTTTCAACGATCCTTTGACGAAATTCACATTTTTTCACATGATTCTCTGAAGAAATTCGTGTTTTTTCAGCGATCCCTTAACGAAATTAGCTTTTTTTCAGCAATCCTTCGATGAAATTCGCTTTTTGGCGATCCTTTAATAAAATTCGCGTTTTTCAATGATCTTTTGACGAAATTTGTGTTTTTTCAACGATCATTTGACGAGATTCGCTTTTTTTCAGCGATCGGTTTATGAAATTCACGTTTTTTCGGCAATCCTTTGACGAAATTTGCTTTTTCCCGACAATTCTTTGACGAATTTCGTGTTTTTTCAGCGATCCTGTGACGAAATTTGCCTTTCTTCGCGCGATCCTGTGACGAAATTAGAGATCATGTGACAAAATTCGCGTTTTTTCGAGCATTCCTGTGCCGAAATTCGCATTTTTCTTTTTTTTTGCAGAAAATCATAGTTTCAGACAGATTTTCGTAGCATCGTAGTTTTTGGCTCGAAATTGTAGCAACTATGATTTTTTCGTAGCAGTTGGCAGCTCTGGCAATATTACATAACATCCACATAGACATGTGCTACAAGTACAGATCATTTCAAGCATTTTATTTTACAGGGTGATCAAAAATATTCTTTTTATTGAATTTCTTGTTGGTTTCCTGATTGCCCTAGTGATCAAACCTTCGCTTTAAAATATCAGGTCAAATATGTTCTTTATACCCCTGAAATTTCAGAAGAATTAGTCATGTATTCATCCAGATATTCGACAAAAAATTTAAAACTGAAAGTGTCCCACTTTTAGCCATATAGTGCAATTCAATTACATGGCAAACTGAGTATCTTTATGAGAGTTAAAGCATGAACAGACAGCTGATAGCAAACAGATAAACTGAAATCATAAACACTTTCAGCTATAGTGGAAAGTGTTAAAAATATACAGAGAGGATGAAAGATGAATAAAATCATTAAAAATTAATGGTACTTCTCTATTATCCCGTCGACCACTTTTCATAACGAAAAACTATCGCCAAACTGTAACGCCAAATAAACAGGAGAACATTGACATTGGATTATCAAAATAAATAAATAAATCAAATATAAGAATTTAAGGCACAATTGTTATTTTAATTAATGAAATAACTAATAAATCAGTAAAACATAATGAAAAATACACGCAAATGTCAAATTAAAAACCACTTGATGACATAACAAACACGTATAATGCTTCTGACATCAAGTAAATGGGACTGCATTTTTGGCGTTTAATCTTACAGTTTGGCGATAGTTTTTTGTTATGAAAAGTGGTCGATGGGATAATAGAGAAGTACCAAATTAACTTTACCACAACTAAATAATTCTACGTAGAAAAAGATGCTCATGTTATAAATCATATTTGTTGAATATTGATTCATTAGTCTCACAAGTTTAAAAACATACTATCTTCAAAAAAAAAAAAAAAAAAAAAAGGAAGGGGGTGATATTGAATTTACCCTTTTAGCTTCTTTTCTTTACGCTTTAATTTCTGTACATTCTTTCTTGCTTCTTCTAAAATTTCTGTAACTGACTGAGAAGCATCTACTCTGATATCATACTGACCAGTAATAGCTACAGTAGAAGTCGGACTAAAGGCACAACGAGGAGAAATCTTCTGGGCATTTTTACGTAACAAGGCACATGACTCTTCATATTCAATCAGTTTTGCTCTATTCAGGAGAGAAAAAGAAAATGTTCTATAAAAATGCTTTAATCATAAATGTCCAATATTTTATAATCATTATTATATAAACTGCGCAAAACAATAACATATAAAAGATGCAAAGTTTACAAAAAGAAATTGACTTTTGTTATATTAAAATTTAAGTCATAAGGAACAATATAATATATTTTTTTTAATTTACCTTTTATACAACACAAACTATAATAGAAAAAAATATGAATTTGATGCTAATATTATAAGCAGTAACAGAAATAATAATCAAATAACAGGATGTAACATTTAGTGATGGGCGATTCTGAAAAATTTGATAATCGATCAACATCGATACTGTATAAAACAACATTGATTAAAAAAATAATCGATTAACAAATTCTAGTATCGATGTTTTAGAATCGATACTTACACAGAAAGCTTAAAAAGAGTAACTCTCAAATTTATCGATCAAATGGCAGGAAATTTGACCATACATCGTGATAATGGAAATTAGCAGATAATAATCGATATTTCCGGCGCTCATTTCTTTGGCATAGCAGTATATAATATATTAGCTACTGTCAAATTTTGTTTCAAGGAAGTTTTTTTGTTTCTTTCCAAGTAAAATTGTTATCTTTTCAGTTTAGAGGTAGGGGGTACTAAGAGTGAATTAGGGAATGCGTAGGGGAAGAGGGCAGCGTTGAATTAAGGGATTGGCTGGGGGGGGGGACATTCACCCCGGATCATTGAAATGTCCCCCCCCCCCCCGAAAGATTTGAGATTTTAAACTTTTAATGGTTAAAAATGTGCAATTTCTCCCCGGAACTCTATAATGCCCCCCCCCCCCCCCCCCCCCCCCGGAAAAAAAGTGTCTGAATTCAACACTGAAAAGGGCTAACTATATTTTAGCTAGAATTTCTTGTCCGAATTTAATAAAAATTTAGAAAGAAGTAGGCTCATGCCCAAGCCTCCGAAAATAAAAGATCCTGAATGTGAGATAAAAATTAAGGGAGGGGGCAGTCTCCCTCCCCCCGAAATCATAACTTTTTTAATTATAGTCAGATTTGAACGGGACCTTTTCTGACATTCTTCCCAAGTCATTTGGTTAATAACTAAACATTTGTATTATATCTGCAACTGTTTGTCACCACTGTTTAAGAACAAGGGGGGGGGGGGGAGTGCGTTTTGTCCACATGGGGGGCACTTTTCAAAATTTTGCCGATACCCCTCATGTGATATATCGTCGGAAAGGTCTGTGACCGCTTAATCATATTATGCATCTCCGGTATCCATCCCCCCATTTTACCACCTCCATGGGGTGTACTTTTCTAAATTTTGCACACACCCCTCATGTGATATATCGTTGGAAAGGTCTGTAACCGCTTAATCATATTATGCATCTCCCGTGTCCATCCCCCCCCTTTGCCCCCCAAGAGGGGTACTTATTTAAATTTTTTGTACACCCCCTCATGTGATATATCGTTGGAAAGGTCTGTAACCGCTTAATCATATTATGCATCTCCCGTGTCCATCCCCACTGTGCCCCCCCCATGGGGGTACTTTTCTAAATTTTGCACACAACCCTCATGTGCTATATCGTTGGAAAGGTCTGTGCCCGCCTAATCATATTATGTATCTGAGGTGTCTATCCCCCCCCTTTTCCCCCCAAGGGGGCACTTTTCTAAATTTTGTCGATACCCATCATGTGATATATCGTTCGAAAGGTCTGTGACCGCTTAATCATATTATGCATCTCCGGTATCCATCCCCCCATTTTACCACCCCCAAGGGGTGTACTTTTCTAAATTTTGCACACACCCCTTATGTGATATATCGTTGGAAAGGTCTGTAACCGCTTAATCATGTTATGCATCTCCCGTGTCCATCCCCCCCCCCCACTTTCACCCCACAAGGGGGTACTTTTGGAAATTTTGCACGCACCCCGCATGTGATATATCGTTGGAAAGGTCTGTGAACGTTTAATAACGCTTATTCATATTATGACCGGTATATGATGCCGACTTGACATCTATAGCCTTAACGATTTCAGTGCCCGAAGTTTGTGTAGAACAGATTGTGCCACCTGGTGGTGAAACGTGGAACTAATGCATATTGCAGACGACTGCTATACGGTGCCGGAGGTATCGGAACCCGAGCCGGAGGTTCGTTCAGTTAGAGGTTTATACTATTCCATGTACAAATTAAGGGATTATCCGGTGCCGAAGGCAGCGGGGACCCGGGTCGGAGGTTCGTTCGGTTAGAGGTTTACACTATTCGATGTGAAAATTATCAGATTATCCGGTGCCGAAGGCAGCGGGTACCCGATCCGGAGTTTCTTTCGGTTCGAGGTTTATCATATTTGAGGTTTTACAAGATTCGAAGCCCCGATGTAAATTAAGGGCCCGCTAGCCGGTAAAGCCAGTTAGTTAGTTCATTAAGTTGTATTTTTCAAGTTCGTCCCCTTTCTGCTCCCCCTGCCGCCCCCCTCCCCCAAAATCATACCTTTTTTAGTTATGCACAGATTTGAAAGGGACTTTTTGTGACATTCTTTCCAAGTCATTTGGTTAATAAATAAACATTGGTATTATATCTGCAACTGTTTGTCACCACTATTTATAAACAATAATAAAAATTTTCGGCTTTTTTTCCAGTTAAAACACTCTTTACTTGGATTAGAGCCACATTACTCAGGGTTATCGTTAGCTAAGTTGTGCCGCTCAAGTTTTTCAAAATGTTTATAGAAGTTATATTTTAAAAATTTCTCCATGCTCGGTCAAATAAAACAGTAAAATTTCCGGTTGTTTAGAGTTTAAAACCAAACCCTTTGAGTTGTGATACTTTGAATTTTATGAAATTTGATGATAAAATCCAAAATGGAATGTGCAGTGACAGTTAAAAAAGACCTGTTACTATCGGATGACCACATGTCAGTAGTTATAGATAAATGTTCGATTAAGCATACTTTCAAGATCAGATCTTAATGACTGATATACTTCAGGTAACACATTTTCTGATATAACTTTACGAGATGGGAGCTTGTGACGAGGCACATATTTTTTAACAAAAAATTTAAAACCACGATTTTCAACGATAGATAGTGGTTGGCATTCAGCAGCAATCATGTGTACTAAATCTTTTGCAAATTCATGGCGTTCTTCACTATTAGGTTACAGTTTTTGGGCTGCACCGTATAATTTCATTTGTTTAAACTTTTTTGCGGCAGGAGCAGAAGAAAGGTTTTCTGCTGCAATTGTCTTGTTGCTAGTAATTTCTATAGTACTTATGTCCTGTGTCTGTTTACGTTTATACGATTGTGATTCTGAGAGCACTAGTTCATCATCATCAGTATTTTCTTTTAGGTTCTGTTGTGCTTCAATCTCCGCTAACTGAATAGGATGTTTCTTTTTTAAATGGTTCTAGAGATTTGTTGTATTTCCAGAAAATTTAAAAGTTCTGTTACAGTTTTTGCATTCTACTGATATAACTCTATCGTTTTCATATTTTTTATTAAAAAACTCCCAAACTACTGATTTTGAAAAGCGTACCATTTTCTATTTAAAATAAAAAACGCATTACAAATACTTCGAAACACGCGACTTCTAATGAATCAACATACTATGAAATGAAACAGCATTAAAAGAATTCTCCATTCTGGTCTGTAGTTTTGTATTTATTTTTTATTTAACAAGATGACGTGTGCGATGCTTTGACGCCTTTCTAAATCTGTTTATCCAACTTTTTTTCTAAATAATGAATCACTTGCAAAGCAGCAAAAATTTTATACTTATTAGCTGACTTTAATAAACAAAGTTTTTCTACATCTGTGATAAAAAGACGCAAGCAAGCAGATTCCCCCCCCCCCCCCTCCAAGAGTGGCACAGGCGAAAATCATCTTAACACTTAACAGTAGACAATGAATTTCGTATATATCTTTATCTGTTTTTAAGCGTTTTGAAAAATTACATAAAACATTAATCAATAATAGAGTTCTGCAACGAGTCGCATTATCAACATTTACCCAAAATAGAAAACAACAAGACACGTGATTATGCGCTATATTTCTTCATTATGTGCTGGGCTGTCAAGCTGACATCTACTTTTTTCTGCGGGTGGGTTAGGAGTTAGGGTCAGGTTAACTTTCAAAGTTTCGGGTTCGAAATCGATTTCGAATTGTGTTTTGTTTTGACTTTTGCGTGTCGGTGTCAGGCCAAGTTGACCAGATGTTTTAAAAGAATTTACAAAATATCTTTCACCATTTAGGTGAAAAATTTATAGACAAAAAAATCGAAAAATGGGGAGAACAGAAGACAAACTTACTTAAAACGTGTACCGTGTACCCTTGAAAAACATAAATAACAAACAGACGATTATTTAGTGTTGGAAAGCTTCAATATTAAAATTCAAAGTATCATAACTTAACATGTTTTGTTCTAAACTATAACAGACTGGAATTTTCACTGTTTTATTTGTCTGAGCACGGAGAAATTTTTCAAATATAACTTATACTTTGACAAAGTTGAGAGATACAACTTAACTAACGAGAATTCTATGTAAATGGCTCTAAATCAAGAATTGAGTGTTTTAACAGGAAAAAAAGCCGAAATTTTTTATTATTGTTCGTAAATAGTGGTGACAAACAGTTGCAGATATAATTCCAATGTTTAGTTATTATAACCTAATGACTTGGGAAGAATGTCAGAAAAAGTCCCGTTGAAATCTGACCATAATTGAAAAAGTTATGATTTCGGGCGAGAGGCAAGGAAGGGAGACGGGAGGAGAGGAGACAATATTGACAGATACAATTTAACTAACGAGCATCCAGAGTAGACTGACTCTAAACCAAGAATGAAGCGTTTTAACAGGAAAAAAGATGAAAATTTTTATTATTGTTCATAAATAGTGGTGACCAACAGTGCAGATATAAAACCAATGTTTAGTTATTAACCAAATGACTTGGGAAGAATGTCAGAAAAAGTTCCGTACAAATCTGACCATAATTAAAAAAGTGATGATTTCGGTCGAGGGGGGGGGGAGGGCAAGGAAGGGGGAGGGGGGGAGGAGACAATATTGACAGATACAACTTAACTAGCATCCGGAGTAAAGTGGCTCTAAACCAAGGATAGTGTGTTTTAACTAGGAATAAAGCAGAAAATTTTGATTATTGTTCATAAATAGTGGTGACAAACAGTTGCAGATATAATACCAATGTTTAGTTACTAAACAAATGACTTGGGAAGAATGTCAGAAAAAGTCCCGTACAAATCTGACAATAATTAAAAAAGTTATGATTTCGGGCGAGGGGGAGGGGGAGGGCAAGGAAGGGGGCGGGGGGAGGGTGGGGAGGAGGCAATATTGACAGATACAACTTATCTGAGTAGCATCCGGAGTAAAGTGGCTCTAAACCAAGGATAGTGTGTTTTAACTAGGAAAAAACCAGAAAATTTTGATTATTGCTCATAAATAGTGGTGACAAACAGTTGCAGATATAATACCAATGTTTAGTTACTAACCAAATGACTTGGGAAAGTGTCAGAAAAAGTCCCGTGCAAATCTGACCATAATTAAAAAAGTTATGATTTCGGGGGACGGGGAGGGCAAGGAAGGGGGGCGGGGGGGGGGGAGGAGGCAATATTGACAGATACAACTTAACTAATTAGCATCCGGAGTAAAGTGGCCCTAAACCAAGGATAGTGTGTTTTAACTGGGAAAAAAGCCGAAAAGTTTGATTATTGTTCATAAATAGTGGTAACAATCAGTTGCAAATATAATACCAATGTTTATTTATTAAACAAATGATTTGAGAAGAATGTCAGAAAAGGTCCCGTTCAAATCTGTGCATAACTAAGAAAGTTAGAATTTGGGGGGCAGGGGGAGGAGAAAGGGGACGAATTTGAAAAATACAACTTAATAAACCAACTAGCTGGCTTCGCCCGCTAGCGAGCACCTAATTTACATCGGGACTTCGAATCTTATAAAACCTCGAATATGATAAACCTCGAACCGAACGAAACTCCGGTTCGGGTCCCCGCTGCCTTCGGCACTATATACCGGTCGTGCTACGCACGCACCGGATAATCCCATAATTTGCACAACAAATAGTGTAAACCTCTCTAACCGAACGAACCTCCGACCCGTATCCCCGCTGCCTTCGGCACCGGATAATCCCTTAATTTGCATATCAAATAGTATAAACCTCTAACTGAACGATCCTTCGTCTCGGGTGCCCCTCCCGTTTGGGCAAAACGCGCTCCCCCCTCTCCCCATAATTTTTTACGCGCCTCATTTTTAAAATTTATGTTATGCGTTATAAAATATAGTAAACTTTCAAACAGATCGCCTTATTATATTACCTAATTCTGTTCGCGCTCCCTCCCCCCCCCCCCCCCCCCCACCTGAAATGTGACGCGAATCCCTTATTTATACAAAATTTGAGAGCAACAGCTGCTCATCTCTGCCGCTAAAATAATCAAAGTGAAAAAATAAATACATGGAATTTAGTGCTAGAGAGATCGATCTATAATCTATCAGATTTCCGTAAGGCGCTATCCTCTGATCTCTGATGGTGATAAGATCGATCTGCAATGACGATTTCAAAGAAAAATAAACGAACGATAATATTCGTAGAGACATCGATAAAAAAAATTTATAAAATCGATCTTGCCATAGTATCGATTAAAAAGATCGACATCGATCTGGTCATAGTATCGATTAAAAAGATCGACATCGATCTGGTCATAGTATCGATTAAAAAGATCGACATCGATATAAATTTGATAACATCGATTAAATCGATCTGGCCATAGTATCGATTAAATCGATTAAAAAGATCGATGTCGCCCATCACTAGTAACATTAAAATAAACCGATATGCAAACAGTAAATTAAATAGAGAGATAACCATCTTCAAGCAAACATCTTAATATTTACCGGTTTATTAACCTTTACTGACATACTGACAATCAATTTAATTTATAAAAATGGCTCCAGAATATTGTAAATTCTTTATCATATCCATAATGTGAAAAGCTATAAATTTGTAGAACATAAAAAATCATTTTTTCAGACTATTTTTTAGTAAAGCAGTAGACACATGTGTTATCATTAGCTCTTTCACATATTTACTTTATAAAGCGTCAAAAGAGTCAAAAAATAAATAATACAATAAATATAAAACAACGGTTAAAATAAAAGTATTGGTTTATCATTAGCAGTGAAAATTAAAAGACATCTATCTCACAATTCATAAATACACAAATTTGGGGAGGGAGGGGGATTGTGCATGTGCATCCTGCATTCTTCCAGAAAAAATGCCCTGCATATCACAAAAAGTTGAAGAAAAGCTTATTACTTACATAAATCACGATAAATTATCTAAAAATAAAAATATAACTATACAATAAAATATCAAGAGAGATAAATATGCATGTTTGATAATCTTACCTTAAACTTTCAATTTCTGCAACATATTCCTGAATAACAGTTGAAATGTCGGGCTTGGTGCCATCCTCTGCAAATACAAAATAAAGAAACACCCAAGTGTTAAATCATCTAAATATATGCTATATATCATATACATACACACTAAATTCTGAATAAATGCACTCTAATACTTTATTAATGGAATAAAAAAACAGGGTATAAAAAAAAATTTTGCTTTATTTATTTACTAGTTAACCCGCTAGGCATTGCCCGGGCCAGAGATAATAACGATCTGTTCTATACGAATATGACTGAAATCTGTAAGGCTTTCGAAATCAAGTCGAATGAGGCAACCCCATCGTAATCGGGCTCATAGAACCTGAGATCGGTAAGTGCACCCTGGCGGTCGAAAGTGCAACTAAAATATTTAAGGCTTCAGATATCAAGTCGAATGAGCCAAACTCCATCGTAATAGGGCCCATAGAACCAGAGATCCTCCTGTAGTTCCACCTTCCACTGCCAGGGGTCACAATCTGTTCTGGAACAGGCCTTTTTAGAACATTTGACCCAACCAAATTTCCTAGCAGAATTGAAATTTAACCCCGGGTAAATATTGACAAAATAGCAGAAATCACAAAATTGAGTTACATAAATGAACAGTTTCAAAAAAATTAATGTAGAATGTAGATATTTTTTAAAACCCAATGGTGCATTTTGAAGAAATTGAACGTGTCTATGATCTGGAGTCTACTGTTGCTACTGTCGCATTTCCAGAGTCTATGCCGATTTTTAAACCTGGGCCGAAAAACGAAAATCGTGTGAGTAAGTTTTTTTTTTTCAGAGGGTTAAAATTAAAGTTTTTCAAAACAACGGATACCAGATTTTAAAAAGCAAAGGGATGTATATTAGGCGCGGTATTTTTAGTTTTTTGTATCTTGTTTACAAACGTCGATTCGAATTTTTAAATATAGGAGAAATAGTTTTAAAAATGCGAAATTGATTTACAGTAAAAAACGTGTTTGAAAGGGTTAACGTGAATTTTTTTTTAAACTAAAGGTTTCTACCTGAACCCGATAGAACGTAGATGTCTTTAGGTGTGTTTGTTTTTTGTTTGGTTATTTTAGAGAGTGGATGCCAGATTTTATATATCACAGAAAACCAGAATTCACAAAAGTGAGTCCTGTGTGTGAATTTTTTTAAGGGTTAATATTCATATTTTTCAAAAACAAATACAGATGTCGAAAATGAATAAATGTAGATATTGGCTGGTATTTTTAGTTTTTCTTACCTTGCTCTGAACTGCCGATGCGATTTTTCGCCGAAATCACATAAATCGCGAAACGGCATACAGAAAATATACTTTTTTGAAGGGTTAACTTTCTTATTTTTTTTAAAACCAAAGGTGGCTTTGAAAAGGGCAAAGTCAGCTTTTTAATTTAGTGACCTTCTTTTTTCCATATCTCTTGTAGTCCAGTGGATGCAAGGCTCAGAAAACGGGAGAAAATAAAAAACAAATTCGATACTTCTTGATTTTTTTTTTTTTTTTTTTTGAAAGGGTTAAATATGAAATTTTTTCTAACCAACTGGATCATTCGAGACGTAAACGTACGTTCTTCTAGAATATGTAGGTGGTTTTTATGTATTTCCAGCCGTTCGCCCATGGCGAATTTAGAAAAACATAAAAAGAAACGGGATGACTCTGCTTTGCTTCTTCTATTTACAGAGGTATGGATAAAGGCATGCTGAGCATGCACGCACGGATTTCGGAAGAGTGATTTTTTATTTGTGATCTTTGTTCAGTTTTTAATTAATAACTACTCTAATTTTCAAAATATTAAAATTCTGAGGATGAAGTGCACCAGGAGAGGGTTTGAACTACCTAAATCTAAATTTTCAGGCTTCTAGGTGGGCTAGATTTTGCTAGCCATCGCAGACAGACAAACAAACAAACACACATACACACACACAGACAGAGCAAAACTTTCTTTTATTAGTATAGATTTTAATCTAAAAAAATATCAAACATTTTAATAATAAAATAGGCAAATAAGTAATTTCATTAGTTAATAGCACAAATAACAAAGAGCAGCTCGTTTCGAACTTGCATTTTGTAAAAATACTGTAATTGTATAAATCTAACCTTACACATGCTGATGTGGAAAAAGTGTACCATTTTGGCAAACCAAAAATTCTTGGAAAAGAGAAAAAAGAAAAGTGAAAATTTTATTAATTCAGAGTTATTATGCATCTTGTGGACTCAGAGAAAAAAAAGATTAAAATTTACAATTTCAGCTTTATTTCCAGTATCACAGACCACAAAAAAAAAAAAAAAAAAAAATTACATTTTTCACATTATTAATTTTACAATTTCAGGTTCCTGCATACCCAAAAAAAATCTTAATATCGAAATTGAAAGGAGAAAAGAAAATACAGAGATTTTACTATTCTGGCTTCCATTGGTTCAGAAATGAAAAGACAAAAATGTTACAATTTAAGAGTTATTTCAGGCCCCCAAAAACTGAAAAATTCCAAGGAAAATAAAGAAAAATACAGATGAAAATTTTACTATTTTGGCATTAATTCAGGTTCTGCGGCTTGATAAAAAAAGGCAGCTTCAAACATAATTAATTTTACAATTTCAGCTTTAGTTTGGCTCCTGCAGACCCAAAAAATTCAAAAATTCAAATCAAAAGTAGGAAAAGAAAAACAGAAAATTTACTATTTTGGTGTTATTTTGAGTTCTGCACTACAGCAGACTACGAGAAAGAGAAAATTACAATTTCATATTATTTTGTGTCTCATGTACTCAAAAAAAAAGGAGGGAAATAGTTTTACAGTTTCGGTAATACTTCTGGTCGCACAGACCCATTGAATCCGAGTGAAAAAAAATTTTATATTTCAACGTAATAGTAATTTCAGTGTCACATGGAAATGAGACATTATCTAGATCATGTGCTTTTATTTACCCTATAAATCCATATTTTTAATGTTTCGAATAGTTTCTCTTTCTTTTTTATTTAATTCACCATTTCCATTGTTCTATATTTTTAATTCCCTTTAATTTGATACTCATAATTTTATTGGCAACTTTCAGCATTTTGTTCTCCTGTCATCCTGATCTCATTTTAAAATTATTTTATCAGCAAACAAGATCGATTTTGGCTGGATGCTATTTTTCGATGATGCATTCATCTTTCTCTAGCCGCTGATTGCATGTGTACAGAGTCTGGCTACCAGCAGCAAGCATTCAGGGCTTGCTTTTCGAACCACCCTCGTACAGGGCTGCACTAAAGAATTTTCGTACAAGAGAGTGTCTTAAATGTATTGAGTTGCAAGGAGACTACATTGAAAAATAATATGAGATTATGCCAAAAATCTTGTGCTTTCACTGTCAGGCCTAGAACTTATCAAATCACCATCGTAATTGGCTAATGGATGTTTTGCCGAGTTTTCGAAACTGAGGCCTGCAATTTTTGGATGAAACATGAAAGTCAGAAGTTGTTGCTTGTTAGTTCAGTCTGTAAGTTGAATATTTTGAAAGATCCAGAATAAGGTGATGGATCACTTTAATTTAATGCTTAATAAAAATGTTTTGTTACTTAGCTAAAAGTAGCAGTTCTTCCAGCTAATATTTTGTGGGATGTGTTCTTCTTCTTTAAGCAAATACTTTTTAACAATGAAATTGTTCAGTTTGGGTCATCAGCAAATGGTGGTGAATATTTTCATTTCAGATCTGTACAGGACCAGGGTAATGACCTTATTAATCCATGTTCTTATCAAGTCTATCTTTTCTTTCATTAAAGTAACATTCAACAGCGAATTTACAATCCTGAGAAAATTAAATCATCCCTTATATAGTTTCCAGTAACATGCTTACCATGTGTTACCTTAATTTATAACTTTTAATCACACAGCTCTTTTTAGTTAAACATTTGGGTTTTGTGGACTCGAAAATATCAGAAATTTACAATTTTTGGATTCATTTGGTTTCCTCCCTCATGGCAGAATCGCAGTGACACGGCGACAATGTTGCAGAATAAGAAATACTTCCTGCAGAAAAAATTTTCATTTGGAAAAAAAAAAATATTTTTTTGAGAGGGAGAGAAGATCTATGCAACAGCAAACAGATCTTCTTCATATGTTTCAATTCTGCAGAACGACATTGGTAAGAGGTGACAATCTTCTGCATTTTGACAGATTTTCATCCCTTCACCCAATGAAATTTTTGTTTCCGTCTTTGCTACCTCCTTCACTCCCCAAACTTTAAAGTTGAAAATCTTTATAAATGTTAAGCCCTAAGTTCTGCCCAGTTTTATAATATTGTTTTGCTCTCGTCATTTTATTTGTCACTTTGAAATACTAATACTTAAATAACATATCGCCTACATTTCCTTCCCGACTGAAATTTTCAATCATACCCCCCCCCCCCTCTCCCCAGCCTTCACATTGTTTAAAATTTTTAAAACTCTAAAAAAAATTGTGCTATTTATTACTTTGAAATAACAATAAATGAATTATTAAAAATCTACCCCCCCCCCTCGAAAATTTTAGTTTCCTTCTCTTTGCTCTCTCCTCCCCTGCCTCTCTCTCTCTCTCTTCAGAATTAACCTTTAATTGCTGTGACAATTACTATGACTGTTGCATAGATACTGTGACAGATCTCTGAGACTGTTTGATCGAAAGATGAATTAATGGCTTAATTTACTCATAGGACACTGTTTCTGTACTAAATTTTATGAACAGGGTTGTTACATTTAAAATTCATCTATTCAGAATTCTATAGTAATAGTACTAGGGCTCCAAACGAAATAAAATTTCACTATAGTTAAATTATTATTGTATCTATACTTAAACAGCGAAAATTAAAAACAGTTGTCTGTGAGACCACTAACAGCAGTTATGAGTTGAAGTTGTTAATCTTAAAAATTCTCAAGTTTTATTTTTTTTTTTTTGTCCCTTTTTTAAGTTGTTTTGCCTTGGTTCTTTTATTTGTTACTTTGAAATACTAATACATAAATATCCATCTAGGTTCCCTCCTCGAAAATTATGTTCAACCCCCCCTCCCCCACCCTTTGCTCATCACAGTTTAAAATCTTTTATAGCAATTTCATAAAAAAATTGGCTTTATTTATTACTTTGAAATAAATAAATGATCACCCCCCCCCCCTCAATTTTTTTGTTTCTCTTCCCTATAACACACAAATTTTTAAAGTATTAAAAATTCTTTCTTTTTTTTTTAAGTTTCCTTGTTCTGTTTGGTACTTTTCATAAATGATAAATAAATCTTTTTTTTTTTAATTCTCCTCTAAAATGTCTACTTCTCATCCCCCCTCCCCTCCCCTCCTTGTCAGTGCTGAAGTTAAACAAAAAATTTAAATGTTTTGCCAACAAAAAATAATAATTCTAAATTTTCAAAGGGGAATTTTTAAATATGGGAGAGAAGCGAAGCATGTAAACTTTTTTGTAGTTAGGCCTATTATCCCCCTTGTTTGACTTCAGGGACTGCTTCTGCAGAAAGATTTTACTGTTAATACAGTTTGTTGCAGAAAAAATAGTAATTTTCTGCCACAGGTGTTTCCTCAAACTCAAAAAATCCGAGAGAAATAAAAATAAATAAATAAAAGGGAAACTTAAATTATTTCTGTTCTTATGGGCTCGAAAAAAAGACAAATCTTTTATGCTTTACTAAATTACATTTAGGTTTAATTCTGAGACCCCAGACTCAAAAAAATAGATAAAATTTTACAATTTACAATATATTTCAGGTCCTACGTACTCAAACAAAAAGGGGAGTTGAGAAATCCCAGGTGAAACAAGAAAAAAAGGCGAAAATTTTATCATTTCAGTGTTATTTCGGTTTTCCAAAAAATCTGAGAGAAGGAATATTTATTATATATAATCAGAGAGAAGGAGTATTTAAGCAAAATTTTAACTTTTTTGGCCGACTAGCAGCCATTTTTTACACACACCTGCAATCAATCAAAGAAAGAATGAAGGATGGGAGAAAATGGCAGTCGCCCAAAACACTCCAACTCACAGATGAAATGAATTAAAAATATGACTGAGTTGAATAAGTGTCGACATGTCAAGTAAAGATCAGAAAATGATAAGTAGGGTATGAAAATAAAGGGAAATAAAAAAGATGATGTATGGGAATGATGAATTAAATAAATAATTGTGGTGAAAATACTTAATTGTTCTCTTTAATATATATCATCAAGTGTGGTATTAAAATCATAAATGCTGTTATAAATAAGAGATGTCTGTGATCGTATATGAATTTTATGCATTGTGAAAATAAATTTTAAATATCATAGAAGCAACAATCCTTGCAATATTTTGCTGTTCTTTTTTGTCCATTAATTAAAATGAATATACAAAATTGATCGTACTTAAATGCATGATGAAAGACAATGAAGCTAGGCTTGTATAAATCACTCTTGAATTGGGAACAAACTTGTTTATTGAACTTCAAATAAATCAAAATTGAAAGAATTTTTCATGTCAGTGACCCCTATTGGTCTCTGACATCGTAATAGAAAAATTCCAAAAGTTCTGAAATCATCTTTAAATTCCATAAGGACAAACTTGTCATCGGACATTATCCGAACACATTTCTAAAAATATTAACCCTTTAAGCATCCTAACCGTGCTTTTCTGTCCGGTAAATTTTTAATTCAAAGGCGCTTAATTAAGAAAAATTTGATATGAATGCTAATTTTTTACAGTAGATAAGAAATATAGAAATGTAAAATTATTAAATATAAATCCTCACCTCATACAATACCACACCTCTTTTCATATCTATTATTTTATGAATCATTAAACATACATGAAAAATTCTGCCAGACGCTTAAAGGGTTAAATCTAGAAAATCTCTTTTAGCAATCTCTAGCACAGCATTAGCCCCTTCACAGGAAACTCAGAAACCTTTTAAATCAGGATATTTAAGCAAGCTCGGAGACTTAACACAGATAAGATTAAACCAAATTCATCAAACTAAATTCTGTTTGAATTTTAAGTGACACAGTATTAAAATACCAGTACATGGGTAAGACAAAAGTGCTGAAATGGGAAATTTAAAATCATATGATAATTAAGAATAATAACGAAAATCAAAGATCAAATGAGAGCCATCTGAACCAAAACAAACTTTTAAAACACAAACAATACAAGCACATGCCACAAACCAAATTTAATCAATTCTTCAATTTTCAAGAAATACATTTGATGAAATGTTTAATTTAAAATGGTTTAAAATAATTCTTTACTATAATAAAAAAAAAATAAAGAAATAATGAAATTACTTGATGTTATCCATTCTCCGCTCTGCTTTTCTACTAATAGAGCCGTATTTTTAGCTGTTAATCTCTCTATTGTTTCTTGAAGTGCTTTTATTCTTGTCTTTAAGGAATTGTTTTCAGACTGCAACATAGTGTTTTCATGATACATGTCATTAATACATTCCACGCCATCCTCCCGGATAATTCTTTTGCCCTAAAATAAAATTATTCAAAATTACTTAATGACATTAAAGAAAACTGATTAATAAAATGTTTCTTCCAAGAAAATATTTTTCTTAAATGCAATTTTTTTAACTACTAAAAACTGAATAATACAATCAGTGTTACCTGACTAACCTTAGGGGGTTTTAGAGATCAGTTTTTGACCTCATTTGAAGGCTAGGGCAGAGGTAGATTTTTTAACATTTTCTCTTATTGTTTGCCTATGCACTGAGATATACTATTCTATGAAGTTTTTTGTCTTTTGCCCAGGAGGAATTTAATATACTCAACAAACATCATGGATATTTTTGGGCACCGAGGGGAAAAAGAAAAGACAAGATTAATAAAATAAAATAATCTCTATGCAAGGCTTATAAGCCTGTGAAATTTCTGCTGCAAAGCCCTAGTAGGTCCTCAAATGTTTTTACCCTTTTCTAAGGTACAGGGAGAGCAAGTCTTCTGATATGTTTTCAACATACTTGGTCTATATTCCACGAGTTATTATCCTCTGAAGTTTATTCTCTTTGGTCCAGAAATACTCCAATATTTGGTTGATACAAAAAAGTTAAAATTCTAAGTGAAAAACTAAAAATTGGGATTTGAGACACTTCAAATCTCGCTATATTGTACAAATGACTTAACAGGCAGTTTCGAAATCATGCATACAAACTAGAGATGGGTGGTATTTAACATATTAAGATAAATAACAATGTTATTGTTTTGTAGTTTGTTATTTGGTAACAGATTAACGGAAAGTCCCTGTTAAAATTGGAATGTGTTACCGCAAAGTATTTAAAAAAAAAAAAAAAGCTGAAAAAATAGTATTTTAAACATTTTTAAATTATAATAAAAATAAAATTTATGCAATTTGTTTCCTATTTCAATTAAGAAAAGCTTTAAAAAAATTTTCGAATAAAAAAGTCCTATTTTAAATGTTTATGAAAGTGTCAAAGTGAAAAAAAACCCAAGCAAAATGAAATCGCAACCAACAAATGAAACTGCAGTACAAAATTTTACCTTTCAAATCTTTAAGGCAGAAAAATCACTATAGACCTTATCGTTTGAGAAACTTGACTTACGAGTAAACAACCAGAATCCGCTTCACCTTTTGATACACATCATTCATCAAAATGTAATCTATGCAGCTCTTAAGAATTACAAGCAACCATACATATCTTAACAATTATTTTATTGGAAATAATCATTATTGTTGATTTTAATAATGTATCTGCTTCCATTCAGTATGGATAAAGAAATCATTTTAAACGCTTACAGTGATGTAACTTAAAAAGATTTTAATTTGTTGTGTTGACGCATAGAGTTGTGTGAACCTTCTTCCTTGTGTCAAATCATTTGGATCTGTAGGGGTTTTTTGGAATGGAAAGTAAAAGACGTTCTTTAGTGAGGATGGATTGGAAAGGTGATTTTTAATTTTGATCTTGATGCATTTTGGTAGAAATAGTGCAGCAGACATCTTTGGCCGACATGTTTGCTGGATGGCAGTTTCTTTGAAATTTGAATGTTTAAAAGGGTTGTTGCTATATAATCATAGAGTATGAGGGTATTTTTTTCTTTTTATTCCGATGTTGTTGTTTTTCTTTGTTGGGGGGGGGGGGAGGAATTGTGTTTCTATTTATTTATTTATTTAATACTTTGTCATTACTGCGTTTTTAGAAAATAAGAGCTGAAAAACTTTTTTCTGTGATTTTATTTTACTGAAAAAAAAAATGAAAGAAAGAAAGAAAATAGCATCATATAAGTTGTGCAGCAGCTTAATTTTAATACAACTGTAATTAATTTGAAAATCATATAGAAAATTTGTTAGGGTGAATTGCATTTGATTATAAGTGTATAAATAATATTTGTGGGATTCGCGTTGGATATGCGCATTCACAGATATGACTGCAATGAAGTCGGGGATGAAATTTCATTTTTTACAATTCATGTTGTTAAATGTGATTTTTCTTACACAGGGTGTCTCTTCTTATCGTGTAAGAATAGCTGATACCATTAGTTCTAAACTATTAGTTTTAAAGGTATAGTTCCAATTGCAAAAATGTCTCAAACTTTGTTTTTCATCATATAAAAATAGATTTATGTTAAAATGGTTACTTTTTAAATTGTTAAGAAATTAAAAATTTTATACAATGCCTGGGTTACATAAGTTTTATTTAGAAAAGTTTCTAAGTGTTCTAACAAGTAAAATAATACAAATTTATTCGTCAATGACCAAAACCTACTGAGTTATGATACTTAACATTTTATGAATTTTCAATATTTAAATCACTAAAAATGGAGAAACATGTTTTTAGTAACAGAAAAGCTAAAAATGCATGAAATTCAAAGTATCATAGCTAGGTCAGTTTTTATTGGGCAAAAATGGAGTTTTTGGCAGCATACATAGCAATTAGTTATACGTTATAAAAATAACAGGTTGTTGAAACATGTTGCCTGTCCAACTGTGGAATAAAGCAACCTGTTAACCAAACGTAATTCTATTTCCCATCCTTAACACAAACAGATTAACAGATAAGCAAATATTTTCTTTGATAGTATAGATAAGTATTTCAAAAAATATCACCCATTATTGTAGAATTTTGTTATTTTGTTTCTTATTTAATAACATGTGAAAATAAATTATTTATATACAAAAAATATAGAAAAAAATATATACCTGTTTAAATTCCATCAATTCAATCTTCAAATTTTCAACTTGTTTTATAAGAGCACTAATGGTCTGACTGGATTTGTCTTTATTAGCTGTCACTTTATTTCGAATATTTTTTGCCCGATTGGCATATTTCAAAGTGCTCAGTGTTTCAACAAAATCACGATCAGAAGGTGACACGCAAGCAATCATCAAGGTACGACTGAAAAAAATATATAGAGATAATATTATTTCTGATTAAAAAACGGGCCTGAAATATTTTCTACAGTGTTTCTCCAAAAGTAAAAGCTATTTTGAAAAAAAAGTTCTAGCACAATTTTTCAGAAAGTTTGTAATTTAAGCTCTACTCCAAAAATAAGCTCCACTTCTAAAATAAGCCATCTCATTTTCTTAAAACATTCAATTTCTAAAATATCATCCAGACATTAAGTATGCGCTCAATCATAATGAAGAATTTAAACAATATATATCAAGTTTTAAATAATGACTTTAAAATCAATTTTATATATTTTTTATATAGAAAATAGCATGAATAAAAAGAAAAAAAAAATCTAATTTTTTCTTATTTTTATTTCAATTTTATGAATGAAAATGCATGTTTTCTTTAAATATAACATTTTCACAGGTAGCAACATCTCATCCTTCTGAGATTAGGATCCCAATCTTAGTAACAGCAAAATATTAAATTATAGAAAAATGTCATTTTGATGCAATGTATCGAAATGTTAATGTGAAAAAAGTGAAAATGTTTGTTTTCTTTAAAGAACTGGCAGAAAATGTTCTGTTTTTCTCAATTAGCAACCCATAGTTGTAGAGTATAGAAAATAAAGGATTAAGAAACATATGGCTTTAATCTTGGTGCAAGAGATATAAATAGTTAATAAAAATTTTGTCATTTTAATACAATCATACATGATTATAAGAATAAATGTAGATTCTTGAACATGAATAAATGAGAAAATGTAGATTGTTGTAAGTGCATAAATATAAATGGCTGTGCATGAAAAAGATAAATAAGACATCTCTTAAAATGAGGCCATAATGCATTTTCTAGAACAAAATTTACAATAAGAACTGGTCTTATTTTTTGGAGAAGCACAGTAGATTTAATTTTAAAATATGTGATTATCTATAAATACTAATTTTTTAATATTATTCAGTAAGTCTACATTACCTGTTTCCTCCAAGGGAATCTTGAAGAAGCCTGGTTAACTTTGAATCCCTATATGGAACGTGAGTAGCTTTCTTTGATCTGTCACCAAGAGCAGAAATGACATTACCAAGAGCAAGCTAAATCATGAAACTTAGGATTAGAATTCTCACTGAGATATCAAAAGAGGAAATCATAAACATTAAAGAAGATCATTTTATTGGTGAGAAGAATACGAAAAATATTAAAGACAAAAAGGTAATATTAAAAAAAAAAAAAAAAGAAAGAAGAAAAAGGGGGGGGTAGTTTGAATAAAAAATTAAGTAAAACTTTAATTATTTTTTATAACTACACAATTTTTGAACGGTTCATTATAATTGTCTTTTAATTAAATATCTGACAATTCATCCTAAAGATAGATACAGAAAAATTTGCTCTTTCTGCTGATTCTTCTAATATATATGATAACTTGTTTTCTTTTAGTTTTTACAAAAGTCCCAAAACACTATTCATTTGGCAGCTTGCCAGGCAAACTTATCGTATATTGATTCAAGACTAATCTTTAGAAAAGCTTTTCAGCAATTTTATTTACATTATCTACATTAGTGACACTTTTATATGGCCTGAAATTTTATAAGTGTAGAAAAATTTATTGAGATCTACATTTTTCATTATTATTACATAACAGAAGATTTTTAAATTGATATGGATTTGCTCCTATATAAATTATTTGTTAAAACAACTTTCCTAAAGCCCTACAATACTGATTTAACAATGCAGTAAATTATCAGAAATGATAACTAATCTCAATTCAAAGAGGAACTGGAAGCAGATAAACATGGATATATTTTTTTGTTGTTCTTTTTTTATTCCCCAAATACGTAGGTTGGTCAGTTGATTGGGGCTTAGTGGTTTAATTCCAAAACTAAATATAAGACCCCAAATAGAAGATGAATATGGATCATCTAATTAAGAAAACATAAAATTAAGTGAATTATAAGTATAGAAGCAATGGTGCTTCAATCTGCAATACTATTGAAAATTTTCAAAAATTGCAAAGTCAAAACAAAGCCAATAAATATATTGTTTCTCTCTATTCTAATAAAAAAAGAAAAAGAAAAGGTAACTACTGTTGAAAAGGTTACCACTGCTACCACCACAACTGTATTTCAACGTAGCATGTCCTTTTCACTTTCTCAGCTTATATTGCAAAATCTATTGCATATAAAAATATCAAAATTGGTAGTGATAAATAAAAATGCATAAAAAACATGCTGAATAAAAATGTTTTATTATTATTTTTTTTTAATTAAAGAATTTTTTTGAGCAGTATTCAATGTTGATATCAGTCAAGAATGTTTAATTATACAAATTTTATAGGATCAAAAACTATGCAAAGCAACTTAATTATATTTTGCAGGCATATACTTGACTAGATTGTGGGGTGCAGTGTCCAACCATTATTATTATTATTATTTGACAATTTTTTTATTATTATTATTATTTATTTTTATTATTATTTTTTTGGAGTGGAGGGGGGGAGGGGCAAAGAGTACATAGGATGTGACCAGACAATTTTCAAATTATCATATCTTGAAAAGGAACTAAAATAATTCTCTGAAACTCTCCTATGCAGGCCGCACACTGAGGTGACAACTGCAATTTGGAAGACAAATTCTGGAATTCAAACCTGTGTCGTCCTTTGTTAACAGGTTAGGAACAAAGAAAAAACAGGTTTGAATTCCTGTATTTGTCTCCTAAGTTGCACTTGTTACCTTAGTGTGTGGCCTGCATTAAAACACAGAAAAATACTTATCTCATTCAAGACCAATTTTATCAATATATTTCAATTAAATGATTTTATACAACTTTGTAATTACATTACAAGAACAAGATAAACAAAAATTGAGTTAAATATAAAAAAATCTTTTTTCTTTAAAGATACCTTCTAACAATATTACCATAACAATGCATTAATCTTCAATTGACATACTTACTTATATGTGAATAATGAAAATGAAAGAAATCTTATGTATAAAAATATATGAATATCTCTTTCTTTTTAGATTTCCCTTAAGAAAAATAACACATTTGAAGAACGGGTGCATGTTCATGCATTGAAGTGCTATTTAAAGGTAGTACATGAAGCACAATATCAATACATACAGAAAAGTTTTTGTTTGTCCAAATGCAAAGCATCATGGTTAACACGAAACATTTATTTTTATCTTGTTTTGATCAGTTATTTATGCTTTTTTATTACTTAAAACATTTACTTTTATTTTTAACTTAATTGATATATTTCATATAAACTGTTTTATTTCATTTTCTGCTGCCATATTTTTAAAAGAATCTGAGCAAGATTTAAAAAAAAAGATCCATAAAATAAAAACATTTAATGCTTATTTAAATCTCTTCAAAAAATATTTATCTTCGAATGCCTACTGAGTTTCTATATTTGAAGCTTTTCTCTCTCTCTCTCTCTCTCTCTCTCTTTAAAACAGAGCAAATTAGCATGTTTTTAGAACTCATAGAGTTTGAACAAGGATTGGTGAATATAAGCTCACAAAGGGTGAAGCTTGAAATGCTCATATAAAAGAAATCCTATGACTAAACAGCAGAAAAGGCAGTGTTTGGTTGACCTGGACCATCATAATCTATAACAATCTACACCTTTTCCCAAAGAGGAAAAAGAATAATAAAATCCATTTGATAGTTGTTTGAATTTCCATAATAAAATACTTTAAAGGATCTAAAGTTAAAATTAAGGTAAGAAAAATTACACTACAGTTCATACGCTTAATATGCACAGCTGTTTACATAAAAATTGGAATATCACAGGAAAAAATATAAAAAACTTCACAATCAAAATTAAATAATTTTGAAATGTAAATATAACAATTTGAAATTACGTACAAGGCCAGAATTAATGCAAATGCTTTCTTTTTGTCGATCTCCAGTGGCTCCAGTTCGTTTTAATCTCTCTGAGCCAGCTAGATCCACAAAATGAAATTTAGCTGTAACAGTTTCAAACTCATTCAGTGATTCAATATGTTCATGCACAGAAGAATTGCAAGTCTCATCAGGAATAGACTGTTAATAAAGAAGACCACATTAAAAACAGCTTAAATTACATTTAATTAATAGCTTAATAAAATTCTTAATTTCTAAAAATTAAAACTATGAAAGAGCTCAACATATATACTCAAACAAAAAAATAATTTTAAAAAAATGTATGTGGCATGGCTTTTTACCAAAAAATTTATTTCAAAAATTGAGATACAACTGATACATGGGAATTCAGCACCTGCATGCTTACCTTTATATATAGGATCATTCGTCATAGCATAAAATCTTTAGGTGGCAGTCTTATATTTAAATTTACAAAAACATAAAGCAATATTTTGTGGATACCATATAATGTTATAACAACTGTTATATTTTAATAGAATAAAATCTATTGAAAACGTTTTTATTTTATTTTTTATTCAAAAATATTTTCTCCAAATCAGGTATAAAAAAAGTCTTTTGATTTTTGCCGCCCCCCCCCCCCCCCCTAAAAAAAAAGGAGCGATAATACAAAGTTTTAGGCATTAAAATGAATGGAATCTAACATCAAACAATCATTATTTAGGATATATATATTATATATATATATATATATATATATTATTTCAGAAATCTATTTAAAGGTATACATCTAAAACTAGTTTTAATTTATCATCAAATTAAAAAATTACTAGATGAGTGGCAATTCAATCTGTTGCAGTTATATCGCATGGAATCTTTTATTTTTTTAATGGAAATGTCAATCAAACATGCAATGATCCTAAAATCCAAAAATAAATCTGAGAAAAGAGAAATTTTTTCAGAAGAATTACTGCAATGTAGTTACTTATAAAATAACATAAAACAAGCTCATAAAACCTAAAGTTAAGTAAAATAACAACAAAGCACACACTCAAAATAAATATCCACAATTAAAATATGTCATGAAAAGAACTTAATATGTGTTACATTAACAATAGTAACTTTTTGCAGGCCAGAGATGAAATTTTGTGCAAATCACCACCAAAACTATGAATCTAATTAATTATAATATATTAATATATTTTATATTGTGTAACTGCAGGCAATTGTTAAGGGGTCATAGGACTTTTAAATTCGAAAAAAAAAATTAAAGATTTTGAACATTTAATATCTTAAAATGTATATGATTTAAACACATAATTGTTGGAGGAATGAAAGATTTAAGTATGATCTTTCATTTCACATATTTAAAAAAAAAAAATACAATATGCAGGATTAGTATTTATAGGAGGCATTTGTCAGGCATTTGTCGAGAAGAAAATTGGCATGAGAGTTTACGCGCAAGATTATGAAAGGAATTTTGCATCTAGAACAAAAATTTTGGTGCATTATTATCTTCAGATTGTAACAATTACCCTGAACCTAAGTAACTTTATATATAAAGCATTGTTATATTTTTAATACAAAGCTAACTGTGTTTAAACTTTACAAAATTTTGAAATTTTTAACAATATAACCACCAAAAACAATATGAAAATTTGGGTTTACTTTATGCAGACTAACATAAAATATATCTTCTGAAATTTTCATGAAAATATATTCAAAAGTTTTTGAGATATCCTGTATGTTATGCACAAAACCCTCATAACTTACTTCAATGTTTTATTTTTAAACTTGTTTACATTTGGCGCTTCGTGCGTTTTAGGCTATAACCCAAGTAATTATAGGAATTTTTTAATGTGGTAGGTTTTATAATGTTCAGAAAAGATTATCCTTTAATATATATTTATGGAAAAAATCAAATTTTTGAATGTTTTAAAAGTTTTATGACCCCAATTCAACAGAATATAATATTTCAGAAAGTACTTCCCAGTTACAGTACAGAAAAAAAAGTGAGCTTAGAATAAAATATTATTAATTATTATAAGAAATTTAATAAAATTAATACTATTGTAAATGTGTATGCAATTTATAAGATGGATGTAAGATGTATGTGTGTAAACATGTCAGGAATGATATATATGTACAGAGATAATGTATTAAGTATGGCATCATGAAGTTGATTTTACAATAAAAAAGTATTTATTAATCTTAAGTACATCAGTAAAACATTTGATGATATATTTGATAAAAATATTAACATAATTAATTGTAATATATTATATATATCTTATATTGTGTAACTGCAGCATTATAAAACAATAAAAAGAAAGAAAATTATATTTAATTAAATTGAAGTATTTTTTTTAAAAATGCATGATACAATCCATGTGTACAGGGTGAATGATAATTATGTTTACAACTTTGATATTAAATAAAACCTGAAAGAAATTAGATAGTCAAGTTATGTTGCTTGTACATGTAACAACTATTAGAAAATTTCTTATCTCAGAACAAGAAAGACAGAGAAATTGCAAGCTCGATTTTTCAACCTGTACATTCCAGAATTTGCTGAATGAACTTATCTGTATGTGCATCAATTAAACTCTGATATCTACTGACTTTTTTTTTCATTTTCTTAATACCGGTTGTGTAGTTAGGTGTGTAATTTTACTGTAATGGAGACATTGTATGAGCTCTCTCCATATCATATTTAATACGGTCTTAACTATTATGTATTAGCAAAACCTGCAGCTTTGTATGCGTAGTTGTTGGAATAAGTTAAGTGGTATTTGTCCTAGCTACTAACATTAGGGAGAAATTACACTGTTGTGAATAATTTAACTATTACTAATTAGGCTACATTTTGAGGAAACTTCAATCTTGTGCCAAATTAGGCGAACATGAGACTTGAATTAATGAGAAATCCTTCATTCAACCCATTGGAAGCCACTTCCTTCCCAAAAACAGATATAATGCAGTCTACTCTGGAACTCAATTTATCAGCTATTGTACAGTAAAAGAAATTTTTAAATCGGTTCAGTAGTTTTAGAGTTTATTTCCTAAAAACAAACAAATGTTTCATTTTTACAAAATTAGTATACCTCAATTCACCATACAAACCCTAATGCTGTTAAGTAATAAATTTCAAAACATTCTTTTAATATGTTTTGAATCATGCATGTATGTATGCTTTTAGTCACCATCATTTTTTGCACAGCAAAATACTAAATATGAAGTATTTTCTTATTTAGGTGGCAATCATGTTTCTTTACTATTATCATTTTAATTAGTTATAGCCGTTACTGGTACTTGTGTTTTATAGCATTGCTCGAAAAAGTTGTATTTAATGATGTCATGATAAACAAATTTTTCTGATCGTTTTGATCTTTTTAAATTTAAAAAAGAAAAGAAAAGAAAGAAATATTGTTTGTGTGCATTTACGTCCTAGAAAATATCTACATGGCAAATTTAAAGTTTCTAGGGTGACAATTTCAAAAAAATCACAGAATATAACTAGAACACTATTATCCTCTCATTTCACCCCTTCGAATTTTTTTTTTTTTTTTACTTTCCAACATAGTGGAAAAGTGTTTATGAATTCGGCTTGTCTGTCTGTCTGTTTGTCTGCCATCTGTCCGTGCTCTAACTCGCGTAAATATACTCGGATTTCCATGCAATTGATATATGTTACTGAAATTTACTATGGCATGTTCGGTATTGAAAATGAAGTACATAGCACTTATACTTCGTGTACAGGGGCATTCAAAAGAATGCCGTTACATTATGGTCTATGGGACAAAATCCTCTGAGGTATTTTAATGATGTTTCGCTAATTCAAATATATTGAAATTGATATGCATCGCTTAAGTGCACTACAAGATACTTACTACTGAATATAGCATGTGTAGCACATATAATTAGTTTACAGGATAACTCAAAAGAATTCCGTTATATTATGGTCTATGGGAAAAAATTGTTTATGGTGTATTTTAATCATGTTCCACTATTACAAGCATAAATTGAAATTGATATCATTTCTAAGGTGCATTAAAACATGCTTTCTGTAGAATATCACAAGTAAAGCATTTATCATTCATTTACAGGGCCACACAAAAATATTCTGTTAGATAATTGTTTACAGGGAAAAACTCTTTGCAGAGTATTGTAATTATGTTACACCATTTGAAATGTAATGAAATTGATATACATTACTAGGGTTTACTACAAGTTACTTGTTGTATATATGATGTGTTCATTTATCGTTCATTTACAGGGACACACAAAACATTTTGGATACAGTACTGCATCTGAAGTATTTATCTATAAGCGATAATTGCTGGAAGTACACTTTCAGTTAGGTATGTGTTTAACTAAATTTTTGCATACTATGTGGTATGAATAAATGCTATACATCATATACAGGGCTACACAAAAGATTTCATAAGCATTATTATGTATCAGATTAAATTGCTTAAAGGGTTTTTTAATCGAGTTATGCATGTTGAACGTGAAATATACTTAGTATACTAAGAGATGTTTGTTGAATATAAATAAAATCATATACAGGTGCATGCAAAGTACTGGATACATGGCTGCTTCTGTATGATAATTTCTGGTAAGTGTGATTTCAATAGTTTGCAGCGTGTTTTTGCCAGAATTAAACTTTAGCTTAATATGTGGCATGTATAAAAATCTTATTGTTTTATTTACCATATCAAACAGTGAAGGTTTGTTGAAATATTCTATTAATGTGTTTTATAATCTATGCTTGATACATGATTTTTTTTTTGTTTATTTGTTTAACTTTTTTTACATTAAAATAAACACCTGCATGTCCAATAAAAAAATTTTAGACTGACAGTTTCCGAGTAATCAAGAATATAATTTTTTTTCCAATCATTTCATCCTATTAAATCTCTAATATTTAAAAAAAACTCTCTTAGTGAGCATATACGTCTTAAAGGTAACCACTATATCAAATTTCGTGTTTTAGTCTCAAAAATTTTTTTTTTTTAATTGGAATTTTAAAATAGTTTTCGCTTTTCCACCTCCTGGAAGACAATTTATACAGAGATCAAATACAGCCTATTTTTATACAGAGATTGTCATCATTATTATCCTGAGAAAATAGAAACTATTTGAAATAAATTCAGTAGTTCCAAAGTAATCATGATTATAGAAAGTTTTCTTCTCCTTTTAAATGTTGAAATTTTAGAAACTGTTCTGAGTGAGCATATATGTCTTAAAAGTAATTATGTTGAATTTCACATTTCTAGCATTTTCTAGCATTTTCTTCAATTGCAATGAAATCATAATTTAGAAAGTTTTTAGATCATTCTTGATTCATTTCACATATTTGAAATTTCAGACACAAAGGAAAAACAAAAATAAATTTATATTACCTTTCCCAATTTTACAACTCTTTGTTGTTTGATATGTAAAGTAAAAATTGCATGAGATCTGGAAGACTGGGTATTCATGCCTGTACTAGCTGTTGTTCGAGATAAAGAGCCAATTTTCAAACAATGCAATGCCTAAGAGAATTAAATTGTTAGATATAAACAGTCTAATTTTATATATAAAAATACATATATATATGAAAGGATAAAAAGTAAAACACTTTTTAAAATGCAAAATTAAAATTTTAAATTCAAAATTTAAAAAGCCAAAACATTTTTTCTAATTTCATAAATGCATGTTAAATCTAATTTGCCCCTGATATCTTTGTTTTGCTGCCTCACAATTATTACTTTCAGGCATCATTTTTTATCTCTCCTTAAGTTTAAAAGTGCTGAGTATAACACTTCTTGCAAGTTATGTGGTTTTTGGGCTTGGCGCAGGAATTGGCCTAGCCAAAAACCCGGGCATCATGCGAAAGCTAAATAACCAATTAGCAGTCTGTCACCTTCTACACCCTGGAGAGCTATCTAGTAAAAAATATTGGAGTTAGGCTCTAACAAAAAGCAGGAACATGCATTTTTTGCGGCTTTTCGGCCACTCCTGACTGCTATGAGGCTGCATGCCTGACCACTTCCTGAAAACCAGCGTTCTCGGGCCTGTTTGAATGTTTCCACCTTCTAAGAAGAGAGATGGAAGATGCCCCGTCGTTCCCGACCCAGCAGAAATCGACTCTCCAAACCCTTGGGTCTGGCTTGGTAAAAGAGAGACAGTACTTAAAAAGCAATAAAAGTCAGACTCCAGGAAAAAACGTAAAAGTAATAACCCTCCAACTCCTCCCCATCTTTGATTTATCAGTGCAAAGCAAAAAAAAAGGGGGAGGGGAAAGAAAACAAAAACGAACGCACAAATGTTTTTTAGGAATTACTAATAACAAGCATGGTTTAAAAAGTAATAAGTATAATTTTAAATTATTAGTACATAGTTTATAATAGTACATAATTTAGAAGGGTAATATAAACTAAGTTTTCTAATGAAACATCAAAATTATATATCTTGGAAGGGAAAAAAAATACTGTAAAGGACAAATTAACCGGCACATTTGGGAAATGCTGATTGAAAAACGTTTCAAATGGTTGGATAGCTGAGCATTACAAAATCTATATCTGATGAGGGAGGCATTGGTGAAACAGTGAAGCATTAAAACAATTGTTTGCCTATTTTCTGTTGAAGTCAGTCAAGTAATTCTGATTCTCTTTTAAAATTTGCGGATTAAATAATTTGGTCACCAGTGGCAACCTGGCAACTGTATTTGTCAAGCCCTGTATACAGTGATATTTTATATACAGTGATTTCTAATTATAAGAATCAACAGTTTTTAAGAATAAAAATGTCAGGAATCTCACAATGCTTTTTCACGAATCGGCATTCTGTTTGATTTTTGTGCACTCTATGGCTTTTTCTACCAGTCGAAGCATCCTTCTTTATACCTCATGCATGACATCTTTTGACGCAAGTGGCAGTTTCATTTTGCTGCTGGACATTTAGGTTCTTCCATTCTCTTCAGCACATAGGGCATGGTTTATTACATCATTGAATGATGTACGCCCGATTATGTATCAGGAAGCAGTTCTATTTTCAGAATATTTTTAATTGCTGTCTTAAAAGCATCGTTTTTTCTTTTTGGTTAATAATTTTAACATTTACTTGTTATTTGTGTGAGCCCCTTTTAATAGAATATAAGTTTTGAACATTTATTTTTAATTAGTTGAGTTTTTGATGGTGAGTTGAGATGTTGTTTCAAAGAAATGATGTTGTGCCTGATTAAAGTTTTTTTGTTGTTGTTTTTGCTTTTTAATGAAGAATTTGACTGAAACTTTTTTCATATTAATCCGATGCTATAATTTTTAAATTCATTCTGCAATATTTAAATTTAAGTTGGTTAAGAGGATCTAATCTTTTAAATTTTAGAAAATAAAAAAAGATTTTTTAATCACAAAGTTACGTCATCAATGAATAGTCTTCACTTTTTCTGTGTTCCAGAACTGAAGGAAGAATATTTCATTTATACTTTCTCTCAAAATGACTTGAAAGAATTGTAAATTATGCGGAGCTATTGTTCCTATTATTAAACAATTCATGACTCTGAAATTCTATACAATCTCAAATTAAATTCTTAAATTCCATCAACGATCTACTTTAAAATTGCCAGAAATTATCTGGCAAATTTATTACATCACACACTTGAAACCATTGCAATTTTCTGTTTACAAGAGTCAGCAGATTAGTTATAATAATCAAGATACATTAGGGAAATCATGTGACGAAGGGTTCACACGTAGAATACTTGTAAGTTATGTAAGTAAAACTTTATTTGTTTCTGGATTCTTTTATATGTTATTTTTTACTGTATTCACCTTAGTTTTTTTTACTACAGCACTTCGAAACCTCAGAGGGAATTATGAACAACCCTGTATACTTACATCAATAACTAATACTCAAACATATTTTCAATTTATGCATTTGCACATATTTAATAAAATAATGCAACACAACAGTAAAAATATTTCATCTATACTGACACACCACTGTTATGTTAAACATAACATACTTTCTTTAATATTAAATTTGTATTTCAACAAGAAATAAGTAAGTGTGAAAACTTTTTCTAAATTATAAAAATATTTAAACTATATAAAAATTTAAACAGGCTATTAAGCCAAACTCCAATTCTTAGAATTCGCACATAATTTAATTTAAACAATTTAAAAAAATTACTTGCCTCTTGCACATTAGTCACACACTGCGCTATAATACCATGAGCAAAGATATTGCCTCCTGAATCTTCATGAATTTTAACAGCTTTTTTATTCTAAAAAATATAAATAATCTTTAAGAAAACAAAATTAATACAGAAATCCTTAAAAATAAGACAGTAATACTTTTTTATAATAACAATATATATTAATATTCTTTTGTCATTCCACCCCCTTATTACTTTATTTACTTTCATAAACATATGAAATCATTTGCATACATTTTGTTTTACACCTATACCATACATTAATCAGGATGAAGTATGAGAAACTGTTAATTGAATCCCTCCACATAGCTACATAAATAAAAGGAAATGTTTATCTGTGTGTGTGTGTGTGTGTTGGCAATAGCTAGGGAAATCTGTCGTACATAGATATCAGATATGTAAATTTGGCTCTGGATAGATGGAAATAAGTCCCAATGCATTTATACTCAGATTTCTTATTATAATGCATTCAAAATTAAGAGAAAATTTAAATAAACATAGGGTTTGCTAATTTAGGCCATGGAGTTTCAGTTTTGCACTTTTTTTGCTTATTTGGCAATTTTATAAAAATAAATATTGTTTTTAAAAATTTTTAGAAAAATTTGTTGACAAATATTTAATGCTTAAAATTTAACAAAGCAAAATAATAATTACATTGAATTGATATATTATTTACACAAATTAAACATTTATTTCAACAAATTGTATTATTCTTTTTTATGCAAAGCAATGATCACACAATCTGCCAATTTGCATGTGCTTTTGTTTACTTGTTTTCTTTTTTTAATTTTGAATAGACTACATATTTTTTTTTTTGTTTATTAAAGGCTTTTTTTTTTTGTATTTTGAATGTTTACCAGTGATTTTAAGACGGTCATAAAAGCAACTTTAATTCAAACTTTTAAACCAATATAGTCAATTTTGTCCTTGTTTTAATAAACTTTACAGAATGCACAGAAATTTTTAGATTTTATTCAAATTTTTTAGACACTTTTTTTGTCAAAAAGTATGCCTTTGGTTCTTATTAACCCATTTTCAGCCATAGGTGCGTAAACGCACCATTTCAATAAATATATTTTTATTAACAGTGTGACGTATATTTTTCACTAACTTTATTCTTCTGCTATTTTTAAGAGTTCTGGGGACATCTATAAAATATTAGTAATTCAATTTAAGTAATCACTTTCTGTTGAGAAATTTTCAAAATACGCTGGTTTTTTACTTGAAACAGTTATTGACAAATTCGACTTTTTGAAAATGTATAATTATTCCACTTGAGATTAATCATATGTTTTTATGATGAAGTAAAGTGGCAAGTTCTGTAAATAAAATAAAAATAAAACAAATGTCATAAGAAAACTTAAAAATTTTTATTTAAATTTAATGGTAAATTAATAATGATAACGTCAAATTAAATAAAATATTACTTTTCATGCACGAAACTTTTTTGGTGTCTTAATGAATGTAATTTAAGCAAATTTCAATGCAAATAGTACCCCATTTTATAAAATTTCTATACTTGGTTTAAAATGGGTTAAACAATTTTCGCAATCAAATATTTGCCATCTAAAGTTAAATTTTGTATAAAATTAAAAAAGTATGATTTTTTTTACAAATTTTTAAACAAAATTTTCAATAGAAATCAGTTTTTGATTAACAGAAAATGTCTACCAGTCCAAAAATGAAGTTACAATGGAGAAAGTAAACAAGGATTTATCGAAAAAATTGCTACTTTTGTTTTAGAATAGGAAATTATTTGATAAATAAAAGCATTAATTTAATTGACAGCAAAGGATCAATTTTCAGTTTTTTATTTTTATAATTGCCATATTAATGATTTATAACCACAGAAGAGAGCACAAAATTCTTTATTTTTAGTCTTTATATTACATAATTTTATTATCACACTATAAAATTAAATTCTTTACATGTTAAAATTGAAAACGTACAAGGTAATCCAGGGCATATCTTAGTATTAAGATGGGGTGTTTAGAGGTTTATAAAACAACTTGTATTGACACTCAATAAATACTTTTAGATTTGTAAATGCATAAAACACCTTGTACACAAGGCTAGCAAGTTTCTTCCAAAAAGTAATCCTCAGAAAAAACAGTGGAAAAAAACAGCTGGAAGAAATAGGTTATTTCCACTAGTGGACAAAATCGAACTGGTGTTTTCATTAATAATTTACTACCAATGTTAAACTTTAATATTTGGAAGTAGTAAATGTATTTTTCTTATAAATAACATTAAATAATTTTATCTAGACTGTAAACAATTTAAGTATCTTTGCAAAATTAATAATGAATATAATTCTAAGGTCACACACATTACTAAAGCTTTTCACTATGCATTTATAGAAATTTCATCCAAAGTACAAAATTATACAATTTCAATTTGCTTAACAAAAATTACTACCTTTAACTTTTTTCTTTGCTGGTATTAAACACCATTTATACCTTTGTTACTGAAGAATGAAACTAAGTTATTTTACAAAATATTTTAATAAAGATGGTATTACAGATTTGTATCTTTTTTACTTAGAGAACCAATACTATAATAAATACAATATTAAAAGGCATCATGAGAATCATTTTCTTTATTATAGTAAAAGGAATATTGACTGTGCAATGCACATGAGTCTCCAATAAAATCAAAAGGAATTAAAAAAAATAAATAAATCAAAGAATTAGGACCTCCCAAAGTTTTCTCACCTGGGCCTAAACCTGTCTTTCAGGCTTATAAGGGTCTCCTCCCCAATGAGACTAAATAGTTTTTTAAACCTTTGAAAGTAATTTATGACCTTGGAAGCTTTCTTGCATAAGAGGAAGCTTTAAAGATAACCTTATTTTAGAAAATGATGAAAGTTTAGCAAGCAAAAACCATTTGTAATTCTTCTCTCACATACTCAGCGCAAGCCCTCTCAATTATTTGTGATGATTCATAAAGCTTCTGACTGAGAAAGAAATGACCCATATTACTCATACAGCTAAAGTCCCAATTACTCTTACCTTGTTATGGATTGAACTCCTAATATCTCGCATGTGGAACAGTTGCCTTCTTGCATTATGTTAAGAAAAATAGAGGACCTATTCAAAGACTTATCAAGTTTTTACCTAAGGTTGGTCACAGAACCCATGAAATGTTTGAAACTGCAACTGAGATTCTAAAAGATCTCCACTTTGATATTTTGAAGAATCATGAACAGTGATATGAGAATGTAGCTACTATAGCTGGTGTGCATTCATGCCTTCATTCTAGAATATTCAAAGTTTGTTCTCTTGCATTCTTATATTATCTGCAGAACATTCTTTAAACTTAGTAGATACGCATGTTGAGTGTTGCATTGAAGTCCCATCATTTTTCAATTTTCAAAAACAACTTTAGAATTGCTTTTCTATGTCTACAGTGAGTCTACCCTCGCCATAAAAAGCCTCTCCACAACATGAGAATCAGCAAGGTATGAAGCCTGTAAGATATCTAAAGAAGATTGGTTTTAGTGAATCTGTATTCACTAAAATATCTTGAAAATGACAAAATCAGGAACTCAAGCAGAAGCTAGAAGTATACTCATATAATTGTGAAGACTTGAAATTGCATTCATTGCACAGTTTCTAGGACTACAGAAATATTGAACCTGCTAAGGGAACCTGTCTAAAATGTATTTTTCTTCTCTCCTATGCTATTCTGTTTTAGAAGATTTTACTGTAGAGCATTTTTCAGATTTTTATGTCTCCAAGCCATGGAATATGAATTAACGAGATTAATGATCTAAGATATTCACAAACAGATAGAGATTCATTAGAAAAATAAATATAGTTTACATGCGCACAGACAGAAATAAATCTAGTAAGGATCAGTATTTTGTAAAGGATTGGGCCTGTGTTTTGCAGCTTAGCATGCTTTTTTAAAAATGCAGAATATAAACATGTAAAAAAAGCTAAAATGAGTATTTTGTGTCAGAACTCATTGTACAAGACAATTTTTAACTATATGGGCATAAAAATGTATGTTTTGTAGAAACTCAGTCAGTCCGGGCCAATTAAGTTAAATTATTAAAGTTATTTATTTAAATTATTAGTATTATACACAATACATAGATGCACACAAGAATGCAAGAACTTTTTTTAAGAAAAATTCTTGCAAATTGCACCTTAAATCACACCAGAAACAAGCCAGAGAGGACTGAGCTCAAAAGTACATGTCGTACGGGGACAAGTGACTCACCATAGTATTCAGCAACGAAAAGAAATTAAATATTGAATGACTGTCTTGAGTTGGAAAAGTGGGCTGAACTATTTCATTTCATTACTTGAAAAATGCCACACTTGTTACATTTTAAATAGTTATATTGTATGCTGAGAAAAGAGCAAAATCAATTTTATCGGTGTTAAATTTAGAAATTAAAACACACACTATAAGCTCCATAACAGATGATGGCTTCATTAAGTACCCAAACCAAGAATATATGAGTTTTATCCAAAAAATAATTATTATTTCAAACAGCATAAAGATAATAATAAGAATTCTTACTTTGTTGTCTAAGTCTCTAGTTGTATCCAAAAGGTCAATGACATCTTCATTATAAAGCTGAAATGAGATAAATATTAAATCTGTCTAACAAAAAAGAATATAAAAGCATATATAACAAAATTTTCACATCATTAATCCATTTATTATTAAATGGAAAACAGAAGCACCTAAGTTTACCTACAATTAGGTTATCTCAAACATCTAGCAATTAGAAAAACAGCAACATTAAAAACTATTGCAAAATTTTTTTATGAATTTGAAAATTAGATATAAGAATGAGTGCAGCAAGCATTTAATTAACTATTACAACATACACTATTTCAACAATTTGTTTTCATGAAATAAAAAACAAGGAAATCATACTATTCATTAGGAATATTTGTCCACTAGTCAGTATTTGGCCTTTTTGTTAAATAATCGAATACTGAACAGTAATTTGGCTGAATAATGTTGGATATTTAGCTGAATACATTCAAGATATATATATATATATTTTTAATCAATGCTTTTCTCAAATTGCAATTATCTGATGTATTCATGAACCCATTTTCATTCTTAAATGCACAAAATTTACAAATATTTTTGATTCATATACTGAAAAATGTAATAGAATTTTCTATTAAGAGGCTACTTCACTCAGACGAAAACACCTGCTCGCTAATGTTAATCCTATGGAGGAAATATTTTAAGATATCTCGTTCGCATTTCAATATTTTTAAATGATTTTTTTTGCGTTGGATTTTTTGCAGAGGTCAATTTCTATGCACGCTTTTTTGTACTTTTTCGATTTTTGTTGCAGTTTTTTTCATTGAGGCTACTTTCACTTTCAAAACCGGTTCCGAAAGTGAAAGTATCTCAATAAAAAAAAACTTGTAATCAAAATCGAAAAAGTACAAAGGAGCATGCATAGATTGACCTCAGCTATCCAATGTAAAAAAAAATCATTTAAAAATATTGAAATGCAAACGAGGTATCTTAAAATATTTCCTCCATAGGATCAATGGCGGATCTAAGGGAGGGGTGATGGGGTGATCCCCCCCCCCCCCCCTTGAGCTAAAAAAGGGTCGGTAAACCGTCATTAGAGGCCTCCACGGGAAAATGCCTCTGGCGAAGCTCGGCCCGACCCAACAGGTCTTCAATCTTTAAGGGTCGGGTTGGGACCGGGCCTTATTTTTTTTTTTAAAGACTTGTGCCTGGACTGGGCCTTGCTTTTTCTGTAGACTGGGGCTGGACCAGACTTCTTTTTTTACGGGTCGAGCCTGGCTTAGATTTCATTCTTTCTAGAGGTCTGAACGGGCCGAAATTTTCAGGCCTGGGACCGGCATGAAAGCTAAAAATTCGGCCCAGTTGCGACCCTGTGCCGGATCGATCGCCCCCCCCCCCCCCCTTGCGCTAATAAAATAAAAGGCAAACCGACATCAGAGGTCTGTGCGGGAAAGGGTCTGGCCCAAAGAAAATTCTCGAGCCAATTTTCATTCACAAAACTCAGACCTTGCCTGTTCTCCACTCTTTCCTGACAGGGTATTCCCTTTTTCTGTAGACTCGAGCCAGGCTGGTCTAGACTTCTTTTTTTGGGACGAGTTTGGCATGGAATTCATTCTTCCTTTCCTAGAGATCTGCACGAGCCGAAATTTCCAGACCCGGTATAAAAGCTAAGAGTTCGGCCCGTGTCTGACTCAACCAGTATGAAAACCATTATTGGCTCGTGCATACCTCTAAATTCGTTATCACAGAGCCCTCATCCGGCGGAATATCCCCAAATTTAAGTACGACCTACTAGCCGTAGTCAAAAACCTATAAATGAAATTTGGTTTAAGTCTATACATAACTTCATACACTTTCGATGATACAAAGAGGACACACACACGAACAGACAGACATTTTGTAAAAACATGTTTTTTGGGATCTCTTTCGGTGTAAATCCTTCGAAAACCGGAAGTCGAAAAAAATTTCAATTACAATACTTTCTTCTGTTATATATAGAAGAAAGTAAAAATGTACTTTTCTTCTTTGTAGAGCTTTAAAATTATGACATTTGTTTCTTTAATTCTAAACTACGTTAATGTTAATGAATATTCATCTGAATGTAATTGTATAATTCAAATATTGAATGTGTGTTTATATACAAAATTATCTAACTGTCATTAATATTGTTGTCATTCTGTATTCAATGAATTTCGAACATAATCTGAAAAAAAAAATCTCCGCATAAGTAAGTGGGCTTTATGAATAATTTTAATTGTAGAATAATGTTGCTTCAGAAATATCGGCATGTTTTGGAGAAATTAAGGCTGGCGGTGAAGTACTAATTAAGTTTTTATATGGGCAGATCCGTGCTTGAGGCAAACTTTTAGCTTTTATACTGGAGCGGGTCGAGCCGAGATCGGGCATTTATACTGGCCCGGGTCAATATTTTTTGTACGGGTCGGGCCTGGCCCGAAACTGGAAATTTCTGCAAGTGTAGACCTCTAATCGAGATATCTAAGCTAGTTTTAATGTTTTTTTTTTAAATGCTTCTTTCAGCCAGCGTCCCATAGCTACTGAATATACATTTCGTTAATAAGTTTCAAAACAGTCTTTACTGAATTAGAACTGATCTTTGATGTAACAAAACAAGCAGTCTTATACCCAGTTAGTATTTTTTTTTATAGAATTTTGAAATGTGGCGATCAATTAAAGCTTAAAATTGTTTGTATGATTATATTAGCCTTAAAAAAATTGAGCTTTTATGCGACTTCTCGAAGGTATCTCCAAGTGCCCAGAGATACACATTGCTTCAAAAAAAGATTGTATGAATGCTTTGTATATTTTTCGTCCAACCGCTGTATAATTCTAATAAAAATCTGGACAACCTTTTTATTCGTACTGTAATGTGATGTCGTTCTTCCCTATAGTTCTATCTTCGAAGTGTTCGTTGTTTTTTTGGGCGTTTTATTACAAGGTCCAGTATGTCGATTGCGTTATGTCAGATGCTACAGGGAGAAGAGCTCGCCCAGTCTCACTATACCCATCCCTACATCTGTCTAGTTGGCGACAACTTTCAAGTTATCATAACCTACGATAATCTTCGCTCCCTCCCGTCCTTCACTCCCCGTAATTTACTAGCAGTGAGAGTAAAAAGAATCAAATGACACAACAATTGCTTACATGTATAAAGTGGTAGTGATTCACATTCAAAATTTGATGTGTTTGTTGCGCAAAAGCGAGAGAAACTGGGTAAGCATATGTAATTAAAGGGGAAAAAAAACAAGTAACATTTTATTTAAAACAGAATCAGAACAAGGAACGAAATTTCGAAGTAAATTGGGCTTCTACCATTATAAAAAAATACGCTTAGAAAGGGTGATAAAGATTAAAAGGCAAGGGCATTTACAACATTTGTTTATTGTTTTTGTTAATACTCTCAACAACAGTAAGCCCAGTAGTGTAATGGTTAGCTTTTCTCGCTACCACGCTACAGGTCCCCAGTTCGACTTCGGACTGATCAAAGCTAACTCTGGCCTTTATCCATTCGGGGTCTATAAAATGAGTACCAATCTTGCTTGGGACTAAACATTGATAGTTCCGCGTTAGGCTGACAACCTGACAGGGGCATTATAGCACCCCAAGACCCATAGTAAAAAAACAGGGCTCGGTACCATAGGCCATAAGCCTTAATGAATTGTAAGTTTAGTTCTCAAAAACAAACTCACTTTTTTTCTGACATATTTACCAATTCATACAATATAAGAATACACTATCAGTAGCAAAGGCTGCGTTTTAAGCGTTCGTAGCAATTCAAAAATTTGCTCTCGCTCCCTAGAGAATACTGTAGTTTCTTCCGTAATTTTTAATACAGCGAGGTTTTAAAGTTCCTAAAAATTTTACCTCACTGGGCAAGTTTTAAGATACTACAAAAATCCCATTTAAAATAACTCCACCTTTTAAACATACAACTTAAAATTCCACCTAGAGACCCTGCGCAGATAAGGTTGTCCCAAACCGAACCCCGAAAAAAAAATTTCGTCCTCCAGGAAACCGAAATGTAAGAAAATTAATCCCTATTTTAATAGAACTAAAAAATGTAGTATGCAATTATATCTCTAATTTCAATTTTCTTTTATATAGAAATATAAACATATAGTAACTATATACTCATTAATATTCAAATACTGTAAAACATTTAAATAACGGTCATCTCAGTGCCATCGAATTTATCTCTTACTCAGAGGAGTGCACAAAAATATGGAAATATTTGTATTGGGGACTGTCTCTGCTCTCCAGGAGTGACTGTACGGATATCTTACTGTACATGCTATTACTTCTGAATTTGCAGATAAACTCGACGGCTCCAAGGTGTCCGTAATTCGAGGTTTTACTAAATGAAAGTATTCCCTAAATGAAGCTTTCTGCTATTTGGGTTGGGTTGATTTAAGACGGCCAATTATCAACATGAGGGACGGACTGTCTGTTATGAAATTTTTACTGCATATAGATTTTATCAGAAAAAATATTTTAGACATTCTTTTAAAAATCGGGTCAACCCAACCCAAAGGAAAAATATAGAATTCAACCGAACCCGCAGCAAAAAAAGTTAAAATTAACCCAACCCGAACCCATTTCGTACCAAAAACAAGTTAACTCGACCCAAACCCCGACCCGCAGTAAACAAGTAGGAGTCAACCCGCCCCAAACCCGACCCATAGCAAAAAAGTAGAAGTAAACCTGGCCCACAATTTAAAAAAATTAGGCTCGACCCAACCAAGGTGTCGGGCTGGATATTAACCTCCAAATTTCTGATATCGCCCCCCCCCCCTTGAAAACTCTCTAGATCCGCCCTTACATAGAATTAACATTAGCGAGTGGATGTTTTCGTCTGAGTGAAGTAGCCTCTTAAGGAAAGGGATCATTTAATAATGGTGTCAGAGTTGGAGATTTAAACCAATTTTATAGAGACAATTGTTAATGAAAGGTCTTTATTGGGAAACAATCGATTACAACTGAAGGTGTAAAAGACTTATCAGGGTTCTGTCCAAACTTTTCTCACAGGGTCCTGTCTTTCTGAAGTTGTGAACAGCTTTTCACATTTGTGAAAAAATTTAGTCATAATTTTGTGAATTTGAAATGATTGTCATATTCAGGTTCCTTTTTAACCATCTCACTGACAAGCCTGTGTTAATACGTTCACTAAGCTCCAGGTTTAACTGCAATACAAGCAATTTTTAAATTAATATAATTTTACACATATAATGTAGTTTTAATATATTGAGTACCGTAAAATCCGATTGTAAGCCCCCCTTTTTCAAAATAAAAAAAGGTTAAATTTGGAAGGGGGCTTATAATCGGGATTTTTAAAACAAAATCATTTAAAAACCTGTTTTTATCCATTAATTTAGAAGTAAAAAGGGGCGAGAATCTTTCGTATTTCGGCAGATTTAAAAAAAATAATAATAAAATTAAAATAAATTCCCAACCCTAAAATCCTGCCCCCCCCCCCCCCCCCCAAAAAAAAAAAAGAAAAATTTTTTTAAATCATTTTTTTTAATATTTTTCTTTATTTATTATTTTATTGTAACAATAAATAATCAATCATCTAAATCTGCTCTCAAAATTACTGTTTCCCCCCTGCCCCCCTCTGGTACCAAAAATGCATAGTTTAACCTTTATGACTTTTTAATTTTAAACTTCTTTTCAGACTTATTAAATACTCTATAATAAAAATAAATAAATCCAACCTACCACCTAAATTAACCCCTCTTCCTAAAATCCCTGCTTCTCTCCCCCTGCTCCCCAACCTTATCTCATGAAGATCCTCCCCCTCCAAATGCATCTCCTAAAATTTAAAATCTGTAAAATTAAAAAAAAAGGGCGAGAATATTCAGTATTTTGACAGATTAAAAAATAAATAAATAAAATAAAATAAAAATAAATTCAACCCTAAAATCCTGCCCCCCCTAACCCCCCAAAAAAATTAAATCATTTTTTAAATATTTTTCTTTATTTCTTATTTTAAACAATAAATAATCATCTAAATCTGCTCTCAAAATTACTGTTTCCCTCCTTTGCCCCCCCCCCCCCTCTGGTACCAAAAATGCATAGTTTAACCTTTATTACTTTTTAATTTTAAACTTCTTTTCAAACTTATTAACTATTCTATATTAAAAATAAATAACTCCTACCTCCTACCTACCACCTAAATTAACCCCTCCTCCTAAAATCTATTCTTTTGTCCCCCAACCTTATCTCATGGAGATACCCCTCCTCCAAATGCATCTCGTAAAATTTAAAATCAGTAAAATTAAAAAAATTTAAAAAAAGGGTCGAGAATCTTCCGTATTTCGGCAGATTAAAAAATAAATAAATAAAATAAAAAATAAATAAATTTCCCATCCTAAAATCCTGCACCCCCCCCCCTCCCTCCCCCCAAAAATAAATGAATAAATAATTTTTATTTAAATCATTTTTTAAGTTTTTTTTTTTCTTATTTTATTTGTGACAATAAATAATCAATAATCTAAATCTGATCTCAAAATTACTGTTTCTCCCTTTTGCCCCCGCCCCCCCTCTGGTACCAAAAATGTATAGTTGTTAGGAGATGCATAGTTTACTTCTTAATTTTTTCTGCTCTATTTGTGATTTTTCCCAACAATATTTAAATAACGATCTACATTATTCCCTCCTGTCTTCCAAAAAGTCCTCTTTATTTCCTTTGTCCCCCCTCCCAGTACATACTTTAAAGTCTTTAAAAGTTTTTTTTTTAATCTATTTAAAACTTTCTTGCAACTATAATTAAATAATTATCTAAACTGCTTCTGCTCCCACACCCCAAAAAATTTGCTTCTCCCTTTATATGCTGAGGGGGGACCGGCATAAATTTTGAATGGAAAGGGATATTGTAATGTAGAGGATTGATTTTTTTACTAATCGTTATGTTATTAGTGAGCAGAAAGAAGTACAGAAGGATTTAAGATTCTCCAGTTTTCAAACTTTTTATGTTAGAGGGAAACAGACATTTCATGTGAGGAGGAATTTCATTAACATCATATAAAAACATAAGTGGAAATCGGCCAAAATTATCAAAAAAAATGAAAATTGCCTCCCTTGGATTTTTAAAATCAATTTTTTGTGCATAAAAAAATTTGTGTATGTGATAGGGAGGGGGGGCTTATATTTGGAAATGGAAAAGAAAATCAAAATTGGAAGGGGGCTTACTTTCAGGATTTTACGGTAATGATTGATACCCTCAAGATATACATTCATATATATATATAATTAAGTTTTTTTGTGTAATTTTGGAATAATCACTTTTTATTAGCATTTAAAATAAAATACAGAGAAAACAACATTGCCCTTTTCTAAAACATTTAGCCCTTTTTCTGCACTGTCAGAGGGTTAATATGTTTTTAAGAAGATATGTGTATGTAAAATACACATATTTTCTTTATATATGTAAAAGTGACAGTCAGATTTTAATTTTAAATCATCAAATTTATGAAAGGTTCAGTTTGGAGAGGGAAAAGTTTAGTGAAAAGGTTTATTTTTAAGATAAAGTATTTTGTGAAGGGTCCTGTTTTAAGGTAAAATGTTTTGTGAAGAATCCTGTTTTGAGACGAAAAAAATTGTGAAGCGTCCTTTAAAGGACCCAGTTTCTTTCTAAACAGATCCTTGCTTATAGAAAAAATAAAAATACTATTTGATTTTTAAATGTTTCGATATTAATTTCATGCACATATAAAAATAGCTTTGTGATTGGGTCAGAAAAACTGGCATTGCTCAGTTGTATATATTATATTTGATTTTATTAAATAACAGTCTTAAATATATTTAATACAAAATATTACAGAAGATTCAAGATTATTCATAGTGTTGGTCTGAGTTTCTGTATGTACTTTAAATATGTGTTGAACAAGTTACAGAATTTAATCTGTTGTGTATATACTGGTTCAACTGTTAAAAGTTTTGTTAAATACGTATTTTTTACTTTTTACAAATCTGTTAACCAGCAGCAACACATCATCTCACAATAAAATTTCCTTTACTAAAGACTATTTCAGAAGGTATCTCATTATGATTCATAGAGGTGAGTAAGCAATGTGAGGGGCTTATTAGCGTATAATATAAGCAAGTGGGTAAGTGCAATTGAAGATCGCATAAAGGGTTTTGTTTAATATTCCATTCAAAACACTTTATCCTTTCTTTAATAAATCCAAATAAATTTCATTTAAAAAAAAAAAAAAAAAAAAGTCATGTTTTTTATAAAGTAAAAATTTACCGGTCTATTTTTCTCATTTTTTCGAATATCTGAACTGGCCCGATAGCAGGCGAAGCCGCTATTATACTCTGTCATAATAATCATTTATCTGTCATGTGGACTAAATGCGATATTTAAAAAAAAATAAATTCCAAAATTAAACATGTTGTATAGAAACCTTCAAAATGTTAAAATATGCCAATATTTCCATAATCAGGTTTTTATCATGATTCAATATGTTCCTCAAACTCATATGACATGATAATCACTTGCTGACGTCATATCTACTTGCTTTCTCTATTACTCATATTGATACTCTCTTTGTATTATTCTCAAACATTTGAAAAAGTCCATTAACCTTCCAGCATGACGTCAGATTAATTTTCTTTTTAATTCTCTAATGACGTCATATTAACCGGCTTTCTGTACTTACACATACTCATACTCCTCGTATTATTAAGAAATGTTTGAAAATTTCCGTTTTATTACCAATATGGCGTCATATTAATCTTTTTTACAACTGGTGAAACTTTTTATTTAATTTCCATTTTTCACGTGGAAATCTTTCACTAGAAAATTATTGTAGAAAGAAATTTATTGTGGATTTTTAATTGTTGGCAACTGCTATAACGAAAAATGTTTAAATTTAATAGGAAAAGGCTGTTAGATTTTTGGTTTTTTATCTCTATATATTAAAATAATACGATTTTTTCAAATTTTATGATTTTGAGATTCATAGTAGGTATTCAGCTATTTCATGATTTTATGTCACATAGTTTCTGAGAACCAGCTCTGTGACAGACAGACAACGAAGCAGCACTAATAGGGTTTCGTGAGAAGATAATAGGCGTGGGATAATAATAGGCGTGGGAAGTTGTTTTTTATAATAAAAAAAACCTAGTAAATAGATCCCAAAAATGGAATAAAAGAGGGCTAGTTATTAACACGAATGTGATATTCAACAAAAAAACATTTTACCTTCCCATCAAATATAATAAATAACCTGTAAAATGAAGTTTTCTTTATTAATTACTATGCATTGTCAGTCTTATATTGTATATAGTTTATAATCTGTAAAATTAAGTTTTCTTTATTAATTACTAGGCATTGTCAATCTTAAATCGTATAATTTCTGACCTTTCGTTTCAGAAAGTAAATGGAGGAATGGGCTCCGAAGTGCCCGAAACAGAAGTAAATTCAATATGATGGTCTGTCTGGGTCATTTTTATTCGCTGAGTCAGTTTTCTGCAAAAATTAAGAAAAGTTACTGACCAATTTTAACAAAATTTGGATTTTTCTAATCATAAAAATACTTTATGTAAATATTGTGAGTTTCAAATCCACCTAGAATAGTTTTCTTAATAATATAGGAGGATAAGTGAAAATAAGAAAATTTTACTGTCTGCGATAATCAAATAGTTTGTTAGATTTGCAGTTTTGAAATTTCTTTAGCGCCATTTTCAGATAAAAAGATCACATTCTCGCGATATTTAATGCGTTTTTAATTAATATCTCAGCTAATTATCAAAATATTAAAAATCTGAAACTCAGATGCATCAGGACATACCTTGGACTATTCTTACCCAAATTTTCAGACTTCTAGGTGCACCAGATTTTCTTAGCCATCGCAGACACACACACAGACAGACACACAGAGCAAAACTTTCTTTTATTAGTATAGATATAATATATTATCAAAATGCATATTTATAAAAATGTTACTATTCAGCCGCCAAATATTTGGACAAATATTTTGTATTTGGCTATTCGCCCAATTCATTATTTGTTACATTCTACAATTCATTACATTGCTGTCTTTTTTTTTTTTTTTTTTTTTAAGTAGTAGTACAAGATGCAAGAAATATGCAGGGGACATAAATTATGCAAGTAAAAAGGATATTTTTGATATGAAAACCATATATCAATTAGTTAGAATACATTAACAACATATGAAAAAAGAAAAAAATATCTATTTTCTTTACCTCCATAAACTGTGCATTAATTTTAAATTCAGGAGGTGTACTACCCTTTTCCTTTTCTTTCTCCTGAACTTCAGAAATTTTCTGAAACAAATACGCCACTGCACGGGGAATGATTCCCCTTTCATCCTGGTGAAAACTGTGATCAAAGCCAGTACCCATAGTATATGTTTTACCAGATCCAGTCTGAAATTTTCAAAGAATAAAATTTTTAATATCTCAAAACAATTATAAAAAAAGGTATGCAGAAAAATATTTCATTAGCTTATAAATTAAATATCATAAATTAATTATAAAAAATGCATGCCACTATTCTAAATATCTTAATTAGGTAATATTTCATACACTAAGCAGCAAAACAACATTGGAGCAATATTGTTTACAGTGGCTAATATATTTTAGAAATAATGACAACATTAGGATACTTACATTTTGCCAATATTCGTACAATATTAAGAAGAAATATTTCACCAAATCACTGACAATATTCCCAATAATTCTACAATACATTCTGTGTAAAAAGTATGTCAGGCTTTCACTGACAGCTGCGATTTACAACTATTGTTATGTGATACTATCCTTGTGTGTGCTTATCTACTGTGTACTGTAAGCTTTAAACTAATGTTCCTTTCCTAACTGAAATCTTAATCTGAGTAGGGGAGTGACCTGATATGAGTGGAAAGAATGTTTAGTATAGTGAAGGGAGTTTTTCTATTGTCATTGCAAGTCCATAGATAAGACAGACTTCACCCATTCTCTAAGATGAAAGATACATCATAAAGGGATTAGACGCTTGCAAGGGGAAAACCCTTGCGAACAGGGGACCAGCCCCGTGTACATAGGGTGGCCTCGTGGGAACAGCAGAGAGTTGGGGTTAGTTTTAACGTGGGGGTGAAACGTGTAGGTTGTAGCAGAGAGTGAACTCTGGTACACGTGTGTTGAGAGAGATCTCTTGGAGTGGAGAGATAAAGTGTTTGTGAGATTAATAGTAATCTCTGGTAACTGTGAGTTAATTAACGTAGCATGAGAGAAGTATCGCGTAGCTTAGCAGTACACAGAACGTATTTTCTGTATTTTATTTAATGTGGAACCGGATCAGCTATATCCGAGTTCGTAAGTGTAAATATTGTCTTGTTATTTGTAAAGACTGTGTAAATAAACTATTCGTTTAAGTTTAATTTAAAGAGTTCGTCTTTTTATCAATATACCTCTCATAACGTGACCGATATCACGTAGTCATATCAGTGGTGCAGAATACTAAAAGTACCGGATTATTCTTCAAAGTTGGGTGGACTTAGAGGGAATCCAACAAAGTACTTGGAATTTAGCATTTAAAAGATACATATAAAAGATATGACAATTTTTGTTCTGTAAGTTGGTACCATTATACCGAGTTACAACATGAAGAAGTTTGAGCGCCATTGTGATTTAATGTGTCGACAGCAGTTGTTTTTTTTTCCCTCTACTTTTGGGTGCTCTACGATTTTTACAACGAAAAAATTAGTTGATAAAAGTGTTTGCCTTAAACATTGTGTTCCAAATGAAAGTTTGTATATCAAATCGCTGAAAATGTTGCAGAAGACCTACTGGGAATCATGTATGTCAAAAACATGGGCATATGAATGGTATAAAGCACTGAAAGAGGGCTGAGAAGCGGTAGTTGATTTGCTTCAGTTTGGCCGACCTTCAATGTCTATGAACGACTCAAACATCGATAGAATCAAAAACCTCTTGCCCGAATATCACTGTAAGAGTTGGCTCAAGAGGTGAACATATCTTTTAAGACTGTTCATAATGTCATGACTTATATTTTGTGCAGGAAATGAGTAGCTGCACGACTGGTTCCGAAAAAGCTCAATATTGTCCAAAAAGAGCATCAAAAGTTGGTCGCTGAAGACATGACTTCCCAAGCTTCTACGGACCCCACCATGAAACACATCATAATTGTTGAGATATGTGTTTATGAGTATGACTGCCAAGAAGCCAATAGTCTTCACAATAATGCCTCGAAATTGAGCTGAAATCCCCAAAAATGCTTCAAAGTTGTTCAAAAATCAAGGCCATGCTGACTGTTTTCTTTGATTACTGTGGTGTGGTGCACTCCAAAGTCCTTCCACAGGGACAAACAGTAAATGAGAAATATTATTTAGGCGTCATGAGGCATTTGCATGAGAATATCCAATGAAAACGGTTAGATTTGTGTAAAGACAATTCATGGATTTTGCACCACAATAATGAACCATCTCACAATGCTATCATTGTTCTAGAGTTTTGGGCCAAAAATGCAATGAATGTCATCGATCAAGCACCGTACTCTCGCCTGATATGGCTTCTGTGTTCTGTATGATTTTTCCTGTTCCCACAGCTAAAATTACCACTTTGAAGAAGGCATTTTGAATCAACTGAAGACATAAAATAAAATTCGCTGAAGGAGGCCATACTTCAATCAGTCTAGAAAAAATGTATGGAGGATTGGATCAAGCACTGGCATAGTTGTATTGGACTCGATGGGGCCTACTTTGAAGGCGACCAAATAAATTTTGAATAATTTTTGGGGGTTTTATTTAACAATTCTTGATACTTTTTACACAGAATGTATAGTCATTTCATTGCAAATATTTTCCAATGTAAAATCAATATAAGGAAGTTGCAATCAGCTGCTCAAACATCGTATTTTGGTGGAGGCGGCCACTAATCAGAACTGCTTATTTGTTGTTTCTAACCTCCACGATGACATCATTCACAGCTATTGTATTTCAATAATAGTGGCATTTTGCTGCAAATCTTCCTACTATTTAACTAATATTTAACAATATGAATATTTCATTGGAAATATTTCTAATGAAAGCAATATTGCTGTAATATTGAGCCCCAATTTAATCAACATTGGTTTGCTACTAGGGAAATTATATCTATATTAATAATCTCAATTCTAGTTATTAATTAACTCTTACATACTTGCCCATATGCCAAAACTGTTGCATTATATCCATCAAAGCAACTGAAAATAAAAATTATAATCTATTAAAATCTTAATTTCTCTAATTATATGTTAAAATATGTGTCATAATGTAAGTCAGGGAGGGAGGGAGGGAGGGGAGGGGGGGGTTGGAATTAAATTTTTTCAAGGAGAGGAATCTCTCTACCAACGTAAAGGATACGGAGTAGAACAGTTTGAGGGGGATAGAAAATTATTTTTAAACCCACATTTAGGCCACAAGTTATCAAAATTAATTATAAATACACACATAACAAAATATTATTAAAATAATTTAAGACAATAATTCAGATTAACAATGTTAAATGTTTATTTTTATTATTTTTTTATCATTCAAGTTTTATACGCATTTTATTTTTCAATTACAACTAAATATTAAGTGCTCTTACATTTGGATTTCATTCAATTTTACTTCTCCTAATTTCATAGTGGTCACTGCATTGCTTCTTGTGCTTGAATGTTATTTAAAAAAAAAAAAAAAAGCAGCTATTTTTCCAGACCTGCTAAGAATGGAACATGTCTATAATGCATTTTTCTTCTCTTACTGAATCTTCATTTGAATGTAATTGTCTAAGACTATTGTTTAATCAGTGTTTATGTACATAATCATCTAAGTGGTAATTAATATTGCTAATATTTTGTATTCCATGCACTTCAAACATAATATGAAAATAAGTAATGCATAGATAAGTACGGTTTTATAATAATTTTAATTAGGATAATGTTGCTTCAGAAATAATGGCATATTTTGTAGAAATTCAGTCGGCCATGCCGAACTGACAGCTTTTATACTGGCCGGGCTTGGGCTGAGATTTTAGCTTTTACACCGGCAAGGCTGGGCTTGGGTCGAACTTTTTTCTTTTATGCGTACCATGCCAAAAAAAGTTTTGTATGGGATACAATCAAGACAAATTTTTAACTTTTATTCTGGGCTGTGGTGGGACAAATTTTTTTTTTTTTACAAGTCGGGCCAGGTCTGGAAATTTCAGTCTCTAATTCCAACAAAAACTTATAAAGAAAATATCCATCATTAGAAAATAAAACACTTAATTTAATTATCAGTAAAAACTTAAAAAGCAGTTTTTTTATATTACCCATCAACAAGATCCTTAACGCAGGTATCAAATATTTCATTTTGTGTAGTAGGCATATCAAATACCCTGTCAAAGGTATATGATTTATCACTACCGATCCAAATCTGAGGCTCATTTGGAATGGTTGTAGTACAAACATGGCATAAATCAAATATGTCTCGTGGTATCTGAGGACGGATTCTGAAAAAGAAATTAATCAAAGTTGTCATAAATAATTTACCATATAATATACTAACACAATATGCATTCTAAGAAGCATAAGAAACTAGTCAAATGTAACAATCCCAAAACTTTCTTTTATCTTATACAAGTTTCACATACACCAAAAACGAATCAGCACCAATTTATGTCAAAGTCTAACTGAAGCTAAAGTTTTATAAAATTCCGGGCATTAGTTCTTGAGATAGGACTATCACTAAAATCGTATAAATCCAGAAAAATGCCGCAAAGAGCACATCTCTTGGAAAAGTTACACCAAAACCTAATTAACAACAACTTAATGTCAATGTCTAACTGAATCAGAAGTTTGATGAAATTCTGAGCGTTAGTTCTTGAGATATAGCTCTCGTGAAAATCATGAAAAAAGTAACATAGCCACACCACCTGTTGGACAGTTTACACCAAATCATAACCAGCATCTATTTATGTCAAGGTCTAACAGAATCTGAAGCCCAGTGGCAGAAACACCGCGACACGGCGACATAGTCGCGGACAAAGAAAATCTCTTGCAGACAATTTTTGTCTGCACTAATGAAATTAATTTAAGAAACTGTCCGTAACTTGTGAATTTCGGCAAAGGATTGGAGTAAAAACATGAAATTTTGTCAAAAAATCGTGGTAAAAACACGCGAATTTCGTCAAAAGATCGCGGTAAAAACACACGATTTTCGCCAAAGGATCGCAGTAAAAACATACGAATTTCGGCCAAGAATCACAGTAAAAACACGTGAATTTCGGCAAAGGCTGGCGGTAAAAACACGCGAATTTCGTCGAAGGATCGCGGTAAAAACACGCGAATTTCGGCAAAAGATCGCGGTAAAAGCACACGAATTTCATCAAAAGATCGCGGTAAAAACACGCAGATTTCGTCAAAAGATCGCGGTAAAAATACGCGATTTTCCTCAAATAATCGCGGTAAAAACACGCGAATTTCAGCAAAGGATCGAGGTAAAAACACACGAATTTCGTCACAGGATCGTGGTAAAAACACGCGATTTTCGTCAAAGGATCGCGGTAAAAACACGCGAATTTCGTCAAAAGATCGCGGTAAAAATACGCGATTTTCGTCAAATAATCGCGGTAAAAACACGCGAATTTCAGCAAAGGATCGAGGTAAAAACACACGAATTTCGTCACAGGATCGTGGTAAAAACACGCGATTTTCGTCAAAGGATCGCGGTAAAAACACGCGAATTTTGTTAAAAGATCGCGGTAAAAACACACGATTTTCGCCAAAGGATCGCGGTAAAAACACTCGAATTTCGTCAAATGATCGTGGTAAAAACACGCGATTTTCGTCAAAGGATCGAGGTAAAAACACACGAATTTCGTCACAGGATCGTGGTAAAAACACGCGATTTTCGTCAAAGGATCGCGGTAAAAACACGCGAATTTTGTCAAAAGATCGCGGTAAAAACACACGATTTTCGCCAAAGGATCGCGGTAAAAACACTCGAATTTCGTCAAATGATCGTGGTAAAAACACGCGATTTTCGTCAAAGGATCTTGGTAAAAACACGCTATTTTCAACAGAAGATCGTGGTAAAAACAAGCGATTTTCGTCAAAGGATCGCAGTAAAAACACGCGAATTTTGGCAAAGGATCGCGGTAAAAACACGCAAATTTCGTCAAAGGACCGCGGTAAAAACACGCGAATTTCGGCAAAAAATCGCGGTTAAAAAAACGTGCTTTTCATTAAACGAGTTTGGAAAAAAAAAATAATCGTGAGTATCGTCAAAATTTACTGAATAAAAAGACTGCTAAAATATTGAAACCCAGTTCCTTTTACTAATGTCTAAAGATCGTCGCAAAACGAGAAAGAATGCTAAAAATTGCATAAAATATTCAAAAATAGATGGAGGAATTCCGGATTTCTTTTACTAATGTAGAAAATTCGCTAAAAAAAAAAAAAAAAAAAAAAAAAAAATGAAAAAAAAAACATAAATTAAGAAAACTAGTTCAAAAGTGGGCTTTGAGATGCATAACTTCAGACAAAACAACACTTCAGACTCTTCCTGCCAAATCTTGCAGCTCTGGACTTAGCGGTCTCATCAGAAAACATAACACACAGACAAACATCTAAGTTTAATACATAAATTTTTAAATCTGAAACAATATACAGAACCTTTAAAACAGCAACTTAAAAAAAAAGGGGGTTAACCCAAATTCAACCTGCAGGAATCTAAACTCAGCTCGAATTGAAAACAGTGTTAATCCAATCTGCAGCTGATGCAGGACTTTAAGACATTTTTCTCCAGAAGGAATTTCTGTAGCTGTATCAGGAGAGGGAAATTTCTCCCCCCCTTCCTAAGCTTATCCTACCCATTTTAGAAATCTCACAAGAAGTGAGATAATGAAATGATATGTAACATCAAAAGTTATAAGCAAAAGTAATGAGAATGCATCAAGCTTACCCTATCTTAAATAAAATAATGAAAAATTCCTAGTTTAGAGTATTATTCATTCATTAAAATTACACGCAAAATTTGCAGACAGATTATGAAATTTTAAAAGCTTGTCGCAGACAGTTACAGAACTTTCTGCCACTGGGATCTGAAGTTTGAAGAAATTCAGTGTATTAGTTCTTGAGATATAGCTATCATGAAAATCTTGAAAAATGTAGCATAGCAGCGTCACCTGTTGGACGATTTACACCAAAAACTAATCAACCCCAATTTATATCAGGGACTAACTGAATATAAAGTTTTATTAAATTCCATGCATTAATTCTTGAGATAGAGCGCCACAAAATTTTTGTCACATACAGACAGAATCACAGACTCACTAACAGACATTTTCTAAAAACAGTTAAATCGTGTTCAAGACCCTCTAAAATGTATAAATCCATCGAAAACCGGAGGTCGAATTTTTTCACGAATCCCATACTTTCTTCTTGTAAAGATAGAAGAAAGTAAAAATGGTTTTAAAATATAGAAATACTAGCTGACCCACTGACACTGCCCAGACCACAGCTGTGAAGTCAGTGGGAAAAATGACGACTCTGACTCCTGAAATTTTAAAGGAACTGACTCCAACTCCAGAATGGCAAAAGTACAAGTGTTGGGTGGGTTTCTATTATTCAGATTGCTTCAATGCTGTCATTTGTGTTTTAAAATAGTAATAGTTGCTTTATTAAATTTGTCATTAAATAAAGGAAATACAGTAGACTCCCTCAAATCAGCAAATTCTTAAAATCCACACATCGTTTCCAATGTAAACAATGAAACTTACAGTTAAGATGTAGGTGCAAAATTTCATTTTTTTTTAAATATATATATCATTCTGCACACATTTTAATATGTAACTCTGCTTGATATGATTCAACTCATGTTTTCTCATGAAGGAAGTATAAATTTATTTCTGAAAAAATTATAGATAGGAGAGACTGGTACACAGTGGACCACTTTTTCAGTTAATTTTTTTTTCTCTTTAACAGACAAACCGATCTCCATGAAAATATTTTTGAATATTCCTTAAACCTTTATATATTCATCATAATTTTCTCAGAACATAGTTTTCAATACATTTTTTTAAAAAAAATCTTTTATATGCACCCGTAAAGGTGGTCCACCCACTGGGGCACAGTGGACCACTATTACATATTATCTGAAATACAATATAAATCTATTTTTCATTAATCTAATTCTTTTTTATTTCCCCTTTACCCGTAAAATAACATAGTAATATAAATTTACAAATAACATTTTGAAACAAAACCAAAAAAAAATTAATTATATTTTGAAAATAATAACAGATTAATACAGAAACAAATGCAATTTAGTTGAAGTTATTACTTAAGTACAAAAAAATCAGCGCACATTAAAATTTGCAAATGAAATTCCAAGAAATACTTATGAGTAAGATCGAGCCTGTAATTTTCCTGAAATACTTTTGGGTCTGGGAGCAACATTATGAAATCACTGACATCAACAGCAGATTCATCTACAGTTTCGGGAAAAATAAACTGATTTCCATTCAATTTGTGTCTCATGAATCTTACTTGAATAGAATGATCACCCATTAGACTAAAGTTATATTTATCAAAGGCAGTAAATACAAAACAAAATATTTCTTGCTCTGTTAAATAAATTGTTATTTTTCTTTGTTTACTTTATTTTACAGTTAAATAACTACTTTAAAACAATATTTCTTTATAGAAAATAAGCAATTATTAAATATTTTGAACATTCTGCATTACAGGAGCAGAGTTGATTGTGGACCACTGTGCCCCATGTTGAAGTTCAATAAATAATCATATTAATATTGTTTATAGCTTTCCTTTAAACTTATTAACTTTAAAGTTAAATAAAAACAAGTATCTTAGCTTTGCAAAAAAGCTGTTTTATTTTATTTATCTACAATCTTTAATTACTAAAAAAATAAAAATAGGATGATGAAAAATTTTACTTTTAGAAGCTTAAAACAACCAATCAGGGTAAAATAGTTCAATCTGAGCTAAACATATTTTCTGAAAGCTATAAATAATCAGTGCAGTGCTGTTGTCTATTAGGATAGAAGAGAAGCTTAAAAAAAATTTAAATAAATAAAATATTAGGGGGTGGTCCACTGTGCCCATAGGTCCAGTGTGTACCGGTCTCCCCTACTGCTGATATCAGTGACGATCACAATATTCTTACCGAATAATTTATGTATTAATCAATCTTTTTTGGTTATTAAGTATGGCTAAACATGAAAGAAAACTTTGTTATTTTAAGATTTTGATGTGAATTATTAGTGTACATTTATAAGGCGAGTTTCACTGAATAATTGAAGAAAAAAATATCTCATCATTATACATATTTAGTTATGCATTATTAATTATTTACTTGATCTTTACTTTTAATATTTTAAATGTTTTTTAAATTTTCTTAATATTTTATTTTACTTAACTATTTACTTTTATGTAAGCATTCATTATAATTTTGAGTACATTATTAAATTCAAATTATTGTTTAAAAAATGTAAACAAAACATTGACCAGAAATCTGCAAAATTCTAAAATCTGCATAACCTCTGGTTTTAAGCTATGCAAATTTATTGGAGTCTACTGTATTATTATTTTTTAAAAGTGGTAGCAATCAAAATAAAAAAATACGACAACTGGCAACACTGCAACCTTCACATTCCTGTGTGATCTTGAAGTATGTGATGTACATATCGACCAATAATGGGTTTTTTTGTTCATTTCATTTCTTCATATGAATTATGGGTGTAAGGTGTGATAGGTAATGAAGACCAAGACCCAATTACTGCAGCAGCAAACTTTCAACAGCATAAAAAATGTTCACCTTTTTTAAACACAGAATTTTTTTTTTAAATAGGGCAAAAATACTCTTATAAAATGCATGTGGAACTTTGCCCGTGCATTAATCGGCTCTGGTCAAGACTGAAAATATTTTGAACATCAAAAGGAGAAAGATAAGGGCAATTTCACCATTTCATCATTATTTCAGGTACTGCAGACTCGGAAAAAAAAATTACAATTTCACTTTTTTTTTTTTTTTTTGGTTCTGTGCACACAAAAAAAGGGGGGGGAGAGAAAAGTTACAATTTCGGCAAGACTCCTGGTCCCACAGACCCAAAGAATCTGAGGGAAACAAGAAAGAAAAGAGGAAAGGGTTTCTATTACAATGATATTTTGGGTTGTGTCGTGTGGACTCAAAAAATAACAGAAATTTTCCAATTTTTACATTACCTCGAGTTTTGCAAACCTAAAAAAAACAAGAGAAAGGATTACCTTTTAAATGTAAAATATCAACTAGAGTTTTCAATTAAAAACAGTTTTCATATATGATGTACACCGGACAGTATATTGGGCATTTTTAACCTGGTTTGTCTGGTATATATAGTCCAAGAATAAAAATAATAATTGAGCTTATAAATTTAAACTGTCCAAAAAACAAACTGGAGTCTGAGTCGACCTGTTTTTTAACCCCTTCGGGATGAGCGACCGGTATATGTGCCGAGGCTTGTGATTTTCAGATCCTGAGAGACCGGAATATATGCCAAGGCTTGTGGTTTTCAGATCCCAAGAAACCGAAATATGTGACTCACAATTGGAATGTTTTATTTTAAAAAGTTTAATATATAAAATTTTATCATAATCATATCTGAATTTGCATTATGGTAGAACACATTCCTTTTTAACTGGGGAAACAAATGGAATCAATAAATAATTTTTTAATTCATTTAATTTGATTTGTTAAAGACCTACTGCAATGAAATAAAAGTGCGTTTATTTCACCATGTATTTATGTTTCTTAAACGTGATTCTTTTCTATCATCAATTTCTAATACAAAACTAAAGAACACTAAAGACAAAAATTTTGTGGGCGCTCTATCTCAAAAACTAATGCACAGAATTTGATAAAACTTTACATTCAGTTAGTCCCTGATATAAATTGATGCTGATTAGATTTTAGTGTAAATCTCGCCCAACAGGTGGCGCTGCTATGCTGTATTTTTCGCAATAGCTCTATCTCAAGAACTAATGCACTTATTTTCATCAAACTTCAGATTCAGTTAGACCTTAACATAAATAGACACTGATTACGTTTTAGTGTGCATATCCCAACAGATGGCTATGCTACTTTTTACATAATTTTCATGATAGCTACATATATCAAGAACTAATGCACAGAATTTCATCAAACTTTAGATTCATTTAGACCTTGACATAAATAGATGCTGATTACATTTTGGTGTACATATCTCAACAGGTGGCGCTGTTATGCTACTTTTTACTTGATTTTCATCAGGGGCATAGCTACCGTGGAGCAGTTGGAGCAAACTGCTCCAGGCGCACAAATCCTAAGGGCGCAAAATTAGAAAGAGCAAAATAGCGATTTGTAAAAATATTTACATTTTTTTTTTCACTATAAATCAGATATTATAGTTGAAGCTTGTTGCAATCAGCATATTCCTAAGATATTTTTAATTGTTTTTAACTTCAACTACTTCGATTTAAAACATGTTTTCATACACAGTTGAAAGAAATTTCTACTTCTATTCGCGAAGTTTAAATTTCAATTCATATCATATTGCAGTCTCATGTAAATTCTCTAACACCGTTTCAGCATGCCTGAATTTTTTTCTTTAACTTTTCCATAGACGACGTTGAAGTTTTTCAAATCCTAAAGTAATCAAAACTTATTTACAGGGTTCTCATCGGTCACTTTATTGGCTACCATTATTTCCAAACAATAATTTTCTGGTACATTTCTCTTGAAAATGTTTTAGAAATTTATCCTGATGATTACTGCATGGAAATAATGGTAGCAGAAACATGTCACCGCTGCGAAACCTGTATTTAAGATGTAACAACATCAATGCCTTAGCTATTTAGTTATTTTACGATTGGAAGAAAAAAAATAGTTTGACAAGTTGAATAAAACTATTGACCAATTTACAAACAAAAAATGAAAATTTTGAAGTTTTTTTTGTTTTTATTTTTGTTTTGTGGAAACTTGCATATGCTTTATCAATGCAGATTACAAAACAATAATGAGAGCGAGATTTAGGTATATTCCACATGAACCCAAGGCGAAAAAATTAGAGGTGTGTGTGGGGGGGGGGGGGGGTGAGTGGCAAATTAAATTTTGTGCTTATTGTTTTTGAGATTTTGAAAATATGGGAAATATCAAATGCAGAATTGATAAGCATTTTCGTTCAAAAAGAGAAAAAAAGTTAAGTATCAACTTAGCACCTGATTATAACCTATGCAAATTTACACCACTTCTTTCGAAAAGTATTTTTTCGCATTAATCCTTATTTAATCGCAGAATTTTAGGCAAAAAATATTTTTCGAAAATAGTAATGAGAGTTTGTTTAGGCCGTAATCAGCTCTGCCCCAACCCCATCACCACATGTTATCACATATTAGTAGTCAATGAATTTTTGAATTATAAAATGAAAAAAAAATAGTTATTCCACTAAACTTTTCGAACACTTTACAGAAATACTGAGTGTTCAAAAAAATAATAATATAACAATAAATAAAAAATTAGATTCTAATTTTATACAAAGGTGAAATATTTCGACTGGTGATAAAGACCTCGTGTTTTAAAGAAAATGTGCACTTTCATTTATAAAGCTTAAACATTTTTCTAATGACATAGTTTTTAACAAATTTTCATTCCGCCCATGCTGAAATAAGGCTTATAAATTAAGAAAAAAAAAGATTTTACTACCGTAAAATACCGTTAATCCACCCTTCCCGATTAAGCGCCCCCCTCCCACTTTGTAAACAAATTGGAAAATTTAAAAAATCCCGAGAAAGCGCCCTCCCCCAACAGAAATTTCACCGTGCACATCAAGATCAACACCAAAAATTCCATCTCCCGAGTGTTTTTTTTTTTTTTTTTCGATGGATCAGAAAGGCGTGACGATTCTTTGATATATCGCAAACATCTACAAAAACATTGTCGATCTGAAAAAGCAATATAACCAAACATTAGTTTTGCTGTAAATGTATCTCCATGGTGATATGAAGGTAATAAAAATATCGATAGTGAAAGTTTCTCATGAAATAAGTTAAAAAAATGTTTATTTAGTGCTGTGTGGAAAATATTTTGATTAAAAGAGAATCTATTTATTTTATTAAAGAATTTATAGTCGTATTTACCATTATTATGAAAACCAATCACAAAAAAAATATCGATTCATTGATCAGATCAATCGATTTGTCGATACACATTCGAATTTTTAGCGTAATTTGTGCTATCTTTGTGGTAGTAATGTTTTTTGTTTTAATAATCTGGCAACACTACCAATTCGTTCTATATCTTCTCAATTTTCATGATTTCTATTATTTATTTCGCATTTATAAATACGAAATCATGATTAAAATAAAACTGTTATTTAATCTTCCTAACACACAACAGAGGGCGACACCGCATAAAATGTTACTAGTTCTCGAAATTACTTCAGGATATTTTCAACAGCAATTTCTCAGTCAAGTTCCTTTTATTTTTCTGTTACAAAATTAATGACAGATATTAGTGTTATTATTTATCTAAATGCATTCCAGTTTCAAAGCTTCTGAAATCCAGAATTTTCTATAATCTGAAATCGCCATTAATCGTGAAGTTATACTCTTTTTCTATTTTGTCTATTATTTTTTTTTCAAAATGTTTTCTTTTGTTACTTTATTAAAACAATGCATGCTTTGCGATGATCGGCCATTAGCATCTCCCCCCCACCACCACCCATAAATATCATATACTACAGTTTTAATACCGTGTAAGCGCCCCCCTGCTTACTTTACGATTTTCCGTCGTGTTTAGGGGGGGCGGATTAACGGGATTTTACGGTACATTAATTTATATTCTGGCAGGCTTGAACTGGGGCCCGCCGGACAATCGACCCGCGGATTGGTGCACCCTAAACCAGGTGAAGCTGCGGCCTCCCTCGGGTGAGGCTAATAGTTACAAAATTTGATGCAAGCATTAGATTTGAACAGTCTTAAATTGTTTAATATTAAAAAAAAAATCACTTTTTTGAAGCATTTTCTTTTGTTAATGATTTTTTTTTCTCTTTGCAAAGCAGAATAATTGCAATTTTTTTCTTGAAAGTTTTTTTTGTTTCAGAGGACCATTTAAATATTTTAAAACCTAATATATATCCTGTGATTCTGTCTGTTACCAATTATAGCGACATGATCTGCCCTAAAAAATTTCAGGCTGTCTGGTGCCGAAGAGCGTCGCCTCTATTTCAAAGTAATATATTTGTCCTTTTTTTTATTTATAAAATCTTTTATTAGGTATTTGTCTGAAATGTGTACGCTTCTTGTATTCGTATATAAAATTCAAATGCTGTAATTGTAATTTCCCCATAAAAATATTTATTATATCGATTTTTGCGCTTGATGCGTAAAATTATTTATAAAGAATATTTTCGGCAAAGAAAAGATAGGTCAAACATTCTTTTTTATTAAAAATTACATTTTCATATGAAAACGGAACTGTTTCAATTTTGTTTATAAAATGTGATAATCAGAATGGCGGTCTGTTATTTTGTATATATGCGTTAGAACAGGTTGTTCAAGGCGGCGGCCTTTGAAAGGTTCTTTTTGCACCCCTTCGACCATAGCCTGTTGCTAGGGTTTTTTTTTTTTTTTTTTTTTTTTACTACAGTACACCCTGCCCAAGGCGGATGCTGTATAAGATGAAAATCTGTCTTACATGTAGAGCTTTAGAGTTTAGACAGAGTTTATACAAACCTTCGTATTTCACAGATACTTTGATTTAAAATCAAATCAAAAATATTTACACGTTTCTTTATATTACTAGCAGCATTAAGATTTTTTATCCTCCGGCTGCAAAAAAAAGTTTAAAATAGGTTTAATTAATCATAGCATTCTTATTTAGTACTAAAATTCTATATATTTAGGATCCTACGCTAACCACTCTCAAGCTAATGTTAAGCCAATGGTCGCGTTTTGTACAAATATTTCATTTACATTTCAATATTTTAAATGTTTTTTTTTCTTTTTTTTGCATATGTGAGGTCGATGTCTAAACGGTTATCTTTATTCTGTTTCGATTTTGGTTGCAGTGGTTTTTTTTTTTTTTTGGGGGGACACTTTTAATTTCAGATCCAGTTCTGAAATTCAAAGCGTCCACAGAAAGAAAAACTGGAATTGTACTGGATATTGCTTGTTTCTACTACCAAGATGGTAACATAAGGAGTTTCATTAAAAAAGTACAGCCTCCAAAAATCCGAAGTCTTCGCATTTGACATTGACCGAGTCCGACCCTGGGTGCAATAGCGGTTCTTCAGAGGGTTCACAATCACTTTTCTACCAGAAATATTAATATATAAAATTTGGTGGGATTTTCTACGATTAAACAAGGAGAAAGTTTGTTTTTAAAATTACTGCTAGTAAAGAGATTGTAAAGCCCCTGACGAGCCGCCACTGTCTGCGTGGTGAGACGTTTTTGTATAGATATAAGATGAACATGAGCAATAAAAATAATTTAATTGAGATATAAGAGAAAATGTTTATCAGTTATCATCACAGAATGGTTGAAAAATAGTTTAGATACCAAACCCGTTGAAACGATCTCTTCGCAAATTTGTCTTGTGACAGATTTATAACATGAAAACATGAGGAAATCCTAACATACACACCTACATATTGAATCATTGCAAAAAATTGTGAGAACGGATTGAGGGTATTTGAAAAAGTAAAAATATACCATTATTTCCATTCATTTTTATTGTGATTACAATACTTTCCTATTTCCTTCCTTACATTGTATGTGTATGGAAAGTAAAAACTGCAATCTTGAGTGATATTTAAGGGTGTCAACCAGGGTTCTCGCTGCCGATCGCCATTACGAAAAAATGTTTCTTTTGGCGAGAAAACTAAAGACTCAAATCGCTAATTGCAATTCAAATTTTCTTTTCTTTCGGCAACACTCTCGATGATGTTATTGTACGAATAAACCTTTTCTGTGTAGCTCATTATTTGTGTTTTGACATTTTTAGTGTTTCACGAAGAATCTATTTCTAACATTATTTGAATTTGACCATAATTTTTCTTTAGTGATTGGCCAAATTGCTAAGATTAGTGAAAGACCAGTGTGTCAACTTTTATCGTTGTCCACTGGCTAATTTTATAAACCATTAACTTTAGAAAAATATTTCCGATAGTAAAAAAGTTTCACTGCGTTCTATACGTTATATTTAGAAAAACCTTCTCCGTACTTTAACAGATAAAATAATAAGTTTATTTTTTGTATGACCGAAACTTGCCGTGTTATGATAGTTCGAATTTTATGGAATTTTAGTATTTTCTGGCTCTAAAAACAGAAGAACGTGTTTCACCCATATGCAAAAATTATTTTTAAAAAAATATCGACAATAGTGTGTTTTTTAATAATATTCTATTGTGCTTCGAAACTCTTGAAAAGAAAGACAGATATTAAGGGCCGAAGATTGTACTGGTCCATTGGCTCATTTAAAACGAAAATCCCTCCCAATTCGCAGTAAAAATTGGTAAATGCTCCGTATTTAAAGAATTATAATTAAATTCATTATTTATTCATTTTTAATTATTTGTATTTAATACGTTGTTAAAATACTTTTGACTTTCAAATAACAGAATTAAGATTTCGAAATATTTCGAATTAAGAATATTATATGATTTTTAAACTTCAAAACAAAATTGCGCAGAACTTTTTCGAGTCACAACAGGGCGCACAAACTTTACTTGCTCCAGGGCGCTGAATATGTAGCTACGCCACTGATTTTCATGATAGCTATATGCTATATCTCAAGAATTAATGCACAGAATTTCATCAAACTTCAGATTCTGTTATACCATGAGATGAATAGATGCTGAATACGTTTTGGTGTAAATAGCCCAACAGGTGGTGCTGCTAAGCTACTTTTCATAATTTTCACGATAACTATATCTCAAGAACCAATGCACGGATTTTCATCAAACTTCGGATTCAGTTATATGTTGACATAAGTTGTTGTTGATTAGGTTTTGGTGTAAATCTACCAACAGGTGGCGCTGCTATGCTGCATTTTTCAGGATTTACACGATTTTAGCAATAGTTGTACCTCAAGAACTAATACACAGAATTTTATAAAACTTTAGATTCAGTAAGACCTCAATATAAATTGGTGCTTATTCGTTTTTAGTGTATACGGAACCTGTCTGAGATAGAAGAAAGTTTTGGGATTGGCACATCCGACTACTTAACCCTATCACTATGTCCTATCGAAACATGCCCTGTTGTTGCCCAGGACAAATATACTATCTATTTTTCAAATTTAAAAAAAAAAACAAGTACCACTTATATTTGTACAGTTTAATTTTTACCGTGTGTTACAAACATTATGATATATGAGATGTCACCGGCTGAAACTACTCAGTGCGTGATATTTTTTGACAACTTGTTGAAAGTGCTTGGGGTCCGCGTGGACCCCAGGACATAGTGATAGGGTTAATTATGTTTTCAACAAAGTTTTCAGCTATTTTTTTTTACATTAAGAAAATTTATAAATTGCTTATGTTAAAATGACTTCTGATCAGGGCTTTGCAAATTTGATAAAATCTGGTATCCAGCAAAAAATTCCAGTAAACCAGTAAAAAAATACATTTACCACCTCTTCCTCCTCACCCATCATTGATTTTCAAAAAGTTTTTATGAATTAATTCAGAAAAAATAATAATGAGCATAGTTTAGAAATATTAGCTATTATACTTTAGAAAGATAATATAAACTAAGTTTCCTAATGAAGCTTAAATTATATACATAATTTTGGAAAAAAAAAAAATACTGTAAAGGCTGACTTAATCGACATGTTCAGAAAATGCTGATTGCTGAATGCTTCAAATGTCCAAATAATTGAATAGTCAAGGGTCGATCCAGGCAAAATTTTGGGGATATATAGAACCTCTTCACAAAAATCTGTATAAAACAGGCCCCTTCACAAAAATCTATTTAATAAAACAGGCCCCTTCACAAAAATCTATTTAATAAAACAGGCCACTTCACAAAAATCTATTTAATAAAACAGGCCCCTTTACAAAAATCAATTTAATAAAATGGGCCCGTCATGAAATTCTTTAATAAAACTGGCCTCTTCACAAAATTCCTTTTAATAAAATAGTCCCTTTCACAAAATTCTATTCCATAAAAACTTACTATTTATTAATTATTTATTATTTTGTGACTTTTAAAATGTATAACTAGCTGGCTTCGCCCGCTAGCGGGCCCCTAATTTACATCGGTGCCTCGAATATTTTGAAATCTCCTTTTTTTTTTATAAAACATCGAAACGAATGACCCTCTAGGTGGCATCCACCTCGAACCGAACGAAGCTCCGACCCGGGTCCCCGCTGCCTTTGGCACTGTACACCGGTCGTGCTACGCACGCACCGGATAATCCCTTAATTTGCACATTGAATAGTACAAACTTCTAACCGAACGAACCTCCGACCCTGGTCCCCGCTGCCTTCGACAGCATATACCGGTCGTGCTACGCACGCACCGGATAATCCTTTAAATTGCACATCGAATAGTATAAACCTCTAACTGAACGAACCTCCGGCTCGGGTCCCCGCTGCCTGCGGCACCATATAGCAGTCGTGCTGCGCTCGTGCTGCAGTATACGTTAGTTCTACCTTCCACCACCAGATGGCACAATCTGTTTATACGATAATAATTGAAATCGTTAAGGCTTTCGATGTCGAGTCGAATGAGCCATACCCCGTCGTTTTCATGCCCGTAGAACCGGACATAGGAAAGCGCCCCTTAGTGGTGAAAAAATGAACTAAAATCGGTAAGCTCTATCGATGTTGAGTCGAATGAGTCATACCCCGTCGTGATCCGGGCCATAGAAACAGAAATAAGAAAATGCCCCCTGGTGGTGAAAAAACGAACTAAAATCGATAAGCTCTAGTATCCTCTATCGATGTCGAGTCGATTGAGCCAAACCGTGTCGTGATGTGTCCCATAGAACCCGAGTTGGCTGAAAAATCCTTTAATTATACCTTCCACCACTAGGGGGCACAATCTGTTCTATACGAACATGACCAAAATCTGTAAAGCTATCGAAATCCAGTCGAAAGAGCCAAACCCCGTCGTAATCGGGACCATAGAACCAGATTTCCATAAGAGCCCCTGGTGGTGAAATTTGGAACTAAAATAGGTAAGCGCTATCGATATCGAGTCGAATGAGCCAAACCGCGTTGCGATTGGACTCGCAGAACTCGAGATATTATGAAATAAAAATATAAAATCTGATATTATTATTCGAAAAAAGTGGTATAAACTCAGAAACTTTAAAAAATGTTATAGAGGGTCCTTATTACTGTATATATGATGTTTGGAATCAGTTTGGTGGAAATCCGTAACAAAGTTTATTCCGTAACATAATATGGTTAAGCGGTCACAGACCTTTCCAACGATATATCACATGAGGGGTGCGTTCAAAATTTAGAAAAGACCTTCTTTCGGGGTGGGGGGCAAGGTCAGTAGATATAAAGGTTGGCTCGTTTCTAAGGACGCCACCCCGCCCACTCTCGTTGCTATGAGGGGTCATACGTCACAAGAATCCCTACTCTCTGTGGGCCGTAAAAGTAAAACCTGTGTTTGCTTTCTTTGTTTTTTGAAATAATTTTTATGATATTAATTTGGTAGTTGATAATGAAAAATGCAATTTGTCCATAAAAAGTGATTATGAAAGTGACGATTTAAAATATATAGCCGGATATCTGGCGAAAAAACACCCGGATGAATTATGAATTGAATAAGACTTCCAAATTAAATTTAAGTTTACAAGCTCCCTCGTGGATAGATTCTCTTTCTTTCGGAGGGCTCATACATACTTCTGAACGATGGGCCGAAGAAACAACCATTATGGAAAATTATTTTATTTCATATAATAAAGATACATTCAATAAAAATAAAGATATTTTAAAGAAAACTGTTGAATATATATCATCGAAAACATCCAATTTAAATATCGACAGTAAGTTAATAACTTATTTTTCTAAATTAAGAATTTTTATCCAAGTAAAACATTTAAATGCTGTATCAGAAGAGATGAAATCAATAAAAAGAAAATTAAAATTTGGCAATAGAGATAGTGGAGCAAAAAAATTGAGAAAAACTATTGTGTAGTTGTTGATCTTCTATTATTGTTTAATAGTTTCATATGTTGTATATATTTTTTATGTTTTTCACAGCTTAAAAATATTTTAAAACTTATTAGTTTTAATAAACGTAATTCTGAAAAGTTAGTGTTCTGTGTTTTTCTTTCTTTTTTTTTTATTTCTAATTTGTAGAAATTTTATATTGAAACATACATTTTAATTAAAGGGTTACATATGTTCTCAAAAAATCGATTTTTTTTTTTTTTTATGTTAATGGAAATTAAATCCTTATAGTGTGCACAATTATTATTTTAATTTTTTTATATTTTTTAAGTAATCAAATAGCGCAATTTTTTTTATTTTTCAAAAATTTGAGCCGATTGACCTTATCCACAATCTTATTTTACACGAAGAAACTGCGATTTTTTATAATTTTTTGTTTCTACAGGAAGTTAGGATGTTGTCCATCGAATATGGATATTTTGATACACAGGTTAACGCGGCTGCAGGTTTCCGACGCCATATGTCACAAAATTTAACAAAGAAAATATTTTTAAATACTTGAAGCCATAAAAAACAACGTGGAATTATTAGTTTTTCAATTAATTTTACTCCCTTCCTAAAAAAAAAAAATCCAAAATAAGTCAATTTTTCACCGCCGATAACGTATCTAACCCCACAAATGAATTACAGCTGCAACCCACTATTTTACTAAATATTCTAAATCAAAACTTTGGAAATAGGCAATCAATAATTAAAATATGTGTGTAATAATAATAAAATAAGAGAGAGAGAATAGGAACTATACTGTAGCTATAATTTTATTTATTTATTTTGAAAAATTGTTTTATTTTATTTTTCCCCAGTGTCACTGTAAAGATTTTAAAATGTAATACTTTTCTTCATGTAGTTTTAAAAACTATGGTCTCTTCTTTCTTTACGCGTATTAAAAAAGTATTAAAAAATTCACAGTTACGCAATAAATCTCAAGCATTAGATTGGTGATACTACCACGTTTGATACGCGTTTGTATACTTTTGATAACTATTTTATAATATTATTAATTATTTTATTAGTTATACGTATATAAATTCCATAATCCAAAAAAAATTTTTTTTTCAAAAGTGTTCTATCAGTTTTCTCTTATTTTTTCATACTTTTATAGTTTCTATCCGAGTAAGCACTGCTGTATGATACTTTATTTTCAAAACAATACTGTGTAAATACTATATATATAATAAATATTGCAGTTTCTTACGAAATTGTGCTTAAGCAATTTACAAATTCAACTTATGTAAAATTCAAGTTATGTAAAAATTTACGGAACGCATTACGGGGGATGTCTGTATAACAAACTATATAGCGCTAAAGCATAGTTTCGGTTTTAGCACGAGATGGGATTCTGACCTTGGATTCTTGTGACGTAGCAGAGCGAAATCCCTCCGATTGGAGATAAAGTTACGGGCCAACCTGTATATCTATAGACCTTGGGTGGGGGGGGGGGCGCAAGGTGCTCCCCTCTCCCCATATTTTTCGACACGGCCTCATTTTTAAAATTTATGTTATGCGTTATAAAATATCTTCAAGTTTCAAACAGATCACCTTATTATATTTCTTTTAATCTGGGGATAGAGTGGCCTTAATATCTGGCGTTGATTTTTAAGCTGTTTGATAATTAAATAAAAAATTATTTGTAAATTCCTTCCTAGTTATCGGAGAAAAACCAAATTTACATATTTAGAATCCTCGTAAAAATCTAAACATGGATGCATAAATAAATTTAAAATCGATAAATCCAATAATAATAATTTTAAAAAAATAACAGGGCCCAAAATCTCTTAGTATAAAGAAAATGCGGTTTTTTATCAAAATGTTTCATTCTCTGAAATATCAGATCACGTGTCAATTTTTTAGAAATGAATTGCTTTGTTAAAGGGTTTTTAATTGATATTTCCCTTCCTAATTATCGGTGAAAAACCAAAATTACATATTTAGAATCCTTGTTCAAAAATACACGTGGATGCATACATTTCAAATCGATAAATGCAATAATTTAAAAATAAAATTAACGATGCCTGAAAGCCCTAGTGCGTTTATCTTGTCTTTCGGAAATAAGATATTTGCCAGACAATCTGTCACCGAGAAAAACATCTGCAGTATCTAAATTAAAACTCGTCTTTTTTCCACCCAAAATTAAAAACTTTTTTAATTGATATCTTCAGGAATTATTATCTGATTTTTACGAAAATTAATTTTTTGGACTGGGCATTTGATATTATGAATGGATACATAATTTTCAAGTCCCTAAATTCAATATTTTTAATAATTTTATATAGCCTATAATAACCCCACTTAAACTGGTTTCATATCTTTCATCTTTCTAGACAGCTAGACGTCCCAATGTCTGGCTCTGAAAGAAGCAAGTTAAAAGGAATAATTTTTATGCAATCAAATTAAAGAAATAATTAATATCTTTGGTTCTAATGGATGGATTTCCTTAATTTTTTCAATCTTTTAATGTGGAGAGAGAGATGATTCACGTGGTGTTATTTTCAAAACTGTAGGTGAATTAGATCTTATAATTTGCATGCCCATTTTAAAACCCTACTTCAGTATTTTTAGCCGCAGACACTTTGTCTTCTTTCTTGCTTGGAAATAATTTTTATGAAACGCAGCTGCAAATTGGATAAAAATTGTTCTTTTCATGCAATTTTTAATTTTTTTAATTAATATTTTTTCTAATTACCGGCGGATTTTTTCAAAACCTGAAAGAATGGAATTCTCGAATTTTTCTGCATATTTTGATAACTTTAGTGATTTTAACTCCGTCTGTGAGAAAAGTTTTTAGAGTTACAGACGGAAACAATAGGCAGACAGAGAGGCGTAGTTTTCGAACATTAATAATTATAGACTAGCTGGCTTCGCCCGCCAGCGGGCCCCTAATTTACATCGGTGAGCCATACCTCGTCGTTATCCGGGCCATAGAAACATAGATAAGAAAACGCCCCCTGGTGGTGAAAAGCGAACTAAAACCGTTAAGGTCTAGTATCCTCTATCGATGTCGAGTCGATTGAGCCAAACCGCGTCGTGATGTGACCCATAGAACCCGAGTTGGCTGAAAAATGCTTTAATTACACCTTCCACCACCAGGTGGCACTGAAACCGTTAAAGCTATCGATGTCGAGTCGAATAAGCCATACCCCGTCGTGATCCGGCCCATAGAAACAGAGTTCGGAAAGCGCCCCCTAGTGTTGAAATGCGGAACTAAAGTCGATAATCTCTACTAAGCTCTATCGGTGTCGAGTCGAACGAGCTATACCCCGTCGTGATGGGACCCATACGAAGGGAGATATTTTCAAAAGAAATAGCAAATTCCTTAGCTTTTTTTTTTTTTCCCCTATGCAAAAATGACAATTATTTAAAAAATATTAAAACTTTTAAAAATAAATGTTCCTGTGTTGACTCTCTAGTTTATTTGACTGCGATCGAACATGAAGTTGACTCTTTACATATCGTATAATCTCTGATCCATCGAAGAGAAATATTGTATAGTAAGTTAGTCAGGTATTGTATAGCAAGTATTTGCAGTGCAATCGGCTGTTTCAGAATACAAATATCCTAGTAGAATAGAGTTTTAACTATGAAAATAAAATTATTTTTCAAAATAAATCATATGTTACGAAAGCTTATTCAATTCTGTACGCAAAATGAACAGCGATTTTTGATTTAAGATCGTTAATAAATAAGATAATTACGGCGAAAGCAAAGTCACTTATTACACTTTAATTAATCTGTGCTTGCGCCGAAAAACGCTCATTTCTAGAAACAGGTTTCACAAAAGAATTTTTTTTAATTGATAATAATCGAATTTTTTAAAGTCGAAGGCATCTTTCTATAGCTGAATGTATGCACTTTTAGCCTCTTCTCTCGGAATTTGTGTAATTCGGTAAAAAAGTCCTGCGGCGCGGGGGTATACATTGGCAAATTAGAGGAAATCTTGAAAGTGAGGTACGGGAACGACCAGTTTCTAAAGGGTTAATGTACATATTTTTTAAAACTGAAATATTTGTTTCGAAGAATAAGAACGTGGCTATGATCTGGTGTATTTTATTTGTCTCTATTCACATTTTCCAAGTCAATGCGGATTTTTAAACATGGGCCGAAAAACGAAAATTCACGCGAGTGAGTTTCGGAAACCCTTTTTTTAGAAGGGTTAAAAAACAAATTTTTCGAAACTGATACCTGATTTTAAAAGGAAAAAGAACGTAGATTAGGCTCGGTATTTTTATTTTTTCGTATCTTGTTTAGAAGCCCAGAATTGAATTTTTAAAGATTGCAGAAATCGCTGAAAAACCGAAAGAGACTTACGGAAAAAAACGTTTTCGAAAGGGTTAACTGAAATATTTTTTAAAACTAAAGGTTTTACAGTGATCTCGAAAGGAGGAAAATGTACTTGGGTGTGATTGTTTGTTTTTTTGTTCTTTCAGAGAGCCAATGCGCGATTTTAAAAATCGCAGAGAATCGGAATTTGCAAAAGTGAATCTGCGCGCGAATTTTTTCCGAAGAGTTAATATTTGTATTTTTCAAAAACGATCGCAGATTTCGAAAGGATAAAGAATGTAGATCTCGTCCGGTATTTTTAGTTTTCATTGACTCGTTTGGAACCGCCGTAGCGAATTTTTCAAAATAGTCGAAATTGCCGAAATCGCGAAACGGTGTACGGAAAATATACGTTTTCGAAGGGTTAACTGACGTATTTTTTTTAATGGAAGGTGGAATTGGAGAGGACAAAGACCGATCTTTAATTTGGTGAAATCCGTTTATTCGAATCTTTCTTAGTCCGGTGGATGCGAGGCTCGGACGAAGGGAGAAAATCAAAAACACGAATTCGACGCTTTTTGATTATTTTTTTTGAAAGGGTTAATATCAAAAATTTTTCGAACCGACAGGATCGTTAGAGACGTAAAAGTACGTTCTTTGAGAATATGTTGACGTTTTTTTCGTATTTCAGTCGGTTCGCCGTCGGCGAGTTTAGACAATCGTAAAACGAAACCGGCAGAAGCGATCTTTCCTTCTTCTTTTTGCGGAAGATGAGGATTGAGCTCTTCTGGGCATGCGCAGAGGACTTTTCACATAGGTTTCTTTTGAAGCAATTAAAACAGCTTTGTTCGTTAATAACTCCCTTAATTAAGGGCCGATTTTTTCGAAACTGCAATTCCTGAAGGCCCGGATTTTTCTGAATTTTTTGACACAAAAAGCGCTTTGCTACTCGCTACGCTCGCAGAGTTTATCCGGGTACAGATGCACACACACACACACAGACAGACGTTTACGAACATTAATAATAATGATTTGTAAACAAACCCTCCGTGGAGGTCTTTCTAAGGGATCCTAACCTGTATTTACGCAAAGTTCAAAGAAAACCACGGAAAACTCCGAATGGTTACGCCAACAAGCGCAACAGGGGTTTGAACCCAGCACCTCCCGTCTACCAGCTTTGAGAGCAGAATCTCTCAGCCACTGGCGGGGCAATGTTTCCAGGTATCGCATTTTTGTATTTTAATATAAGTGCATATAAAAATCTAGTTAAGGGTCAATATCTGAAAATTGGACAATTTCAATTCCAAAATTTGCATTTTTTTAAATTAATGTACAAACTACCACATACATTTATAATTTATATACTATTACACATGTTTTGTCATTTAAATTCTGTAGTATTTTGAGATCAAGGATGTATATTTTATGCGTAGGATTAATTTTTATGAAAGTAAGTGTCTGTTAACATCATCTCAGTCCCCATTTATTTTTATTTTATTTTTTATTGAAAATTTGTTAATATACAACTAACTTTGCTTGAAATGAAATGAGAACAACTGGGTCTAACTAATAATATAATAAAAAATTAAATGTAGGCATCATTAAAGGTTATTAAGTTCGTGGAAGTTCCATATTGGCATAACACATCAAATTTGCTATTCTATTTTTATAAGTTTTATTCAAATATATGCTAAAAATCAAAAAAATTTTAATTATTATTTCAGTTTTTGTTACTGCACTATAAATTAACCATTTTTTTATTATATTTTCAACAGAATATTTTTGTACTAGAGATTTCATGCAAGGGGACTGAAATGATGTATCAGGGACTGAAATGATGATTCGTGATTTACACGTAAACTTTATTAGATAACATATTGCTTAAAATTTTTTGACATAGGAATATTAATTCCTTTTGACAATAATAATGTCACTGCATCATTAAATCATCAATTTGTTTTACACTCGGGTACAGTGTAATGCCTTGAAGATATAGGATATGGTGCAACCCCAGTAGCAGAATTTTCTGTATCAATCTGCAGCACCATATTCACAAATCAAAATTTATCTGCGACTCCTAGCATTGAGGAATCAAACTTATGGTGGAAAATTATAGTCATTTTTAACTCATATAGAAAGCAAAATTTGCTTTTAATACTATCTGATGGATAATATGCAAATAAACAAAAAAAAAAAAAAAAAAGAAAAAAAAATGCAGTTTAGTTAATGCAATACAAAAAGATTAATTAAAGTAAAGAAAGTAATAATAAACTCAGTTTAATCTTTTAAAATAATTTATTGAAAACATGGCAAGCAACCGTCTGAATCATTAATGATTCTGCTAACTACTTTTGATGTAACAGATTGCTTGAAAGCAACTTTTGTTGAGACATGCTTAAAATGTTGAAAATATGACATGCCATACTTTTCAACCAATGCAGTTTTCAAAAACTTGCGTATATTTTTAAATCCACTTTCAGGACCATTGAGCATTATAAATACACGCATGTCAGATGTACCAATATCTTCCAAAAAGCCATCATCACCTCTTGGTCTTTTTAGCATCACATTAGCAATTACAGAGCCCCAACTCTCACATATAGCCTCTGACACAGGAATGGAAATGGCAAACATAAAAAATTTTAAAATAAGTGGAAACTTATTTTTTAGTTGTAACATAGCTACTTTAAAAAGCTTTCGTATGTCACAAAGTAAGCCCTCGTCCCGGCTCTCAGCTATTTTATCTTCTATAAATGAACACAACCTTTTGTACTCAAAGAAAAGTGTGTCCTTGTCAACATTTGCAATGATGAAAGGAAAATCACTTATATAGTTTGAGAATGTCTCAGAGGTGAAGGTTGAGGATGAATGTGCCCCAGAAATATCTGATCGTGGAAATATCAAGTGGTCAAAACTAAAAAGACATTCAACTTTTTTTATAATTTCATCATTACATTGATTTTTTCCTTTTGTGTAATAGCTAATTTTTCCAAAATGCATGTGATAAATTTGATGAAATCTTTGAGATCATTTTTATAAGTTGCAGTCAGCTGATTTTCATTCTCTTCATGATATGTGGCTGAAACAGATGATCTTAATATTTTTGCACTTATTGGTTTGTCAGGAAGTGGGACACCTTGATATGTACAAAACTGGAACATTTCTAGAGCTGTTTTGGAATGTGCAAAAAAAGCATTTGGAATTTTTTCCAAAAAATTGCACAAATCATCAATTGTTTTGAGGTGGGACATTTCACTAACATAATTCAAAAATATTTCTAAATGAGAATGAAAATTGTTGAGGTTTCTCAAATAATCCCAGGGAAGGATTTCAGCTGACTGAACACATTTGGAAAATTTTGATATAATATTATATAAATCTGCTAACAAAAGTATATGAAATAAAGTTGTCTTATTTAGCAGTTTGTCTCTTAAGGTAAATAAATCCATATCTTTTTTGCAAGCAGATACAAAAAATTTATAATCGTGTATGAAGGTTGTGAAGACTTCCATAGAATATGAAGCAAACTTCATAGTTTTGAAAAGTTTTGGTCTGTATAAAAATTCCTGAAAATCTTGCGAAATATTTACAAGACTCTCGTACTTAAGGCCATAATTAAATTCTTTCATACATTCAAGTATGAGATTATATGCCTTGTTTAAAATGTTCGGCGTCTCAGAATTTTTTTCCATTAATTCAATCCGATGCATTATGTCCCAAGATGCAAGGACATTTTTTAAATTTAATTCTGTTTTTATATGGTCAGCAACACCTAGTTTTATGTACTGTCCATCTACAGCTAAACCAGCTAAGTGTTCCCTCACATACTGAGCATCTAAACCAAATTTATCAAGGGTATTAAGAATGCTGGAAGACAGGCCTTTGCCAGAAAAATCATTCACAAAATTGTGTTCTAAATAAATAGAATGAAATAAATTTCTTGCATTGACGTCAAAAATCGGTATTCTCAAACCAACGATGTGTCTGCTACGATGATTGACTGTTATTTTGTCAGCAACAATTCCCACAGGAAGATCTGCACTTGTAATAAAGGTTGCTATTTCTTTCAGAAGCACAGAATGCACATGTGGTAAGTACAAGCGGGGGAATTCCTTCGAGTGATTTTTCGTTCCAATATCACAGCCACTGTTATGCATGATGCACACCAAATCTTCATATGATTCGTAAGATAAGTTTTTTTTATATATGAAATAAGCAGCATTCGCACAGTTGAGGGCATTTAATTTCCCTGCATTTTCCATTTCTTCAGATTCTTTTTTTTCACGGAAATAGGTTTGTGAATTGGTAATGTGTTTGTTTGATTGCATGTGTCTTTTGATGTCTGTCTTTAAATTTCTAAATGATCTTGGCATTATGTCATTTTCTGTGAAAGATTCACCATTTTTGAAATCATAAAGAAGACTGCTTCCACAATATAAGCATTGAAGTCCATCATCTATTCTTACAAAACATCTTGCCCATTTCAGAAGCCTTTCAATGGATCGAGAATTAGTCAAGAGTTCTATCCGTTCTTCATCTGTCAAATCAACTGAAGTTTCTGTTTCTATAACAGCAGGATTTTTTGAAGTAGCAGCTTCTTTATGTTGTGCTTGTAGATCTAAATAAATGAATATTTAAATTAACTAGTTTGCTAATTTAGGTGAAATCAAAGCAGAGATGCATATTTCCATAAAAAAAGTCATATTTCTCTTGGCAATCGATAAGAAAATTTTTAATCGGCACTTAGCGAGTGTTAACTAAGATGGCGATTGATGACCAATTTTTTATCGCCACTTTTACGACTTTAATTGCCATGTGGTGACTTATTTTCACTTCTACTTGCAGAATTTTACGAAACTACATGAGGCTTGAATTACATTCAATACAAAACAATATTTTTATATATCAAAGATACAAAAACAATTTACATAGAAAAACATTTTTTTAATATCTTTTATAAAAACGTGGGGGTTATATTCATGAAATTTTTGTCCAGGATCAAAAAATTAAATTCGTACCATAAGCAAAATGCTTTTCCACGTATTTATTTATAACCGTATATATTCCGACAAATAACGCGCATTTTTGTTAATAGAAAATTAATCAAAATTTACAGATACATGGTACACCAGTTACAAAAAATAAAACATTAAAAATTTAGGATGTATGAGCGTAAGAATTACTATCTTTGCATTATTGTACACGGCACACATCATTCGTTCTCACGTACATACAAATAACAATCTTAGTATTTTGAATGAGCCATGCGTGTGATGCGCATTATATGGCAGAATATACGGTATATATATCGTACCAGAAACAAACAATTATATACTGTAATAATATATTTATTTAAATAACACAATAAAAAAAAATAATAAACCACTTACTTGTGACAGTTTTTAAAATTTGTTCCAGAAGTTCCTTATTAATATCACCACAATTGCTCCCTAGTGTTTCATTCGTTTTTGCCTTTTTGGGGGGCTTTTCTATGGATTTAACTTCTTCCAATTCTCTCTTTGAGTTAACTTCTTGCGTTGGTTTATCATCAGGAAACCCTTGTCCAACAGAAACCTCCACTTGCTGCGTATCTGAATCGGAAGTTGCAGCTCTTTTAAACAAGTCCATAACATTTTTGTTTGCAAGTGATTTGAATTTCACTTTTAGACCTGGGTGAATACGCTGACAATGCGTTTTTAAATTTTTAAGCATTAGCGATTCGTCGCAATGCAAACACGACACTTTTTCGGTCTGCGAAGCCATTCCAAAGATTTCCGAGCACGTGCATACAAACAAAATAGCAAGAGAAATGAAGAAATAGAGTCAAAGAGCAATAATGTCACGCACTTAGGAAGGAGTACTAAGTTATATGTACGTTCTTTTGTACTACGTCACGAAGATAGAAGAGGCCCACTGAAGGTTGAAAACCAATCACCTCTTCCAGAGGGAATGAAGGGCGTGTCAGTATCACCGCGATCTCGATGACTGACACTTTGGTTTCTTCAAGGAAAAGAATCTTTCGTTCATACAGTTTTGGGAGAAAATGGCGGTAATTTGTTGCAAGGAAAAATTTTAAAAAAAGAAAGAAAAATACAATAATTTGGAATCCAGTTTTTTTTTTTTTTTTTTTTTTTTTTTTTTAGCGTCATGAACATTTAAAAAAAAAAAAAAAAAAAAAAATCTTTTTTTGTTTAAAATGAATCTGCAAGTTTCAAAATGAATCTGCAGCGCTCGCTGCCGTGCTGCACGGTTTCTGCTACCGGGGGTGCAACATTCAGTTTGCAGAGGATGTCTGTCAAATTCACATTTTGTCTGTCAGCTCGATTTCGCCAGTATAAATGTTTTCTACTCTTTGACCATAAAGCTGACTGTGAGTATGTGTCTTCTCACTTGTTCTACCAGACCTGGATACTATAGATCATTGTATATGACAGTTATCCAGTCACCTATTACCAAAGTGGCAGGTTCAACCGAATCTATTGATTATTATTTTTTGTTGTTTTTGTAAACAACAGCTAGTAATTTGCATTGAGAAAGTTAAAATATAATGTGATGCATATTATACACAACTATTTAAAAATAATAAAATTACAGTTTTTTTTACAAGCATTTTTACAAAAAGGATATATGTTTCATTAGTAGGTTAAATTAGGCCTATATCTTTCTGGACAGTAAATGTGTGCATATTGAACTTGTGTCACAGATGAAGCAGCTCAATTCTGACATTTTTAACTTTCTCTTTCACCGTTTGTTCGTCCATTCTACAGCTTTTGATATATGTCTCCTTTTCCCCACAATAGCTTTCACCTTAGATTTTGGCAAAGGAGTTATGATATTTAACTGTTTTAAATGCTGTAAACGTTGCTAGTAACGCTCAATTTTTGTAGTTGCAATTTGCATTTTTTTTTCTGCAATTGCCTATTAGTTGCTGATCTATTTGCACAAACTTTTTTCCTTCCACACCATTCTCTAGATGATGATGATGCTCTTCCCAAGTCAGCAATTGCAGAAATTGCAGGTGTTAAAATTTATGGGCAGGTTGGTGGAGTCTTTGGTTATCTTTAACAAATTTGGCACCCTTGGTAGCAATAGCTTGTTTTTATCCCTATATCTTTTTTAATTGGTTTTCCAACGTTTACGTATTAGGCACTAATCTCCTTTTTTTTATTTTTGATAAATATTTGTTACTGTTCCTTTTTCCATTCTTTGATAACAGCACTATCGATCTCTTTCTCTTTTTTTCTGCCAAAGCTACAGGATCTTTCTTAATTTTTTTATGCTACTTCCTCTTTTTTTCATGCTCCTTACGTCTTTTTTCCTCAATTTGTTTTAAAGAAACAGTGACTTTCTTTTGGGTTTTAAGCAATAATTTCTTTTCATTTCTCTAACTCTCAGAATTGTTTATATCTATTTTTTTTTGTAAAACAGAAAAGACCTTTTTGTTTCATTTTAAGTTAATTCAACATATAAACAAAAACTGTGGATATTCACCAAATTATGCTATTTAACTGTCATTAAGCATTGATCGGAGAATATTATTACTTTGTAATAACATGATTATGTTTATTTTAGATTTAATTCAAGAAAAAATCATTTGCAAAGTATTATTTGTTTATATTATATAATTGTTGTAAATTCAACATCACCTCAGTCCCTTTGTCATCATTTCAGTCCCCTAAATCAGTGTCTAATAATTGGGACTGAAATGATGGGGACTGAGGTGATGTTTTTGTCTTAACAGCTGCATAGCCATTTTGTTGAATCATTTCCCACACATGTAAATTATTAAATATGCCATGTGACATTTGTATATTACATAAATAAAGTTACAATAGGCTTTTTTTTAATCAATAAAAAGTTACATATGGGGACATGAATGATGCTATAAAAAAATACTCACCCCTATTCAGAACAAAAACTAAATATTTCTAAATATGAAACAAAGAGAAGAACAATTTATCTTTATCCAAGGTGGCTAATTGAACTTTAGATGCTGTTGCAATGGAAATAATTCCACCAGTGCCATCTAGTATATGTTAAACTAAATGTTTGTTTAGAGGGACTGAGATGATGGTCAACCTCAGGGACAAATATATTTACTACCATATTTTATTGTACATGTACAATCTGTACTAATAAAGGATAATTATATTTTTCCATACTGTATATATATAGGTATAAATATATAATAGCATAAGTTAATAATTTTTATTGAAATTTTTACTAGGGCCGTACCGACAGACTTGTATAAAGCCAAAAACTTTCTGCGCACATAAATATTGAGTCAAAAACTTTCTGCAAATTAATTTAATGTAATAAAATTACGTGTTATATTATTTTGACGATATAAATTAAAAACAGTAGTTTAAAATAATTACCATTTAAAATTAATTAATATTAATTAAAGAATAATTATTTTGGTTAAAAATAATAATAAAACTAAGAATCCATGATAGGAAGAGCTGAATTCTTATCAGTTATTTTGTCAATGCATTTAGAAACAACCCAATCCTTAATCTTTTGACCTCTTCGCAAGTGTCTGTAATGCCACAACAATGTTTTGCATTTTTTAATTTTGAATTGTGCGCACACAGTAAATATTTCTGCACAAAAAGGGATTATTTGTGTAAAAAGAGAATATTTAAAAAATTTTAATATTAAAAAAAAAAAAAAAAAAAAAAAAAAAATTTTTTTTTTTAATTGTTGTCTTCAATTTTCTGCAATTTTGCAGAAAATTTTCCGCGCACGGCGTGCGCGCGTGCGTCTATATTATACAAGTCTGCGTACCGAGTACTCGGTATTTACTCGGTACTCGGCATACTCGGCCAATTTGCCGAGTACTCGGTACTCGCCTAAATGTTGGGCCAAGTACCGAGTACAATACCGAGTAGTTGTAAGAATTTCATTTTTAAGCATTATTATCATTTTTGAAGCCAAAGGAATTCATAATTGACCTGTAAAAGTTATTTGAATATAAAAACATATAATATATGCAATTATTCATAAAAACTATTTACTTAGTATATAGAAATATGTTTACAAAATACAGAAAAGTTAAGAAAAACCAAAGCAATTCAAAATTTAGTTTTAATAGAGTTCACTTTTTAATGTCCCTTTCATTATACCACAACCAAAATGATTGGAACTTTCATTTGAGCTTTTCAATGTTACTCAGAATGGCAATAACAGTTTCATTACACTTTCCAGTAATTGCTACTGAACTGTTGTTAAATTTTTTAATCTTACTTTCAGTAGCATAAAGGCAAAGAGGCTGCTTTAATTCATGCAATATTTTCAACATATTATACTTTGAGTTTCATCTTATGGTTAATTACTGTAATGATTAATTTTTTTAGATTTAGACAAATGTGACTGAACTTTTTTAAAATTTGAACATGCAGCTACAAAGTGGTTAAAATGTCCATCAATGTTTTTAGCTATAAACTAACATGTCTGAAAGCATGTAGGGTAGATAAACCCGATTTTATTATAAGTTGCACATTGTGAATAGTGCAAGCCACACTTTTAACATCAGCTTTTTGCATTATTCAATGACAATTTGTATTATTCAAAATTACAGTAACCAATAACCATTTTTGATAGATGGATTTCAGGTATCAAAGTGAGTTAGATAAATTGAAGAATGGGTTTTAATTTCATATTGGCTAATTTTACTTTTATTTATTAATTTTTTTCTATCTTTTAAAAATAATGGTACTGTTTTAAATTTTTTGAATTTTCAAAAATAGTCTTTAATAGGTGTATAATTAAACTTCAAATTTAATTAGTTAATTTGATATTTTTTGTAAAATTAAATGTATGACTACATGCGCAAGAAGTATGTTTATATATATCTACACACACAGACATGTTATTTTTAAGCATCAATAGTTCTTTCTTACACACAACTACTCGGTACTCGGCAACTCGGTACTCGGCCGAGTAGTAAATGGCCGAGTACTCGGTACTCGGCTACTCGGTACACCCCTAATTTTTACAGCATACATTTAATATTGGATATTTGTACCTGGGGACAGGGACTGAAATGATGATTTACTTTGTTTAAAGCTTTCAATTAATTATTTATACATCATTGTATGTTGATTTATCATTGGTAATTGTTACAACATATTACATTTTTCAGTTTTTGGTTTTAGTGTAATTAATGAAGTATTATTGACAGGGGACACAAATTGTCCAATTTTCAGATATTGACCCTTAAAATATTCTGAGAAAATAATTTATAAAAACAATTTTTGGTACTTTTTGCTTAGCCGGGCACCAGTAATATATATACATGTATATTACACACACCCACACATATATCTGCATATGCATATTGCATATATATACATACATATATGTATATAAATATGTATTTATATATGTACATATATCACTGGCGCTTGGCTAACTGAAAAGTACCCAATTTTTTTAAAAATATGATTTAACTGAGAGATCTTACTGACCAAAATATCATGAATATTTCATATAACACCAATACATAATACAAATATTTCCATCGCTAGTTAATCACTACATAGTATAAAACAAAGTCGCTTTTTCTGTCCCTATATCCCTATGTACGCTTAAATCTTTAAAAGTACGCAACGGATTTTGATGCGGTTTTTTTTAATAGATAGAGTGATTCAAGAGGAAGGTTTATATGTATAATAACATCCATTAAATAGTGGAGAAATACTGTTATTTTTGAGGTTTTTAATGTGATGTCGTAAATAATTTCATTTTTTCCGCTTATACATTGCAAACGCAGGCTGAACCCTACAAGATTTATCAAAATAATGTACTAATTATTGTACACATTAAAAAGGTCTACAGAAAACACAAAGAGATGAAGGTTTTCAAGGTTAACCCGAAGCAAAGCGAGGGAGGGCCGCTAGTATTTAATAATACGTAATATTCTATTACCTTTAAAGTTTTGGTGTGTGAAAAAGTTTTCAAACTTTTATTTGAAAAAAAATATATATATATATGTTATATAACATTATGCGAAAAGTATCTTGAATAAAAAAGCACATTTTACTGAAAATTTTTATTTATTGCTTATGGATTAGCTTGTATATTTAATTCACAAGGTTTTTCACTCTGTAAAAACTGTTCTTACCTAAAATACCCTTAAAAAAATTTTCTCAACAATGAATTCACCCAATAAAAATTCCCTACTTCCTATTTTCCAAACATTTTTTGGCATATCACGATGATAAAGAATTTTGAATTTGTATTCTTGTATAACCCATATACATGTAATCTTATTTTCATTTTACATCAAAAGGCGCTAACTAGCCAGATATGGTAATCCGAGATCAAATAATTTAGTCCTGAAGTTTCTCCTCTCAATCCTCCTTCTTTCACTAAATCAGTCAGACTCCTCTGGCATCACTTGACTTTTATGTCATACCCACCTTCTGCTTGTGGTCAAATAATAATGGTTACTGTATTCAGTGTTATCTTCCTAGCAAGGATAATATGCAAATATTGATATTCCTTATGTGCGGCCATACTGGAACATTTATCCTAATTAGCAAATGTTAGCAAAAACGCTAACTTACAAATGAAGCTTCATACACTCTAAACAACTTTTTTTTTAAAAAGAGAGTGAGAAAAAAACTAAATAATAACTTTAAAATAAAATCTCTTTTAACCAATAACTACTGATTTTTTTTTTTTTTTTTTTTTTTTTTTAAGAAAGAGCTGCAATAGGTTGATATAAAACGCTGCCTTAGTCGAGAATAAACAAGAGTCAATTACACACATTTAAGCACCGGTTAAACTGATTTGAAGATCAATATATACTCTTTCCCTTTTTGAATAAAGTCATTTATTTTCAGCGGAAGAAAGTAGTGACAGAATATTTCGCAAATGCTTAATAAAATATTTCCTTCCTTCAAGTTCACATCAAATTAGTCAGAAAAACAAGATGATTAAATTCAGAACATAATATTTCTTTCTTTATTTACTGACTGATATACGTAGAGAAAAATCGTACGCTTTAAAAATAGACCTTTTTTTTAATTTTAGAACAGTCTTTCAAATATATCATTTCACCGCCTACATAAATAAGAAAATTATGTCAGCAGAGCATGATACTTTGGTGATCATCTAGAAAAAGGATCAAGTAAAAAACAACCCAGAACAGACATCAGGAGATAAGTAAAATATCTACAAATACACACCTCACTACTACTTTGACCGCTGTGTCATCAGTCATTTTTCAAATCTTAAACGAATACGAAACTTTTCCATTTGCAGGTGGGAAGTTTAAATTAAGGCACATATTATTTTCGTAAATAAAATTTGACGCACAGGAGTTGAGGTGTAAGTGTTTGCTGTGCGTCAAAAGAAAACAAAGAAACAGAGTGCATTTTGGGTAAGTAAAGTACATATACAAGAGTGGCGACGTAGAGAATATAAAATTTGATTGGTTGAGATGATTTTGGACCAAAGATAATTACCAAACAACTTGGCAAACCTACCATTATCGCGTCTAGAAGAAATCACAGAGTAAAGAGGATAAATAGTGGCGATTTGTTTACGTTTGGCGTGACACTAAAAATACAACCCTAAAGTTGGCCCAAACAACTGGCGGCTTGCTTTGAAAACCTCTCCCAGTCCAATGAATCCAGTCCTTGCTCCTCGTGCAGCCTATCTCCGTCCAATAAAATGTCTTGTTTGAGCGAAAACCGGCTTCATAATGCAAGCCGTTTTTACTCTTTACAGCCTCATCATTCCTTCTCTTTACTTTGTGAGAAGAGATAGTGTTGCAACGGGTAATGCTTTTATAATAATTTATCAGCGTTCGATGAATAAAATCACAAGCTTTTATTACACACATACACTGATATTGTAGTTGTTGTAGTGGGACCTGAACGCCCAGATCATGGGATATAAGTCGCAGACTCTTTATCCCTGAAAATCCTACCTCAAGGAGGCTATAGCCTATATATAAACTAGCTGCAGGAACGACTTGTACAAGAGGGAAATTGTAGATAGGGAAATCGCCCGCCTTGAGGACCCGCTTGTGGCTTTTGGTCAGGACCAGGACGAGCCCCGAGCTCAAGGCAGAGAAGACTCTACTATCCATGCGCCGCCACCACCCCCGGAGCGTGCCCGAAGGAATCGGCGAGGAAGAATTCCCTGTTTATTAGAAATTAAAACATTTATACAAATCCAATCATAAGTGGCAGCCCTATTTTTTCAGGGCGTGCCTGGTCAGATAATACAATTTTGTGATATAGTAATTGATATTTTTAAACATTACAGTTACAAAACATTTTTGGTTATTACAGTAATTTATAAGATTTCTGCACAATTGAACGACGAAAACAAAATTCTACAAATATATACAAATTATACAATAATTGCCAATATACAGGTTTAAGCTTTGTTACATAGATATATATGAGATTGGTATCATATTATTCTGAGATTATGCATTTAAATGTACTATTGTTGTTGTCTACATACATTTTCCAGGTTGCTATTAACAGTAAATACCTGAGAGTATATACATAGTAAACTATATTTAATACCCTTTTATAATCAACCAAACTAATATACTACAGTTGATATACCGGGTGATCCAAAAGTCAGGACGAACTTTAAAAATGAATAATTCGAAAACGAGTCAAGATACAAAGATATGGTTTGCACCAAACGGATGAAAAAGAAACCGGGTTTTATCTGGCAACGAAATAAAAAATAGTTCTGTTGGCGACCAACAGATGGCGCTGTCAGATTTCTGATGTAGGATTATGCAAAGCAACAAACGATATAAAAAAGAGCAACTGCAGCAGGTAATGGTGATCGAAGCTTGTATGCATCGAAATGCTGTCCATAGCTGAGAAAGCCCTCTTAGTTAAACTGTATTATAAGAATTCGGAGAGTGGCATTGCGAGCATATCGCTACATGAAGGGTATGCGAGATAGCAAAGGACCAACAACGTCTTATGCATTGAACAGAATGATGAAGAAACTTGAAGCTACAGGTTCTTTGGCGTCACGTCAAAGAAATGGACATCCCTCAACAGCCGTTGCTGTTGCCACGACAGTGGAGCAGATGGTGCAATCCATGTTGGCGGTTGCTGCACATGGGGAGTGCAGTGCACGAGAAGTTTCGAGGCAGACATGAGTGTCGTACGGGAGTGTCTGGAGAGCACTGCGAATAACTTTGCAACGGTATCCCTACAAGTTGCAACATAACCAAGAACTGAAACCTCCTGACTTCGATTCTCGCCGAGATTTTGCAAATTTGGTATTCAATAAGATGGAAGAGCAGCACGACTGGCTTCAAACTCTGCTTTGGACAGATGAAGCGCATTTCACACTCTCTGGCACTGTTAACACCCACAATTGTCGAGTGTGGACCACAGAAAATCCACATGCATTTGTTGAGGTACCCTTGCAACAGCCTAAAGTGACAGTCTGGTGTGGCTTCACTGCTGATTTCATAATTGGTCCACTTCTTTTCGAGGAAGTCACACAGACGGGTTTCAAAACAGTTTCTGTCATTTGAAAGCGATATGTAGCATTGTTACAGAACAACATTATTCCTGAACTGCAAGCGCGACAGGCACTCCAAACAGTCACCTTTATGCAAAATGGAGCACCACCTCATATTGCTATGCCAGTGCAACGCCTGCTACGCTCAACATTTGGGGAGGATCGCATTATCAGTCGCTACTTTAATCACGCATGGCCTTCAAGACCTCCCGATCTGACACCCTGTGACTTTTTGCTGTGGGGATTCTTGAAGTCAAAAGTGTACCGCAACCAACCGGAATCACTAGAAGCACTGAAAGATGTCATCCGCCAAAATGTGTCTGCCATACCGCAAGAAATGCTACTAAATGCTGTGAACGGTGTGGTGCCTCGTCTCATAGCTGTACTTCTGAATGATGGACAGCACATTGAACATTTACTGTAGTACTAATTAACTGTAACTAAGCTGACTTGTAAGTTGTCAACATTTTTTCATTTGTAAATCATCTTTTGGTGCAATAAAACAATATAGCGCCATCTGTTGGTCACCAACAGAACTATTTTTTTCGTTGCCACACAAAACCCGGTTTCTTTTCCATTCGTTTGGTCCAAACCGTATGTTTGTATCTTGATTCGTTTTCGAATTATTCATTTTTAAAGTTCGTCCTGACTTTTGGATCACCCGGTATATTTACAAATTTACAGTTAACAATATGTTTACCTGAATTTAACTACATCCTGAATACTGTATCCAACCGTACATAATAAACTCCATTAATGCCCGTTAAAATAAACAAAATAAATAGGGGCCTCCGTGGCCGAGTGGTTAAGGCACCACTCCGCTAATCGCTTCATAGCGTAGGAAGCAAGGCCGGCGGTGTTCGACTCCCGCCAGCTCCATTGCACACACTTTGTGGAACTCCCGGATGTAACTCTTGGTGTTGTAAAATTTCCTTGTACTTTCTCGTCCAGATTTATGTAATTGTTGAAGTCGTTTCTGTGGTTAAAAATAAATGTATATGGATCATTCGAGACAACAGCCTTGTAGCTATAGGTCTCAAAGCCCACCTCCCTTCAAAGTCAAAAGTAAACAAAATACATTAAAATACAGTGAAATATCAAAATAAACCACAGTTGGTGCCTAATACTTACATAGATGTGTATAGGATTGATATCAAAATATTCTGAGATTATGCATTTTAATATACTACTGTTGATGTTTATATACATTTACCAGGTTGCTATTAGCAATTTAAATACCTAAGAGTATGTTCATAGTAAACTATATCTAATACCCATTTATAATCAACCAGTCTAAAAAAACTACAGTCGAATAAAATACATTGAAATATCAAAATAAACCACAATTGGTGCCTAAAACAAGAAATAAATTCAATTAACTCTGAAAATACCTGAAGATAACTAATATTTACATGTGTTGCAATATCTATACAAAATACAGTTTCAATCATCTACAATTGTGATGAAATCCAAAATTACTACATTTTTACTGAATTTACTGTTTTGATGATGGATGCCTTCGATAAAATTTAAGCAGAATAATTACAAAATGTCTAGATACTATTTACAATTAACACCAAAATATTAAGAATAACACAATCTACAATTAACACTAGAAATACTGAAAATAACACGATTTCTAATTAACACCTACAGCACTGATAATGACACAAATACAACTAATAACACAATTTACAATTAACTCCTACAACACTAATAATGACACAATTTACAACTAATGCCAAAAATAACTGAAAAAGACAATACACACGATGAAGATACAAAACTCCTAGCCTCACAACGTCTCTCCAAGAGGAAAATATAGGTGCTAATAATTTAGGAGATTAATGGAAAAATTTATAATTTATGAAGGAGTACTTCTCATTCAGAATATTATAGTTGCCATATAGCCTACCCAGCAATTCGCTATTGTTAAGAATATCCATCATGTCCTCGAGGAGTGTTGGATGTTTTCTATGAAATTTATATTTCATAAATCTACACTCCCCGAAGACATAATGGATAGGGTCACCTCTTTGGCCGCAGGCACACAGATCATCTGTCTTCTTACCGATTTTAAACAAGAAGGTCGGAAAACTGCCGCAGCCTGTGAAAAAATATATTGAAACCTTGTCTTTAATAATTAATTGTGTGTTGACTTTTGGAACAAGCTGATAGGTAAATCTGCCGCTCCCTGAGTTATCCCAGTTGTACTGCCACCTTTCCAGTAACTGATCTTTAATACATTTGTTTAAATATGAGCGTGGAAAATTTATTCCACGCTCCACTGGAAGGTTGCAGTACTGAGCAGCATCATTAGCCAGCTTGTCCGCCAGTTCATTACCTGTAATCCCTGCGTGACCTTTAACCCATGTTAGATAAATGATTTTATTTTTATTTTGATTTATTAATTTTTGTGTTTCGTGTATTGATTTTAGTGATGGAAATTGATTTGTAAGTGAAAGAATTGTTGATTTACTATCTGAAAGAATTTGAAATTTGTTATATTTAGATTCAACTGCCCATTCTATTGCTTTAATGGCTGCGTGCAGTTCCGCCTGAAAAACTGTATTTTCTGGTTGTAATTTTGTAATGATTTCGTGAAAATTGTGGTTGTTTCTGAAAAATACTATTGAAAATGCAGTGTTTCAATATACCTTAGAACCGTCCGTGTAAATTTGGATTAAATCTTTGTGTGTTAATATTTTGTCTATTGTTATTAGGTTGTTTAGATATGCTTCAGGGTTTGTATTGGATTTATATAGTTTTTCTTCTATTTTATTTTTGGTTATTACATTGTTATCTTTTATTAATAAATCTGTATTGTTTAATATTTTATATTTTAAATTTTTATGTTCTAATTTTAAAAGAATTGGTGGGATTCCTAAAAGCGTCTGTAATGTGTGCGTTGATGTGTTTTTGTATGTTTTCGTTATGGATGTTAAACATTGCGTTGGATGCTCTGGAGGTTACGTTTGTCGATGATTCTCAAATCATCAAACCATACCTCCGAGCCATAGTCTATTATTTTTTCTAGTACGGTGATATACCAGGTTCTAAGGTAGTTCCTGTTAACCCCCCATGTTGCTGAGAATACAAGTTTTATTGAAGATGTGAGTTGAAGTATTTTATTTTTGATGTTTTGGATGTGTGTGTTCCAATTTAAGTTGTTTTGGAATATTATACCTAGAAGTTTAAGTTGATTGACACCTTTTATTTTTATTTGATTCAGTTTTATGGTTGGTGGTCGACTAGTCAAAATATTTTTGCCTAACATTATGTAGTTTGTTTTATCTATCGAAATTTTAAGTTGGAGTTCTTGACACAGTTGTGCAAATAAGTTAATTTTTGTGTTAGCTTGATACTCCAGTTCCTGTCTGCTATTGGCTTTTATTATGAGATTGAAATCATCGCAAAATGCGTAAAGGTCTTCATATGTGGTATTAAATTGTATAAGTATTTGATTTGCTACAAGGAGCCACAGGAGAGGGCCGAGACACGACCCCTGCGGGCAACCTTGATTTGTTTGTCTTTTTGTGTTATTGTTTAAATAGTCTGTAATTATAAATCTATTCCCAGATAACAATTTTGATTTTTAAAACATTTTTATAACCCCAACATGTAAATGACTAGATGCTTTTTAAAGGCTTTGTCTGAAAGGTTTGCCAACATTTTAAAAAGCATTATGAAAGGTTGCTAGTTGACACAATCTGAGGTACTTTGTAAGTGTTTTAGGACAAGCATACCAAAATGTAGAAACGTAAGGCTAGTTACAGGATTTCATATTAAACATTGTAACAAGAATTACAATCAAAGGCAGATAATAATGCTTTTATTATAAGCATCTATAAAAGAAATTAAAAATGTTTTGATAACCTGTTAGTTTTAAATCTTAATTGCATTAGATTTTCATCAAAATTATCTGACTTAGAAATTTTCTTTGTTTCTGTGGGACACTAAATTTTAGCTTAATTTCTATATACTGAAGAAAAAAAATGGAAAATAGGAATTTTTATTAGCTGATATTATATTTAAGAACTCATAGTAAGTTATACATTTTAATTAATATATTTCTTTTTTCCTTTGCTAAAATTCCTTTCCTATGTAATTGCTAAAATTTGAATATATTTGATTTTTTATATTTTAATTAATGTATTGCTTCTAAAAAAATATTAATTGTTGATTACACTAATTTTTTTTAAATCTAATATGCATTTTGTTAGAATGAACTATAAGAATTAATTTACAGAAGTTTTCTAACTTTTGTTTGAATTTGACAGAACTAATTAAAATAGATAACTTTTTTTGTATCTTCTACCATCAACAAGAAAATTTGTATATTATATTTTTTCTTAAGCCCTACTACATTATCCTGAAAGTTTCACAATAGTTTAAATTTCTGAGTTGGGAATTGTTTATGTCATGGTTTTTATGTTGCCTTTACTTTTGTGTTTTTTATATTTGGAAAGTGATAATGGTTACCCACTATCAATTACTCTTATTTATTAGTTGATTGGCAAACTAAAGTAAGTTAAACATTACTGCATAATTTAATTTCATAAAGATTTAAGAACTATATAAAACCAAATTTTGGTGTTTAAATAATTACTAGGGAAAAAAAATGCAATTTCCATATATAATATTTTAGTATCATAAGCATATTACCTATTTGTTTATTTTTAGTCTACTTTAAGCATGTTTTCATTCTACTTAATACAGAAGAACAATAATTTTTCAGAATGATTTATCTCTGAATTAAATCTATTGATGCTCCGTAATTAAAAATAAATAATAATAATCGGTTAACATTATTTAGACTTTTTTATTTTCCCTTTTTTCTTTAAAATATAAACCTTCATTTTTTAAAATCTTTCATAACTATTAGTATGTGCATTGAAATGTCAAAAATTTAAATAGTTTGATTTCATTAAAACTCATTTTTTTAACTTCATGAAAATAAAATGTATTAAACAAAGTAATAAAATAACAATACTTTAAAATATTGTAGCGACGCATACAATAAAAATTTTATATCTTAAACGTACATAATATAAAAGCAATTGTCATTGAATGATATTTTTAAATGAAATTTTATACAACATAAATTACTAAAATATAAGAAAATAAAACGTATGCGCAAAAATAATTAACTTTGACTAAATTACAGTTAAATACTAGTACAAAATCTATTATTATTATTATTACGCAATATTTCAAACTTTTGACGGTAATTTTTAAGCACATGAACTATAAGATGAATATTTTAAAATTGGGGAGCATCAATAGATAATAACATAAACGATAATAATATATTTTAAAAGATAAACATAAACAAATGCTATTCTCTATTGTATTTTGTAATGAAAATATGTGTAAAGAACTCGCATTAATTCGTTAAGAATAAAAACATATTATAAATGGAAATTTCAAGAACTACAACAGAAATATGCATGTGTATATAGTTCTTAAAACGAGGTAAATCTTTATGAAATTAAATTAATACAAAATAGTTTAACATACCTTAGATGGAGCATGATTGCAAGTGCAAAGCCGGCACTTTCAGACCGGTGCTACGACGTGACCTGCTCGCACATCATATCACCTTCAATGAGTCATGAAACGCAAGCACAAGGACAATTTGCAGCGCGAAATAAGTTGCGCATGCGCGGAAAATGAATGTGCAAAGGATGATTTTAGACCGTAGGTTTTCTGACGGTTATTCCAAAAATCTAATATTGAAAATATTACTGTGACCGTGGTATACGGTAAAGATAATATACCTTTGCAGAAAAATCGAAAGAAAAGGAAACAAGAACGAAAAATCATGCGTCAAGCATAGATTATGTAACACTTTCCAACGCTTCCAAAATAATTTTACGAATCATACTCTTTTATAAGCTAAAAGATAACATCTAAGTAATCCGAATACTTTATTCAGCCCTGTATAGGATCTATAGATTTGTATATATACTACATAGGATGCTAAATTTTAGTTCAGTTAGGAAACACGTAGCACAGTTTAAAATTCTCCGTCTGGAGTTAAATAATACGGAAATGTGTTCCCGAACTTTTGTACTTCCCTGTATAGGATCTACAGAATTTATACACACCACGTAATATACAAAAAGCGATTTAAAATAAAAATCGCATTCAGTAACTTAAAACGCACTTCCAGGAATTATTGTTAACATACAGTAGAGAATTCTTTTGTGTGTCCCTGTAAATGAACGATAACTGCTATACACACAATATTCTGTAGTAAGTCTCTTGTAATGAACCTTATATAAATTTCAATGCGTTTAAAATAGTGAAACATTATTTAAATAAACCGCAGACGATTTTTCTCCATAGACGTAATGTAACGGAATTCTTTTGACTGTCCCTGTAAAGTAAGTATAAGTGCTATGCACACCCTATTCCATATTAAGCTTCTTCTAATGCACCTTAGTGATATATATAAATTTCAATGCGTTTAAAGTATTGAAACATTATTTAAATAAACCGCAAATGATTTTTCCCCATAGACCGCAATGTAACGGAATTCTTTTGAGTGTCCCTGTAAAAAAACTATAAGTGCTACACACTTCCGTTGAAATAGGGAACATGCTATAGATAACGATTATAACATATAAAATTTGCAGGGCAATCCGAGCATATTTACGGAAGTTAGAGCACGGACAGACGGCAGACGGCAGACGGCAGACGGCCAGACGGCCAGACGGCAGACGGCCAGACGGCCAGACGGCAGACGGCCAGACAAACCGAAGTCATAAACACTTTTCAACTAGGTTGGAAAGTGTTAAAAAGACCGTTTTCGGAACCTTGCTTGCTATCTGGGTTGGAGAGAAAGCTAAGAAGGAAATTAATTTGGTAGACGGGCACTGGAAGTGTTTTTATTATTTTGCTGAGGGATGACCAGTTAATGTTATCAAACGCTCCCACAATGTCGAAGGAAACGAGCACACAGTATTTATTGTTATGAAGGAAATTTTTGATTTTGTATTTAATTTTATTTAGTAATTGGATTGTACTTTTTCCTTCACGGAAACCGAATTGTGTATTGTGAAAATAGTTATTGGATTCTAGATAATATGCTAATCTGTGTTTTATTAAACGTTCTAAAATTTTTCCCAGCATCAGAAGGAGGCAGATGGGTTTGTATGAAGAGAGTTGTTTTGGGTCTTTATTTAATTTTGTAAAAAGTACAAGAGGAGACAGTGACAACGACTTCCCTGGTTTAAAAGCGGTTGGTACTCAGAAGGAAAGACACTAAGATCGAGCTTGCGAGACTCCTGTTATCGCCACGTCACATAGCTGACTAAAGGATATGGTGGGAGATCCAGGGATTCCAAGCCTCTGGTACAAAGTAGTACGCTCAGTGGCGTAACGTCTGCATGTCATAAGGTAGTGTTCACAAGTTTCTGGAAGAGAGCATACTGAGCATAAAGGAGAGTGGCAAAGGTTGAATGTGTAGAGTAACGCTCGAGTGGGAAGAGATTTTGTGTGAAGGCGAGAAAGAAGAACCTCCCCTCTCCTGGGAAGGCGCAACTTCCTGTGTTCCCAACTCCTTTTGGTAAGGTGAGGAAAATCGGTGCTATATTTTCCGAGTAGCCAAGTATTTATATCCTCCTCATAGAAGAGGCGCCGAAACTGAACGCAGATGTCCTCTGGGTGAGATCCACCTTACTGGATCCGTAGGCAGAATGTGAGAGCGGGCCAGTTTATCCGCAAGCTCACTGTCGTAGATGCCAACATGACTGGGAACCCAGACTAGTTCAATCGACGAGAGTTGATCCAATGCATTAGTAAGTTTCTGGTACACCTGGGTCACCACTCGAGGAGATTTGTAGTTTCGTGATTGAAGGCTCGTCAGGACGGATCTGCTGTCGGATAGAAGGAGCAGCTTGCCGGACTGAGGAAGAAAATCTAGTGCCAATCCAATCGCCAGAGCCTCCACCGTGTAAATGGAATTAATGTCATGAACTTTGCTGGAGTGCCCGTAGTTCCGGCTAACATCCCAAAAGGCGATCAGGTCTGTGAAAGAGTCTTTGAGGCGTCAGTAGCCGTAGCCATTATGTGGCAGTCACCGCGAGTAGACAAAAATGCAGAAAAGAGCTGACGAATTAGATCAGGGTGAAGCTGCCTGTTCTGAAACTCAAAAGAATCGATATGGCACTGGATGATATCTGTAAGAGGAGGACGAGGAAGCACCCACGACACGATATCGGTCGCGGAGATAAGAAGCCTAGAGAGGGTATCGCTCTTATATACACTGACATAGAAAGAAACAAAACTAAACTAAAACTACAAAACTGTTGCCACTTACAATAACATAATTAACTATAAGGTTACAGATATGCGATTACACCCCTTCTCAATAACGCCAAACCATTTCATCTCCATTTATTCTCTGAACTCTGTGAATCTGATTGGCCAGAGTACAGCGCCTAGAATACATAGTGTGGAAACCAGATATCCTTGTAATGCTTAAAAAATTGTAGTCTATAAATGTGCAACGGTGCTCCTACGATAATAAGGCGATCATTCCAGCCGGAAGGTTTTTTACAGGAAACATTCACAATGTTACCGTTCACATACAATGATTACGTTGAAAAGAGCTAGCAGATGGCGCTGCGATCCCATGGTTATATTTTCAGTAACGTTGTACATTTATTGGATTCAATTTTTTAGTACTATTTTGTAGCAGATTTACACACTATGTATTCTAGGCGCTGTAGCCAGAGCTTTCAGCGTCAAAGTGGCATATCTTGGCGGGAATCGTGCTTGGCGAATACCAATAGAGGCGAGTGTTTCTCTCATAGACCATGAATTGGTAAACTTTTCTTGAAGCTAACATCACTAGCCCAGCATCACGTGATGGTGGCAGAGGCAACGTGCCAAATCGCCACCTTCCCCAGGGCAACACTAGATTCCGGGCTTGCTCATTCATTATCATGACGTCACAAATGGTGGCTTGGCTGGCCGCGACCCACGACTAAGGCTACTATAACTCGGGCTGACTCACGCCTCCATTTAATTGCTCAAGCGGACGCCTGACTTGGCGTCTTATCGCGTAGATGGCGAGTGAATTTAGTTACTTAATCACATGCAAAAATATAAGAATAAATAGCTAAGATATTTAATAGCGCCATACATTAAAAAGTAAAACACATGCAATTATGCTTTTGTATAATACTATATTAAAATTAGAAATACATTTTCATCAATTAATATTTATTGCTTTGTTTTACATGAATAATTAAGAACGACAATATAAATTTAACTAATTCTAAATTTGATTTAGTGTAAAAATATATATTCACATGCATTGGACTCTTATATTTTTATTACTTTCAGTATGAAGTTAATTTGTCACCTAATTTGTTATTAATAAAAGAGTCTTAAAATGCGAATATTCTATGGAATAAATTTCGTAAGTTAGATATTCAGTTTTTACAATTTAATCGCATGTAAAATAATCTTTATTAAAAAAAGAACAAAAAAATTAATGATGAAGAATGAGAACCTTAACCACATTTCATATGATTTCTGTTTTCTTTTAATATTATCTCAATCTCCCCCCCCCCCCCAATTCCTACAATCCAAAAAATTCAACCAACACAGCACGTAAAAGTTTAAAGTTTAAAAAACTTATATTTTTTCTCTACTTATTTATTACTTTATTGCAACAATAAATAACCAATTATTTAAACCCCCCCTTTTCGAAAATTCCCCCTTTTAAAATTCTCAAAGCTGTTCTCAAATCCAAAGAAAATACTTTCTGACATATTTCTGAATTCATTTTTTCATGTGTTCGAAAACACATGAAATTAGCAAATCTTCTTAAAATCTTTCAGAAAATACTGTCAAAGTGGTCGGTTTGAATCGAATATCCGACACGGCAGCGCGAGAAAGGGGAGAAGCTTGTCGTCACGTGACAACGATCGCTTATTACTCGATAGGTAATTTATTTGTCAAAAACTAGAAAACGCTATTCAATTCCAAATCGCTTCAATAGTCAGTTCTGCCAATTTTATTCCTTTTCGTTAAAAAAATGAGTTAGAAAATATGTCAAAAAGTTTTGCACTCTTAAACAGGGAATTTGAAAACCACATTAAACAAAACTGCTTCATTTTAAATTTTTTCTGCCCTATTTGTAATTTTACAATAATAGTAAATAAATAATAAATCGTCAAAATGTCTATTTCCCGCCAAAAAAAAAAAAAATCTGACCCCCCCCCCCCCCCCTCACTCTCTCCTTTCTGCAGCTGGCGAAATTAAAAATCTTTAATTTTTTTCCTTGTGTGTTTGTTACTTTTTTCAAACAAAAAATATATAATCACTTCAATCACGCCTCACCCCTCCCCCTACTCTCAAATTTCAGTTTTTTCCTTTTAACAACCCCCCCCCCCTGCGCGTGTAAAATTCAAAGTGCAAAGTGTAAAATCTTTAAATTTCGATTAAAGAAAGTCCCTTTTTTACACTTATTAACAACATTAAATGAATTTCATTATCTAAACACCCCCACCCCCTCCACCCATCCAAAAAATAAATAAAGTGGACTTTCTAGACATGGGCGGTGAACGAGATTTTTTCTATCTTTTTAGCAATTAGGCTTTTCTCACCCGTCCTGCATAATACCATATCGGACTCCAAGAACCGGTTTATTGTATACTAGCGGCCCGTCCCGGCTTTGCACGGGTAGACAATGTAATTTTTTTATTACATTCGTTTTCCTGAATTTCGCGCTCCAACCTAAAACTGTTGCTGAGATATGGCGAAAGGCGAAATGACCTAAAACTTTCGAATCCCCCTTTAACCACCTTCTAGGGGGGGGGGGATTTCTAAATTCACTGAAATACGTGTTTAATCATTTGTTTAGTAGATATGTTTTCCTGAATTTCGCGCACCTACATAAAACAGCTGCTGAGATATGGCGAAATGTCCTAAAATTTTCGAAACCACCCACTTTAAAACCCTTCAGGGGGGGGGATTTCTAAACTCACTGAAATGCGTGTTTATCCATTTTTTAGTAGATGTGTTTTGATGAATTTCCCGCTCCTACCTAAATCCGCTGCTGAGATATGCGAAATGACACGAAACTTTTGAATACCCCTTTAGCCACCTTCTGGGGGGAGTTTCCAAAATCGTCAAAATACGTGTTTAACCAATTTTTTAGTACATTTGTTTTAATTAATTTCACCCTCCTACATAAAAGCTGAGATATGGCGAAATAACCTAAAAAATTGACCCCCCCCCCATTTAACCACCTTCTGGGGGGAATTTCCAAAATTGCTGAAATATGTGTTTTATTCATTTTTTAGTAGATTTGTTTTCCAGATTTTCGCACTCCTATCTAAAACTGCTGCAGAGATATGACGAAATGATCTACAACATTCGACCACCACCCTTTAACCCCCTCCGGGAAGGGAAATTCTACAATCCCCGAAATACATGATTAGTCATGTTTTTAGTAGATTTGTTTTCCTGATTTTTGTGCTCTTAACTAAAATTGCCGCTGAGATACGGCAAAATGACCTAAAACATTCGACACCCCCCCCTTAACCCCATCCAGGAGGGGAATTTCTATAATTGCTGAAATACATGTTTAATCATTTTTAGTAGATTTGTTTTCCTGATTTTTGCGTTCCTACCTATAACTTCTGCTGAGATATGGCGAAATGATCTAAAACATTCGACCACCCCTCTTTAACCCCCTTCTGGGATGAATTTCTAAAATCTCTGAAACAGGTGTTTAATCATTTTTTTAGTAGATTTGTTTTCTGGAATTTCAAGCTCCTACCTATAACTGCTGCTGAGATATGGCAAAATGACCTAAAAATTCGACCACCCCCTTTAACCCCCTTCTGGGGGGAATTTCTAAAATCGCTGAAATAGGTGTTTAATCATTTTTTTAGTAGATTTCTTTTCTGGAATATCAAGCTCCTACCTATAACTGCTGCTGAGATATGGCGAAATGACCTAAAACATTCGACCACCCCCATTTAACCCCCTTCTGACAGAATTTCTAAAATCGCTGAAATAGGTGTTTAATCATTTTTTAGTAGATTTGTTTTCATGATTTTTGCGTTCCTACCTATAACTGCTGCTGAGATATGGCGAAATGATCTAAAACATTCGACCACCCCTCTTTAACCCCCTTCTGGGATGAATTTCTAAAATCTCTGAAATAGGTGTTTAATCATTTTTTTAGTAGATTTGTTTTCTGGAATTTCAAGCTCCTACCTATAACTGCTGCTGAGATATGGCAAAATGACCTAAAACATTCGACCACCCCCTTTAACCCCCTTCTGGGTGGAATTTCTAAAATCGCTGAAATAGGTGTTTAATCATTTTTTTAGTAGATTTGTTTTCTGGAATTTCAAGCTGCTACCTATAACTTCTGCTGAGATATGGCGAAATGACCTAAAACATTCGACCACCCCCTTTAACCCCATTCTGGGTGGAATTTCTAAAATCGCTGAAATAGGTGTTTAATCATTTTTTTAGTAGATTTGTTTTCCTGATTTCTGCGTTCCTACCTATAACTGCTGCTGAGATATGGCGAAACGATCTAAAACATTCGACCACCCCTCTTTAACCCCCTTCTGGGATGAATTTCTAAAATCTCTGAAATAGGTTTTAAATCATTTTTTTAGTAGATTTGTTTTCTGGAATTTCAAGCTCCTACCTATAACTGCTGCTGAGATATGGCAAAATGACCTAAAACATTCGACCACCCCCTTTAACCCCCTTCTGGGGGGAAATTTCTAAAATCGCTGAAATAGGTGTTTAATCGTTTTTTTAGTAGATTTGTTTTCTGGAATTTCAAGCTCCTACCTATAACTGCTGCTGAGATATGGCGTAATGACCTAAAACATACGACCACCCCTCTTTAACCCCCTTCTGGGAGGAATTTCTAAAATCGCTGAAATAGGTGTTTAAATCATTTTTTAGTAGATTTGTTTTCTGGAATTTCAAGCTCCTACCTATAACTGCTGCTGAGATATGGCGAAATGACCTAAAACATTCGACCACCCCTTTTTAACCCCCTTCTGGATGGAATTTCTAAAATCGCTGAAATAGGTGTTTAATCATTTTTTAGTACATTTGTTTTCCTGATTTTTGCGTTCCTACCTATAACTGCTGCTGAGATATGGCGAAACGATCTAAAACATTCGACCACCCCTCTTTAACCCCCTTCTGGGATGAATTTCTAAAATCTCTGAAATAGGTGTTTAATCATTTTTTTAGTAGATTTGTTTTCTGGAATTTCAAGCTCCTACCTATAACTGCTGCTGAGATATGGCAAAATGACCTAAAACATTCGACTTCCCCCTTTAACCCCCTTCTGGGATGAATTTCTAAAATCGCTGAAATAGGTGTTTAATCATTTTTTTAGTAGATTTGTTTTCTGGAATTTCAAGCTCCTACCTATAACTGCTGCTGAGATATGGCAAAATGACCTAAAACATTCGACCAACCCCTTTAACCCCCTTCTGGGGGGGATTTCTAAAATCGCTGAAATAGGTGTTTAATCATTTTTTTAGTAGATTTGTTTTCAGGAATTTCAAGCTCCTACCTATAACTGCTGCTGAGCTATGGCGAAATGACCTAAAACATTCGACCACCCCTCTTTAACCCCCTTCTGGGTGGAATTTCTAAAATCGCTGAAATAGGTGTTTAATCATTTTTTAGTAGATTTGTTTTCTGGAATTTCAAGCTTCTACCTATAACTGCTGCTGAGCTATGGCGAAATGACCTAAAACATTCGACCACCCCTTTTTAACCCCCTTCTGGATGGAATTTCTAAAATCGCTGATATAGGTGTTTAATCATTTTTTAGTACATTTGTTTTCCTGATTTTTGCGTTCCTACCTATAACTGCTGCTGAGATATGGCGAAATGACCTAAAACATTCGACCACCCCCCTTTAACCCCCTTTTGGGTGGAATTTCTAAAATCGCTGAAATAGGTGTTTAATCATTTTTTTAGTAGATTTGTTTTCTGGAATTTCAAGCTCCTATACCTATAACTGCTGCTGAGATATGGCGAAATAACCTAAAACATTCGACCACCCCTTTTTAACCCCCTTCTGGATGGAATTTCTAAAATCGCTGAAATAGGTGTTTAATCATTTTTTTAGTAGATTTGTTTTCTGGAATTTCAAGCTCCTACCTATAACTGCTGCTGAGCTATGGCGAAATGACCTAAAACATTCGACCACCCCTTTTTAACCCCCTTCTGGATGGAATTTCTAAAATCGCTGAAATAGGTGTTTAATCATTTTTTAGTACATTTGTTTTCCTGATTTTTGCGTTCCTACCTATAACTGCTGCTGAGATATGGCGAAATGACCTAAAACATTCGACCACCCCCCTTTAACCCCCTTTTGGGTGGAATTTCTAAAATCGCTGAAATAGGTGTTTAATCATTTTTTTAGTAAATTTGTTTTCTGGAATTTCAAGCTCCTACCTATAACTGCTGCTGAGATATGGCGAAATGACCTAAAACATTCGACCACCCCCTTTAACCACCTTCTGGGTGGAATTTCTAATATCGCTGAAATAGGTGTTTAATCATTTTTTTAGTAGATTTGTTTTCCTGATTTTTGCTTTCCTACCTATAACTGCTGCTGAGATATGGCGAAACGATCTAAAACATTCGACCACCCCTCTTTAACCCCCTTCTGGGATGAATTTCTAAAATCTCTGAAATAGGTGTTTAATCATTTTTTTAGTAGATTTGTTTTCTGGAATTTCAAGCTCCTACCTATAACTGCTGCTGAGATATGGCAAAATGACCTAAAACATTCGACTTCCCCCTTTAACCCCCTTCTGGGATGAATTTCTAAAATCGCTGAAATAGGTGTTTAATCATTTTTTTAGTAGATTTGTTTTCTGGAATTTCAAGCTCCTACCTATAACTGCTGCTGAGATATGGCAAAATGACCTAAAACATTCGACCACCCCCTTTAACCCCCTTCTGGGGTGGATTTCTAAAATCGCTGAAATAGGTGTTTAATCATTTTTTTAGTAGATTTGTTTTCAGGAATTTCAAGCTCCTACCTATAACTGCTGCTGAGCTATGGCGAAATGACCTAAAACATTCGACCACCCCTCTTTAACCCCCTTCTGGGTGGAATTTCTAAAATCGCTGAAATAGGTGTTTAATCATTTTTTAGTAGATTTGTTTTCTGGAATTTCAAGCTTCTACCTATAACTGCTGCTGAGCTATGGCGAAATGACCTAAAACATTCGACCACCCCTTTTTAACCCCCTTCTGGATGGAATTTCTAAAATCGCTGAAATAGGTGTTTAATCATTTTTTAGTACATTTGTTTTCCTGATTTTTGCGTTCCTACCTATAACTGCTGCTGAGATATGGCGAAATGACCTAAAACATTCGACCACCCCCCTTTAACCCCCTTTTGGGTGGAATTTCTAAAATCGCTGAAATAGGTGTTTAATCATTTTTTTAGTAGATTTGTTTTCTGGAATTTCAAGCTCCTATACCTATAACTGCTGCTGAGATATGGCGAAATGACCTAAAACATTCGACCACCCGTTTTTAACCCCCTTCTGGATGGAATTTCTAAAATCGCTGAAATAGGTGTTTAATCATGTTTTTAGTAGATTTGTTTTCTGGAATTTCAAGCTCCTACCTATAACTGCTGCTGAGCTATGGCGAAATGACCTAAAACATTCGACCACCCCTTTTTAACCCCCTTCTGGATGGAATTTCTAAAATCGCTGAAATAGGTGTTTAATCATTTTTTTAGTAGATTTGTTTTCTGGAATTTCAATCTCCTACCTATAACTGCTGCTGAGCTATGGCGAAATGACCTAAAACATTCGACCACCCCTTTTTAACCCCCTTCTGGATGGAATTTCTAAAATCGCTGAAATAGGTGTTTAATCATTTTTTAGTACATTTGTTTTCCTGATTTTTGCGTTCCTACCTGTAACTGCTGCTGAGATATGGCGAAATGACCTAAAACATTCGACCACCCCCCTTTAACCCCCTTCTGACAGAATTTCTAAAATCGCTGAAATAGGTGTTTAAACATTTTTTTAGTAGATTTGTTTTCTGGAATTTCAAGCTCCTACCTATAACTGCTGCTGAGATATGGCAAATGACCTAAAACATTCGACCACCCCTTTTTAACCCCCTTCTGGGATGAATTTCTAAAATCGCTGAAATAGGTGTTTAAATCATTTTTTTAGTAGATTTGTTTTCTGGAATTTCAAGCTCCTACCTATAACTGCTGCTGAGATATGGCGAAATGACCTAAAACATTCGACCACCCCCCTTTAACCCCCTTCTGACAGAATTTCTAAAATCGCTGAAATAGGTGTTTAAACATTTTTTTAGTAGATTTGTTTTCTGGAATTTCAAGCTCCTACCTATAACTGCTGCTGAGATATGGCGAAATGACCTAAAACATTCGACCACCCCTTTTTAACCCCCTTCTGGATGGAATTTCTAAAATCGCTGAAATAGGTGTTTAATCATTTTTTAGTACATTTGTTTTCCTGATTTTTGCGTTCCTACCTATAACTGCTGCTGAGATATGGCGAAATGACCTAAAACATTCGACCACCCCCCTTTAACCCCCTTCTGACAGAATTTCTAAAATCGCTGAAATAGGTGTTTAAACATTTTTTTAGTAGATTTGTTTTCTGGAATTTCAAGCTCCTACCTATAACTGCTGCTGAGATATGGCGAAATGACCTAAAACATTCGACCACCCCTCTTTAACCCCCTTCTGGGTGGAATTTCTAAAATCGCTGAAATAGGTGTTTAATCATTTTTTTAGTAGATTTGTTTTCAGGAATTTCAAGCTCCTACCTATAACTGCTGCTGAGCTATGGCGAAATGACCTAAAACATTCGACCACCCCTCTTTAACCCCCTTCTGGGTGGAATTTCTAAAATCGCTGAAATAGGTGTTTAATCATTTTTTAGTAGATTTGTTTTCTGGAATTTCAAGCTTCTACCTATAACTGCTGCTGAGCTATGGCGAAATGACCTAAAACATTCGACCACCCCTTTTTAACCCCCTTCTGGATGGAATTTCTAAAATCGCTGAAATAGGTGTTTAATCATTTTTTAGTACATTTGTTTTCCTGATTTTTGCGTTCCTACCTATAACTGCTGCTGAGATATGGCGAAATGACCTAAAACATTCGACCACCCCCCTTTAACCCCCTTTTGGGTGGAATTTCTAAAATCGCTGAAATAGGTGTTTAATCATTTTTTTAGTAGATTTGTTTTCTGGAATTTCAAGCTCCTATACCTATAACTGCTGCTGAGATATGGCGAAATGACCTAAAACATTCGACCACCCGTTTTTAACCCCCTTCTGGATGGAATTTCTAAAATCGCTGAAATAGGTGTTTAATCATGTTTTTAGTAGATTTGTTTTCTGGAATTTCAAGCTCCTACCTATAACTGCTGCTGAGCTATGGCGAAATGACCTAAAACATTCGACCACCCCTTTTTAACCCCCTTCTGGATGGAATTTCTAAAATCGCTGAAATAGGTGTTTAATCATTTTTTTAGTAGATTTGTTTTCTGGAATTTCAATCTCCTACCTATAACTGCTGCTGAGCTATGGCGAAATGACCTAAAACATTCGACCACCCCTTTTTAACCCCCTTCTGGATGGAATTTCTAAAATCGCTGAAATAGGTGTTTAATCATTTTTTAGTACATTTGTTTTCCTGATTTTTGCGTTCCTACCTATAACTGCTGCTGAGATATGGCGAAATGACCTAAAACATTCGACCACCCCCCTTTAACCCCCTTTTGGGTGGAATTTCTAAAATCGCTGAAATAGGTGTTTAATCATTTTTTTAGTAGATTTGTTTTCTGGAATTTCAAGCTCCTACCTATAACTGCTGCTGAGATATGGCGTAATGACCTAAAACATACGACCACCCCTCTTTAACCCCCTTCTGGGTGGAATTTCTAAAATCGCTGAAATAGGTGTTTAAATCATTTTTTTAGTAGATTTGTTTTCTGGAATTTCAAGCTCCTACCTATAACTGCTGCTGAGATATGGCGAAATGACCTAAAACATTCGACCACCCCTTTTTAACCCCCTTCTGGATGGAATTTCTAAAATCGCTGAAATAGGTGTTTAATCATTTTTTAGTACATTTGTTTTCCTGATTTTTGCGTTCCTACCTGTAACTGCTGCTGAGATATGGCGAAATGACCTAAAACATTCGACCACCCCCCTTTAACCCCCTTCTGACAGAATTTCTAAAATCGCTGAAATAGGTGTTTAAACATTTTTTTAGTAGATTTGTTTTCTGGAATTTCAAGCTCCTACCTATAACTGCTGCTGAGATATGGCAAATGACCTAAAACATTCGACCACCCCTTTTTAACCCCCTTCTGGGATGAATTTCTAAAATCGCTGAAATAGGTGTTTAAATCATTTTTTTAGTAGATTTGTTTTCTGGAATTTCAAGCTCCTACCTATAACTGCTGCTGAGATATGGCGAAATGACCTAAAACATTCGACCACCCCCCTTTAACCCCCTTCTGACAGAATTTCTAAAATCGCTGAAATAGGTGTTTAAACATTTTTTTAGTAGATTTGTTTTCTGGAATTTCAAGCTCCTACCTATAACTGCTGCTGAGATATGGCGAAATGACCTAAAACATTCGACCACCCCTTTTTAACCCCCTTCTGGATGGAATTTCTAAAATCGCTGAAATAGGTGTTTAATCATTTTTTAGTACATTTGTTTTCCTGATTTTTGCGTTCCTACCTATAACTGCTGCTGAGATATGGCGAAATGACCTAAAACATTCGACCACCCCCCTTTAACCCCCTTCTGACAGAATTTCTAAAATCGCTGAAATAGGTGTTTAAACATTTTTTTAGTAGATTTGTTTTCTGGAATTTCAAGCTCCTACCTATAACTGCTGCTGAGATATGGCGAAATGACCTAAAACATTCGACCACCCCTTTTTAACCCCCTTCTGGGATGAATTTCTAAAATCTCTGAAATAGGTGTTTAATCATTTTTTTAGTAGATTTGTTTTCTGGAATTTCAAGCTCCTACCTATAACTGCTGCTGAGATATGGCAAAATGACCTAAAACATTCGACTTCCCCCTTTAACCCCCTTCTGGGATGAATTTCTAAAATCGCTGAAATAGGTGTTTAATCATTTTTTTAGTAGATTTGTTTTCTGGAATTTCAAGCTCCTACCTATAACTGCTGCTGAGATATGGCGAAATGACCTAAAACATTCGACCACCCCTCTTTAACCCCCTTCTGGGTGGAATTTCTAAAATCGCTAAAATAGGTGTTTAATCATTTTTTAGTAGATTTGTTTTCTGGAATTTCAAGCTTCTACCTATAACTGCTGCTGAGCTATGGCGAAATGACCTAAAACATTCGACCACCCCTTTTTAACCCCCTTCTGGATGGAATTTCTAAAATCGCTGAAATAGGTGTTTAATCATTTTTTAGTACATTTGTTTTCCTGATTTTTGCGTTCCTACCTATAACTGCTGCTGAGATATGGCGAAATGACCTAAAACATTCGACCACCCCCCTTTAACCCCCTTTTGGGTGGAATTTCTAAAATCGCTGAAATAGGTGTTTAATCATTTTTTTAGTAGATTTGTTTTCTGGAATTTCAAGCTCCTATACCTATAACTGCTGCTGAGATATGGCGAAATGACCTAAAACATTCGACCACCCCTTTTTAACCCCCTTCTGGATGGAATTTCTAAAATCGCTGAAATAGGTGTTTAATCATTTTTAGTACATTTGTTTTACTGATTTTTGCGTTCCTACCTATAACTACTGCTGAGATATGGCGAAATGATCTAAAACATTCGACCACCCCCTTTAACCCCCTTCTGGGGGGAATTTCTAAAATCGCTGAAATAGGTGTTTAATCATTTTTTTAGTAGATTTGTTTTCAGGAATTTCAAGCTCCTACCTATAACTGCTGCTGAGATATGGCGAAATGACCTAAAACATTCGACCACCCCTCTTTAACCCCCTTCTGGGTGGAATTTCTAAAATCGCTGAAATAGGTGTTTAATCATTTTTTTAGTAGATTTGTTTTCTGGAATTTCAAGCTCCTACCTATAACTGCTGCTGAGCTATGGCGAAATGACCTAAAACATTCGACCACCCCTTTTTAACCCCCTTCTGGATGGAATTTCTAAAATCGCTGAAATAGGTGTTTAATCATGTTTTTAGTAGATTTGTTTTCTGGAATTTCAAGCTCCTACCTATAACTGCTGCTGAGCTATGGCGAAATGACCTAAAACATTCGACCACCCCTTTTTAACCCCCTTCTGGATGGAATTTCTAAAATCGCTGAAATAGGTGTTTAATCATTTTTTTAGTAGATTTGTTTTCTGGAATTTCAATCTCCTACCTATAACTGCTGCTGAGCTATGGCGAAATGACCTAAAACATTCGACCACCCCTTTTTAACCCCCTTCTGGATGGAATTTCTAAAATCGCTGAAATAGGTGTTTAATCATTTTTTAGTACATTTGTTTTCCTGATTTTTGCGTTCCTACCTATAACTGCTGCTGAGATATGGCGAAATGACCTAAAACATTCGACCACCCCCCTTTAACCCCCTTTTGGGTGGAATTTCTAAAATCGCTGAAATAGGTGTTTAATCATTTTTTTAGTAGATTTGTTTTCTGGAATTTCAAGCTCCTACCTATAACTGCTGCTGAGATATGGCGTAATGACCTAAAACATACGACCACCCCTCTTTAACCCCCTTCTGGGTGGAATTTCTAAAATCGCTGAAATAGGTGTTTAAATCATTTTTTTAGTAGATTTGTTTTCTGGAATTTCAAGCTCCTACCTATAACTGCTGCTGAGATATGGCGAAATGACCTAAAACATTCGACCACCCCTTTTTAACCCCCTTCTGGATGGAATTTCTAAAATCGCTGAAATAGGTGTTTAATCATTTTTTAGTACATTTGTTTTCCTGATTTTTGCGTTCCTACCTGTAACTGCTGCTGAGATATGGCGAAATGACCTAAAACATTCGACCACCCCCCTTTAACCCCCTTCTGACAGAATTTCTAAAATCGCTGAAATAGGTGTTTAAACATTTTTTTAGTAGATTTGTTTTCTGGAATTTCAAGCTCCTACCTATAACTGCTGCTGAGATATGGCAAATGACCTAAAACATTCGACCACCCCTTTTTAACCCCCTTCTGGGATGAATTTCTAAAATCGCTGAAATAGGTGTTTAAATCATTTTTTTAGTAGATTTGTTTTCTGGAATTTCAAGCTCCTACCTATAACTGCTGCTGAGATATGGCGAAATGACCTAAAACATTCGACCACCCCCCTTTAACCCCCTTCTGACAGAATTTCTAAAATCGCTGAAATAGGTGTTTAAACATTTTTTTAGTAGATTTGTTTTCTGGAATTTCAAGCTCCTACCTATAACTGCTGCTGAGATATGGCGAAATGACCTAAAACATTCGACCACCCCTTTTTAACCCCCTTCTGGATGGAATTTCTAAAATCGCTGAAATGGGTGTTTAATCATTTTTTAGTACATTTGTTTTCCTGATTTTTGCGTTCCTACCTATAACTGCTGCTGAGATATGGCGAAATGACCTAAAACATTCGACCACCCCCCTTTAACCCCCTTCTGACAGAATTTCTAAAATCGCTGAAATAGGTGTTTAAACATTTTTTTAGTAGATTTGTTTTCTGGAATTTCAAGCTCCTACCTATAACTGCTGCTGAGATATGGCGAAATGACCTAAAACATTCGACCACCCCTTTTTAACCCCCTTCTGGGATGAATTTCTAAAATCTCTGAAATAGGTGTTTAATCATTTTTTTAGTAGATTTGTTTTCTGGAATTTCAAGCTCCTACCTATAACTGCTGCTGAGATATGGCAAAATGACCTAAAACATTCGACTTCCCCCTTTAACCCCCTTCTGGGATGAATTTCTAAAATCGCTGAAATAGGTGTTTAATCATTTTTTTAGTAGATTTGTTTTCTGGAATTTCAAGCTCCTACCTATAACTGCTGCTGAGATATGGCGAAATGACCTAAAACATTCGACCACCCCTCTTTAACCCCCTTCTGGGTGGAATTTCTAAAATCGCTAAAATAGGTGTTTAATCATTTTTTAGTAGATTTGTTTTCTGGAATTTCAAGCTTCTACCTATAACTGCTGCTGAGCTATGGCGAAATGACCTAAAACATTCGACCACCCCTTTTTAACCCCCTTCTGGATGGAATTTCTAAAATCGCTGAAATAGGTGTTTAATCATTTTTTAGTACATTTGTTTTCCTGATTTTTGCGTTCCTACCTATAACTGCTGCTGAGATATGGCGAAATGACCTAAAACATTCGACCACCCCCCTTTAACCCCCTTTTGGGTGGAATTTCTAAAATCGCTGAAATAGGTGTTTAATCATTTTTTTAGTAGATTTGTTTTCTGGAATTTCAAGCTCCTATACCTATAACTGCTGCTGAGATATGGCGAAATGACCTAAAACATTCGACCACCCCTTTTTAACCCCCTTCTGGATGGAATTTCTAAAATCGCTGAAATAGGTGTTTAATCATTTTTAGTACATTTGTTTTACTGATTTTTGCGTTCCTACCTATAACTACTGCTGAGATATGGCGAAATGATCTAAAACATTCGACCACCCCCTTTAACCTCCTTCTGGGGGGAATTTCTAAAATCGCTGAAATAGGTGTTTAATCATTTTTTTAGTAGATTTGTTTTCAGGAATTTCAAGCTCCTACCTATAACTGCTGCTGAGATATGGCGAAATGACCTAAAACATTCGACCACCCCTCTTTAACCCCCTTCTGGGTGGAATTTCTAAAATCGCTGAAATAGGTGTTTAATCATTTTTTTAGTAGATTTGTTTTCTGGAATTTCAAGCTCCTACCTATAACTGCTGCTGAGCTATGGCGAAATGACCTAAAACATTCGACCACCCCTTTTTAACCCCCTTCTGGATGGAATTTCTAAAATCGCTGAAATAGGTGTTTAATCATTTTTTAGTACATTTGTTTTCCTGATTTTTGCGTTCCTACCTATAACTGCTGCTGAGATATGGCGAAATGACCTAAAACATTCGACCACCCCCCTTTAACCCCCTTTTGTGTGGAATTTCTAAAATCGCTGAAATAGGTGTTTAATCATTTTTTTAGTAGATTTGTTTTCTGGAATTTCAAGCTCCTATACCTATAACTGCTGCTGAGATATGGCGAAATGACCTAAAACATTCGACCACCCCTTTTTAACCCCCTTCTGGATGGAATTTCTAAAATCGCTGAAATAGGTGTTTAATCATTTTTAGTACATTTGTTTTACTGATTTTTGCGTTCCTACCTATAACTGCTGCTGAGATATGGCGAAATGATCTAAAACATTCGACCACCCCCTTTAACCCACTTCTGGGGGGAATTTCTAAAATCGCTGAAATAGGTGTTTAATCATTTTTTTAGTAGATTTGTTTTCAGGAATTTCAAGCTCCTACCTATAACTGCTGCTGAGATATGGCGAAATGACCTAAAACATTCGACCACCCTCTTTAACCCCCTTCTGGGATGAAGTTCTAAAATCTCTGAAATAGGTGTTTAATCATTTTTTTAGTAGATTTGTTTTCTGGAATTTCAAGCTCTTACCTATAACTGCTGCTGAAATATGGCGAAATGACTTAAAACATTCGACCACTCCCATTTAATCCCCTTCTGGGGGGAATTTCTAAAATCGCCGAAAGAGGTGTTTAATCATTTTTGTAGTAGATTTGTTTTCTGGAATTGCAAGCTCCTACCTATAACTGCTGCTGAGATATGGCAAAATGACCTAAAACATTCGAACCCCCCTTTAACCCCCTTCGGGGGGGAATTTTCAAAAATCCCTTCTTATTGCTTGCCTAGGCCATAACAGCAATCTACAGTCCAAATTTCGTGACTCTGACTTTAGTAGTTTCGGCTGGGCGTTGATGAGTCACCCAGTCAGTCAGTCAGTCACCGTTTCCTCTTTATACAATAGTATAGACAAGTGATCTAGTTGGCGTAGCATTTGGCGAAATTCTTCCATCCTGATCCGCAGTTGCAATTGACGTCACGCTGGAGGACACACACTACAAAAAAGGCAGTTGTGATTGGTGGAACTACCCTGACCTCCAGTTGGAGTACAGTGGTTGATCAGCTGATTTCAACTTCCTTATTATAAAAGTTTATGAAAAATCCATTCAGAAAATTAAACAATCTTTTTTTGAAATGGGTTGGGGGGGGGGGACAAAATAAATCGGAGCGCCAAAAAGTTTCTTGTGCCACTGCTCTATTATTAAATTAAAAAAAAATGAAATCCATCCAGAAGATTAAACAATCTTTCTTTTTTTTGCGGCAGTGGGAGGGGTTACAAAATTAATCAAAGCACCAAAAAGTTATTTGTACAAGGGCCCTGTTATAAAAATTTAAAACAATTCTCCCAGAATTTTTTTTTTAACTTCAACGAGCCCGGTACGGGTCCCATTGAAGTTTTTGTTCGATAAATTTCCCTCTTTTAACTGGAACTTCTTCGTTTTGGGGGCCTTTTCTCCATTTAGTTATTCTCCTATTTCTATATTCCAGTTAAGACACTGGGGCCCAGACCGTGGCCGCTTGAACTTTTTGTGTGTATCATGCATTTTTCACCACTCTAATTTTGTCACCCTCTCAATGCATAACTTTAAAGTTGAATCTTGGACTCATCACCCCGGGTTAAAACCCTCATATTTTTATTGGGGCCCTAGGGCACTTTTCTAAGCCTTTCTTTAAAAAATTATTCTAATGCTTAATTCATACCCTATGCTTAATTTCGACTAATTGAAGATCTAATGCGCTAAGTACTAGGACCGTTTAAGATGTTTTTATCTTAGGGCCCTGCTCAAAACTATCAGTTGGCCCCCTACTATTACCCCCTACTGGCTAGCTCTTTTTTCTAACAACTTCTTAGATCCTCCAGCAACTATGTGAACGACAAAAAAAATTATCGGACCTCAGCTACCACCAATTCCGAATATTAATCTCCTTCTTGGGGCTCTTGATGCAGCTTCTTTAAAAATTATCCGATTCTCTTGCAATTTTCTTTAATATAGTTCTAGGATCATCCAGCTACTTTATGAACTACAAAAAAATTCCTCATCCCCAGCTATCACCTTTTTCGACATCAACTTACGTTTACTCACTACAGCCGTAAATTAAAAATTGCTTTACTGTTAACAGAAAATTATTTTTAAAAATCAAAGGGGAGGGAGGAGGGAATTGCCCTACCCTGCCCTTCTCAAATGATGTCTCGAATTTCTATTAATTTTGTCTTAACTTGTGCAGTGGTGCATACTAAAACATTTCAATTAAAAATAGTGGTAGCTTGTACAGGTTACCACTATTTTTTAATAAAAATGTTTTACTGTGCATTTCTGCACAAGTTAAGACAAAATTAATAGAAATTCCAGGCATCATTTGGGAAAGGCAGGGTGGGCAATTCCTCCCCCCCCCCCAACAGCCGATTTTTAACCGACTTAAAAAAAGGAGGAGGTTATCAATTCGACCCGTATGTATGTATTATGTTGTTCACGCATAACTCTCGTAAATGTGCATCGATTTCGATAATTTTTATTTAAATAATTTTCCTTTTTATATAAAGCGTCCGCTACTGATCATATGAGCATCCTATGAATGTCTAAAAGTGACGCTTGCTGGACAAGCAGAGGATGCAAATTCTATTCATTTTATCTCGTCCTATGAGCGTCCTATTGTCATCCTATACGTCAGGAAGTTATTTTGTATGGATAGCAAGACTCAAAGAAAGGAAATTCAAAGTGCTTTGAAAGTGAAAGTAAGTGGGGGATGTCAATCAAAGAAGATTGTGCAGTGGAGACAAGTAGTTTTTATTCGATATATAAAGGAGTCAGTCTGGTTTGTGAGTTCAGGGAGAGAAGGAAGAGAGTTTCTGACCTGGTCTTGTTTATCCATATCTGGGGTGTTTTTTTCCGATTTGTTTTCGCCATTGAAAGAATTGAGAGTCTTTGGAGCGTGATAAATATTTTGATTATTTGATATCTACAGCTGTTAAAAGTCTGGCGTTGTGAAATAAAAATACAATAAATATATATGAGAGTTAGAGGTATTTTTTCTACTTATTTTTTTTTTAATTTTTAAACTTTTATGCTCCACCACGTTTTGAATTTTTTTAATATATGTATCTTCAATTTTTTTTTTTCAGTATGTGAAGTGTTTTGGAATAGAAACATGATGTATGTTGATTTTTAGATTATTTTAATCAAATCAAAGTCATATCTAAAGTAAAAAAAATTCACTATATAAGGTATTAACAAATTACCTAAAAATTATTTACTAATATAATCACATTGACATTAAACAATATTCTTCGACAAAAAACAGAAATTAAATCAATTTACATGAACGGAATAAGTGTAAAATAGAATAAATAGAAATGCTAAAATAGAATAACAAAGAATTAAATTTATTCCACGCTTAATATTAGAGAAATAGTAAGGTCCGTCTCAAAAGTGTAAACACAAGCATAAAATGTCGATGTTTAAAGGATAATTAAATGTTAGAATAAACAGCATTTTTTAATTTACGGATGTCGCAACTTCATTTAAGTAAATGATATCAAAAGTAGGAAAAAAAATTACATAATTGTAAAAAATATAATTTAAAATACCTTCAAACGAAACTGTCTCAAACGTTTATGCACAGTGGTAAAAACCATCGAGATGAAATAAACTGGAGAGGGCTATGGCAACCTTTTTCTGAAGCACACATAAAGTCACATAGACCGGGAGGCGGCAGCACAGACAATCACCTCATCGAGTTCACGGCTGAAGTTCCAGAATTAGTTAAAATTCGATTCGCATATTAAAACGCAATCGGTCTGCCAAGTCATATCTTGGTGGAAAATACCCTGAAACCCGATTTTAGCGGTTGACTCGTAGGTTTACCATTGTGTTTTCCTGCACCCAAAGGTATGAAAACATGGAGGAGCAGGAACACACAATAGTAAACCTACGAGCCAACCGCTAAAATCGGGTTTTTGGGTGTCTTCCACCAAGATATGACTTGGCAGACCGATTGCGTTTTAATATGCGAATCAAGTTTTAACTAATTCTGGAATTTCAGCCGTGAACTCGATGAGGTGATTGTCAGTGCTGTCGCCTCCCGGTCTAACATGACATATGATATGGACTTCTCTCACACGCGTTTGCCCGCGTCTTTCGTCCATTGGATTTACATGGGGTTGCTTTCGAAACAAACACACAGACAGTTTTGTTTCTTATTTTGTAAATAATAATGGTGACAAATTGCAGAGCATATGGATGTAAATCAAGATGTGTCAAAAAAGGAAGCATAAACTTTCATACAGGAGTCTTAGATTTATTTTAAAAGCTTGTTTTCTTTTAAATAATAATAATAATTCATACTTGAAGCAGTGTCATTATTTGATAACTAGCCGCCACTGGCGACCAGTTTGGTCGCTCTTAAATGTATGTTAAGCATTGTAACAAATTATTTTTATTCATAATTTATTTTTTTCCTTAATCCCTCGCATAACTGGAAAAATCTAATTGACAAATCAAGAACTTTTGCGATCGCGGTAGCATTTCGCATATTTTTTGTTGTTATGTATTTCATCTTTCTTGACAAAAACCGCTTAACCCACTTAAGAATTTATGCTTCATGTCCGTTTGCTTATCACTTGCAATATGTTCGCTAATGCGGAGATTCTTAAACATATTTGGCGCAAAACAAAAATCGCGCCAACCCCGGTGCGTCCGTGACAGCTGTTTCAATTTAAAATACATGACATTCACATTTTTCATTTAAAATAGAAAAATAATAATTATCATAAATCAAAACATTTGATTTCAAATTAAAGTATCGTTTCTAATTTGCACGCGCAAAAAATAAAAGCTGACAATTCTTTTCGAAATTTGATCCATTAAATATTATTACATGAGTTCAACTTACGTCAAAAAAAGATCCGGAAGTTGAGTTGTATGGAACAGAATTAAGGTAAACTTTGACTGTCTCACTGGTGCGGATTATTTTTTTTACGCCAGGCAGCGATCCAAAAATTCATGGTTTAATATTTTAAACATTCACAACGAATGAATCTTTTTTCTTTGTTTACTTTCATAGATAGAGAATTTTAACTGCGAACCTAATTTAAACTGAAGTTATTGCAGAATGTATACATAATTGAACGTAAGTCATCTCTCAAATATTAATTTATTTTGAACGATCTTTCTAAAAATGTAACTTTTATGCAGTTTTATTTGCAAAAATAATTTTGAATAAAAATGGCCGCCTGGCATATGAAAAAGTGAAACGGACATCCCGGAACTGTTGATGACAGTCACATGACTTACGGTTTTATTATATAGATCAGGGGTTCTCAAACTTTTAAACCGACGTACCACTAAATCGAAGTCCATACTTCCGCGTACCACCAGGTATCGAAGGTAATGCTAATATAGGAAAAAATGGAAAATTGGAACTTCACATATTTTGTTCGATTTCAAATCGCGATTTAAATTTACTTTATTCTGTTAAAAACTGATTTCCATGAAATAAAAAGAAACTTAAACACTTGGTACAAAATAAGAGAAAATTTTCAATTGACTGACTTAAATAAATAATGAATTATGTTTAAAATAAAACATCAACACTAAAATAACCAGTACAAATATTTATACTAATAAAAGAAAGTTTCGCTCTGTGTGTCTGTGTGTGTGTATGTGTGTGTGTCTGTGTGTGTGTCTGTTGGCGATGGCTAGGAAAATTTAGCGCACCTAGAAGTCTGTAAATTTAGATTTAGGTAGTCCAAACACTCTCCTGGTATACCTGAGCCTCAGAATTTTAAAATTTTGAAAATTAAAGTAGTTATCAATTAAAAACTGATCAAAGATCACAAATAAAAAAGTCATTATTCTGAAGCAAGCTGGCGCATGTGCAGAAACCAATTTCCGTATCTTCCGGAACAGAAGAAAGAAAGCAGAAGACATTCCGTTTTTTTAAAAAGTATTTCTAAATTCGCCATGGACAAACGGCTAAAAATACGGAAAAACCGTTTACATATTCTAAAAGAACATACGTAACGTATCGAACGATCTGGTTGGTTTGAAACAATTTTACATTTAACCCTTTCAAAAATAATAATCAAAAAGCATCGAATTCGTGTTTTTTTTTTATTTTATCCCGTTTTCCGAGCCTTGCATCTACCGGAATACAAAAGATACAGAAAAACGAAGGACACCAAATTAAAGAACTGTTTTTGTCCTTTTCAAAGCCACCTTTGGTTTTAAAAAATACAAAAATTAACCCTTCGAAAAAGTCAATTTTCTGTATGCCGTTTTGCGATTTTTACGATTTTGGCAATTTTTAAAATTTTGCATCGGCGATTCAGAGACAGGTACGAAAAACTAAAAATACCAGACAATATCTACATTTATTCCTTTTTCGACATATGTATTTGTTTTTGAAAAATACGAATATTAACCCTTCAAAAAAAATTCGTGAGAAGGACTCTCTTTTGCGAATTCCGATTTTTTGCTATATATTAAATTTGGCTTCGGCTTTCTAAAATAACCAAACAAAAAGCAAACACACTTAAAGACATCTACGTTCTATCGGGTTTAGGCAGAAACCTTTAGTTTAAAAAATAAATCACGTTAACCCTTTCGAAAACGTTTTTAACCGTAAGTCAATTTCGCTTTTTTAACTATTTCTCCTATCTTTAAAAATCCGAATTGGTGTTTATAAACAAGATACGAAAAACTAAAAATACCGTGCCTAATCTATATCACTTTGTTTTTTAAAATCTGGTATCCGTTTTGAAAAAATTTAATTTTAACCCTCCAAAAAAAATCATTTTCAAAACTCACTCACGAGAATTTCCTTTTTTTGGTCCAGATTTAAAAATCGGCATTTACTCGGGAAATGCAAGTACGGACAAACAGTAGACTCCAGATCATAGACACGTTCATTTTCTTCAAAATGCATTGTTGGGTTTTAAAAAATATCTACATTAACCCTTTAGAAACCGATCGATTACTTAACCCACTTTCGCGATTTCCGCTATTTTGGCAATGTTTACCCGTAATTAAAGTTCAATTCTACTATGAAATTTGGTTGGGTCAAGTGTTCTGAAAAGGCCTCTTCCAGAACAGACTGCGTCCCCTGGCGGTGGAAAGTGGAACTATAGGAGTATATCTGGTTCTATGGACCCGATTACGACGGGGTTAGGCTCATTCGACTTGATATCTGCACCCTTAAATATTTTAGCTGCACTTTCAACCGCCAGGATGCGCTTTCCGATCTTTGGTTTTATGAGCCCGATTACGACGAAGTTTGCCTCATTCGACTTGATTTCGATAGCCTTACAGATTTCAGTCATATTCGTACAGAACAGATTATTAATATTTCGGGCCCGGGCAACGCCGGGCGGATTAGCTAGTATATATATAAATTACACTTTGAAAAAAAAAATACTCCTCCTATTCCAACAGCTCCTCCTACTTTCATGGATTCAGCCTTTACCTTCAGGTAATACTATAATTTAAAAAACATGTTTAAAACAGTTTTTCTGCTAATTAACCCCTTAATCGTCGCGCCCGATAAGTGTAAGCTACTTTTTAAAAATTCAGATTGCTTGATTACCACCAGTTTTTTTTAAGTAGAAATATTCGCCTTATTTAATGGGTAGATAAAATAATGCGAGAAAAAAGCCAATTATGCTATTTTAAAAAACTGGTGGGAATGAAGCAATCTGAATAAAACAGGCGTAGCCTAGGCTGCCCGTGCATGTCTCGGGCACGACGATTAAGGGGTTAAAACTGTTTCATTTTTTAATTTTTAAATTAGGTCATTATTTACAAATCTTAATTATTTTCCATATAAATGTAATAATTGAATGTGTTTAATTCTGGAAAACTGTTTGTATCATAAGCAGCATGTGCGGATTTCAAAGAGTTTGCTATAACAAACATCCAAAAAAAAAAAAAAAAAAAAAAAGTAAGCATTTACAGCCTCTAATTTTCATTCGAAAATTTCCAAAGTGATAAATTCATATCATTTTTTATTTTATAATATTATGCTGCCATTTCATTTTACGTACCAGCATCGCAATTTCGCGTACCAGTAACCAGAGCTTTGCGTACCAGTACTGGTACGCGTACCATAGTTTGAGAACTCCTGATATAGATGATTGGTATTTTGCCCCGTAAATGAAGCATATTAGTTTCTTAAACAAAATATTTTACAATAATGTATGTGCTTTTATTAGATGTAATTTATATAAGTTTTAAATCATTTTATTATTATTATTATTTATTTTAAAATGAAAAGCTCCCGTTTTCTATCTTGGCGACATTCTTTTACGCCAGATTGTAATTTTCTTTCCCCATGCAATGCATTTATATTTCTGACTACTGTAAGTGTTTCTTAAATTATTCGTATTGTTCAGGTATAAATAATTTTTAAATGCGTATTTAATTTTAAAAATGAGTATTTAAAATTTGTTTTTTGATAAGTTTTTCGAGAAATTATCATTATAAAAAAGGAACATTTTCTAAGAATTTAAGAAATTGGGGAAATAGTTTCAATATATAATTAATGTTATAAATTATCGCAATTTTTTGCACCAAACGACAATTTTCTTATTCCAAAGAGAGAAAAAAAAGTTATACACAAAGAATACCAGGACAATTAATGCTTAGGCTAATGATGAAATTTTTTTTTTTTTAAATATTAATATAAATTTAAAATTTTCATTAGCAGTATTGTGATCATATGAATTAGATGACACTTACCTACTCCATCCTTTTTTTTGAAAAATAAGGGTTTAAAATAAAAGAAGAAAAATAGCATTTCGCATATTTATTATAGAACGTTTTCTTGTTTTATTTATATGACTGTGTCCAAAATGGTTTAGTAAAAAATATCGCTGCCTCTTGGACTTTTACGATAATGTCTAGAAGAACAGTTTTATTTTAGATACTATAAGAATTTTTTTTTTAATATATTGTTTTAGATATAACACAATGTTTATCATCAAATGCTCTTCACGCGTAATAATGGAAATATTTTGAAGTTTTCCTACTCGTTTTATATTCACGTAAATATATTTTTGAATTGAAAAATATTTGGAATTATTATTTGCGCTTTTTTAAAATCTGACAACAATAAATTAATAACTTTTTCGAAATATGAAATGAATTTCTATCCAGAAAATGAAATTTTGAATAAAAAAATGAAAAAAAAAATCTTAAAATATTAGACAAATTAAAAAAATGATTGGACACTGCACACCGCAATCTAGTCTAATGTATGCATCTATAAAAGAAGGTTAATTTGCTATTCGTAGATTTTTGATCTTATAAAACTTTTTTGACAGAACTACTTTCACCTATTTCTACATTAAATAGTGCTTAAAATAACAATGGTAATAATAATAGGAACGCGTTTACTTTTTTAACATGGTTTGAACCGAATTTCCAGACGCAACAGCGCAGGACAGGGAAAAAAACCTGCCGCCCTGAGAAAGCAATCGCCCATAACTCAAGTTATATCTGTACAAGTTGTAACTGTCATGTATGTATGATTATTGTATATTTATACATATTCTTCAAAACAAAATGTTTCAAATAACAAAACGTGTTCATTTTTTTTTTTCTTTTTTCGCGTGGCTTTAAATATTTAGTATTCAGTGAGTCGTGGAAAGGGCTGGCAAAAAAATAAAAAAGGAGTAATAAAATAAGAAAAAGGGATTTCTTAAAAAATATTTTTCATCTCTCAACAACGCGAAACTTTCTGACACATTTCCTGACTCATTTTTAAACATGAAAGCATGATACTTGCAGACATGATTATTGAACTGATTTGTAATCGAACAGTTTTATCATTTTCCGATAAATGAATTATAACTTGAGTTATGAGCGATTGCTTTCTCATGGCGGCAGGTTTTTTCCCCTATCCTGCGCTGTTGCGTCTGGAAATTCGGTTCAAAACGCCAACTTCGACAGCATTTTCTGAAAAATATTCTACCTTTACATTAAAAAAAAACGGAAGTAAAACGGTTCGATTACATAGTTTCTTAATAAGAACACCTGTCAGTGTGATACGTTTGCGAAAAGCAATGATTTAAAAAATGTGTCAGAAAGTACCTAGTTCGGATTTGAGAAGGATCTTAATTTCAAGAAGCCATAAAATATTCTATTTTATTCAATTTTAATATTATTTAAGTTTTCTAAGTTTGATTTTTGTCTTAAGTAGAAATTTTCTTCTCAGTTTGAATGCAACAAAATACGAGTTTATGTTTGTCACACAGCCAACCGGACTTCGATAAAATCCAATCCAACTTTTCTAAACTCCTGATTAAACTGAGGATGGAAACATATATTCAAATGAAAATAAATATTACAAAATAAGAGAAATTTTTTTTTCATGAGAATTACTTTTAGTATGAATTATGAGTAACGCCAATAAAACGAAAAATCGCCAATTTGGAAACCTATTCCCTAACTAATTCCCCTAACACACGTGACACATGTCTGCTTCACTTTTCCCGACCCGGTTAATGGGGAATATCGGTATATCTTATCTCAAGTCTATGGTAAAAACAACTACATTTATCAGTTTTAAAACTGTTACATACAAATTATTTTTTCTTGATTTCGGATTAGTTCAAATAAACGTGCGCCCATCGAAATTATTAATTTTTGTATGGTTTCTGGTGGCAAAAAGGAATCACGGAAAAAAACGCACCTACATCACAAAAAAAAAATTCACTATATATATATAAGCACACAGGTTATGATTGGGTTGAATCTCGAGATTCCTGATTTTTCGAAAGCACGAAACTCATTCAATCAGCGGTTAGTAACTTATATATGTACGCTTCGCGTACATAAAAAAAAAAAAATAAATAAATAAATTCTGGATGCATGAAACTCACAGTGCAGCAATCTCTAGAATGTATGAAACTCATTCAAGCAGCGGTTAGTAACTTATATATATGTACGTTTCGCGTACATTAACCGAAAAAATCCCTCCTGGATGTATGAAACTCGCTGTGCAGACTTACCGGACTGCCTTGCCTCCTGATGAAGACTGCTCTTGGTCCCTTTCGTAGATACATGCCAATACGTGTTCCACCCATCATGGCCACCTAAGCTCCATTTTTTCCCCTCACAGAATAAAACAGTAAGTACAACACATGTCCCGTAGGACATGTGTTTTTTAGCTCAGTTCATTCTTGCCTGTTTGTGGTGTGGTTTAAGACACGGTTTGCGAGCCATTTTCTTTCGTATGATGTAATCACATTCTTTAATACGTCTAAGTGCAGTACCTTTGGACACCTGTACACCGAGATTATTTTTAATTTTGTTTAGACACCAATCTCGGTATTCTCCGATCCGTCTGAACAGTCGTCATACGTGGCCGTTCACATCTTGTTTTATGGTTCAAATTATCATCTCTATTGATCACTTGATACATACCTTGATTTGATCGATTTAAAATTTTTAGCAATTTCAGAAACAGTTTTATTTTGCGATTTCAATTTAAAAACTTTTAAAATCTCTCTTTTTGTGAATTCTTTATCCTTTGGCATTTTTTAAAATTAGTGGAAATTATTTCTCCACTTTTATACTTTTATAAAACTGGAATGCGACGTCATACAACGTCATTATACCTGTCCAATCCTGTGTTTCTAAAAAAATTTGCATAAAATGCTTAAACTTTTGAGACAGTGTTTCATCAAGAAAAAAAGTAAATTAAATAAAAATTAATGTAATTTTTATTTTAATTATTAATGTAATTTTTATTTTAAATATTAATGTAATTTTTATTTGAATTTTGATAAAATGTCGAGTATTTATTGTAAATTGGCTTCATATATTTATTCTTCAATTTTTTTTAACTAGATTTGCAGCGTGCTTAAACTTTTGGGACGGACTATATGAAATTTCAAGCTCATCGATGAAATTTAAATGATTCTACGTATATAAACAAAAATACGCAAATTGAGATTATCAGAAGTATTTTCTACTATAAAATATGATAAAGAGTTTGTTAATTGTATAGGTTGCTTGCTTAATTAATGCATTAATTTTCTTTAAATGCTACGTGATTGAAGTCATGGCGTCATGGGTATGTATACGGCTAGTAATAAATAAATTTCTTTCTATATATTTGAGGGAGATAACTTTTTTACAATTTTCATTACCATTTTCATGAAATTTAACAAAATATACTATATAATAAACACGTAAAAATCCTTAAATAGAAATTTAATAACATATAGAAGTTTTGGTGGTACAAACATTTTCATTTCTTTTTCTACTGCCGCATGGAGCTCATTTGCTAATTTGGTAATACTAAAAATATTTCTTTAAAAATCTCTAATTTTTAATTATTTTTAGGGGTTACGCAAACCAATCGTCAGCTTTCTGGTCACAAAATGAAGGCACCATGTTTGTGAGTTCGATAAAAACGTGATCTGGTCGGGGTGACCATGCAACGCTTTCAGAATTTTCCTTGTACGGTATGATTAATTCGAGTTAAATTCTCTTTAAAATTCTTCCCTGATGTCATCATTCCTATAGCAATTTATCCGAAACTGGCCACTGCTTAATAAGATACCACCTCTATTAAATGTATTACTTTTAGGTAGATTTCGTAAGAAATACTACCTATTCCATTCTCCCCTAAGTTGGAATTTTTGAAAAATTTTTGCAGATCTACGCCGATCATGACTCCCAGAAGCCAGAACCCAAAAACACCCCCAGTTCAAAACTTTATCTATCTATCTATCTATCTATGTCACTTTTTTATGGACACAATAACTCCAATAATTCCGCACGAATCTCTTCCAAATTGATACATAAAATCAAGGGGCATAAAATCTCGGTCAAGTTCGTTAACGGGCACAATCGAACCAAGGGTGGGGAAATGGGGGGGGGGGGGGCTTTTTGTGAAAACAGAAAAAAACCCATAATTACTTAATTATGATACGTATCGAATCCGTTTAAAGTTATTATTACTTCTAAGAAAAGGGCCGAAAATTTATGTATGACAGATTTTTGATATCATTAAAAATGGTCCCAAGGGGGGGGGGAAGGGGGTTTTAGAAGAAAAAAAATCATAACGTCGTCAATTCCCAAGATATCAAATCCGCTTAAATTTATTGTAAATCTCCTTAAAATTACCTACAACTTTTATACTGACAAGTTTTTTATAGGACCAACTCTTATGGCAAAAAAAAAAATTAAAAACAAAAAATTCCCTGCTGGCTCCGCCCACAAGCTGACAGGAAAACAGAAAAAAACCATAACTTCTTAATTTTTATACATATCGAATCCGTTTAAAGTTATTATTACTTCTAGGAAAAGGGCCAAAAATTTATGTACGGCAGATTTTTGATTTCATTAAAATTGCCCCAAAGGAGGGGAGGGGGGGGGGAATATGGGTTTCATAAGAAAAAAATTCATAACTTCGTCAATTCCCAAGATAACAAATCCGCTTAAATTTATTATAAATCTTCTTAATATTATATACAACTTTTATACTGACAAGTTTTTTATAGGGCCAACTTTTACGGTAAAAAAAAATTTAAAAAAAATCCCTGTTGGCTCCACTTACAGGCAGAAGTATATTTCGAAGTGGGTGGTCCCAACTGGCACATCATGGCAAATAGGTATTTCTTCTGCAGTTCCCAATAATCAGGTGCCCCACGGTCTGCGTCTTCGAAATCTACCTGTGCCTGTAGGCCGAGCCGTCAGGGATTTTTTTTTTAATGGAATGTAAAAAGAATGAAAAATTCGTATTTACGAAATTTAATCCTAGAACAGTATTTATATTTAAATTACTTAATAAAGTCATAAAGCACTTAATAAATCAATTTTTATTTATTTATGCTTACTTTGGACGTCTCAAGCAAATGCGATTGATTAAAAAATATATAAACATACAAATTTTCACAGCTTATTTCTAAGAAATTGGAATTCTAAAAAGGTACTATTAAATATAAAATCATCTCATATAAAATTAGAATATTAAAACATCATTAGAAGTTAATTTGTCGGCGATATTTATTATAAAGCATTTGAAATATCCTTTTTTAAATTATTTTCTTTATATATCACTTGCGATAAGCTGAAAACTATTTTTGATGTCATTTCAAGTTCGAATTAGAATGTGTTGTGTTCTTTTAAGTTTGTGGATTTATATCGTGTAAGTAAATTAACTTTTAAAAGTGATTTTATTTCAGTGCCATAGTAATGCTTTCTAATTAATTTCTAAATTGCTACAGAATAGCTAAATAAATTACTGCTACACATTGCAGCACATAAGATACATTTTTATGATTAGAACAGAACGCATAATTAACTTATTTATTTATTTTAAATGCTATCCGGAAATTAATGTATTTTTTGTAGTTTGCTGCCCAAGATTTGAAAATCCAAGGATGACAGTACTTTAACAGTAAGTTTCGAAAGCAACTCTGCCGCGCAGAGTTCTAATTTTGGAATAGTAATGTTTTTGAAGGGTGCCACCCGCGATTTGCTACACAGGAGTGACACCTTGCCTTCGCCTGACTCGGAGATAGATCGAAGGTACATCACACAACCCTACGCATCTTTAGAAGCATCCCCGAATCCGATCAAGTCTATATTTTGCGAATTTGGCCATAACGAGGCTAACGAAAAAGACAGGCTACCGCGGTGCATTCCACTTATCGTTTTTTACAGACCGCTAGAGTGACGTGATGCTCATTTCTTACACCTTCATTGGTGCATTCTAGCATCACGTGACTCCGGCGGTCTGTAAAAAAAGATATGTTTAAAGCACCGCGGTAGCCTTTCTTTTTCGTTAGCCTCGGGCCATAAAACATGACGTCTTATTTGAATCTTTTAACTCTGTCAGTTCTTCGCGGAATTTATTCCAAGCTTTTCTTTCTTTCTTGTAGTGGAATTTCGTCATCCCAGTCACGCTTAAGGAGTCGCAACTTCTGAAGATAAATTTTTGCTGTAACTATCACAGGACCCAAAAGATCTAAAGGGTCAAATAACCTTGCAATATCTAATAAGACTATCTTTTAGTTACAGAATTCACAAATGGTTCAATTTTAAAGAAAAATGTGTCCTTTCTAGGATCCCAGGTAGCACAGCAATATCGGCCTATATCGGGAACAACGATTTCGCAATATCGACCAATATCGGTAAACACCGGACCGGCCGACATTGCATGGCTAGCTTTTTTTCCAGTATCGGCCTATATCGGGACCCAATACTGACCGATATCGGTGAACGCCGGACCGGCCGATATCGGTGAACGCCGGACCGGCCGATATCGGTCAACCCCGGACCGACCGATATCGGTGAACGTCGAACCGACCGATATTGGCCAAAACTGGATTCAGAACTATAAAATGGCAAATCTTTTTTTTTCTCATATAGGGAGATATTGATTACCAGTCTTAGCAAAATATTAGAAATTAATAACTCTTTACATTAGGAAAAAAAGGTTTACCATTTTATATTGGTGAGTCCCAGCTTTGAATTAGCTAATCCCTGTATATATAAGCATTTAAAATGCCACATGGATTAACTGTTTTGTTAAAAGCCTCAGTTTTTATTATTATATCCATTAGATATAGTTGTAATATTAAAGATTATGAATGAAAGAATACTAAAAAAGTATTTTATTAAATTTAATATTAATAAAATAATTTATTCAAAATTTTATAATAGCTACATTTTGATGTTTTTCTTCTTTTTTTTTCAGTTTCAGTGTTCTATGTGAAAACATTAAAATGTAAAAAAGATAATTAAATGTTACTTTTCTCATTAAAAATAAAAAATCATATTATATCCATAGTAATAATTTGAATTTGTGCAAGTGGTAAGATTGAAAATTGTAACATACAGCATATATATATATATATATATTTTTTTTTTTTTTTTGCCATATTACCAATTTTTTTCACATAATCAATAGAAATATTTAACCATTATTAAAAATGTAAGAAAAATAACATTTAGCTGTAGGGATTTATTCTTTTCTGCTCTTACCATAAATATAGATCTTCAGATTTATTTAATTGTATTTATATAAACTGAAAAAAAAAAATCTTCTGGCAAAATTTAGTTGAAAACAATTCGTTAAATTACTTATGCAAAAATCCACCTGTTGTATAACTTTTAAAATTGAATTACTTTATATTAAAAATTATCAAAAATCAATACAAAAATTTATTAATTTAAATTTTTTTCTTTGAAAAAAATAAATTATATCTTATTTTTAGGACGCTTTTCATTTTGAATCAGAGACTTGTGTATACAACTAGCGGATAAACACTCGGTTGGAATTCTATATTATTCAGTGAATATTATATTTTTCATTATATTTTTATATGTTTTAATTAAAATTACTTTTTAATGGCAATTTTAAATAGAAAGTGAAACTGAAATCACCATTTAAACAGTCAATAATATTTTGCAAAGGCATTAAACAAAGTCAGGAAAGCTATTCTTTCCTCGAAATTATGTACAATTAATGCATTTTAAATAGAAATTTTAAAAGAGCTTAGCATTCAAATATCACAATTATTTGTGTATGTTTTACTAAAATTCCAATTTTAATTGGATTTTATGAATTGTTTCACAAAGCCTTTAAAATTAATTTTTAATGATTTTAAAGATTTATAAATTTATTTTATAAATAGTATTCTATTAAAATATCTCAAACATGGAACACTAGTTTTAAAAGTGCTAAAACAGAACTCAATTATTATAAATAAATAAAACTTCCTAAAAATTGAGTCATTTGAGCCAAGTGGCAAAGCAAGACACTTTGCCTTTACCTTATATATGACAACTTTCCCTCTGCAGCTCTTTTCTGGAGAATGATTGGCGTTAGGCTTAAGGGGACTCTTCACTGACACTAAAACACCTGCTCGCTAATGTTAAACCTATGGGCAGGTTCTTTTCTAATTTCTCGTTTAAAATTGAACTTCTTTCAGTTCAATATTGAACTGCAGTCCGAGTGTTTTAACAGTTCCTGAATCCTGAGAATCAAAGTTGTATTCTTTTTCCGTGGTTGGAACATTTTTTAATAACGATTCATTATTAGAGCTCCATTTGTCAAGTTCTAGCCCACCAGCATTTAACAGAGATATTAACTGGCGTTGAAGTTCAGTGGCAGTAGCTATGTCATTTGTACCGCTGAGTATATCGTCGACATAAAAATCTTTGCCAGCAGCGGCACCTAATGGATACTTCTCCTTCTCATTGTGGCATAACTGTTGAAACACTCTCGTTGCCAGATAGGGTGTACATTTGGTTCCGTAGGTAACAGTGAGGAACTTAAAAACGCGTATAATTTCATTCTCATGACCCTTCCATAAAATATATTGTAAATCGCACTGATCGGGACTAATATAAATTTGCCGATACATCTTTTTTATGTACGCTGTGAAAATTACAGCATGCCTCCTAAATCTCAACAAAATTGAAAATAAATCCTCCTGGACAACAAACCCAGAATACAACTTATCATTAAGAGATTGCCCAGATGATATTGCTTGAGAAGCATTGAAAACAACGCGCAATTTAGTTGTACTATTATTCGGCTCAACCATGTATGATCTTGCAGCTTCGTGAGCACTTTTAACCTTTCCGTATGTCCGCATGTCGGATATCCATTCCTGCTGACCGACACCTAGTTATGGCAGTTGTCTAGCTCGATGATGACGATTGAAGTAATATTTTTGTTTCTCGATCCTTTCCTGTTCCTTTTCATATAAGGATTTCTCGTCTAAAACTTTAGGCTTTAACTTGTCGTTCACTACAGGAATGGACGTTCTTAAGCGTCTTCCCATCAGTAGTTCTGTTGGACTAAATCCTTTTACAAGTGCAGTTGATCTTAATGCAAGTAGCATAAGATAAGGATCATCATTTTCAGATTTCAAGTAATGCAACTTAAATTTTTTCACCATCGATTCTATGAAACCATTACTTTGAGCATGTTTTGGACTGGATATTCTGATGTGGAGAATTTATAATGTTTGGCAAATTTTCTGTATTTAGAATCTAATATTCTTTGAGAAAACTGAGTGCCGTTATTACTCCGAACCACTTGCAAAATCGGCGTGCAAAAATGGACTTCATGTGATTAATGACTATCTGAACTAAGATTCTCTCACTTTGCCACCTCAATATACCTAGAATACTAATCCGCCATTATAAGATACCAGTTACCACTAACTTTGAGGAGATCAGCTCCGACTGTTTGCCAAGTGTGATATTATTCTTGAGAAGATGGTTGAAATATATTATTTTATGATCGTGATTAATTAGTACAATTGCAGTTAGGTTATTTGCAATAACCCTTTCTTTTAGATATTTAAAAGAATTCTTTAAGGTCACTGAGAAAATATATAAATAAAAAGGATCTCACCCAAAACAGTCGTATGTTGAAAATATGAAGACATGAAGAAGACTTGAATCATAACTGAAGTTTTTTATTCATTTCTTTCAAAGGAGAAGAAAGATATTCCTTCCAATTGGCCACCATAATAACTGTAAAATCCATCCCGGTTTTCTTTTATTTTACACGAAGACTTCGTCGTTCTGCAGGGCATCATCCATTAAAATTTTTTAACTTGAAAAATAAAATGGCACAAAATAAAAAAAGAAGTAACACGTCCAATTCCGGCGACTCCCATCAGAAAAACTGCTTCAAAAAGTAACGGAAAAATTATATATATGATGCATACGGGAAAAGCCAAAGTGAAATCACGGGCCTTTCAATTTAATTGATTAAAATTTAAAGTCAACGGTAATAAACAAACGAATCGCCGCTCTCAAAACGAAACCAAAAGTAAAATTATCCCCTATACGCCAACGCAGCAACGCGTCAGAGCTTTTTGAAAATCCTACGTACGGCGAGAATTAAAAAGCCGCTCCAACGTATCAAGGTCAGAGCCATGCATACTGCGCATGCGCGATCGCCGCCGATGGAGGAGAGAAATAATGGCTGCGAAAAAAAACTAACAATGCGCGTGCGCCGCGAACGAGGTTCCAATGAAATGTAAACAAACAGTCGATGGGGACAAAGTATCGCTAAAAAGAATGAATGAAGCAGTATTTAAAAAAAGCACGAGGGCTAAAATAAAGATAAATAGCGAAGCACCGTAATACGCACGTACAAAAATGCCGATAAACAAAACATTAAAAGAACGGCAAACTAAATAATGTGAGAATTCATCTTACACCAAGGTCTATCTGGAAATGTTGATGGAAGTAAAGGCTCTTTAAAATATTTTTGTTGTTGAATACACTTGTGACATTTTGAGACTAAATTCTCAATCTCGGATGATAATCCTGGACACCAAACAGACTCACGAGTTCTGACTCTGCACTTTGTTATTCCAAGATGACCATCATGTATTCTATTTAATATATTTTCTCGCAGTTTCAAAGGTTAAATAATTCTAGAGTCTTTCTCATTTTGTACAGAAATTGAATGTCGATATTCCCAGTATTTTAGACAGTCATCTGGCACTGCATTTTTGTCTAGCCAACCATCTTTGGAAAATTTAATTAATAAATTGCAAACTGGATCTTCTTTTTGCGAAGACCATATTTCAGCCAATCTAACATCTGATGAAGGAAAATTTTCAATAACCATTTGCACATAAGTAGTTATTTCTTCACTTATTTCTTCTTTTCCATTTTTCGGTAAAGGGCTTCGGGACAAAGTATCTGCAATGACAAGTTTCTTTCCTGGAGTATATTTGATGCTATAAGAATATCTCATAATTCGTAGTTTCATACGATCTAGTCTAGGAGTTAAATTATCTAATGGTTAACGCCTTGGGGACGAGCGACACGTATACGTGACGCATAAGATGCTCAGAATCTTCGATTATTCCCACCAGTTAATTTTTATTGTAAGATTTGCCTTATTAAATCTTAGCATTTCTGCGATTCAACTTGGCAAAAATTTCTGTTTTAAAAATCGGTGGTAAAAGATTAAAAATTCTGTAAAGGACGCTCGTCGCGAAGGAGTTAAGACATCAAAAGAGGCACAAGAGGTTTATGATCTGCTTCGATGTGAACTTCTAGTCCGACAATGAAATCATGAAACCTTTCACACGCCCACACGATACACCCAATAGCCAATGCTTCTTTTTCTATCCGTGCGTACCTCTTCTCTGTATAATACAATGTCCAGGATGCATAGAAAACTGGACGTAGATGACCATTATCCTTCTGACATAAAACTGAACCGACGCCGTGTGATGATGCATCTGCTGATATAAAGGTGTCTTTGTTTGGATCATATAATGCTAATTCAGGAGTATGACAAAGTTTCTGTTTAATATCTTCAAATGCCATCATTTGAGATTTTACCAAATCCATTCTACATTATTCTTTAATAGCAGGCATCGCAACATCAGCAAAACTGGGAACAAATTTATTTAAAAATCCAGCCATTTCTAAAAATCTTTTTAATTCAATCACATTCCTAGGTATTGGGATATTAGAAATAGCCTTTGTTTTTTCTGGATCAGGTTTTATCCTTTTTCAGAAATTATATGTCCAAGAAAATGTATGAATTCTTTTCCAAACTGGCATTTTTCAGCATTTAAAGTCCACCCAGCAGCTTGAAGTTTTGAAAGAACTTCGTATAGTCGTTGATTATGCTCTTTCTCAGTCGAACCAAAAATTACAAATTCATCCATAAGACCCACTATACCAGGACCTTCTTGACTAGTTGCGCGAATTCTTTTCTCGAACACTTCAGGAGCCGTTTTAATTCCAAACGATAAACGTTTGAACTTAAATCTTCCAAAAGGTGTAATAAAGGTAGTTAACTTTGCTGAAGCTGGATCTAAACTTATTTGTCAAAAACCTGCATTTGCATCAATAATACTAAACACCTTAGCATTACTAAATTGACTTAAAGTATAGTCAGCTGACGCCATGGGGAAATATTCTCTTTCAATGTGCTCATCATTCAGAACTGATAAATGAACACAAATTCTTATATCAACTTATTTTTTAGAACAATAACCATAGGCGCACACCACTCTGTGGCTTCATCTACTGGTTCAATAATTTTATTTTTTGTCATTTCATCTAATAATTTTTTTAATTTACCCTTAAAGCTAATGAAACTCGACGTGACATAGAAATTGCATAACGCTTAGCATCATTTTTTAATTTTATTTGATACAGCCTTGCCTTTCGATCTTTCCAATTCCTTTAAATAATTTAGAAAATTTTCCGCTGGATCTAGTTTTGATTTCAGTTCAAAGATTCTTTGGGTCAGATTAAAATTCTCACTAGCTGTACAGCTGAATAACGGGTGTTGTAAATTATTTATTACATACACTTCATCTTCATAACTAAAACTTTTGTTCTTTAATTTAACGTGAATTATCCCAGCTATATTCAGATTTTTCGCATCTGGACCGCAAATAACTTTATTTGATCCCTTTAACTTTATATGTTTCAATTTCGAATCATAAATGTCCTTAGGAATAACCGTTACATCTGCCCCTGTGTCGATCTTAAATTCTAAAGAAGTCTTTTCAATCAAAGCATTAGCGTTCCACTGGTTATCTGATATTTTTATTGAATTATTTTTATCCGAAATATTCATTACGAAACCTAAAAAAACAGAAGAATTCGTAGATTTTGTTTTTTCAACTTTGTTAACATGCAGTTTTGATTTACAAACTTTAGCATAATGACCTACCTTCTTACATAGGTTACAAATTGCTTTACGCGCAGGGCATTCTAATTTCGTATGTTTGTTTTGTTTTCCACACCAAAAACATACTTCTTTTTTCATCTGAATTAAAATAATCAACATTTTTATTTTGTTTGTTTTTCTTATTCTGTGGTATTATTTTATTGTGTTTACACAAGTTTGCACTAATGTGTATAACGATGTGATAAACTGTTCTACCGATTCACCTTCGTCTTGTGTTCTCGTATAGAATTTATATCTTTCGTATATAATATTACGTGTAGAAATAAAATGAGTTTCAAATTTGTTCTTGACAGCATCAAAATCTTTTATATCGTCTGCACTTAAGTTAAAAGATCACAAGACTTCTTCAGCTTGAGAACCCATTAAATAACCTAAAGAGTTTATCTGTTCTTCCTTTGGTTTCGTTTTCAAACCCGATACCCATCGAAAACTTTCGAATAAGGAAAGGGCAACTGACGTCACTGTTGGTTAAATTACTGTTGGTTTGGGAGAAAAACCTGTTCGTTCTTTACGACTCCTACAGTACACATGAGATGGAGTGATTTGATTGGTCTATGTTAAATTGATCTGTGATATGATTGGCCTACGTCGCCATGACGATTCCTGCAATGATAGCTGCGACAAAAATGCAGTGGTAGATTGGTTGATGGAACTGTTTGTTTGTAAACATGCCCTTTCCTTATCGATCTATCCATTTTTCCAATCATCCGGGCGAAAGGAAAATTGCTCAGGCGCAGGAATTTGATACATTGTTTTTGCATAAACACTGCCACCATGTAATATAAGGGAAATCCCAGTAATATAAGTGGAAGATATTTAAACTGTTTTATTATATACTAGCTTACCCGCCCGGCGTTGCCCGTGCCAACACCACCTTAAATGTACCTGAAATCAGTGTTGAACATTTTTTTATTATTAAACAAATCTAATGTTGGGGGCCCCACTACCTTAGACAGCAAACACTGGGCGTGCCATACGCACTCCCATATATTACTGTAAGTCGAGTCGAAAGAGCCATACCCCTTCATGATCCAGCCCATAGAACCAGAGATAGAAAAGCACCCCTGGTGGTGAAAATCGAAAAGCTCTATCTATGTAGAGTCGAATGAGCCATACCCCGTCGTGATCCAGCCTATAGAACCAGATATAGGAAAGCACCCCTTGTGGTGAAAATCCGAACTAAAATCAGTCAGCTCTATCGATGTCAAGTGGAAAGAGCCATACCCCATTGTGATCCAGCCCATAGAAACAGAGATAGGAAAGCACCCCTTGGTGGTGAAATTCAGAACTAAAATAGGTAAGCTCTATTGATGTTGTGTCGAATGAGCCAAACCGTGTCGTGATGTGACCCATAGAACCCGAGTTAGCTGCAAAATCCTTTAGTTACACCTTCCACCGCCAGGGAGCACAATATGTTCTATACGAACATAACTGAATTCATTAAGGTTATCGATGTCGAGTCGAATGAGGCATACCCCGTCATGATCCAGCCCATAGAACCAAAGATACGAAAGCGCCCCCCTGTGGTGAAAATCCAAACTAAAACCAGTAAGCTTTATTGATGTCGGGTGGAAAGAGCCATACCCCGTCGTGATCCAGCCCATAGAAACAGAGATAGCAAAGCACCCCCTGGTGGTGAGAGGAAGTTGATGTAGAATAAATGTGATATTTAATAAGAAGTCGTTCCCACTCCACCCCCTTTATCTCGCCATTTTCGCTAATTATTACAAATATACAAATGTTTCATAATTACATCTAATGTCCCGAACTGATAATGGGGTTTCCCTATCTACCTATCCTAATCCGCTTTTCCCTATCATAATAGAAAAAAGCATATTTTATCAAAGAATCGCTGGCAAACGCAAATTTCGTCAAAGGTTCGCAAGAAAAACACGAATTTTATCAAACAATCGCTGAAAAAACATGAATTTCGTAAAAAGATCGCTAAAAAAAACATGAATCTCGTCAAAAGGCAGCAGAGAAAACACGAATATTGTCAAACGATCATTAAAAAAGCAAATTTCATCAAAGGATCACGGAAAATGCGAATTTCATCAAAGGATTGCGGAGAAAACGCAAATTTTGCCAAAGGATCACAGGAAAAATGTGAATTTCGTCAAAGGATCGCTGAAAAAAAAAACACGAATTACGTCGTAGGATCACTGAAAAAACATGAATCTCGACATAAGTATGTGGAAAAACACGAATTTCGTTAAAGGATCACAAAAAAAGCAAATTTCGTCAAATGATTGCAGGAAAAACTTGAATTTCATCGAAGGATCGCAGAAAAAATACGAAATTCGTCAAAGGATTGTGGAAAAAATGCAGATTTTGTGAAAGGTTCACAGAAAAAACTTTCGTGAAAGGGTCGCGGGAAAAATGCAACTGTCTTTATTAAAAACAGCACACACAGAAACCTCTACACAAATAAACCTATTCTGTCTTCCACAATTTAATTTGTAAATATGAAGTTAAAAAAAAAATGCAAATATCGGCAAATAGCTTTAAAAAAAAATCACAATTTGTCAAATGATTTGGGGGGGGAGGGGGGGTAATTGTGAAATGTACCAAATGGTTTTGAAAATAATCAAACGACAGCAGGGGTAAAAAATCTTTTTTCAATCAATCATCACAATTGGCGAGTGTGACTATTAAGATGGCCAGTGGTGGGAAAACAGTCAATCGACAAATTTTTAGTATTACTTGCAGATTGGTGAGTGCTAATTTTGTCCTATATGTGAGTGATTCTTATGAAACTCATGTCACAAAATGCACATCATAAATATTTCACGGACTGGGAATTTATAATCAGTTCATCAAAACAATTTAATAATTACCGTCAAATCTCGTTAATCCGCCCCCCTAAATGCGACGGAAAATCGTAAAATAACCAGGGGGGGGGCGCTTGCACGGTATTAGAATTGTATTATATGATATTTATGGATGGTGGTGGTGGTTGGATGCTACCGGCCAATCGTCGCAAAGTATGCATTCTATAAAGTGACAAAATAAACAAATTTGGAAAAAAAAAATCCGTTCTCAGGTGATTAAGATTTAATAATTATTTACTGAATGTTTTCGTTTTATTCAAAGTAAAGTTCAAGAAAAACATTAGATTCTTGGACGACTAAAAAAGTTCTTAAACCGTAAACATCACTCAAAAACGCCCCAACAAAAAAATCATGAATATATAGAAACAGCTCAGAAAATCTGTTTCATTAAGAATATTTTTCTTGGGCGACTAAAAATGTTCTTAAATGAAACTTCTTAAATGGAGTTAAAAATGGTTCTTAAATGGAGTTCAATAACAAATCTTAATGAGAACAATCATCTTAACAACTATACATCTTAACAATTTATCGCATGTTATGAATTCATCAATCTCGGGAACTAAAAATGTAGTCCAAAACAATTACACGAAAAAAATTGTAAACAATAAATTACTCAAAAATTTAATGTAAATTGTTTGCTTCCATCAAAAATATTTAATTTGTAAGTATGAGGTAAAAAAAAAATCACAATGGATTCCTAACCGCCCAAGAACTCAAATTATTTACTGAATATTTTCATACTAAAAATGCTAAAAAAAACAAACTAACTAAAAATACAGTCAAAAACAGTTTTTTAAAATATTATAAGCGTTGCACAAATTATTTACTGAATATTTTCATACTAAAAATGTTAAAAAATGAAACAAACTAACTAAAAATACAGTCAAGAATAGTTTTTTTAAATATTATAAGCGTTGCAGATACATGAAGATATACTTTCTGTTCAGTGAAGTGTAAGATGAAATAGGCCTAAACCCCAGTGACAAAACTAACTATCGGGAACTTAATATGATATATATTGCATATTTCAAACTATTTTTGAAATATTATTAGCGTTGCAGACACACGAAGATAGTTCTGTCCACGGAGAAAGAACCTGGAGGGGAAACTAGAATAGGCGAGGATATCGAAAATGCAAGTCATATTTTTTTAACGAAAGAGGGCGCTGTAAAATTTGGCGGCTGCCTTCAAACAGAATGTCATTAGATTACATGTTAAATTCCGAAAGTATTTTATTCGATTATTTTTAATTATAGCAATTATATGTCATAAATTTAAGATGGGATATAAATGTTTTATTCCGGGATGTAGATCGGGCTATGATGATGAGATAAACAAAAGAAAAATCGAAGAATTTTTTTTTTTTTTTTAAGTATGTTTAGAGCTCCAAAGGTGAGTGCTTTTAGGTAGATTTCGTAAGAAATACTACCTATTACATTCTCACCTAAGTTGGAAATTTTGAAAAATTTTTGCAGATCTACGCCGATCATGACTCCCAGAACCCAAAACCACCCCCAGTTCAAAACTTTATCTATCTATCTATCTATCTATCTGTCTATGTCACTTTTTTATGGACACGATAACTGGAAAAATTCTGCATAAATCTCTTCCAAACTGATACATAAAATCAAGGGGCATAAAATCTCGGTCAAGTTCGTTAATGGGCAAAATCGAACCAAGGAGGGGGGGGGGCTTTTTGTGAAAACAGAAAAAAACCCATAATTTCTTAATTATTGTAAGTATCGAATCCGTTTAAAGTTATTATTACTTCTAGGAAAAGAGCCGAAAATTTATGTATGACAGATTTTTGATATAATTAAAAATAGCCCCAAAGGGGGGGGGAGGGGGTTTTAGAAGAAAAAAAAATCATAGCTTCGTCAATTCACAAGATATCAAATCCGCGTAAATTTATTATTAATCCTCTTAATATTATCTAAAACTTTTATATTGACAAGTTTTTTATAGGACCAACCGTTATAGCAAAAAAAAATTAAAAACAAAAAAAATTCCTGCCGGCTCCGCCTGCAAACAAGTTATTTTTCGAAGTAGGCGGTTTCAACTCCCGCATCTTTTCGAGACTGATACATAAAATCAAGGGGCATAAAATCTCGGTCATGTTCGTAAATAATGGGCAAAATCGAACCAAGGTGGGATGGGGATGGGGGGGGGGGCTTTTGGTGAAAATAGAAAAATCCCATAATTTCTTAATTATGATACGTATCGAATCCGTTTGAAGTTATTATTACTTCTAGGAAAAGGGCCGAGATTTTATGTATGACAGATTTTTGATATCATTAAAAATGACCCCAAGAGGGGGTGGGGAAGGGGGGTTTTAGAAGAAAAAAATTCATAACTTCGTCAATTCAGAAGATATCAAATCCGTTTAATTTATTATAAATCCTCTTAATATTATCTAAAACTTTTATATTGACAAATTTTTTATAGGACTAACCCTTATAGAAAAAAACCCCTGCCGTCTCCACCTGCAAACAAGTTAGGTTTCGAAGTAGGCGGTTCCAACTGCCGCATCATGGCAAAAAAGTCATTTTTTCCGCAATTCCCAACAAACAGGCGCCCAACGGTCTGCGTCTTCGAAATCTACCTGTGCCTGTAGGCCGAGCCGTCAGGGATTTTTTTATTATACTTTAATTTAAAGTTATATGCATGTAATCATTTTTAAACTAAGAAATTTTTGTTCTAGTATATCGATCTTAGTGTATATGTTTTTAAAATGTTATACTTAATGAATGCTAATGTCTGTGGCTAATTGACATGGCCATTTAAATTGTCTTATAGAGTGCTATTTGTTTGGCTGTAATCTGAAGCTATAGCACTCACTGTAGAATACTTATACTTTTCGTATCTCGGGGCTGAAAGACTATTTCTTTAATAAGACCAGAAGTAAAAGATTGCTGGCATTTTAAAATTGTATTTATTTCTTGACACAAAGCACACACATTACGACACATTACACGAATATATAGGACTTCACTTTCACATTTTTGGAGAACAAAATAACCCATGACATAACAATATTCTGTTTTTTAACACCGCTCTTCGAAAAAAACATACTTCCATCGGCAAAACTCACATGACAACTCCACTGAACGAAAAATTTTTTTAGATCACGTGATGCGTGGCGCACCGGGAAGAGTCTATTTTCGGGAAGGGGTTTTCTGCGTTACAAAGCTGTTTTTATTTGAATAATACTTTTAATCTCTAAAAATTATACATCCTATTAATTACGGAGGATGTATAAATCAGCAGTACAATACGGATATTGTACTGCGAAGTATTTCTTCGCAGTACAATATCCGTAATATTTATTTTTAAATGACTATTTAGATGCTTCTGTCAGGGTGAACTCTTATTTAAAGAGTTATAAAAAGCAATCGAAACGCCAAATATCTATTAAAATATATGCATGGTGCGAAGAAAACTTTATTTAATGAAATTTTTACTTGCTTGACTTTTTTAAAGTTCAAATTTTCAATCAAAAACATTTAAAAAATGAATGCTTTTCGCATTGAAAGGCATTGCAGAAGCAGGTTAGGACAGCCTTCAGTTTACCGTGGCGCCATCTATAAGGAGAAAAACTGTATTGTAAAATTTCAACGTTACTTTCCCCTCCATCTATCTTCCTCCGTGGTTCTGTCACTGGGTTTAGGCCAATTTCATCTTACACTTCACTGAACAGAAAGTAAATAAATCGTCGCTGGTAGCTGGATCCATAGAGTAATGGAATATCTTTAATCTGTGGCTAGATCCTGGATGCTGCACCTGCTCTCATTGGCTGGCTGCTTCGTTGCCACGGATGGTGTTGCCGAGGCTATTTCATGGGAGGAGCTTGAAATAGCCTCGAACCCAAAATTCCATATACACGTTTTAATTTAAAAAAAAAATCTAAATTAAAATTTAAAAATCCGACCGTGAGGTATACTGTCCGGTGATAACATCTACACATGACAAAAATTTCTGAGTCCTAGGTGGTATAATTACGGAGAAATCCGCGGGCAGGCAGACAGACACTTACTCTTTTATAGAGATAAGAGATAAACTGTCTCAAGCGCGCGATATGTACAGCACAAATAAGGAAAGGGCGAGGCTAACGAAAAAAACAGGCTACCGCAGTGCATTCCACTTATCATTTTTTACAGACCGCTAGAGTGATGTAATGCTGTTTTCGTACACCTGTATTGGTGCATTCGAGCATTACGTGACTCCCGCGGTCTGTAAAAAAAGATACGCGTAAAGCACCGCGGTAGCCTTTCTTTTTCGTTAGCCTCGAGGAAAGGGCAGCTGACGTCACTGTTGGTTCAATTACGGTTGGTTAGCAAGAAAAACCTGTTGGTTCTTTATGACTCCTACTGTACACATGAAATGGGGGGAATTTGATTGGTCTACGTCAAACTGGTTTATAATATGATTGGCCTACGTCGCAATGACGATTCCTGTAATGATAGCTACGACAAAAATGAAGTGGTAGATGGAACTGTTTGTTTGTAAACATGCCCTTTCCTTATACAAGCTCAGAACATAAACACAAAAGCTAGCCTCGAACTCAGAGTTCCCGATAAGCCTCTTTTTTAACTGTTTCCAGATACATTACATAACATATTGTATTTGTGCACAGAGTTCAGAGATATATAGGGTAAGGCTACTATAAGAGGCAGCTGACGCACATCCATCTTGTTGCCCAAAATAACCGCCATATTGTAACCTAGTTCAGCATTAGGAAACCACTCGAGCAGGTGTTTGCCGTCTCTGTCACTCTCACTCGCCGCCCACTACTACGGTAAGCTAACCGGTTTTAGCTTGGTTTTTGGTCCGCTGGGTTATTAAATGGCGGTATGATTCATCCTGTAGTATACACTGTAAAAAATCTTCAGTTTTTGCTGCAGATACACTCCACCGCGTTTAGAGAAAACGTTTATTTTACTATATTATGGAGCATTTCATTGGTCAAAATAGAGATATTCTATAAAATGCGGCGGAGTGATGAGGCAGCAAAAGCTGAAGATTTTTTACAGTGTAGGAGCTCTAATATATTGCAGTTGCAATTGACATCATGCTGGAGGTCACACGGTACAAATAGGCAGTTCTGATTGGTGGAACTACCATGACCTCCAGTTGAAGTGCAATGGTTGATCAGTTGATTGCAACTTACCTATTCTCTGAACTCTGTGTTCAAGCCCATTGCATTATATGTATTTTTAATTTGTTCATAAGTATTATTTATTTTTATTTTCGCACAGTTTCAGATTTCATGTGAAATTAGTGTTCTGTGTTTATATGACATCTGTATAGATAGCGTCATATCTTATACCGTCAGCACCACAGAGTTCGGAAAATAGAGATGATATGTTTACGTTTGGCGTGACGCTGAAAATGCAACCCTACGTTTGACCCAAACAACTGGCGGCTTGCTTTGAAAACCTCTTCTTGTCCAACGAATCCAGGCCTTGTTTTGTTCCATGTGCACAGGGACCGACTTAGACTATCTAGGGCCCCGGAGCAAGCATCATTCTTGAGGGCCCCTCCCTTCTATCTACCCATAAAAATTGTCCATACATGGATGCATGGATGTACTATATAGTACATCCATGCAATTATACTAGTCACTTAAGCATTGCTTAAGTGACTATTACTAAACTTTATACCTATTGTATATATACATATATTTTGAATCAAGTACTATTCACATTTGTATACAAGCTATCGCGAGAAAGATAGTCACAATTTAAAGGAAAATACTATTAAAAAAACTAGTAGAAAAAATTATGGATTGAGTGATTGGAGTATTTGTTTGCAAACTTTTCCTTTGCTAGTCTACTAATCTACATATACAGCTAGCTAATCTACGTATGTCATAACATGTCTAAAAGAAAAATGCCCCAATTGGTCATCATAAATGGTTTTTAACTTACCTCGTTAAGAGAAAAATATCAATAATGTATTTATCTTGAAAACAATGGACTACTAAGTTGTTATAATAAAATTTTATTCATTAATTTTCTGGTGATGTATTTTGTTTTTTTTTGTAGGTGGGAGGAGGTATGGGGTATGGGAAGCAGAGAGGGGGAAGATAGGACCGCACTTCCTAAATCTGTGAAAATGCTTTTGGTCAAAATATTTTTGGACATTTTAACAATTTGACATTGACCTTGAGAGTTGGTTCACTCAATTGCGATCGCAGACGTTGAATGAAGCTCGTTCTGTCCCTAATGAATATTATCTGTTTTTAAAATAACTTCAACTTTCCTTGATTTCAAACCTTTCCTTTTCCTTGTTCTGTGGTTTGTTATGCAATAGATTGTTTTTGTACTGATGATGCCTTGCGTGTCGCTTGGCGAAACGTCTACTATTTTGTATTTTTAACTGTTTTTAAGTATATATTTTTTTATAAATTTTTATTTTATGTGTACTCATGTCTGTCTTAAATTATTTTAATTGGTGTTTTTAATTTGACATTTCTTTAAAAAAATCCTGATTAGTCCAGTGTGTGTGTGTGTGTGTGTGGGTGGGGGGGGGGGTCAATGGACTTTACCCATATCACGTCATTGTGGGTAAAGAGAAGAAAACACCAATAGGCGTGCAGAGCATTTTAACACAGCTTCCCCTTCGTCCAATGAACAGTCTTTTTCTGAAGGAAATTACCCTCAGAGGTGGGGTTGTTGCCACTCGTGGGTAAGGTCCATAGGGGGGGGGGGAGACAACTGCCCGCATTAGTCTGGCCCTGCATGTGCAGCCTCTCCCCGACCAATGAAGACAACCCTTGTGCCTAATGATTCGAGAGATAACCGGCTTCATATTGCAAGACGTTTTTACGGTTTGTTGCCTCTCTATTTATTCTCTGAACTCTGTGGTCAAAACGGCTTAAAAAGGTGCAAAAGCCAGTTATTGCTCAAATCACTCGGCCCAAACAAGCCAAGCACTTGGAACAAGGGCTGAGTTCATTGAATGGGAAAAGGTTGCACGTGGAAAAAGGGCTGAGTTCATTGGACGGAGAGAGATTTTCGAAGCAAGCCGCCAGCTGTTTGGGCCGACTTTAGAGTTGCATTTTTAGCGTCGCGCCAAACTAATACATTTCATACCTATTTATACTTTGAACTCTGTGGTATTTGTGATTCTTCATTTTGGAATGCAATCAACTCCAGTAAATCGGACTTTGTCGGTGATGAATTAGCGGGGAGGGGGGGGGTGCATTTCCCCCATGGGAAATTTGGGATTTTGTGCTTAAATATGGTCTACCCCCAGTCAAAGATGAAATCAGACATTTTTCTACGGAGCAGTTTCTGTAGCTCGTAAGGTTTGTCACTTTTTGCACAAAACTGAAATTCTTCCGGGGAGATGCCCCCCCCCCCCCTTGAATTCATTACCTGCAGAAATAGAAATCCCCCCGTGGGAAACTGCCGTTGATCACCTGTTGGATGCTGAAGATCACGCAGTTTGAGTAATATTGCATGCTCATCTAATTTAATCTAATTTTTCTTTTCTAATTCTTTTTTCTAGAAAAAAGTATTACGGACAGTGACAAATTTTTCTCTGTGATGCATTACTTTTCTTTTTTTATGTGAAAAGATGGCAACGGTAAACTAAAAAACGTTTTTTAGTACTCAACCTGTTGCAAGTGAAAAAAAAAAAAAGGAAAATACAATAATTTTCTTTAAATCAACTAGTAAAATTAGCGACGTCTATTAATCGACATTGTAAGATTAAGTGCGAATTTTAATCGACCTTTTAGACACATTTTGATTTCAATTTTCTTGCTCATAGATGAGGAAAAATTGAATATTTTGATCTTAGTAACGCGCCATATTGAAGAAACAAAGACTTCACAAATTTGAATTATATATTTTTCTTCTTTTAATTAACAAAGTTCTGCAATGAATGGGTTTGTACTTTTATATGTTGCCTGTAAACAATTACTAACTATTATTATTATTATTTTAATTTCTGAGTAACATGCTACATTTTATACTTATCAACAAGTTGTTCTTATGACGCTAGCGCACGTGTTGAATTAATTTAGTTAAAATTACTCTACATTTTTGTCCGATAGCTTAATTGAAGTATAAAATAACTGTCAACGTGTTAGGAAATGCCTTTCTGATGCATTCAATTTTGTTTGAAACGTACACGATGCATTGTTTACTTTAGCGGTTAATGGCCGTGTGAATGCTTGAACTATGCATTGTAGTAAATACGGGCTAAATAATTTCGATCACAATGTAATTCTTCACTTACCTTGTCACTAACCTATATAAATGTGTAAATAATGGTTTCTGATGTTAATTTGTATCATGTCTTAAATTATAATACTTTTTTAATTACCCTTTTGTAAATACTGTATGTGTTTACAGGTGGTTGGTAAGCTGCAATAATTTTACTGCAGCGTTACTGTTTAATGATCTTTGAAATAATGCGAGAAAATGGTAATCTCGTCAAATGTCGCAAGCATCATTTGTTGATTCCCTTGCCGATTATAAATTAAATGTCTCTCTTTATTATTATTATTTTTTTTTTTCCGTGATATATTTACATTGAAAAACTAGTTAATATAGTAGAAGAAAATTTAATTTTAGAAGATGGTGCAAATGATTTTTGTTGCAATTTATACAGGATGTTCAGAATTCAGATAAATGCTTTGCAAAATAATAAAAAATCTAAGATGTCAATTCCAAGAAATCCCATTTTAAAAAATGTTAGAAATATCTATTAAAAACTTCAGGTGAAAGCCATATTCCTTGAAGCATTTGAAATATGTGTTTAAATAGTTTTTATTATGTTTGAATAATTTTTATTATATTTGATAGTGTATAAATACATTTTCAGCTACAAATTAATAAAATTTGTAACTAAAAAACAAAGCTAGTATCTTATTTTTGGCCTTAAAATTACTGAAAAATTAATTTGTTAGATTTCGGTTGAAAGTTTTATAAATTTAAACTAAGTCATAATCTTTCATATATCCCATACAAGTAATACCACAGCTTCAAATGCAGTTTTTCTAGGAGTGGCGTCTTTCTATCAACATTTATAAGTAATAAGGAATAAAACTGTTTAGGAAGTAGAGGAAATTATCTTTAAAACTCTGTTTATTTTAATATGCTATTTAATTAACTATACATATTAACATATAGCAAAATATGATTGAAAGAATTTAAGTCAATTTGGAAAGTTCAAATGTTATGTTCCCATAATTTAATTTCAAGAGTCAATATCATCCCTCCTACTTCTAGATTCTTGTTTAAAAAAAAAAAAAAAAAAAAAAAAAAAAAAAAAAAAAAAAAAAAGTAAGTTTCTTGTTTAAGGGGCTTCCACCTGTGAAATTCTCTTGGACGGGATTTCAAAATTAAGGCTTGAATCCCGCCATCCCTCTCTGAAATAATATAGGCTATAATGTCTTACAGTCATGCACCGTCGGCAAAAAAAGTCGCCAAATTTTGGGGCTTTTTTCTTTTAATGGTTACCTGGCTATTGTATTAAGTTTTTGGTTTGGAGTCTGCTTGTAAGTATCGGCAATCGGAAAGTCGCCAAATATCGGTGTGTGAGTGTAACACATCTGTTCCATAATATATATATATATATGTATGGATATGGGACATAGTATTTTGCTTTTACTAATTTAGTATTTTACAATAAACCCAATTGTTTGTATAAACAAAGTTTTAAGTTATTTTGTATTAGCATATTGAATCATTTAAATTACTGAGATGGAATAATAAGTAAGACAATTATGGATTCTCCAAAATTTTTTATGACTTTACCGTAATGATAAAATTTGAGGCATGTCTCTATTTGTACTTGAAAAATCTAATCATAGTACAAATTAATGAAAAATCTGACAGTGCTTACTGCAAGAAATCATGTCTCTTATAATAAAATAAGAAATTAAAAGGTGGTTAGCATATCTGTAATTACATTTTATCGTTTGTAGATTTTTTCAGTTTTAATATAAAAAATAAAATTTTATCCATGTCTGTATTTGAATTAAATGATTGATGATTTTATCATTACACTAAAAGAATCAGTTAATTGTGGTGTAAAAATGTTATGTGCTCAATGCTAAGCTCCTCATCATTTTACCTGTAGTTTAACCATTTTAAGAGGATCTTCATTAGCAAATTGTGTATGTGTACTCAAGGTGACATTGCTATCTGAGTGTTTTAAAAGATTGCTGTAAAAATTTCTCTTAGCTCAAGACTTCTTAGTTTTCCGAAATTGCATCATACTGAAAATGTATAAAGTGAGATAAGTGTATATAATGAAGGATAACTTATTGTGTAGAAATTGTATGAAGGTACTTCCCTTTTCTCAGAAAATAAGTGAAAAGGGACTTTAAATTTTATCTTTGTTTAATAAATCGTAGAATATAGATAATTATCCACTACTAAATGTATTAAAGTTTTACAGTCTTTTCAGGATTGAAGAAAAAATCCAGTATCCAGCAAAAATTTTTAGTTGTCTGCATAATATAGTTCTTTGCCATTTGTGCAAGATTTTAAGACAGTCTCAGGATCAGGACTGATTTCAGTCTTGAAGAGGTTTTTGACTGTTTTACATTATATATTTAAATAAAAGCAATTTTACCATCAAGGACTTTTTATTTCTTTCTGTTATTGTAAAAGATTAATTTTTAGCCATAAGAAAAGCAGAGTTTTCCCCAGGTTAAAAAAACGGCAGTGTGCTACGGGTGAAAAAAGGGCACTTTTTTAATTCTTAAGGGCACTTTTTGGATTCTTGAGGGCACTATTTTTAATTTTTAAAGGTATTTGGTTTTTAAAATGCCACTTTTGATATTTAAAAGTTAAGACACTCTTTTTAAGACAACATTGAGTCATTTTTTAGCATGAAAGCAAATTTAATGCAAAAAGGAGAAAGGGCACTTATTTTACTGAAGGGCAAGAAGCATGTAATTATTTTACTGGAAAGAGCAAAATCAAGAAGGGTGCTAATTATTTTTATGAGGGCAAGAAGGGGGCTATTTTGTAAACCAAAGGGCAGGCAGGGTGCAGCACCTTTCTGAAACTGTCTAAGGGAAACTCTGATGAAAGACATAAATCTTCTAGCCCTTTTCCGTTTGATTATTCCTAATACTCGGAAAAATTTCCAGTCTTGGCCAGGGTTGGCACGGTTTAAACCAAATGGGTTTTTTCTGAAAAAAACCAATTGGTTTTTTTGTTAATTTTTTTTAAGATTTTTTTCTTATATAATTAAGTTTTCAAATTATTTGATGTACAAATAACTTCTACTTCTAACTGAACAGCTCAACTCATTTCAGCAGTCAACCTGCATAAGTTACAGTTGCATCATAGTTGCACCTGTGTATGCACCTGTGTATGAATGGTCCAAGAGTTAGCATTTGAGAACAAAAAATGTCTAATTTTGGTAGAAGAAAAGATTTAGTTTGGTTATATTTTAATGAAGTAAAAAATGATAAAAGGAAAGGTTGTAGAGCTAGATGCAAAAATTGTAATAAAGAAATGGAAGGTCAAGTAGCTAGGATGAAGAAACACATTGAAACTTGTAATAATTCTCATCATCATTCTGATTCTGATTCTGTTGATAATGGTAAGTACTTATTTTATCATTATTATTGCTGCTATTATTTTTAATTTTGAAAGAAAATTGTTAAAAATTTGTTAATAAGTTAAATATTTGTTAAATTCAAAATTTTTAATTTATCTGTAAAATTACAAGTAATGCATATTGAGAACACATTATGTATATCTTCATTCAGATGATTCTAAACTCTTATAAAAAATTACATTATTATTTGAAATGCTATTTGATTGAGAAGATAAATTATAAAAATCACATATATTATTATTTAATTTGCATATGCTATTTGATTTTAGAAAGTTATATTCTATGAAATAAAAAATATTTATGTAATTCTAAGTAATGAAATTTTGGAAAAAACAAGAAAATTTTAAATAGACATTTTTTTGTTAGAGAACTTTATTTTGATAATCTTAAAATTACATTTGATAAAAGTTTGAAAGTTTTACAAATTAATCATATTATTAAGAACAAATTATGTGATCAGAACTGTTATTAAATGAAATTGTTAATTTTTAATTTATGCATGGCTCTTAGAGATTAACTAAGTTTTCACCAATCATAAATATCCAAAATTATAAAAGACATGGTAATTTTATCTCGAGTATTAAATAAATTATCAAAAATAAATATATCAATATGATAGAGATGTTTACTTTGCAGTAAAACAAAGAAAAAAAATGTCTTTGTATTGAATTATTGTTAATTATATGATTATGATTTTTGAAGTAATATGTTCTGTATCATTAAGCAATTCTTATTTTTATTTTTGTGTAGATGATGTGTCAGTGTCACTATCCAGTATTTCAAGTTCTTTGGATTCAGCAATAACACAAAGAGCAACAAGTGAAATTGGTTCTTTAAAAAGGAAAAGAGATACTATGGACTTTTTTGTCAGTAAATCAACACCATCTCAAAAGCAAATGTTTGATGAACAAGTTGCTAGGTTTATATATGCTACAAATACGGCATTTAGCACTGTAGAGCATCCTGAGTTTATTAAAATGGTTCAGAGTTTCCGCCCAGAATATTCTCCACCATCAAGAAAACAAATTGCTGGGGATTTATTAGATCATACTTACAGCAAAGAAAAAGAAAAATGTGCAAATATATTAAAAAATGAAGTTGTCACATTAGGATTAGATGGATGGTCAAACATTCACAACGAACCTGTGATCTGTGTTACTTTAACAACAAAAGACGGGAATACATACTTAGCAGACACTATTGATACATCGGGAATTGCTCATACAAGTGAAAATCTGTATGATATTGCGACTACAACCATTAATAAATGCCAATCGGAATTTCAATGTTTAATACAAGCATTAGTGACAGACAATACTGGAAATGTCCGAAAAATGAGGGATATGTTTGATGAAAAAGAAGAGTTTAATATTATTACTTATGGATGTGCAGCCCATATTTTAAATTTACTGGCAAATGATATAAGTTATCCAAATGTAAAAGAACAAATTTTGCATGTAATCAAATACTTCAGAAACAACCAATATGCAAATGCGTGCTTCAGAAAAGATGCAAGTACATCAAAACTAATAATACCTTGTGAAGTTCGCAGGAACTCATTTGCTGACGCTTTAGGCAGCTATCTGAAATCATGGTCAGTTCTTGTAACTATATGCGAAAATAATAAAGACAAAATTGATAAAAATATCCAAAGTCTAGTTTCAAACATTTCATTGAAAAGAAATGCTGAAGACTATTTTCAACAATTAAAGCCAATTAGTGTAGCTTTAGATAAAGTACAAAGCCAAAATTGTACAATTGGAGAAACTGTTTTTCTTTTTAAAAATTTAAAAAAACAGATGGAAGATTTGAAACTTAATAAAGACATTATGAAAAAACTAGATACTCGTTATAAAATGGCAATAACACCAGCCCATCTTCTTGCTTATCTGTTGGATCCAAGAGCCAAGGATGCTGATCTCGAATTGTCATCGGAGGAAAAAAAAGAAGCATTGGAATATGCTAAAACAAAATTTCCCAAAAACAATTTATTATCTCTGATACTAAAATTTTGTGCCAAAAGTTCTCCATTTCAAAGATATCTTTTTGAGAATGATTTTAGTAAAGATGTATCAGCTATAGAATGGTGGCATATTCAAGAAAATGAAATCAAAAAGTTCAATGATGGTGTGTTGAAAGAAGTTGAAACGATTCTTACTGCAAAAGCGACTACTGCAAATGTAGAGAGAATTTTTTCTTCATTTGGTGTTGTACAATCAAAGTTACGCAACAGACTGGGTTTACAAAAAGCGGCAAAACTTGTTTTTTTGTTTAAAACATTAAACCCTAATAATCCTGTTTATTAACATAGAATCTTTATAGACATGTGTCGTACTTCCATTTTCTTAAAATTTTGAAAATTTATTCAATTTCCATGTTTTTAAAATGTTTCTTTTATATATATTTTTTAAATATATTTCAATTTAATTTTCTTACTGAAATTCAATTTGTTTTTTTAAATTGAATAAAAAAGTAAGTCTCACTTTCTTTTCTTTGCATTATTTTTATTTAAAAAAAAAATTAGTATAGCATACCAAGGTAAAATTCTACATTATATCTTTATATTCTTATGTAACACAACTAAGTGTTGCTTATTAAAATGAAAAAATATAGGAAGGCAATAGATTAAGTCTTTAAAGAATTTAATATAAATCTTGCAATTAAATACTATTAAACTTTTAAGTATCAACATTAAGATACAGAATCCATTCTATGAATGCAATATGAAATACATAAACATATTAATATGTTTTATAAGTGTGCTAAATCATTTGGTAAACATGAATTACAGGTTGCATTTGGAAATATGTATATATAAAACAGCAATTATTTCTTCAACTTTTTTAAAAAGTAATCTTTAAAAATTATTTAAAACTTATCACCATTACTGTAGAACCTGACGGCACGAGTGATCATGTTCTATGTATTACATAGGAAACTTTTGTATATATATAACTGTTTTGAATTTGAATGTAAATGATGTTAGCTCAGCTCTAAATAAAATTTAATGATTTGAATTTGTACATAATTAATAACAATTGTTTATTTATTTTGTTTAAACTGTTTTCAGAATATATATATATATTGTTATTGTAATATTAATCATTTTTGTCAATGTTAAATTTTATTTACTGATGTGCATATATGTAATTAAAAAAGATACAAAAAAACCCGGTTTAAACCAAAAAAACCTGGTTTAAACCAAAAAAACTGTTTTTTTTGGGTTTTTAAAAAAAAAACCCGGTTTTTTGCCAACCCTGGTCTTGGCTTGAATGGACTTCTTGCACCTCTGGTTCCCCCCCCCCCTGTCCCCCCAACACATATTAAATAATATATTTAATCTCATAGATTATTATTAAAAAGCACACGGGTTTTATTATAAATTGGTTGAAGAATTAACTAGTATGCATATGCAGGTTTGCATTTCACTTAAAATTTTAAGAGTCAGCCTTACTTGCTAAAAACGTAATAAAATGGACACGGGGAAGTTCTGAGGTAATGCAGTGAATGTTTGTGTGTCGATAGAGTATAGTTAGTACAGTAGACTCCCTCAAATCCGCATAGCTTGAAACCAGAGATTGTATGGATTTTAGAATTTTGCGGATTTCTGGTCACTGTTTTGTTAAATTTTTCAAACAGTAATTTGAATTTAATAATGCACTGAAAAAAAAATTAATGCTTACAATAAAGTAAAATATTAAAATTACAAGTAATGAAGTACTAAAAATTATGAATTTAAAACATGATTAATATTTTAAAGATCAAGTAAACAATTCAGGGATGCTACGCCACCTGGAAAAGTCAGGGAATTCGGAAATTGACACAAAAAGTAAGGGAAAAGTCAGGGAACTTCATTTTTTCCCTCCAAAATCTGGAAAAGTCAGGGAAAATTTTGCAGCAATCGCCAACTGAGCGAAGTCCGCGCCGGAGTTGGAACCCCAAACAGACATTTTTCAATCCTGAATGGGAAGATCCTTATCTGAATCTTTAGTGGAGCTCGTGGTTAACATCTTCAATATCAAATGTATCGGCTCAGAAATCAGTTATTAACACTTTTGTGACAAAAGACAATGTCTTGTCTGCAGAATTAATATGGGCAATGAAACTTGTGTTCTCACACATTTCTTATAACTCATTTAATGAAAAATGTTTGATGACAGCAGTAAAGCTAAATCCCTGACCTTGGGGCGTGCTAAAACTGCTGATAAAGCAAAAATGCAGTTTAAACAATTGTTTAAAAGTAAGGGAATGTGGAAAGACACTTTCATTAAGTATTCCTCCACCATGTGTCTAGATCATTTTTACCGAGAGTTAATCAACAATTCAGACTTTATAGAACTTTGGAAGGTTATGAAAATTGTTTTAATTTTATCTCATGGAAATGCCACTGTAGAGAGTGGTTTTTCTGTTAATAAGGATTTCACAATGATTTTTTTTTTTTAAACTGTTAATAGTGGAAAAAAATTCATTGTTTCAGTAAGTTTCATTAAAACTATTATGAAGAAATTGTGTAATTATTTTATTGTTGCTCCATGCATTTCTTTTATTTGGTGTTTAGATGAAATATAAATTCCTTTTATTTTTAAACGTATGTGATTATATCTCAATCAGTAAGTTATATTTTGAACTGACTAAATACTCGAGTTAAAACTTTATATTTTTTATTAAATAACATTGTTTGATATTATTTTAGCATTTTTCTTTCTTCACTACAAGATTCAAAGGTGGAATGTTAAGTTAATCTTATCTGTGCTTAGAAAACTTTATTTTTTTCAATTGATAATAAACTTAATTTGCCTTCACCGCAACCAATACGTATTAGCACACTTGTCGGGAAATTTTTAAAAAATAGTCGGGGGATTTTTTTCTCCTGCTTGAGTTAGCAACCCTGCAATTATACCTAACTAAATAGGCATAATGATGATATATACTTAATTATTCAATGAAATTTGCATCATTAAGGTACACTAATAATTTACATAAAAATCATAAAATAAAGTTTTATTTCATGTTTAGCCAAACTTAATATCCAAAAAATGCTTTATTAAGTACAGAAATGCATTGGTAAAAAGATTGAGATCAGCACTGTTTTGAATTTTTTCAGAAATAAACTTCCTTGATGAGCAAACGTGCTCAGCCATATAACAAGAATTACATATTAAAATGTGCATAGAACTCAGAGGAATAATCTACTAGAGGCCACATCTCTTTGTTATATTGTTGAAAATCCGGTTTCAGGATCAGCTCGGATTGGCGCTTTAAAAAATGTCTGTTTTGGCGGTGATCGCTTTCTTGGCAACTTCGATTTCATTCTCGCAATAAAAATAAACATAAACAAACCAAAACGAAACTGTTGCTCCTTCTACGATTTAATGTCAAAGAGGAAGGATAGAAATAAGTTATGAGAGTCCCACCCATGGTGAAAAAAGGATTGTTTAATCTTCTGGATGGATTTTCTTTTCTGTTTTTGCTGCTGTATTTTATTTTAATGTTATAAAATGGCTTTGTCCTTGTAATAAATGTTACTTAAATTATATTTTTTTTATTAGGGATATAAGATATTAAGTACGATAACACAAATTATTTCGAGATTTCTGCTTGGAAAGCTTCAATCTGACACAATCATTTCACGAAATGTAACAAATTAATGTCAGATTTTTTTTTTTATTTTAAAAATGCATTAAATTTAGCAGGCATTATTAAAATAACAGAAAATCGAACAGTATTTACAGTATCTTTTTTTTTCTTACAAAAGTGAAGAATTTGTGGAAAGTTAGCAGTGGCATGTTATAAAATATTATTTGATTTGATAATGTATTTTATAGGTTTTGAAAACTTGAAATCACATACTGTCTTTATGTAACAATACATTCTATAGAACATATTTTTGCTGCAATCCAGAATTTTTGTTTTGCTTTTGATGTTCCAATTTAAAGGCATATTTTTGGCAATCTTTCATATATACGCATATATATATATATATATATATTTAATTGAAAGTATAAATGTATTACAATATTTTTAATCAAAAGGAAAACATCGATATAGATAACATTATACGCATGTATAGAAAAAAAAATACAAATGCAGTTTTTTTTTTTTTTTTTTTTTTGTATGAAAAATAAAAATTCCATGATATTTCATATCTACTAAGTTAGAACTTGTGTAATTTTTTCTCTGTTAAAATAACTATTATTTTGCATAAGTTTCTGAGAAGAAATAATTTGCAACTTTTGGATGCTATAAAAAATTAAGTTTAACTCTCAAGTGTTTTTTTTTCTTTACAATTATTGAAAATAGTAACCACCGGCAACTATTGAAGATGTTGACTTCTAAACAATACTTGCTGTCATAATTAGATGCTATAAAACCTTCTCAAATACAAAATGGCTACTTTATGATTTTAGGTAGATTTCGTAAGAAATACTACCTATTACATTCTCCCCTATGTTGGACTTTCTGAAAAGTTTTTGCAGATCTACGCCGATCATCACTTCCAGAACCCAAAACCACCCCCAATTCAAAACTTTTATTTATCTATCTATCTATCTATCTAGATAACTTTTTTATGGACACGATAACTTCAATAATTCTGCACAAATCTCTTCCAAACTGATACACAAAATTAAAGTACATAATATCTTGGTCAAGTTCGATAATGGGCAAAATCGAACCAAAGGGAGGGGGGGGGTGAAAACAGAAAAATCCCCATAGCTTCTTAATTATGATACGTATCGAATCCGTTTAAAGTTATTAATACTTCTAGAAAAAGGGCCGAAAATTTATGTATGACAGATTTTTGATATCATTAAAAATGACCTCAAGGGGGGGGGGGGGATAGGGTTTAAGAAGAAAAGAATTCAAAACTTCGTCAATTCACAAGATATCAAATCTGCTTAAATTTATTATAAATCCTCTTAATAGTATCTACAACTTTTACTTTGACAAGTTTTTTTATAAGACCAACTCTTATAGCCCGAAAGAAAAAAAAATCCTGTCTACAGACACAGGTAGATTTTGAAGTGGGTGGTCTAAACAGCCAAATCATGGCAAAAAGGTCATTTCTTATGCAATTCCCAATAAACAGGTGCCCCACTATCTGTATTTTCAAAATCTACCTGTGCCTGTAGGCCGAGCCGTCAGGAAATTGTTTCATTAATTTGTGATCGGAAATGTATGAAATTGGCAGGTGTTCTTATTTAGTTTGCTATCAAAAGAGGCTTTCAATAAAAGCAGAAGATATTTCAGAAAAGTCCGTCAGCATTTTGAACCGAATTCCCGATGCCGCAGCACTTGAAAGAAGAAAAATGTTGTCACATGACAGGAATCACTTATTGTACTGTCCTCTTAAAAAAATAAATTTTGAAATTTTCTTTATATAAAGTATAATAAAGAATTTTAAAAATTAAACATAGCTAAATTTTTACAGTTTGTTCGATGATTTTAATATATTGAGTATTTTACATTTTATCACTTTATTACAAGATGGCAGACAATTAAGCTCTTGCTTAATCACAAATTCTTATTTGAAAAAAAAAAAAAAAAAAAAACACTTTTCTAAAAAGTAACCCATGTTATCAAAAAAAAAAAAAAAAAAAAAAAAAAAAAAAAAAACACCTGATGTAATCAGCTGAAAATGATGCATTTTATTACCTATTAATGGTCTAACTTAAAAACAATTAAAAAATTATGTAGATATTCTAAAATTTTATTATAATAAGAAAATCTGTAAAAATGAAGCTCATGCTTTTGCCAGGTACAATATCAATGGGTTTAAAAAAATGTATAAATAATCAATATTTAGGTAATAAACTCAATTTCACATGAGAAATCTTACAAAAAGAATAATCCCCCCCCCCCCTCTCCCAAGAAAACATTCCAAATTATTTCGAAAATTAACAAACTATAAACACAGCTGTAGACTCTCAACCTTAATTATAGTTATTCTGTTCTTTTATAGCTTGGAACACTGTTGCAAGATATTTTAAAATGAACTGTTTTGAATTTAAAATATTAGTCAATCTCTAGAAAAACAACAACAGCACAGACAGGCACAGACACAATATAAAGTTTCGGCGGGAAATTCGGGGAAATTCCACGTAGATTTTGGCGGGAGAAAAACCAGTTTGGCGGAATAAATCTACCACCACCACCACTGATGTCTGTCAACGAAAAGGTTACCAATGTGGGGTCTAGTATATTGTAAGGTCTATGGCATAGAATGATATAATAATTTTAAAAATCTTGAATTTTCCCCCAAAATCTTAACTGCAAGTTTCATTGTTTACATCTGTAATTATGTGCGGGTTTTAGGGTGGCAGATTTGAGGGAGTCTACTGTATATAAATACTAGCTATCCGCCCGGCGTTGCCCGGGCCCGAGATAATAACAATCTCAATGCAAGGCGTTAATCCCCTCCCTCCCCATACCCGCAAATATAAGGAATAATTTGTTCAAGAAAACCACCTGAATCTACATTAACACGATCATAAAAAAATAATAAAATTTTTCTGATAATTAGAACATAACGAAGATACTGCGCTAAAATAGCCGGCAGATGACAACACTTCCCATCCTCAATTTCAAATCTATATCTTAGTTATCTCAATTTTTCTTCATTAGTAAAAATTGGCAATTATTTCCTTTCATTTTCGCAAACTAAATGGGGGATCGGCCAGAGAAACAGATCTCTTTGTAGTTCAGTTTTTAATGAAAGCAGATCCCTGTCTGAAACTTTCTCTGATTTATTTCACTGGCGCCAGCAGATTTTTAGCAGTTTTTTGCATAAATTAAGAAAAATTACTGGCCGAATTTTTCAAAAATTGCATAGACTGATGCAGAATTTTTTTTTACATATGCTCAGATATTTTCAAATTGATATCTTAGTTTTCTTAAAATTTGCTAATTAGTAAAATAATTTCGAATTAGTTCATTTCCGCTTGCAAATGCAATGCGCCGATTCGTTTTTTTCGCCATTTTGATTTAAAAGATGTCATTTTAGAAGCGATGGTTAATGAGAATCCAATTAATATCTAGGCTAATTATCAAAATATTAAAATTCTGAGGGTCAGGTGCACCAAGAGAGGGGTTGGACTATCTAAATCTAAATTTACAGACTTCTAGGTGCGCTAAATTTTCCTAGCCATCGCCAACAGACACACAAACACACACACACACAGAGCAAAACTTTATTTTGTTAGTATAGATATGTATGTAAATCATAAACATTTAAAGTTTACGTTACAGTGTATAATCTGATAAATTACTTCCATTGTCAAGCATCATTGGGGCTACCCTTGCATATTAGCCTGAGATCGGCTGCCATTTTGTTGCTGATTTTTGCTGGTGATGTTTGGCAAAATGGCAACCCCGATGACTTTAGTGTTCTAGCAACTCCAGTTTTTTTTTAATCCAATTTACGCAGGGTTTTTCCGAACACCTTTTCATTGTAACTTGCTGCATAAAGATGAACGGTCAGTTTTACTGTGAACGAATTTCTGTGACTGCACATGTTTTAGCACCAGCTTGTAATAATCTGAATTTTTATTATTTGTGTATTTTTTGAACAATTTTGTATTGTATTATTTCTTAAAAAAAAAAAAATTCTTTGCGGATGGTGTAAGCATACTTTAGGCGGCATACTTTAGGAATTGTATGCTTTTAAAAAGACTGTTTTTGACAATTTAACAATTTATCTTTTTAACATGCAAATTTTTGATAGTTTGAATATTTTTTTTATCAGAATTTTTATGTATTTACAGTTTTTTCATTTTACTAATATTAAATTTTTGAGTCAGCACTTGGCAGCATTTTTATAAATTGTATGCTTTTCAAACTAAATTTTTAAAGATAATTTAACAATTTATCTTTTAAGATGCAAATTTTTGATTTATTTTGATATTAACCTTTGATTTAAAACTTATTTTTGAAAAAAGTTTTAATTTATAAGTCTCAGTATTGTTATATATTTTCCATTGTGCCCTCTCTCTCTCATTTAAAAAAAATAACATTCAGACTTTGCTACACATTGTGTTATTGCTTGCTTAATACCTTAAGTCAAATTTGTGGTCCATTTGTGTTTTTTTAAGATTATTTTATAAAAATTTTTCACATTTTGCTACCTTTCTGTTTATGCTTTTTTTATGGCTATACTTTTTCAAATTATATTTATAAAGATAAATTTTTGCTTTACATTGCTGTTTCAAAATTTTTAATTGCATTTTTTATATATTTTGTGTTTTTTACGATTAATAAACATTTATAACAAATTTTTGCATTTTGTTATCCTTCTGTAGAAGACTAAATAACAAACAGCAACAAAAATTTGTTTCTTTCTCTACTTCAGTAATGAAAAGAGATACAAAGAATATTAGGACATGTGATCTAAAGGTGAACATAAAAAATTTTGCTTAGTAGCCACTGGCCAGTAGGTTGATATTTTTTAGTAGCCAGTTACTGGCTAGTGAGAATAATTTCTTTAGTAGCCAGTAGTACCTTTGTGTCACTGAATATTTAATTAAAAAAAAAAAAAAAAAAGACTTTACAGCAGGGTTCGTGATTAAAAACAAAACAATTGGAGTTTTTTTAATTTAAATTATTATTACTATTATTATTACAATTATTATTTTTTTATTTTATTTATTTTTTTTATTTAAATTTTTTATTTATTTTTATTTAAATTTTATTTCTTTGGTTCTTTTTTTTTTAAAAAACCTCACAATCTTATTATTTTATGATTTTTCTTTTATTTTATAAAATAAAAGTTGTTCACACACACATGCATGCTACAAGTATTACCAATATATGTTAATATTATTATATAATTTACAAAAAAGGTAACATATCTATCAAATTATTTTATTACATAAAATGCTAGGAAAACTACATAACAAATCAATGTCAGAAATCAATTTAACCTTAAGTATTTTAGTTAAAATAAAAATTAATTTTTCCACCGACTCCGCAGCCCTGCTTGTAACGAGTATTGAAAGCTTTTGCACACACTTCCTTGAATGCTATTTTTTTCTCCAGATCTTTCCATAAATGAACTGCATCGGAATATTGAACCATTTATTATTTACATGTGCACGAGGTTGTAATGAAATCTCTACATAAATATCAATAAAAATACTTTCGAATGACACTATATTTATTTATTCTAACGTTTTCCATATCTTTACTGAAAGTATCCATGTTTTTGTGTTTAAAAATATACATAAGATTTAGATATTTTTATTTTTTAATAGGTAAATATATGGATTAATCTTTTAACATCTTTCAGCAGAGATTCTCTATTTTTAAATTAGGATTTTTATTCTAAAGTGTGATATTAGATTTAAACAAAATTTAAAAAGCATGGATTTTGTGTTCTCAGTCTCTCCCACTCTAAATTTACAGTGTATTTTTGTAAAAACATGATATTTATTACAAAATATCTTAAACTAAATTATAAATAAAAATAATAAAAAAAATTGATCAATGATTTTTTTTAAAAATTGGTTGATTTTAATCACGATTTAAATCATGATTAAAATCAAATTGATTTAAAACAATGAACCCTGCTTTACAGTAAACAAGTAATTTATGTACTAAATAAAAATATTTCAATTTATATTGTTTTGAATATGTAACTTGAGATATTAGTTTCCAATCTATTTTAAATTTTAAAATAAGTTAATAGAAAAGTTTTAGATTATGTTAGCAATTAGAGGTTATTGTTTTGGAAACCTAAAACTGTTGGTAGCTATTTTGTATTTTAACACAGGAAAAAAATCATATAAATAAAAAAAAATTAATTGGTACAATATTATGTACTAAAATGCCACAGAGATCTCAAAAACATATTTTGTTAGGAAAATTTTATGCAATTTCACCTTAAATAATCTGTAAAAATTTCAGGGGATTTTGTCAAGACTTACAAAAACACCTCCTGAATAGACAGAACTGTTAAAAATGACACCATTCTTTTCTGGAAAATTTCCCTCCCACTTTTCCCACAAATCAGTAAAATTTTCAATCTTTCTTTTTTAGATGTTTTTAAAAATGTGAATAATTTTCATTTCTTTATAGGTGTCATGATACACTGAAATACTTATGTGCTTCACACAATTATTTGCAATTGTAATGTGGGCCATCATTTTAAAATTAAATTTCAAAATAGATAAAATCTTGAAATATTTTTTATAAGGTGAAATGTAAAGAATTTTATAGATTTGTACAATCAATTTCCATGTAAATATGTACTGTTTATCCTGACCCTGATGCTTTTTTATATGTGAAAGTATTTGACATAGGGATTGCTATTAAGTAAAAATTTATATTATTCATTGAATTATGTTAGTAATAGCAATAGCTTGTAATACTTTTTTTTCTTTTATTTGAATTTAGGGGCGAAATAAAACCTGAGTATCCTAGCAATTACTTAATGAGGAACGGAGACATCCACAAAAATGATGGGTAAGTTTTAATTTTCTGTGACAATGTATTAGTAATAGTACTTTTGAAGGATTTTATAAATTAAAAAAAATACAATTGCAACATGATTTAATAATTTCCTGTGTTTTTCCTAAAGAAATAAGGAAGTTCTATGTTCTATACTTTTTGCAAGCTTTCAGGTACACAGATTTAGAAATAGTGTTAGTTGTAGGGAAAGATTTTTTACTTTACTGTTTTTTCTAGAAAATAAAGAAAACTTGTGCATCAAGCATAGATTATAAAACACTTTCCAAAACATTCAGAATATTGTAACAAAATTTGACTGTTTACAAGTGAAAGATGATGTCTAAGTAAACAATTTGGAAAATGACTTATTTGAAAATCCAATTTCAGCAATTGCCATCTGTAGTCAGAAAAATATTCAAATTCTTTCTTCTGCTAATTTTCATCAAGATATATCCACTAGTTTATACCAAATGTTTAGATTTTGTTATAGTTTTTGCAGAGTTTCCCCCAGACAGTTTCAGAAGGGTGCTGCACCCTGCCTTCCCTTTGGTCTACGAAATTGCACCCTTCTTGCCCCTCATAAAAATAATTAGCACCCTTCTTGCCCCTCAGTAAAAAAGTGCCCTTTCTCCTTTTTGCATTACAAAATTTGCTTTCATAGTAAAAATTGACTCAATGTTGTCCTGAAAAGAGTATTCGGACTTTTAAATATCAAAAGTGGCTTTAAAAACCAAAAAAATACCTTTAACAATTAAAAAAAGTGCCCTTAAGAAGCTGAAAAGTGCCCTTACGAATAAAAAAGTGCCCTTTTCTCACCAGCAGCACCCTGCCCTTTTTTAAACATGGGGGAAACTCTGGTTTTTGGAACTGTACTTTAACATCATTTCATTAATTTTAATAGAAAAATATTTCTTTCAACAGACATGTAAAACGTCCAGAAATTTTGACATGGCAGAAAGTTTTTTTTTCAGTTTTTTCTAGAAAAATTGAATTTTTATAATCTTTTATTGCAGTTATATTTTCTTAGAAAACATGGAATATTAAACTTTATACATACACTGGGAATTTTTTTTTTCACATTTCATGAATAAATTACAAAAACAAATGCTTTTATAACTATTAAAATCTGTCTTTCAGTCTCAGAATTTCTACAGCAGTTTTTCTTGCTTAATTTAACACCATTATTTGTAAATATATCATTCATCTGGGTACTTTTATGTTAGCAGGGTACCAGTCATAACCCCAAATCTTGTTTCAATTGGCATCATTTGAATTGCAAACAACTAACAACCCATTAAGCAAAGATTTTAACAACTAACAATACATTTTTACAAATTCTAAATGATATTAAATGATTTTGGGATCTTATATAACATAAGTTTCTATTTTTGCATACATAAAATTAGATACGGAGCTTTCATTATGAAATAAAATGTTTCTATAGTCTGTTCAGTGAAAGGAGATAACGAAAGTAAACAAATGGGTTACAGAAAAATCGCCAAGGAGCCACACATTTGGCACAAATCCCTAGGTTGGCGAATTTTATTTTTTTATTTCGATTTGTTAATTTTTTAAACATTTATTTTGATAACTGTATGAAAACAACACAAGTTGCTAACTGACTTACATCAAGATTTTAAACAAAAATGTAAAAGTTTAAGACGTCAAAATATAAATTATTCTCTATTTATTTTAAACAGCGTTGAATTCAGACATATTTTTTCCTTGTGGGATTTCTGTGCCTCCAGGCGAGACATTATATAGTTTCGGGGGGGGGGGGGGGGGGGGGGGGGGATTATACTTTTTGACCATTAAAAGTATAAAATCTGAAATATTCCGGGAGGGGACATTTTAATGTCCCGAACGGAATTTCTTTCCGGGTTAAAAATTCTAATAAACCATCATCAGGAGTTAATTTTTTTAAATACAAAATAGTACAAAACTATTTATATCTTACATTATTGAAGCCCACTTACCTCATAAATCATTCAGAAGATGAAGTTGAAGTATCGGAACTATTAGAATCTAGATTGATTACCATGGAATCTACTATATTATCTATAGCATTATCTAAATCCCACATTTGTTTTTCCACTGTATTTGTTACATGTTGAATGCATCTTTTCCATTCTTCAGTGCCAATTTTGCTGATACTTCGAGAGAATATATCTTTTACATGAGGCATTTTGAATGTTTTGTTTTCTTTCGCAACGAAGGTCTTTATTTGTGCCCAAATCAGTTCAATAGGATTAAGCTCGCAATGATAGGGGGGTAATCGTAAGACAGTTTTATTTTGTGCTTTTGCCATTTCATCGGCAGCGTACTTGTCATATTTATTTTTATTTTGCTTCACTAACTGCAACAGTTCCGCTTTTAACATTCCATCCTCAAAAGGGATATTTTTTGTTAAAAGCCAATTAGCAATTTTTGGTTTTCTCCACAAAGTATTTGGTATTTTTTCTGATTTTCGGGAATGATAAGGAGCATTGTCCATTACTATCACACAGTTATCTTCCAGTCGAAATAAGATATCACCAAACCACTTTTCAAAATGTTCTGAATTCATGTCTTCCTGATAATCTTTATTTTTATTTGATTCGAATAAGTCAAGCCCTCCATCGACGAAACCAGAATTGCTACCAATATGGGTAATTATCATCCGTTTTCCTTTTCCGGAAGGAGATTTTAATCCGGAAGAAGGACCAGACAAAAATGCTTGTTTTGATGATTTTACTGAGGTATCTTTCCAAACTTTACTAACTGTATGGCCTGCATTCAACCAAGTTTCATCCATATAATATATTTTGCACCCTTCTTCTCTGAAAGATTTGATTTGCCTTAAATATTTTCTTCGCCACACAATTATTTCGTTTTTATCAATGAGAGTACTGTCTCGTCCTCTCCGTGAATATCTAAATTTTAATTCTTTCAGGAGATGATAAAATGTTGTCTTTTAAAGGTTGGTAAATCAGGGTCATCATTTACAACTTCCAAAACTTTATTTATAGTGGGCAATTCATTCCTCAAAAAGAACTCGTGGATTTTTCACCTAATAGCATTCCTATCAAAATCATCTATATTTTCTAAAACACGTTTACATAATTTTATTTTCTTCGGCGAGTTTAACACACCACATTTTTTATACTCTCTTAACACTTGAAAAACAGAAGCTTTACCTACGCCTGTTATACGAGCAGCATTATCGGCTATATGAGAAATCGGAAATTTAGGATACGATTCAAGTTCCGTTTTATATACATTTAAAATCATATCTTTCTCCACCTTACTCAAAGCTATTTCTTTATACTCTCTTCTTAGGCGGGCTGAAAGAAGAATTTTCACACTCCATTTGTGTATATAAAATACCAAATCAATCGAAAAAAATCGTCAATTTAAAAAGTGAAAGACAAGAAACAAACAGCCGTTTGGGAAAAAAAGCAGAAGCTCAAACAATTGGCGCTTCTGGCACAGGGCCAGGTTTAAGCATCGCCAATCTGCATTTGTTTACTTTCGTTATCTCGTTTCAGCGAACGGAGTATAGTTTGTTGTACTTTATTTTAACATTTTTGTAATGGACTACACATAATCATTACTACATCTGATTACATGATATTTCATCAGATTATTTATATTAATATTGATAGGTCACATTTTTATGTATTTTATCATTTTAGATACTTTTGAGTAAGTTTTTTAAGATATTACATTGCAATGTTAAAAAGATTAGCAAGATTAAAAAAATTTTGGTGATACTGATGCCTGGCTTTCATAAAAGTACCTTCATCTGTTTAAATGATCACCTCAGTTGAATCTTCTATTTTAAATTATCGTTAAAATAGGGATGTGAGGAATAGTGATTTGGCTGAATACCAAATTTTTGGCAAAATCAATATTAATACAGATAATCTTGTGTAATCGAATGTATTAATGATTAGGCGTAGTCCAAAAATGTTAAAATAATGTATAACAAACTAGATTCGGTGGCCAAATACCAATTTTCTTTTCTTTTTTTCTCAAAAAAATAACTTGTATATTTGAAACATTTAAATGGAAAACTATTTATTAAACACAAATTTGTTTCATTATGTAATATTTCAAATACTATGCTGATAATAAAACAATGAAATCCAAGAGGAAGTACAGAACTTAAGAAATTTATAATCCTTCATGGTTTCAGCAAACCCTTAGCTTTAGCACTATCATTGTCTTTTCCAGGGCCCACCTGTTCAAGATGGCTTACAAAAGTATTTCACGATTGCTTGAGAGCTTTTACAGCACTTTCTTTGCTGGATAACCATTTAATAGTGTGAATATCGCCCAGTTTAAGAATTTCTTCTCCTAGGATATCTGCTGTTTCTTTTAACATATGAAGTCTTTCAGTAGAGGCATGGTAAAATTTAAAAATACTCCTAACCACTGAATCAAATGTTTTAAGGTATTCAACATCACCACATGCATCCAAAACAGTTAATTGCAAACGGCGTGCAAGGCTGTGAATGTTTATCAATTTATGACAAGGGTCATTCCATGGTAACTTGTGTTACATTTAGAATAATTAACTTCGGTAATTTTAATTATATAACACTAAAAAATATTCAAAATGTAATGTTTATATGATTTGTTAATTAAACCTATACAAAGCTAAATTTGGATTAAAAATTACTTAAATTTACTATTTCTTGAACGCTAAAAATTATATTTACTATGGTAACTTATGTTTCTGACAAAAAGAACGTAAGTTACCATAATAAATATATTGGCCAGTGTTAAAAAAATAGCACTAGGTAATTTTCATCCAAATTTTGCTTTGATAGGTTTAATTAACAAATCATATCAACATTACATTTTCAATAATTTTGCCGTTTATATTATGAAAATTACTAAAGAAAATTATTCTAAATGTAACATAAGTTACCATGGAATGACCCGCAAATGATTTAATTTTCATAGCTAATTCTGATTTGTATCTAACCATATTTAGAGCACCATCAGTACCGAAGCCTACAATATAACACCTGTTTCTATATTCATTTGGACATATAATCTTATCTAGAAAATCAGTTATGGCTGTCAAATAACTGGATGAAGTAGAATTTGGCAGCTGTATTACTCCTAATATGTATGTCTTCTTTGATATAATTATCTTTTGCATCCACGTATTGAATATGTACATTTGCATGTTCAACAGTTGATCTATCTGTGGAACCATCAACCAGAATGCTGATATGTGCACTTTTTAAATATTTTCACTAAATATATCTTCAAAGTTTCAGCATTAAAATGGATAAAATACCTGTATTATTTTTCATTGCCATACTTTGTTAAAATATCCCCATTTAATTTCATTTAATTTCTCATCTAAGCACAAAAGATCTACAAAGTCTTTAAATGGTTCATCATGCTCTGCAACATAGCAAGCCACATTGAATATATTTTTCAAATCATGAAAAAGCATGTGTTGGTCCATTTTCTTCAGACTTTTAGCCATTGTTATTTCTGATGGGTGTATTTTTGCCGTTACAATGGCAACATTTTCATAGTGGATTTTGCTTTAGTTGTGAAAAACAGAGGACTTTTTTAAAAGGCCCAGAAAAGCCATTGATCCACTTTTTATCAACATTACTGGAAGGCACCTGCTGACAAATTTTGCACAGACTAGTTTTATGATCATACAAAAACCATTCAAAATGGCTTAGCCACTCTTTGTTAAATGTTCCTGGAAGTGGCGACTGGAAATCACTGTCACATTTCCTTTTATCAGTTTTAGCCAAGGTTGTCAGATTTGCTGCTTGGGTAGGTACCCATTTTCACCACTGGGTTTTTTGGTGAAAATGTTTTTTTTTATCAAATAAAGAACATTTTGTAATATATTACTTTTTGAACTAAAAAAATGCAACAGTAAAATGTTTCTTTACATACTGCTCAGCCAAGCTTTAAAGACTGGTCACGTGAGTAACAGGTCCGAATATGACCAGTCTATTCTTCATAATAGGGATCGAGGTCATGAAAGAGAGTCTCCCCTAGTTTTGCTTTCGTGTGGAGATGGTTGATTTCCGATAGTTTCGTATTTACTTGCTCCAAGATTATAAAAAGGATTTTTGTTCTTATGTAATAATAGCACATAAAAATTGTAGTTTTCTCTTCGATGAAGGGGATATCTTCAATCTAAAGAAACATGTTATGATAATTTAGTTTTTTTAATTATCGGATATAAGCATGTTAAGTAAATAAATACTATTTTTTACTGTATTTTTACACATGACATTGCAATTTACTATTTTCTCAAATAAATTGCTATTTTAAATATCTGTTCTTTACAGTTATAGGGCACACTTATGTAATTGTAGGAGAAGTGTGGTTTTAAAATGTTCTTTTATTATTGTGATTATTAATATATATATTTTTAATTTTACTGCAATAATTCCATTTTTTCGTGATTTCCCATGTTCATTTTCCCACATGAAATCATTTAATAATATGTCGAAAATGTATAACAAAATACTCAATTAATAATAAAAGAAAATAGTTCAAAGAGTACAAAGTCACACTAAAGGATGAAAAATATGTTTTACACTCAAATTGTTAAAAAAAAAATGTTCTCAAATTCAAATTTCTGATACCTTTACTAAGTTGGTTTTATTCATAAATGCGCAAAAGTTTCAGACCTTCTTATTCAGATATCAGGATATCGAACAGCGTTTTTCGTTTTATTATAAAAGCAACTAATCTTAAAATGTCGTCGAAGGTCGCGCTCTATACCTATTTTTCGGATAAGTTCATGTAAAAATGATAGTCATAGGAATCTATTTAATTGTAACTCCCAATGTACCGAATTTATAGAAAAATTAGACGCTGTTCGATTTTTAAGTACTTGAATGTTATATCTTAAAAAAATTCAGGCAAATATGAAAGAAAATGAAATTATTGCCAAATTGAAAGAAAATAACTTAAAAAATATATGCTAAAATATATGTCTCTTCCGACTGCTAGCATTTCCCGACAGTTAAATTGCTGTCAATCCATGTTTCGTCAACAAAAATTATAGGTTTTCTCATTGCCTGATAACCAATGGGGCAAACTTCCACAAGTAAAAAGGAATAGAAATTTTTGACTTATTCATGACACTAATTTTACATGAATACAGCGTTTAAATAAGACAAAAATTTCTATTAAAATTTATCGATGGAAGTTTGGCCTGTTGGTAATCAGGCCCTGGGTCTTCTACCTTTTCGGAACTAGTGAATAGTCCTTTAAATATTTCGTGCAAGACAAATCAATATCACTTAGTTCCAAAAGTAGTTTAATCTTATTTTGACATTTTTTCAGAGGAATCCCATTTCATGAAGAATTTTACGCAATGTTTCTTTTTCTTTTGAAAATTGTATGTTTTCTTTCAACTTAGCTAGCAATTTTGGAACAGTAGGCACTCTTTTTATCTTTAGTGTAGAATTCCTGGATAGTTCTTCGAAATACATTCAAGTTAAAATTATCCAAGTTGACATTCTCTATGGTTGCTTTCTCCTTTTTCTGTTTTGAAAAAGCGAAATTATTTGCATTATTAACAGCTTTCCGAATTCTTCTTATGGTTCTATCAGAAACACAGGCAATTGCACTAGCTCTTTTTGTTGCACGTGCTAATGGAATAGTTAGGCAGACTTTATTTACTTCATTATCACAATATTTTACAACATAGCTTAAAATATTTTTCACTGCACTGTGAAAATGTTTGCCTTGAGAGCTTTTAGATTCTTTTAAATCCATTTTGTAGAAGTAGAAAAAAATACAAAATGAATATAAAACACACTTCTTTAGAGAAAATATCAAACGAAATAGGGAGAGAGAAAAATAACGCTAATAGTGAAAGAACAGCCAGTGAAGAAATGACAAGCGGTCAGGTGAGTTAACCGAAACCTGAATTTTGTCTTCTCCTAATCCAATGCTTTCCTCCCCTTGGAAGGGTCTATTTTTTTGGCAGCATGCCAAGGTCCGTCTTTTAAAAGTAGTTCCACAGTACAAACATACATGCACAAAATCTTCTTGGCTATCATACAATATTTATGGGTCATTCCATGTCAAAATCAACCAAAAATTTTCAATATTCAACCTGACCATTTCAGATTTTAATGAAACCTTCAGGAATCATTCTCCCTGATGATAGAAATGAGAATATACTTTTATAAATTTTTTTATCTCAGTAAATTTTCATACAATTTATTTTTTAAATTTCAAAAAATCATCATTTTTTGGCTTGTATAAATGTTTTCAATTTTAAATTTCTCAAGTTCTATCAGGCGTAGATAGTTGTTTGACCCCCCATTTTAAAGAGAATGTCACAAGGTTTAATTTGATATGCAAGTTGACTATGCGTGATTTAAAAAAAGTTAATTTAATTTAAAAATTTTAAATTAAAAAAAAGTTTTTTTTTTAAATAGTGTTTTTTAAAAATTTTGAAAAAAAGTTTTTTGAAATATTATAATCTTTAAATTCTGAAAGTTTTAGAGTGGGATCTCAATGGGATCAGTAGTTATTAAAAAAAATGTTTAAAATGAATAAAACAATGATCTCTTTAGCACAATCATAAAGTTGGCACGGTGCCAACTTTAAATACCAGCCCCAATTGGTGTTTAACATTAGTTTTTTTAACATAACTGCTGATCCCATTGAGATCCCACTCTAAAACTTTCAGAATTTAAAGTTTATGATATTACAAAAAACAATTTTTTCAAATAAAAAAAACCCACTATTTTAAAAATTTTTAAATAAAAAATTTAATTAAATTAACTTTTTTAAAACCAAGCATAGTCAACTTGCATATCAAATTAAACCATATGAAATTCTCTCTAAAATGAGGGGTCAAATAACTCTCTACGCCTGATAGAACTTGAGAAATTTAAAATTGAAAACATTTATACGAGCCAAAAAATGATTTTTCAAATTAAAAAAAATTAATTGTATGAAAATTTACAGAGATAAAAAAATTATAAAAGTATATTCTCATTTGTATCATCAGGGAGATTGATTCCTGTAAGTTTAATCAAAATCTAAAATGGTCAGGTTGAGTCACTGGTTGATTTGACATGGAATGACCCATATGACATATTTTTGATTTCATTAAAAATGCCCCCAAGGGGGGGAGGGGTATAGGGGTTTCAGAAGAAAAAAATTCATAACTTCGTCAATTCCCAAGATATCAAATCCACTTAAATTTATTATAAATCTTCTTAATATTATTTACAACTTTTATATTGACAAGTTTATAGGACCAACTCTTATGGCAAAAAAAAAAAAAAATCCCTGCTGGCTCCGCCTACAGGCAGAGGTAGATTTCAAAATGGGTGGTCCCAACTGCTGCATCATGGCAAATAGGTCTTCTGCAATTCCCAATAAACAGTTGCTGCACGGTCTGCATCTTCGAAATCTACCTGTGCCTATAGGTCAAGCCGTCTGGGATTTTTTAAAAATCTAAATAAAAAGATATATTGTAAAAACAGTTGACAGAATAAACTCTTCAAAGTGAAATTTAAAGTCTAATTTTATTATTACAAGAAAGCAAGATGAAACCTGTAACCAAAAGGGAAAATTCTCTCTAATAAAGAAAAGATAATAAACAACAAATTTACTTTTGTGTATTTAGTACATTATATATAATTTTGTTAATGACTTTTATTTCGATATTAAAATAATAATAAAATATAATAATTATATTAATTGTTCTTCTAATTTATTAGTATATCCCCAAGCTGTCTTGCTTCTCTGTCCATACTTAAAATTCAAATGCAGTTGCTTTCTGGTGGTGTATGCAAATATTTGAAAGCCCGCTATTTCAAGCAAAATAATTAATTTTATTAATCAAATAATATTTCAACTGTTTGATAAATAATGCAGGGTTCGCACAGACTCCTTGGAAACTCCTTAGAAATGAAAACATTCCCAAGTAGTACTTAGAACTACTTAGATAATCAAACCACTCCTTAGAAACTCCTTAAATTGTATTGCGGCTTCGGACGCAAAGCGATATTGCTGCCGAGGGAAAAAAAAAATTGTGATTGTAAAACGCACGGTAAATCCTTTATGCATGTCATTTATCTGAAGCACAGCATTAATTGGTTAGGATAATCTTATAGTAGGGCTCCCACTAGGTCCGTTTTTCAATTATTAGGTCCATAAAGTCAGTTTTTCAACACTGTACTTTAAATTTTATCGATGTTTGGCATTTAGCCAAGAATCTCGGAAAAATCGCGTTTTTCGCAAATATATCCCAAAAAATACAGTCAAATTTCGTCAATCGATCGTGAAAAAAATGAGTAAATTTTGTCAAAGGATCATGAAAAAAACTCTAATTTCTCCAACAGATCATGGAAAAACTCTTAAATTTTTTAAAAGACAGCGAAAAAACACGAATTCTCTCAAAGGATCACAAATTTCGTTAAAAGATCGAAAAAAAATGCGGATTTTCTCAAAAGATCGCGAAAAACGTGAATTTCTTAGAAAGATCGCAAAAAACACGCAAATTTCCTCAGAAAATCACGAAAAACACACAAATTTCGTCAAGGGATTGCGAAAAAAGATTCAAATTTCTTCAAAAGATCGTAAAAAACATGCGAATTTTCTCAAAAGATCGCGAGAAAAACGTCAGTTTCGTCAAACGATAGAAGTAAAACACGAATTCCATTAAAAGATCGCGAAAAAATACTAATTTCTCCCAGAAGATCGCGAATTTCTCCCAAAAGGTCGCCAAAAAAGAAAAAAGAAAAAAAAAAACACTAATTTTCCCCAGAAGATTGTGAAAAACACGTGAATTTCGTCAAAGTTTCACCTTCAAAGAAATCGATTACAGCTGTTCTAAAAGTATAAATTCAAAATTTATTATAGTTTTTTTTGTATGTTGCGTTCAGCATAATTTTTTTTAACCTTTTAAATTTTTTTTAAAGATGTATCATGTGATATACATAATAAGTGTTTGGGGTTTGACTAATCTCTGTTTATATGACCATTGGTCGCTGCATAAAAAAGTTGATTGTCTATTTTGTATTTAAACTTACGAAATCAGTAAGCAATATTTTGTGAATACTGTGCAATTCCAGCGCTAACAATTAGATTCTAATAGAGTAAAATTTGCTTTTGCAGGGGTCGATGCAGGTTTTTTTTTTCTGGGGCCCATTTTGTGAAAAGTAAAGGTTATTTTTGTGAAATTTATTTTAATTTTGTGAAAAGTAAAGGTTATTTTTGTGAAATTTATTATAATTTTGTGAAAAATAACATTTTGTAACGAAAGTTGAAATCCAGTTAATCAAATTCGAACCAAGCATTTATAAACAAAAACTTTTTTAAACCCTTTTGCTGAAGATTTTCTCTCTGATGAACTTGTTTGTTTACAAATTACACATTTTAAAACATCATAAAATAATAAATAAATAATAAATAGTAAGTTTTTATGGAATAGAATTTTGTGAAGGGACCCATTTTATCAAATTGATTTTTGTGAAGGGGCCCATTTTATCAAATTTATTTTTGTGAAGGGGCCCATTTTACCAAATTTATTTTTGTGAAGGGGCCCATTTTATTAAATAGATTTTTGTGAAGGGGCCCTAAATAGGCCCCAAATTTTTCCTGGATCGACCCCTGTTTTGTCTCCAAATTGGGCATTAGAAATTGGAGTGTGCATACCACATAACAATGCAGCACATAAAAGCAACAACAACAACAACAAATGGCAAATCCTTAACATTTTTTGGACTCCTTGGATTTTTTTCGGTACTCCTTGGATTTTTTCTTCTCAACTCTGTATGAACCCTGATAATGTATCTTCAAGCATAATGAAAGATATAAACATATATACATACGAATGTGTTACATATTGTTACTTCGTTAGATATTAATAAATTTTATTTTCCCTGAAAAATCTGTCCGGGTTGGGTTTAAAAGGAGGGGGGGGGTTACAACCCTGGTTTTAGCAGAGTTCGAAAGTGAGAAAAGAGGATTATTGCTGCTAGCCGATCCAATCTCACTTCGCTTCACTTGAGGATGCACATGTTCACTTTCAACATGTGTGACCACATCTTTATTGCCTTTTTTGTTTAACATATTACCTTTTAGTAAAAAATAACTCTATATTATTGTTTTGTCTTTTCTTGCTGGCAATAAATAAAAAATAAACTAAAAAAGCCACGTTAATTACTGCCAACTATCACAGAACCAAGAAAAACACTAAACCGAAAAAAACAAAAAAATTTGGGAGAAAACTAGTAATTTTTATCGTGTTTCAAGCAGCTGCACTTAAGTGGTGAAACCTGATTCACTTCGCGCAGGAGTGAAGAGCAATCAGAATCGGCCTCAAAAGCGAAAAAAGCAACTTTGGCTTGCGTGGTGCGAAAACGAGAGGATGAATGCAGACGGGAGAAAATCGTTCTTCCGTAGAAGAGAAATAAAAGTGTGTGACACCGCATTTTTTCTTCTTTTGGAAGATATATACTGTTGCTTGATTTAAAAACACTTCTGCGTGTCTCTGAATTGAGGCACGATATTCTGAGCATATATAATTTGATTTGAAGCACAACATTCTAGAAGGCGGAACTTACTCGCCATATTTGCTTTGCTTGCTGCTGGTGAGTGGGAAATTTCGCACCCTGTATTATTAGTTGGGTAAGTGCAATTTTAAATAACGCTTTTGAAAAAACTCATTTGGGTTATTTCAAGGTTTTTTTAAACCTACCCGGGTTTTTTTGGTTCTGGCAGAATCAAGCCAACCCTGCAGTGCCATGAAATTTTCTAAATCCATTTTTTTCTTTCCTGTTGCCACAAAAAGAAACTGCTTATGGACAATATCTATATTATAAAGTAAAAACATGTCCATGAATAATGCTGATGCTGTTTTGCAAATATATTGACTTCTAATCATTGCACAATTTAATTTTTTACACAGGCAAATACGGAAAAAAAAGTATTTTTAAATGCAGTTTGTTTGAAGAGTGTATCTCAATTTATTGATACTTTATTGGTTATGAAATAACTTATGTTATAAGTATGATTTTTTAAAAAAATCTATCATTATGCAGTTGGCTTATGGAAGATTGACACGTTTGCATTTAAAACAATCAGGGCCTGATTAACGCACAGGCCAACTAGGCCATGGCCTTGTGCCCACTGATGATGGGGGCCCCAAAATGAATAAAATGATTTAGAAAAAATGTCTTAAAAGTTAAGTTTCCTGCAATTATTTCCTCAAAAACAACACAAAAAGATTTTCTTAACTGGGCAACTATCATAATATCTATTAATAATCCTCCAAAAAACTTCCAGCTACTATTTTTATTTGAGGGGCCCCAAAAAGTTGCTGGGCCTTGGGCCCCTAAGGACTTTAATCGGGCTCTGAAAACAATATAAATATTGATATATAATTTTTATATATATACAGTCAAACCTCATTAACACGAACACGCTTAACACGAATTACTTTTAGCACGAATTGTTTCTGATTTCCCCATCCAGTTGTATGTAATGTATTTAATTTCGGATAACACGAACTACTTTTAACACGAACAAAAATAGTTTCCCCTTGAGTGTTCGCGTTAACAAGGTTCGACTGTGTGTGTATATATATATCTGATCTATGTCATATGATAACGCTCGTATTTATAAATTAATTTTGATGAAACTGTGTATTAAGCTCCCCAATGACCGAATTCGTTGGCCAGCTTAGTCCGCCTTCTTGTTTCAAGATCGCGGCCATTTGAAATTTTAAAACTAAAATAAACAAAAAAGTCAAAAATTCAAATATATTTTTTAATTAAATGATAGGCCTTGATACAAAGATTCCAGAGCCTTTTTTGTTTTACCTCTTAAAAAATGGCTGAGATAGAGCAGTTTGAAATTCTAGGTTGGCTGACATTTTGAAACAAGACAGCACATTGCAAAAAACCAACGATTAATTTATGAGTTTTAGTGAACACGATTTCTCGCAAATTATTTTCTTTCATTGTTGTAATCATTTTCCCAATCATACACATAAAACTATATATTCATATTCGTTATTGCCAAATTCTTGCCGAACTTGGCGAAATATCGCCAAATTTGGCGACCAAAGTAAGTTTTTATAAATGAAGCAACTTGGCTATAGCTCAATAATTTAGCGAATTTCTTATTCAAATTCAGTATTAACGAATCTTCTTTGCATTTTCGCTTGCTGCTTTCGAGTAACAGTAGCTAAAATTTTAAAACGAAGATATAGGAAAGCTACCTTTTCTTCCCGGTACAGGCCGGAAGGACTTTTTGATATTTTTCTTGTTTAAAAAATGTCTCTCAGAATAGATATTTTTGGATATTATTGGTGGCAAACCATTCATAGGTGTATAGACCCATAAGTAGAAAAAATACTTTTCACTAAAATTTAAATATTTAAAGGCTTTTTTTAAATTCCCCGAAAGTGCAAAATGAAGCTACTTCTTTTTTGCAACAAACCTTCCAATTCACAAACAATCATGATGAACTATTGTAATCATTCATAAATAGTTCAGCTTCGATAGCTGAACTTTCCATGTTCAACTAAACATACTCTATTACTCTATATAGAGCCAGGACAAGACTGATTTTTTTATGAAGGTATACATTTTAAACAAATGACATCAAACAAAATTGCAACATTATGTTCGCATAACACTCATTGCCATATCATAAAACATATTAAATGATCTTGAAACAGGGTTCCTACACCACTCGAAAATATGGAAAACAGGGAATTGTCAGGGAAAATGACAAGTGCTCAAAAAGTCAGGGAAAATCGCATTTTTCCCCTAAAACCTGGAAAAGTCAGGTATTTAAAAAAATATATTGTTGTGAGCTCGGGGTTCGAAAGGACTGATGCCAATATATAAGAACAATAAAAAGGCTTTATTCACTATAAACAGTGCAATACGATCACAAATATCTTCTGAAAATTACAAGATATTCAGTAATCTTCAAATCCAATAAAAGCGCAGCAAAATTTCACACAGAAACAATGCGTTCAATACGACGTATCAACGACAAAATCGATCCGAGTAACACAGTTCTCAATGCAAAGCCTCTCGTATGACTTCAATCGCAGTTGACAGACAACTAACTGAATTGAACTGATGGAGGTCCCTTATATAGACTTCAGAGATCTTTCCAGATTATTCCAGGGCTTTCAGATGCTAGAAATTACCAGAGAGTGCTTTAACTTTCGATAGAGAATCAAAGCGAGAAAGGATCCCAATGTACAGGTATAAGGGGGGGGGGTGGTTGCACAAAAAGTCGCCAAATCCGTCGCCAACTTGGCGACAAAAATAAGTCGCCAAAACCATCGCCAACTTGGCGATAAACCCATTCCTTGGCGATTTTACCATAGACTTCCATTATAAAGATGAGGGTGTAAGGTTGTTTTCCTTGCAAATCATCTGAGGCCTTTAGCATTGAGTTACATGATGCTCAATAGGAAATAAATTAATAATACTGCAATTTTCACAATAATAAAATAAAATAAATTTAAACAAATGGAATATTTACAGATATATACAAAATTCATAACATTGCCCCCCTCTCAAGGACTGCACGTCCCGGGCAGTTCAACCTTTGATCGGAAAGCAAACCCGTTACCAACAAATGCTATATTATTCAAAACACATTCATAATGCTGAATTATACAAAATATACACTTATTTAAAAATAAAATAAAATTAAAGCATAGACATTATTACATACAAGTATTTAAATAATAATAACAATAATAATGATAATGCTAAGCAAAATAAATAATTACATTAACTTATATACAAGACCATGGTCATACTAATTTACATTATTTACATTACACTATTTACAATCAATGAACTAAGTACTATGGCCATAGTATGGAGCCAGCCTGTCGTAATGAACGACTCTAGGCTTCGAACTTAGTGACTTTCGGATCCGAATTACGACATCGTTCAGTCTGTTTAGGACTGTATAAGGACCGTCCCAGTGTGATTGCAGTTTGGGAGAAAGTCCTTTGTGTCGAGTTGGATTATAAAACCAAACCTTGTCACCTTCTTTGAATTGATGTCCTGTGGCTTTCGTGTCGTACCTGGTCTTCATCTTCTCCGTCTGTATATTGATCCGCTCTCGAGCCAAGTTGTGGACGTCTTCAAATCGTGCCTGGAGATTCTGCACGTATCCCTCTGACGATGAAGGCGCATCTGGAGGGCGACCAAACAGCAGATCACAAGGTAAACGAAGATCACGACCGAAAAGCATCTGAGACGGGGAATAGCCGGTTGTTTCATGGACGGCACTGCGATAGGCGAGAAGAAACAAGGGAAGTTTTTGGTCCCAGTCTTGCTGGTTTCTTGAGCCTAGAAGTGAGAGATTGTTGAGGATGGTACGATTAAATCTCTCAACCATGCCATCCGACTGCGGATGTAAAGGCGTCGTCCTAGTTTTGTCCATTCCGAGAAGTTGACAGAGACCCTCAATCACAGCAGAGATGAAATTTCTCCCCTGGTCAGAATGCATTTGAAGAGGGACTCCATACCTTCATATCCACTGGTGTACCAAGGCATCCGCAACCGTAGAAGCTTCTTGATCAGGGATGGCATAAACTTCAGGCCATTTTGTGAAATAGTCCATGACAACAAGGAGGTATTTGTTGCCATCAGCACTTCTTGGCAGAGGACCTAGGATGTCAAGGGCGATGCGTTCAAAAGGTGCTCCTACATTGTAGAGATGTAGTCTTCCTCGGCTACGTTTCTTTGGTCCTTTCCGAGCTGCACATGCATCGCAAGATTTGCACCATTGTTCGACGTCAGCTCTCGCTTTTCCCCAGAAGAAGCGCTCTCGGACTCTGTGTAATGTTTTCATGACTCCAAAATGGCCACCAGTGGGACTGCCATGTAATTCCTTGAGGACCTCTGGGATTCGGGATCGAGGAAGTACCAACTGCCACCGAGATGTCTTCCCATCTTCCGATTCGAATTTTCGGAACAGGACACCATTCCTGACGTGGAGAGAGTTCCAAAGAGCCCAATATTGCTTCGTCGTAGGACTGTAAGTCGAGATGTCTTTCCAACTGGGCTTCGTGCTAGAAGATTCTAATAACTCCAAGATTGGTTTGATCTCAGAGTCTGCCATTTGATCTTCTCGAATCTTCTCATCACTCCAGGGATCTGGTGGCGTCAATAGTGAAGTTTTCGTCTGGCATATGACATATTCGGGATTATACTTGCTCTCCGCTCTGCAACAATAGCGACAGCTCTCGGGACACGGTCTTCTTGATAGGGCATCGGCGTTTCCATGCGATGAGCCTTTGCGATGCCTGATGTCAAAGTCGTATTCCTGGAGTCGTTGTATCCATCTGGCTACTTGGCCCTCTGGGTTCTTAAAATTCATCAGCCATGTTAGGGATGCGTGGTCAGTACGAAGGAGAAATTTCCTGCCATAGAGATAGTGATGGAAGTGTTCTATGGCTTTCACTATAGCTAATAACTCCTTACGAGTGACGCAATAATTCCGCTCTGGTTTCGATAAACATTTGCTCCAGTATGCTACGACTCGTTCTTGGCCATCTATTTCTTGGGAAAGTACAGCGCCGACACTTTCCTGACTGGCATCCGTGTCCACAATGAATTGTTTGTCGGGGTCTGGATAGGTAAGGACTGGAGAGGATGTGAGAGCTTCTTTCAGCCGCTGGAATGAATTGTCGCATTCTTGTGTCCATAGAAACTTCTGTTTGCTTTCAGTGAGCCTATGCAAGGGTCTTGCGATGTTGGAGAACCCCTGTACAAACTTTCTGTAATAAGTGCATAGTCCCAGAAAGCTTCGCAACTGATGGACATTTTCCGGACGTTTCCAGTGCTTTACTGCAGACACTTTTTCAGGATCTGTTCGAACACCTTCAGCTGAGATGATATGTCCTAAATAGTTTACTTCTCGTTGGAAGAACTTGCATTTCAAAGGGTTCAGCTTTAAATTCGCCGCTCTTAGTTTCGTTAACACTTTTCGAATATTCTCTAGATGTTCTTCAAACGTGCGGCCACCAATGATGACGTCATCTAGGTAGATGAGACAAGCTTCAAAAGTCAGACCTTTTAACACTGTCTCCATGAGGCGCTCGAACGTTGCTGGAGCATTGCAGAGCCCGAACGGCATAACTTTAAATTGCCAAAGTCCTTGTCCAGTAGTAAATGCGGTCTTCTCTTTGTCATCAGGATGGATCTCTACTTGCCAATATCCACTCTTCAAATCCAGCGTGGAAAACCATTTATGTCCTGAAAGAGTATCTAGCGTGTCGTCTATTCTTGGTAGAGGATAGCTGTCCTTCTTCGTGATATCGTTAAGTTTACGATAATCCACATAAAATCTTGTGGAGCCATCTTTCTTTCGGACCAACACGATGGGAGAGGCCCACGGACTTGATGACGGTTCGATGATGTCACTATCCTGCATCTCTCGTAAGAGCTTAGAAACCTCTTCTTGTTTTATGAACGGCAAGCGTCTTGGATGCTGTTTAGTCGGTGGATGGTTGGCAGTATCAATTCTATGACGTGTCAGTGAAGTGCGCCCTATATCACTCTCGTTTTGTGAAAACACATCCTTAAATTCCTGGAACAGTCTTTCTGCGGCATGTTTCTGTTCAGGAGATAAATTTTCATTTCGTCCAATTACAGGTGTTAAACTTGTAGGCGGCTCCGATAACGTCAAGCTCGGGTCTTTGCAAACACAGGTGACTGGAGCACAGGTTGCAAGCACTTCACCTTTCTGGATAATTCTAGACTTTTCACTTACGTTCGCAATCCTCACAGGTATCACATCTCTCGACAGATCTACCAGCGCTGATGCTATTAGCACTCCCTTTGGGCTCTTCTCAGGATATCCAGTCAAGCCATACTGGAAAATTCTTTCGTTTCCAGTTAATCCAGGTATCATCATTTCGGTCCGAGGAGGGATGATAACATCTGCCTTGGCTGTGATCCGTTGAATAGACCCGGATTCATTTCCAAGTTTGAAAATAGTGACATCTTCTTGAGCAGAGCGTAACTCATTATTCTTAAAATCCAGTGTAAATCCTTGCTCTTTTAAAAAGTCCAGTCCGAGTATGAAAGGGTCTGAAATATCGGCCACATAGACTGTATGATGGTAAGCGGCGTTCCCAAACTTTATTTTCAATTTCATTCTTCCATGTATGTCGATCTTATCCCCGGTCACGGTTTGGAGGATAACACGGGGCGGAGTCCAGAGGAGCTTTTCTTTTAGCCGCTGAGCTAGATCTTTCCGGATGATGGTCACATTGGCTCCTGTATCGATGATCATATTACAGGGCAAATCATTCACACGCCCGACTATAAAAACTCCGTTCTTGCCGCAACTTCTTGCAGAAATTTGACACACTTGATAATGGGGCTTCTCAAAATCTGGCAACCTCCGCCCCGCGAGATGGCCATTAATTAGTTTTCCTGCTGCGCCGTTCGTGCGGAGCTATTACCTTCTGTGCTGGGTCGTTTTAGGCAGTTTCTTTGAATATGACCTTCTCCACCGCATTTCCAGCACTTGATTTTTCTTCCAGGTTTGTTGTCCATCAAGGAGTTTATATGTCTCATCACGTCCTTCATCTGCTGCTGTAAACGCTCCACAGCTGTATCCGACGTCTCAGGCATGTTGGCTACTCGCACAAAGTGCCGATCTTTCCTTGTAGCTTGCTGGGCTGCCTCGAATTTTAGGGCATAAACTAAAGCCCCTTTTAAGTCATTGAGATCTGCAATCCGGAGTTGTTTCTGGATCTCAGAGTCACGCACACCATCGATAAAATGCTGTAGAGCTAAGCTTTCTCTAATTTCAGTCGGACAGTCAGGATAAGCAAGATGGGGAAGTCTCTCGACATCCGTAGCAAGATCTTGCAGGGATTCAGTGGATTTCTGCTGTCGAGATTTGAGCTGGAGTCTGCTATATTCCTTCATGCATTTCTCGCCAAAGCGCAATTCTAAGGCACTGACGAGCGTTTCAAAATCCAGCGGTTCATTTGCAGGCAAAGTCTGTAAGACGTCGGCAGCATCAGCTCGTAGAGAAGCAGCTAACTGGCAAGCTTTTGTCTGGGAATCCAATCCATTGGCGTCCGCTACGATCCCAAATTGTGTCTTAAAAACTGGCCATGAGGATTTTCCGTCATAGGTCGAGAGTTTAATAGAGGCCCGAGGAAGCATAGCTTGATACTTGACATCTTCGGGATAGTTTTCGGCAGTTATCTTTTGTTTCTTCACATTTTCCAACTCCTTTTTTCGACGGTCTTGGCGATCTTTTGAACTTTTTCTTCTACTCTTTCTTCAACGGTCTCGGCGATCTTTTGAACTTTTTCGTCTACTCTTTCTTCTACGGTATTGGCTGTCCTTTGAATTTCTTCTACCTTTCCTTCTATTTGTTGAAATCTTCCTTCAACTTTGTTTTCCACGCCGTCAATTCTGTCATTTAAAGATGTTATTTTATCCTCTATTAAGTCTTTCAACTCTCCAAGGTTGGTTGACATATCCTTCTTCATTTCATCTTTTAAGTCGCCAAGGTTGGCAGTCATTTTCTCATCCATCGCTGACATTTCCTTCTTCATTTCATCTTTTAACTCGCCAAGGTTGGCAGTCATTTTCTCATCCATCTCTCCTAATTTCTCCAATAATTTAGTCAGTTGCGCTTCCATTGCTCTGGTAATCGGCATTCAATCCCACTTCTGACACCAAATGTTGTGAGCTCGGGGTTCGAAAGGACTGATGCCAATATATAAGAACAATAAAAAGGCTTTATTCACTATAAACAGTGCAATACGATCACAAATATCTTCTGAAAATTACAAGATATTCAGTAATCTTCAAATCCAATAAAAGCGCAGCAAAATTTCACACAGAAACAATGCGTTCAATACGACGTATCAACGACAAAATCGATCCGAGTAACACAGTTCTCAATGCAAAGCCTCTCGTATGACTTCAATCGCAGTTGACAGACAACTAACTGAATTGAACTGATGGAGGTCCCTTATATAGACTTCAGAGATCTTTCTAGATTATTCCAGGGCCTTCAGATGCTAGAAATTACCGGAGAGTGCTTTAACTTTCGATAGAGAATCAAAGCGAGAAAGGATCCCAATGTACAGGTATAAGGGGGGGTGGTTGTACAAAAAGTCGCCAACTTGGCGACATTTGGCGATATATCGCCAAATTTGGCGACAAAAATAAGTCTCCAAAACCATCGCCAACTTGGCGATAAACCCATTCCTTGGCGATTTTACCATAGACTTCCATTATAAAGATGAGGGTGTAAGGTTGTTTTCCTTGCAAATCATCTGAGGCCTTTAGCATTGAGTTACATGATGCTCAATAGGAAATACATTAATAATACTGCAATTTTCACAATAATAAAATAAAATAAATTTAGACAAATGGAATGTTTACAGATATATACAAAATTCATAACAATATATATTATGTGCTATCATGTGCCACGATTCTTCCGAGTTCCGAATTCAGTCTGCAAAAAATTCAGATTTTTTACTAGCAAGTATTATTTTTGCTACATTCATATTTTTAACATAATGATGTTTTAGCTATATAAATTTGTTCCTAAATAGGTGATACTTCTGCAAAAGAAATATTGAGCCATGTTAATGGTGGTTAGGATGAGATATCATGAATATTTAAATAAGAAAGAAAATTATAAAGCAAGTAAAAGAGAAAAGCTGTAGCTAATATTAAATTGGTAAAAGACAAGAAATTGAAGGTTACATAACAAACTGTTTCTGAAACAACACAAATAAATGACATGGTAGTAGAAATGTAAAAAAATATTTGAATAGTTGATATAAAACTAATAGGCGCCGTCGGCGCCCTCACGGCGCCGAGCGAGCCCACTCCTCATCGTGCCCAAATCCTGAGGGATTTATAACGCAGACCATGGCTTTGTCTCACCAGGTCGCTACGATCGATTCAGAGGGTTCGCGTTCCAGCGACGCCTCCTCATCTCATTGCCCCAGAGTCGACGACAGAGGTCGTTACGGTTCGGCGGAAGTTCCTACCATCAAAGGATACTTCCCCACGTGACACCTGATGAGCCGTAGGGACTGTCGAACGGCTTCATCGCCGAACACCCATAAGGGAGTCGGGTCATCCACCTGGTGTTCGGCATCCCTACGGCCCTTGCTTTCCCGCGGAGTCCGATCGTGAAGTGTATGGAAGAACAAGCCACTGGTCTCATTCTCCGCGGGCGACACTACGTGTGCCGGTAGGTGCCCCTGGCCGACCCGAGACCACGGGGAAAATCGGTCTCTGTCCCATAGACGAGACTCGGCTCGGTTGCCCTCGGTGGACGGCGCGAGCTTGAACCCGACTAGGCAGAACTAGCCGGTAAGCCAGCGACTGAATCCCTATCATGGGACTCCCGCCACACCGAGTATGGCGACAAGCATATATCACAGTAAAACATATCACAAAAACATGCACAAACAAATAAACATCTAAAAACACAACAACAAGAAGGAATCAAGAGGCCGCTATCGGACTCTGGAGGTCGCGGAAAGCTCCTCCAAACGCGCCAAAGAGGCGGGCCCGATCGAGGTTAGTATCGGTTGAAGCTTAGGAGACGAGCCACTCGTCCGCCTGCCAGACGTGGAAGTTCCTGGCTGCACAGAAGACGTGCTGGACTAGGTTTCGGCCCATGATTTGATTTCGAGCCCAGACATCGCCGTTTTACCGACGAGCCTCCGGTCCGCACTCCGTGGCCCTATCTCGAGAAAGGTCCCCCCCGCCCAGAAACCTTGCAAGACACTTATCGCAGGCTGAGGCCGTGCTCCCGTGTCGTTGCTCGTTCTGGCCGGGCAATCTCGAACCAGGCTTCGAAGGCGACTCCCAACTGATCCTGCCGCAGAGGACTCGCAAGGCGACCTACAGGGCACCACTCCTGCTTCGGTCGCAAAGTTCTTCACTAGGAACCATGCGTGTCGTGCTCAACAGATCCTGCCTGCGCTCTCGTCTCCTCATAGACAAAGTTTGCAACCGCCCGATCCGATTTAGTGAACCTTTGCCCTCGCGTCACCCCCCGGCAGCTCTATGCTCCGGGCACGAGGGATTGGTCTACGCGGTGTCCTTTCGCCACCTCTGTCGTCCCAAGAGTCCCGCGGAACGGGCGCTCCTGGGCCCCCCGTGAACCTGTAGCCTCTCGGCTACTACGACACGGGTTTGTTCTACACATAGGACTCTCAAAGGTCGACATCGGTCCTCCTCCTGGAACACGAAGACCGCACCAATATTGGAGGAGGGAGTCGCACTCCGGCTAGACAGACACCGCCTTTAAGCCGTCCCACCACGACAAGGAATCGGATTCGTCGGCTGCTGCTTCCCTCGTGTCGACTTCAGCTTCATGTGTCGGGCACCCGGTCTTCTTCCCGAATGAACGGGCCGATTCGGAGAAACCCGACGAAGCTTCCGCGCAATGCTCGGCTTCCGGTCACCTCCCTTACTGAAAAGGTCGGGTCAGAATCACCGAGAGGAAGCTCGGGTTGAATAGTTGATATGTGAAATCTAATTATATCAATAAAATGTTACTTTGAATCCATCCAAAATGTATTTTTTTTTTGTTTTTCATTTTTTATATTTTAAATATCAAATAATAGATTTTTATTTTCAATTTTATAGATTACTTTTATTTTCAGAGGTATAGTTAATCATTAAGATCTAGAATTGCTATTCGTATTTCTAAAAATGTCGTGAATTGTGGGCATGGTATTGTTGGTAAAATGGTCTGGAAAAAAACCTGGAAAAGTCAGGGAAATTTGTTATTGAAATAGAGTATGAACCCTGTAAAATCATAACCTTAATAAGCCTATTAAAACACGGTGTCTAGCCACCTGGAAAAGTCAGGGAAATTTACCATTTCTGAAGAAAAGTCAGGGAAATTTGAAAATTCTGATAAAAAGATTGGAAATTTTGAACTTTCAAGAAAAAATATGAAAATGTTTCTTTTAAAACTAAGGATTTGAAATTGCAGTGCCATTAAAATCAAACTTTGCTCTCCATAAGTAATATAAAAGAGTATTTCAACCTCTTGTGCAAATCATTTTGTCTACCCTCTGTCAGTCCTTTGTAACTCAGAGATTTTCAGTTCCAGCTTCACTGCAACTTTCTACTGAATGTTGTAGGATTGATTAGGTGTTTCACTCTGCTTATTTATCTTTGTTTGGGAACTGAACATTTGTTAGCTTAATTTATTTTATATTATGTCTATTAAAATATGTCAAAGCAATCTGTATTTAACCATGACTGATGCAGGGGTGATTGTGTTCAGGTTAGAGATCTGCACGGGCCAGGCTCGGACATATTTTCCTTCACGGCACTCAAACCGGGCCAGGTCTTACTTTTTTCCTGAAGGATCAGGCCGTGCCTTAAATTACTTTTTCTGTAATGAGCCAGGACTGGTTTCATTCTTCCTAGTCTTCACGTCCCAAAATTTTCAGTCTTGGTTTTGATCCGTATGAAAATCATTGTCTCGGCGTGGCCTGGTCCATTCGAAAGTCAGTAAAATAAGACCTGGCACAAAAATCTTTGCAAAACATGCATACATTTTTAAATCTGCTTTATTCTACAATTAAACATTAAAATTTATTCTTTTTAAAGAATAGTAGATTTATGCACTTATTAAAATATGGCTAAATTAAAATATAGTGAAACATGTGAAAAAGAACCTGCTTATGACGGAATCCTGTCTTAAACTGAAAAATGTGTTGATCCATGCAAAATGAATATACTAATACGTCTAAGAAGGCAAATTATCTGTAACTCATTTTTTCTTCTTCCATATGCAATTCCATCTTAGATTTTAATGTATAGCACTTTTCTGATTTTTAACACTTCAATACATGGAATATGGATTAACAATGTTATTGATAACTTAAACACATACATACAACAAATAGAGATTTATTAAAAAAATAAATATCACAGGCTGCGGTACTTCTATAAAAATGAAGATTATAAACATGAAAAAAATAAAAAAAGGGCTAACATAGGAATTTTTGGTTAGATCTCCTAATTGTTTGCCTCCTCCGGATTTGTTTTGGTATGGGTCGGGCTGGGCCTGGGCCTGGAAGTTTCGGCCTGTGAAGACCTCTAGTTCAAGTTTTTTTTTTTTTTTTTTTTTAGCACCGAAATTCTGGTTTTTCTGATAGTTAAATTCATAACATAAGACTAAAATATCAATTTCATATGATTACTAAACATAATTAAAATTCATATTTTCCATAATTTGACCTCCCTGTAATCAATTATATGTTCCCTTCCTCCATCCCTCTCTCCATATGGAAATGTTTTCTCGCTAAAATTTCAGGTATTTTTTCATGAACACACAATCGCCCCTGCTGGTGTGATAAGGAATTTCATCCTAATTTGGCAAAATGGATAGAACTGATGCTAAAAGTGTGTATCTGCAAAATGTTTAGCATGTAAAATGTTCAACAATTTGTAAATTTTGCAAAAAATTATATAATGTCAGTAATTTGTCTCAGAATCAGTTGTGAAAGTTCCACTCTCAAATCCACAACTTTTTTTGTGTGTAACATCACAAAATCTCGATACTTAGAATTTTTTTTTTTTTTTTTTTTTTTTTTTTTTTTTTTTTTTAAATAATTATTGGTATGGAAAACCTGGAGTAGTCAGGGAAATTCATTGCTGATCTGGAATAAACACCCTGTTAAAAGCGAAGAATGTAATCATTTTGTATTTATATTTCCTATCATAATCAAGAATTGCATCATTTCATAACATAAACAAACTGTGTTTTTTATGTTAGGATTGATTATTTAGGAATTGAGTTTTTGCTTGTTTGCATTATGCCAAAACAAAATTACATCCATAAAATTATTTTACTTATTTTCATTTCATATTTATTTTCTGGAGGTGTTGATCACTACAGTTTTTTAGTGTAGATGTTGTGTATCAGGTATAATTATTTACTTAATTTTTTTTTTTTTTTTTTTTTTTTTAGCATGCCTCATCATTCAGTTGGAGGTGTAAAGGTAAGTTGCATATATGATATCAATTATATATGTTGATTTTGTATTTGTGTCTTAAAAAATAGTTTTGGGTAGTAGTATAATGAGAAGTGGTAGGTTTCTTTAGCATATCATAGTTTTTATTGTTTATAGTAACCCAGTATAATTTTTATTAGGATTATAATAAAAAACTTTTTTTGAAAGTAATGCAATATTTCATCTTGGTGTAGTATTCTTGGTTTTTGCTTTAGTGATACTCAAGAGTTGAGAATAATAGGCCAGGTCAAAATTACATTGTGTTTGGATTATAAACACTCAACTAGGACTGGACAATATCTGAAATTTAATATTGCAATATATCAACAAGATAATATTGATATATCAACTAATTTAAAATGGGGGGGTGGGGGTGGGGGTAATGGTATTTGCTGATATAGTATCAACAATTTAAGTACAAAACTTAGTAGAAAGCAATTAATTATATTTTTTATCTCTTTTTGCTCATAGAGTATAATTTCTATATTTTTTTTTTTAACCTTTTGATAACAGGTTTGGACTGGTGACTATTTTTATATTCACTCATACCATAATTTACAAAAAAAATTTCTTTGTGGTAGATTTCCCTTAAATTATCTTGGCATAAGTGTATGACAGGTATTAGTATTGACGAAAAGGTTAGAATAGAATAAAGAAATAGTCTATGGGAGGACATATGTGCCAACGCCATAATCACAAGGTTTAAACAAAATATTGACTAAATGAACAAATTGTTCAATAACTATTTGCAGGAATAGTACTTGTCCTGAAATTCCTGAAAAAAAAATAACTTCCTAGAATGTCTTTAAAATATGGTAATCTGTCCTAAAATTCCTGATATTTTACAAATTTTGTGCTATATTGGCATTTGATATCATCAAATAGGGGGTAGATGTACCTTTTACTGATGCAAAATGATCATGAAATTCACAATTTTCTCCAATTCATCGTTAAAATACAAATTTTTGTTTTATTTCTCCCCCCCCCCCACAAAAAAAAATTTTTTTGTGGTGATCAGTTATCAAAAATCACAATTTTTATCGATTAGTCATTAAAAAAAAAAAGCTTGCTATTTTTGTCTATCAGTCACAAAAAAAATTTTTATTATTCAGTTATAAAAAAAGAAATATTTTGCAATTTTTGTTGATCAGCAAAGAAAAAATAGATTTTTGTTTTTCAGTAATGCAAAAATTGCAATTTTTTAGCTGCTTGGTCAAAGGGTTCTGGTAAAATTACTTTTCTTTTAAATGTACCTATACTTATATATAGTGTACTATTTATGATAATAAAATGTATTGAAGAGGGACTTAAGGGTTTTTTCCCGTTAGTATGCCAAGCAAATGTGTCCTGAAATATCGAAAAAAGTATGTCCTGAAATATCATCTAGGACTAGTACCACCCCTGTATTTTCATTTACACCATTACTTTCATAAAGCTTTTTTTTAAAGATAGAAATTTCCCACTCTTCTCATTTTATTGTATTAATCTTGTTGGTTTTAAAAAGTATCATTTTCACCACTGTGATATAATTAAATGTATGGTTAAAAAAAAAAAAAAAAAACTCATTTAATAAATTAAAATTCAGAATTGGCCCCCACAAAAATGTGTAAAATATTCTGTTCATAGAATTTTAATTATATGTTAAAGTAGGTTAAAAATATCAAACTTTTTTTAATTTGGTTCAAGTTGAGTTTAGTCAAACTGAGACTAATTTCGTTTATCTTGTACATACTGTATGGGCTCGGGCTGAACCACCAGTGCATCGCGATCTCAATGGCATATATCCTTCGTTTAATCTTGGAATAAACAAATTACTCTATCCTGAAAAACTTCATTTTATCAATGATCATTATCATTTCTTATTTTTAATTTAGCGAAGGATGTCTAAAAATATGAATTTAAGAAAGGTTATAAATATTGCATATTTTTAGAACCGTATGATTTACTAAAAAATTTAATCATGGCAACCCTGTAATTTAAATTTTTTTTATTCATTTTTTTTTTTGTGGTAAATATTATCTAATGTCTTTTAAATTCTTTAAGGGGGATAATTCCTCCTCCACTCACGCGGAAATACCTGCTAGCTAATGTTAATCCATGGACAGGTCTTTTAAAATATCTCATTAGCATTTCAATACTTCTAAACTTTTTTTTTTTTTTTGCATTGGATAGCTAAGATCGATCTCTACAATTGTCCTTTTTTACTTTTTTGTTTTGTTTTCACAGGTTTTATTATGAGGATACTTTCACTTTCAAAACCGATTCTTAAAGTGAAAATATCCTCATAAAACAATTTAAAAAAAAAAATCCTGCAAACAAAATTGAAAAATTATAAAAAGGCAATTGTAGAGATCAACTTCAACTATCCAATGCAAAAAAAGTTAAAGATTGAAAGGCAAAATAGATTTAAAAAAAAAACCCTGTCCCATAGGATTAACATTAGCGAGCAGGTAGTTTTGTGTGAGCGCAATAGCCTCTTAATGTATCTCTCATTTAAAAAAAAAAAAAAAAAAAATCTTTTTCGCTGAATAATCGATATATATTTCCCCATACAGAAGTATAATTTCGTAATAAAATTCATTAGAATAAAGTTAATTTCGATAATCCAATGAAATTAATCATAAAAAATGCCAGTATATTTAAAGTACTCTTTTTATGATCCAGGCAACCAAAAAATACCGAATGTACCAGATTCCGGATACTCAATTTAAGGGCAGATATATAAAATCATTCAAGTCCGAGAAACCACACTCAAGCAAGCAATATCAATATTAACGCAGTAACCAATGCATATTCTAACTCATCTTATTGGACGTGATATAAGAAATGCTTTGATATATCATGATCAATAACAACAGCCAAACAAGAAAGAAACTGGCGGTGTTATTCAGTAGTTGTTTCTTTTTGGTCTCAGATATATAGTAACAAATGTAGAATGTGAATGCATTAAGATATATATTCCTTGGGATATTCCTTACTTTGAGCTAAGATCGAGAGATAATCAGCAGAGGTAGATTTTCTGTTTCGGATGAGGCAGGCTAGTGAGTAAATACATGATCGGACGAAATAAGGTATAGAAGAACATATTGGTACAGACTATTCGTTGCTGTTTTTGGGGACTCGAAATGGTGGTGAGCGCAATACAATATTGTTATTGGGATAAATTGGCAGAGTCAGAGTTTAGGTACTGTTATTGCAATATTTAAAAAATATCAATATATTGATAAATAATCCAGCCCTACACTCAACCCTTAAGGTTGCTTTTGTTATATTTATGCCTGTCAAAAACCTCATACAGGGGGTTGTATTAATGTGGAGGCAAACTGAAAATGGTGATAACACAGCAGAACAAAAAATATTGTACTATGAATCCTTGGATCTCAATCCACTTATTAAATTAGAATGTACAGATAGTCTTCACTCCAAGTGGAACTTAAATTTCCATGTATATCAAAAATGAACATAAGCTTTTCAAAACTTACTTTGCTTTGTCTGAAACATAATATCACAAGTACAGGAAAGGGCCACTATCCATATACAAAAATACACTGAGCTAGACATTCCAAATTTTAGAATTTTTCTGATCGTACGTGCAATGTCATTAACCAAATTACTGTTTCCTATCACCTCTTACAATTTCACCATATTGCGTACAAAACTAGGTACGTCCATTAAAAATTTCATTACAATATCTTCATCTTTGATACAATTATGAATAAAAATCTGCTTTGGTTTTGTAATGAAATTTTTGACAGACTTGTTTTGTGTGCAGTATGACGACATTGCAAAAAGTGTTTACATATGTAATAATGAAGACGGATATTTTTTTTCTGTTTGTGTGCAGTTTCTCGAAAAGACCTCAGTGGGCAGAGTTACGATACTTGTGCAGGAAGGTACCAAAATGTCTGAAATAATGCACTTCAAAGATGGTTTTATGATTTTTTAATTTTTAATTAAATAATTTTATAATCAAGTTTTCAATCTATGCTAATAGATGGCACAATCATACAAATTCAGAAAACCATTCATGCCTGCCCATTTTTCTTTCTTTCCCCCCTTTTTTTTAAGGAACAAAGCAAGATTTACATAATCATATAAAATGATATGACCTGATAATGCATTACTGTAAGATTTATTCATACAGTGATGCTGGAAATGCGCTATAGCTCATCCTTTTAGACTGCTCGTTGGTAAACTTCCAGATTCCCTCGCTAATGTTAATCCTATGGGCCTAAGATGCATTCGTATATTTAAAATATCTCCTCAGGAAATTAATATTTTTAACTTCTGTTTTCTGTGTGCACTTCTTAAAGGATGTCTCTTTTTTTACTTAGTTGTCAACATTTTCCTAAAAGATATACTTAATTTTATGTGAAATGTTATCTTGTTCAGTTTCGCTGAGAATGATGCACATAAAATTATAAATTAAGCACATATTTTAGAAATATTTTGATAACTAAAAAAAAAAAAGACATCCTTTAAGAACAGTACAAAGACAGCAGAAGTCAAAAATATTAATTTCTTGAGATATTTTAATTATACGAATGCATCCTATGACCATTGGATTAACAGTAGTGAGGGAAATCAAAAACTTTACTGACGAAGCAGCCTTAAGCAAAGAATTTGAGAATGAATGCAGAAAAGATGTGATGGGTCCTTGAGGATGCATATTTTTTACCTTGATGCAAAAAGATTTTGAGTCTATTTTTGCAAGAGTCAAAACCCAACCCAAACTGAAAATAAAGCCAAACCCGACTTGCAGCAAAAAAGCAGAGGTCAATCTGACGTGACCTGACCCAAACTCGAATCACAATGAAAAAATGTAGCACCAACCCGACCCAATGCTGGACTAATGTGCACTGCTAATGTTATAAAATATAAAAAAAATAACACAGAATTACTTATGTTGTTAATGTTACTGTTATTTTTATATGGGGTGGAAAAAAAGCAATACTGAGAAATAAGATTTCTGTAATTGCATAATTTTTAACCATATGATTTATTTTTTCAAAATATAGAACATTTGTAATTTATTTAATAAATTTTTAAAACTTATGATTATGTATTTTTAAATTGGTAATAATATTAGTAAATTTCATTAAAAAAAATTACTAAGTTTTAAAATGTAAAAAGAAAATATTAACAGTAGAATGTTTAATATTTTTATGATGTAGAAAATTTATATTTGAATCATGAATTTTTATCAATTCCAGCAGATTCCCAGGTTGTTTCACAACTAATTTTAACCAGAGCAGTGGTCAAAACTGGTTTTAACTGTATAAAACTGGTCGAATTTGGTTTTAACCACTCAAAAATGGTTGAAACTCTAATAAATAATGTAAGCTTACATAAATGGCCCAAACTGTATATGCATGTCAATATGAATGTCTTATTATATTATATATATATTTAATAGTAATTTATATTTGAATAACTTTTAAGTCTAGATAGGCTTACTTTTGCCTTTATATAATAGAATTTAAAACAGAAACATATGTAACTAATACATTCTGACATTTGGTAGGCAGTAATGCAGAATTGGAAAATATTGATTTGGAATTTGTAGATTTCATAATGCATCTGATGAATGGTTGTGCAAATTCTTTATCAGTAGAAAGATTAATTTTTAACTTTGATCTTATCCGGAATAATCTGTGAAATCATCTTAACTTAATACAGCAACACTTGTAATCATTTTTTGAGTTCTAAATAAAATTTAAAAAATGTTTCTTTTGTTTAATATGATTTAGTTTCCTTCACTTTATATATAAAATTAGATATGTAATCAAATTATTAAAAATACTTCAATACTTACGGTAATTGCTTATCATTAGAAATTTTGGTGGTGTTAAATTTTAAAGTAATGAAAATTAAAGTATAATTCTGAGTAAAATGTTTGGAAACACTTCTAAATGTTGTATTAAAACATTGTTAAATATCATTTTGACAAAGTGGTTCAAATGTTGTACTAAATTTGTCAAAATAAATTTTAAGTTCTTTTCCCAGTCAAAAGGAATTTTTACCACTGATGGTTAAAACATATTTTGACCAGGATGGTTAAAACCAGTTTTTTCCATGGTTAAAATTAGAGATGCAACGGATGTCAATTTGGCCGGACAATGGATATCCGACATAACTTGCAGCCGGATATGCAGCTGCAGTATGTTTCTATCTGTCCTTTTTAAATTTTTATTTATTTTTAAAGAAATTAAACGTGGGTTTAGCTAACACTATGTTATTTTCTTTTCTATCTAATTTTCAAGTTTTCTATTAACAATTATTTTTATGATAATTTCAGTTTTAGTACCAATATTATATTATAATTACATTATTTTAAATTTTTAGTTAAACAGTTAAATTATTTTAAATTTTTAGCTAAACAGTAATAATAAATTAATTTTATGAGAAAAACTTACTACTGAATACTTTAGAAAGACAATATTTAATACTTCTCCTTTTTCTTTAATAATGTGGTGTTCAAGCTGTAAACTCCTCTCATTATCTTTTATTGCTTTAATACTTTAAAAAGTTTTGTGTTGTGATAACAAAAACTTGTTCTTGTTTGTTGCTGCAGTAAAACCCCGATAATTCGGATTAACCAGACCCGATCCGGATTTTCGAAAATCCGGATTATCCGGAGAATGATAAAAAAAAAGGCTTTCTGTCGGGAGTTTTCTTTAAGGCTTTCTGTCGGATTATTGGACCTGATATAGGTAAACCACGATCTCTTTCTGTGCAAAACCAAACGAATAACACTTCATCCAGTGTTTCAAGTTTAGCTTTTTTAACATTCCTCCGATTGTCCAAACCGTCGTTAGAAATTGGTTTCGAGCAAAAATCCTGGATTGTTTTTAGATTTTTCTTTCATTCGGACACTGTCGAGGTCCCTACTCCTAATTCACAAGCAATCTTTTTTAAGGGTTTACCTTTATCAATTTTACTCAATGCTTCCAATTTCTTTTGCATAGTCACAAAATTATGTTTTCGTTTCATCGCCATAGCTAAAAATGTACGCTCAAAAACACTGCACGGCAAAGGAAAATGTCTGGTAGGATTTGGGTTGATACATACTCTATGAACGAGAGGTCGGATTCTAGGAAACAGAGCAGTGACTGGGGAGTTTCCGCAAGTGATAGTATAAAAGCATTTTGTCACGAAGACAAAGAAGCAGTCCCGAGAGACCAGAGACCTATGGGCTGGCTGACAAAGATCGGAAAGCGATACTCATCAGTCAGTGGGTCTATAGGGAATATTTTACCTTGCTTTCTTGCAATGCTAAGTAAAACTTTATTGTGCGGTGAGCTTTTGAAGACATTTCTAAATGGATTAAATAGAAAACTGTGAAAATTGGAATTGCCAAACTTAAAGTGATACATTGTTGTTTCTTTGAAAGATAACATCAAAGAGTTGAGTTTAAATAAGAAAGCTTAAGGTATTCTTCCAAAAATATTTCAGAAAAGACTTTATTTAGAATACAAGGATGAAATAAATTAATGTTATGGAAATTTGCCAATTGTTTCTCCGAAGAAAAAAAAAATTGACCAGGCCGATTTGGATTGTCCGGAGATCCGGAATAACGGGGTCCGAATTAGCAGGATTCCACTGTACTAACATAACTGAATTGCATAACAAAAACAACAAAATTAGTAATTTAATAGTAAACTATTAGTTTAGTAATAGTAGATTTTTTTCACGAAAAAAAACTTAATATTTTTGTAGCAAAATGTTTTTTTTAATATCTTCTTTTTTTTTTTTCTTGAACTTCATTCTAATCTATGCACCACTTTACCTTATGAAAACAAGTTTTGTATCATGGGAACAGAAAACTTCTTGCTTGCTACTAACATAGCAAAAAAGGTTTTTATTTAATGAGTCCATTCTGCCACTTTTTAAATTTTAACTGTGTCTGTTGCTTATATATGCAGGCACATGTGTATGAATAGTTATAGTTGTCTGCATGTGTGCTGTTTTATAGGTTTAGAAACACAATTTTCCATAAATATAAGTAAATTATTTTTATTTTAATAAATTAATGCTTTGTATTTTTCAATATTAATCTCTAGGCCTTATAATCTGGAAGTTTTAACCACGAGTTCAATGAAATAATTTCAGGCTGGATGTACTGCCGGATAATCATAATATCCGTCTACTGCCAATTCTCCGGCATAGTGGTCGGATCCAGTGGCGTAGCTACGTTTTTTGGTGCCCGGGGCAAGAAGAAATTCTTTGCCCCCCCCCTTCTTTAAATAAAATAAAATATTGGCATTATTTTTTCTTAAGACGAAAAAATGTCCTTCTGGCTTGCACCATGAGGAAAATGTGGCTTCTCTCTTCCTTGTTTTTAAGAATTCGACTAATTTTACTCAAACACACGAAATTAAAATACATGCAACCCGATTATAGAAGATCCCTAGTTTTCGTCAATACTGAATTTGTATGGGAATTTCTAAAAATTATTTAGCTATCGCCAAGTTGACTTAATTTATGGCGACCTACATTTATCGCCAAGATCTTTAGCCAAATACCGTCAAGCTTAGCGAGAATTTGACGTTAGCAGATATGACTACATAGTTTTAAGCGTATGAAAGTATAGCAACACAAATGATTACAACAATGAAAGTCAATTTGCAAGAAACCACGTTTGCTAAAACTCATAAATTAAACACAATTATGGAAAAAAAAAAAAATCTGCCGTTTAGTTTCATTTACAAGGTGCGTACACTCTTTGGGATTTCCAAGGATTTCCATATGTCTTACGTAAAAAAATAGAAAATGTTTTTCAATTGACTCATTGTTATATGTTCTTTCTTTCCTTTTTTTAAAAAAAATCTTTTGGACAATACATAAGGTAGAGGTCTGCTCGGGCCTATTTTCCTTCACGGCAATCGGGCGGGGCCTTATTTTTTCCTGAAGGATAAGGCCGTGCCTTAAATTATTTTTTTCCGTACATAACCGGGACGTGAATTTTTGATTACATCTCCTCCTACGAGGCAAATTTTTAACCAAATCGACGTAAAAATCAATTTTTATAGAAATTCACTCGGGCCGAGATTTTAACTTTTTCCCGGGGCGGGCTGGCCTTGTGCCAAACTTTTAACTTTTAAATCGGGCCGGGCCAATATTTCTTTTGCTCGGGCCGGGCCAGGCTTGGGCCGAACTTTTGTATCGGGCCGGGTCGGGCCAAAATTTTTTTGGTATGGGTCGAACCGGGCCCGGGCCTGGAAATTTCGGCCTGTGCAGACCTCTAAATAAGGTGCATTTCATAAAATTTAAAATAGAATTTTCAGCAATATAAATATTTTCTAAAAACAAAAATGTTAAGTAAAAAGTCTTTTTTATTGTATTTAAAAATTTGTCATGACATTTTAACTAATTAAATTTGAAAATATGGGTCTTACAGTTATAGAGCAGATTTGTAAGGAAAGTATGAAAAAAAATGTTGTGAAAAGTTAAAAATTGTAAGAAAAATGTAGTTTTAAAATTTTCTTTAAAATATTTTCAATTAAATATTTTTAAAACAAAATTCATTTTATCTCAAGAATTACGATTTTGCTTTCTTTCAAATCATAAAACTTTCATAAAACCATTTAATAACATTAATAAAAACTCCATCTTACATTGAATTGTACACTCTTTACAAAATACATATCTTTGCCCATTCAGATGAAATTTTGTTATTTTCTGCCTATTTTGCTTTCTTTTAATCATGATGGTTAATCCTGGTTTGAAAAACATTCTAAAAACTATTTACAAACTTTATGGGCTTGTTGTTTAAAAGTAGCGGCATAACTTCCGTTGAATCGCCGAAACTTATAATATTGTGATTTAGTCATAAAACGTATGCAGATGATCTCTGCAATAGCATATTGTACTTATAATAAATCCTGGATACAACGAACGAAGAATTTGAGTTGCAGTATAGTAAACCTCCAAAAGTTCGGTATATGATCTGCCCGTTTTTCTAGGGGTATCCCCCCCACCCCCTTCGCTGAATTTATTGAAAGCATTCACACACACTGAAAAAAAAGTCACCAATTCTTATTTATTGTCAAAATATGTGAGATAATTTTTGTTTAAAGCGTCTCTCAATTGGACGCCCCCAACCACAGAGTTCAGAGAAAGATTCTGCGGCCCTCAACATTTAATCCTTTTGTGCCTCCTTTCAGGTACGTCAGGGCCGAAACTAGGGGGGGGGGGCAGAAGGGGCACGAGCCCCGGGCGCCAGCAGAACAGAAGGCGAAGGGGGCGCCAAATGCAGGTTTTGTTTGTTGTTTGATATAGAAATGTATATATATATGAAATTTGTATAAAAAGTCTCGCAGCCGGAAAATCCAAAAGAAAAACTGAACCAAATGCATTAAAATAGACAAATAAATAAAAAGATTTGTCTACAATACAAGATAGCAAATGAATAAAAAAGGAACTGTTCTCTTAGGTTATGTTCTTTCTCCCATTCCAAATATATCCCGTCTATACCGTCTATCATTTAAATCTCTTCCTGTAGTTTAGGAGAATCACTAACATTTTTCTAGGTCAGTCCCAACTCATGTCTGTATATGACATTGTTCAACGTCGTCTGGATACGGTACTGCACTGTCCACCATGGATAATTAGCAAACAATTCCCTCACTTTGACCTTTCTATTAGATAAAAATATTACACGAAGGCTGTTCTATTTTTTCCCTTTTCTCACAGCATGGAGCTTTCTTCTTTTTCCATTTTGTCATGGACGAAGGGTGACTGCCGTGGACAATAAACACAAATTGGGGGATGAATGCCCAAAGTAAAATTCTCAGTAAAATCTTTTTCTTTTAAGTATAGCATTTGTAAAGGTACAGTAAAAAATCAAATCTCGTACAGGGCGCCACCCTGGCTTTATCTTCCAAAAAGTTTCTTACTTGTCTTTTTGCGAAAGCTTTCTAAGCGTTTTGCCGTCCTTGGCGGCAACTGGAATATGCCGGCCTGTTACTTTTGCTAAAATTACTTTTTCATCCAGATCCAATCTAGTATTATTAGAGGGAGCGAGGTTGGGCGACTGCTTGGGATACTAAAAACAAATAATATTTGAAAGGATAATTTGAAAAATACGCAAAATAAAACTCTTTGTTAAAACTTTTTTTTTTGAAAAAGAATGTCATTTGTAGGGGTGCAGGGAGAAAACCATACCCAAGTTGCTATGACTAATAAAACCGCAGCCGCCCCAGCCTTTATTCTCCCAAATTATTTTCTCGTCATTTGGCCATTTTCAGATAAATGAAAAATGCCGCCATACCATTTGTTACAATTACTTTTTTACATACAAATCCGGCTTTAAAGGGCCCGAGGTTGGCTATTACTAACAACACTAAAAACTAAGGAGATGAAACATATGCAAGATAAAATAGTAACCTCTCCTCCCCCCCCCCTTTTTTTTTAAGAATATAGCATTTGTAGAGACGCAGAAAAGAACCTCACACAGGGTGCCATGGCTAATAAAGTCGTCTTTGCAAAAAAAAAAAAAATTTGTTTTCGTCTTTTTGCCATTCTTACGTGTTTAGCCGCCCCATTCTTTTGCTGTAAATATTTTTTTAGATCCAGATGTAAATTTCCGGGACAAATACATCGTGTGCCCCTCCCCTGTAATAATCAAGCTCGATTTCTTTTTGTTTTTAATCTTATCATACTCTAAAAATGCAAAATATCGATTATAATCAGTAACAAAGTCAAATGCATTCTGAATATCAGCTTTATGTAAACAGCATACCAAGTGTGGGGGACCCCTAAATCAGGGGCCCCAGTGTCACGATCCAGATTTAGATTTATCGGATCTGATTTAATTAGACTCTGAATCTGTGTAATTAAATCGTCATAAAAGTCTCTAACAATAACAGGGTTCCGTTCAGCTCAGATCCAAGTTTGAGTCTCACCCCAACCCTCCACAACCGTTCACAGTTCTGATAATTGCTAATAGAAAAGAAGACTAGGAAGAACATTTAAACATAACTGAAACATTTCTGGGAATTGCAAATGGTATAAAAAATATTCTATTTAAATTACATGAAAATTATGAAGCAATACTAATTAAAAAAAGTGCTAAGAAAATCCTTTGATCAAAAAATAATTTTTCTCGTTGAACTCAAAAGAGGATTTTGGGGGCCCTTTGAATGCGAGGCCCTTTGAGACCATCGCGGCCCCTTAAATCCGCCCCGGAGAATATCAATAACTATACTTCCTAAGATGAAAACTTGTATAAAGCGGAATATTTTACGGTTCCTTTCGATTCCATTTCAAGGTTTTAATGAGTCAGTATTTGACAAAGCTGATTACTTAGTTCAGTATTACAGATTTTCTGATTATATACTTTAAATTTTAGAAACTTAGAAAAAATTTGCTTTGGAAATTTTCTTTGCGGAGGGGGGGGGGGGGGGGCAAAATCCATGTCTGCCCCGGGCGCCAAAATGGCTAGTTTCGGCACTGAGGTACGTAATCAAGTAAGGTACAAATTCAGTTGAGAAATCCTTAGAAACATTCACAGAAGCTTTTCCTTTTATTATTTGGACAAATATAATAAAGTACTTTATTAAAGAAAGCATTCACACACACACACACACAAATATTTATTGTCGAAATATGTGGAATAATTTTCGTTTAACGTGTTTTTCAATTGGGTGTCCCCAACATTTAATCATTTTGTGCCTCTTTCAGGTACGTAATCATGTAAGGTACAAAGTCTGTTGAGCTATTCCTAGAAACATTATTCACAGAAGCTTGTACATAATAAAATATTTTACTAAAGAAAATATTCACACACACACACACACAAAAGCAATTTTTATTTATTGTCGAAATATGTGAGATAGTTCCTGTTAAAAAATTTTCTCAATCTGGCACCCCTTGACAGCGGCCGCCCCCCTTGCCCCCCCTTAGCTACGCTACTGGTCGGATCAGCCGGATACAGTATGTTCACCGGATATCTGTTGCACCCCTAGTTAAAATCAATACAATCCTCCTTAACAGTCTGTTAATAACAGACACTCTCAAATAGTGGACATCTCTATTCAGCTGACAAATTTCAAGGTGTCTGTTATTTAGAGGTTTTATTATATAAAACATTTTTTTTTCTGAGAAAAGCATATGCTGCAAAATGATTTAAAAGAAAATAGTGTTATAAATAAACCTTTATAGAAAAAATAAAAATTATAAATCAGTTGGTGCCAGTGATATTTGATGATTATATATTTGCGTCACATATGTGACACATAAATTGCTCAGAATCCTTTATTATTCCTACCAGTAAAATTTAATTGAAATTTTTGCTTTATTTATTCAAAGCATGTCTGTGTTTTAATTAGGCAAAAATTTCTATTTTTAAAAACTGGTGATAAAAGATTAAATTATGAAAGGACACTTGTCATGAAGGAGTTAATAAATTATTAATTTAATTACTACCCCTTTTCTGTAATTTCTACCCCTGCACAAAAAAAAAGTCATTTTAATAAGGTGTTTGCATATTTGCACCTCGGTATCCCCCATAGTAAGCCAACCCTGATTGGTGCTAACATTAGGATTTGCTACACTGCCTGAAAAAGTCAGAGAATTTGGAAATTGACCAAATAAATTGGGGGTAAACTAAGGAATTTCAATCATTTTGAAGTAATTTATCTCTCACTTCCACCTTCCCATTGAAATGTTTGCTGACTCTGTCCCTTTTGCCTCTTGTTTAAAATAAAGTAATAAAGTTTATTTGGATTTTTTGTGAAGTGAATATACAAATCAGTACACAAATAAATATTGCATAGTTTTTATAGTTTGCAGCAAATTTTATTTGAACGTTTTTAAATGATCATGAGTTATTAAAGAGAGCAATTCATATTGTAGTCATGATCATGAGAGCAAGTTTTTGGGGGATTCAAAAAATAGCTTTTTATCAATGTCATCTGTATTTAGGAAATTGAGTGATACAGTATTTTTTTTACCCTCAGCATGCCTAATACACACTGTACTGGACATTAGACTGGAATATTCTTAAAATAAACCTCAAAAAGTCAAGGAAATTCATTCTCCTGTGTGAGTGACACTGGATTACGTCACAACTTAACTATCAGAAAATACAGGGTCAGAGTAAAGTCTGTGTCACTTAAATAATTCTATGAAATTCGGAAGTTATTGATACTATTCCGAAATTTATGAGAGATAGCAAAAATATGTCAATTAGAAAAGTGTAGAGCATCCTCAATTTAGTATAGAATGTCAAGCAAGGTACAATTATTTTAATAAGAAAATAGTTAATAATGCTCTGTGTCCAGGTCCGCTATCTGCAGCAATGCATGTGTACTTTGAAATTTCAAAGATTTGAAACTTTGTTCTGGGGAGGGAAAGCAAATATTTAAGAGAAGAGGAGATTTTTAGATTTATTTTTACAGTAGGGCAAATTTTTCAAAGTATTAAAAATCTTAAAAAAAAAAAAAAAAAAAAAAAAAAAAATTGCTGGGGGCAAGGAGAGGGATTGATCATTTATTTGATACTTCAAAGTAACAAATATTCCTCGTGTAGATAATCGGCCGTTATAAAATCAATCAATCAAAGTAACAAATAGAGCTGAGAAATATAATAAAATTAAGTAGTTTTAAAGATTTTTAAACAGTTCTTAGGGAGAGATAATTTTGATTATTTATTTTTGCCTCAAATTGCAAGCAGATTCTTTTTTAAATACAGAATTTAAGCAGAAATTTGTAAGGACTATTTGTAGTTTAAAAACTCTGCTCTATTTTTAGTCTAAAGTGACAAATAGAACAAAAAATTATAATAAAATTAAATGTTTTAAATATTTTTAAACTGTATTGAGGTTTAAGGTAAAGGTGCAAGTAAAAATTTGAGGGGGAGGGATTTTCATTATTTTTTACTTTAAATAAAGTGGATTTTTATTTTATTTTTAAAGAATTTTATAGATTTTAAACTATACTTGGGAGGTTGGCAAAGGGTAAAACAGAAATTTTGGAGGAGAGGCGGGGTATTTAATTGAAATAAACAGAAAATATGCCGAATGTTCTCAAGCCTTATCACCGATACCTTTCTGCAGCAACTCTTTGAGCTGTTGTACGGATTTTCTCCCCTCTTTCCAAAAATTAATCGTATCCCAAATAATAATAAAAAAATATATCTGCAAGAAATTGTCGCCGTGTCACCGCGATTCTGTCAGGCTTATTATGAGGAGTATTGCACGTAATATAAAGTAATATTTACCACCGATTGCTCTCAATTCTACTATGAGTTACATTGCGTGCAAGCTGAAATGTATTTACATGACAGTTTAATTTGTCTTTGTCTTCAATAATTTAAAATCCCCCCCCTTTTTTTTTCCAGATGCACTTTCACATTCATTTAATTTTATGTACGTAATAATATGCAACAATAAATGTAATGGCAAATACTCATCGTTTACACAGCCACTTTAACCGAATCTACTGCTACTGCGCCGGAATTTCTAGGCTAGATGAATATCGCTCTGAGAAACAGCCGCAATTTTATGTATCCGTGGTCTGCAGAAAATTATTTCCGTAGCCTCATCTAACTCCTCGCATTATTTATTTACGTCTCGGTAGTAGGTGCGTGTTGCGCACCATTTCCTCACTTCTGCTCAGTGAGAGTTTTTTTTTCTTCTACAATATTTTTATTTTACCTCGCCACTTCGTCGCGTGTTTGCTCGTACGGAGAGTCGCTAGCCATAGCCAGTGAGCTGTCTGCAGTGTCGCTAAGGTAAGGAAAGGAAGGTACCACACGGATGACAGGGGTGGCTCGCGTTCCATGCATTTTCGGAGCATTTTGCGTGCAATTGTCGGCCATCTCAGCCTGCTCGTAATTACCTGAACGCCGAATTCACTCTGCCTCGATGCCCGAGAGCGAATTTATTTGCCTACCGGAGGTGCCAGCCATGTCCAAGGTAAGCTTTCTCTAAAAGTGCGATTACCCTGCCTGTGCAAAAACCTGTTGCGGGGAGATGTGTGTATGTGTGCGTGTAGAGACGGCGCGAGCCGGTTGGCTAGTTGGCTGTAACATCGCGTAATAACGTTTTGAACGTATTAAGTTCCAAGTGAAGTGACCTTGACTCAAAAATCGCTCGTGCTTGACGCGGGATTCCTTTCATTTTTCTTTCTTTTTTTTTTGCTCTTCCATTTTCTCTTTCTACGGAGATTATTTATTCCCCCGCCCTCTTTTCCATTCTGGGCGAACGTACCAGAGCGTTTCGGTGAGCGCTTCTTTCTGGTCCTTTTCTGCGGAAGAATCGTTGCCATATGTCAGTTATTCTACATGTTGATTCAAACCATGCGCAGTTTTGTCATGCAAACCCTTTCCCACAATCACTGTGTTGTAATGAAACGCGGATGAGCCCTACAGTTTTTCTTTCAAAATTATATATTTTTATTATTTTAATATAAATGCTGCTAAAAAAAAAAAAAAAAAAAAAAAAAAGGTAATGGGAAGAAGAAAAATAAATGTTCCATTTAATAATAGTTTAACTAAGTTATCAAATAAAAATACATTGCAAAGTTTATTACATAGTATGAATAAAACTTGAGAAAATGGGAAGTTTTTTTTTCTGTATTTGTAATAAAGTTCTCTAAATCTTATATAATTGATTATACATTTTTTATGTATAACAATAATGTAATACGATATATAGATAATGTGCGTATAAACTTTCAAATAAGTATCACAATTTAGCATATATTTTACATTTCTAGCAAGGTTGTATTTAAGCATGGCCCCAGACCCAGGACGGCTGGCACCAGTGTTAAATTCAGACATCCGGGTGGGATTTCTGTGGCTCCGGGGGAAGAAATTGCACTTTTTAACCATTAAAAAGCATAAAATCTCAAATCTTCCGGCGGAGGGGACATTTCAATGCTCCGGGGGGAATACCCCCCCGGGGGGGGGCACCCCTTGAATTCAACACTGGCTGGCAGTAATTGAGCGGCGGCCTAAAATTTTGCTCTTGTTCTTATTTTTTTTTTTGAAATGTGGGAAATTTTTAAATACAGAATTGATAATCATTTACTGTATAGACAGCTGTGAAAAAAACCTGTCAGCATTGTGTTCTTTAGAAAATGATTGTTATAAAGCAATAGTTGTCACATGAATTCACGAAAACGAAATATTTGGCTGCCCGCACGTTTGGAGATTTTTTTTTTTTATATTGCTTAGAACTCATTATAAAATTTGACCCTTTATAAAACATCTCATAGATTTGTATGTAATTCCTAGCTAAGTTAAAGATGGCTTGCTTAGCTCCGTCTTAACTGTATACATAGTTTAAAACATATGTTTTAGTTATCGTTTATATGCATAGACGGCAACATTGTGAAGACTAGCAGTGGCATTTCAAGGGGGGTGGGGAAGAGTACTAAGACGAGGGCCAGTGATCGGGAAAAAATCAATTTTTAAACCGATTTTTGACATAGCAGGTACCACATCTCTTATACAATCAAACCTGCTAAGACGGCATCGCATAAACCGAAAAAAACGTTTTACACAGGTGTTTTTTACATCAGAACCATAAAAATTTCTCCTCTAAGGCAGGATTCCATTATAGACAGGTTCCATTTTCACAGGTTTTGCTCCAACTGCATTTTCTTGTTTTAATCGGGATCATGAATTTTTTCTTTTAAGGTAGATCCGTTACAGTCAGATTTTACTTCATTAAATTTATTATCTGAAAGCTACATAAAAAGGCAAAATTATTTTTAATTGACGCACATTTAAATAGTTAAGAAAAAGAAAAAAAAAATCTTTAACCAACACACATTTTATTTAATTTAAATTTGTCTTTGTCTGTTAAAGGTAGTCGTCCTAATTTTTTTTTTTTTTTTTTTTTTTTTTTTACTTATGATTCACGAAATTAGCATTTTTTTTTCAACGACAGATTGACGAAGTTCCCTTTTTCCTGCGACATAGTGACGAAATTCCCGTTTTTCGCCGCGTATAATTGACGGCGTTCGCAAAATTTTCCGTGAATGACTTATTACATTCGTCATTCGATGACATTCGCACAACATATTGACGAAATTTGTGATTTTTTTCCCCCCTGCAACCGATTGGCGAAATTCGCAATTTTTTTAATTATCGGTAGGGAAAGTTTTTAAAAATACGTTAAAATTGTTTTTTTAGTAAATTTTTTTTACAATTTTTTAATTTCAAAATACTGATTTTTCGGAAGGGTTGGGTTTCTTCCAGGACAGTGGAAGAAACTGGAAAAAACCGGAAGAAATGGAAAAAACTGGAAGAAATGGAAGAAACCAACAGAAAACAAAACAGATGCTCAAAATTAAAATATATTAACTATATAAAAGAACTAAATTCAAAACCTAATTATATGAAATTTAAATTGGAAATTTTAATTATTAAAAATATTATTTATGGAAAAATAAGTTTTTCTTAATAACAAACTTCAGGTTCAGCAGGTCTTTACAGGTTATGTTTTTTACAACTTTAGAGGTGGGGGGATATTTTTTTATTGTTTATGTAATTTCTGTAAAAAACTACCTACCAATTCTTTATTTATCATATAAAAATGCAGTATTTTAAAACTATTGTGCAAAACTTAAAACAAACAAATTTGTAATTATGTATACTAGCATGCATATCTCAATGCGGATTAAGATAAATGTTCTAAAAATAAACTCTACAGGTATAAGACTTTTTTCATCTTTTGCATTCATCCATTCTAAGTTGAGAAATTGATTGCAGCATCTTTTAAAGCTAAATTACTTCTGTTTTGTTATACAATGTTGCACTGTAGTAAGGAAAATGGAGATTTTAATGAAATCCTTCAATACAGTAATTACTGTATATTAGTTTCCTTAATAAAATGGGCGTAAATTAAAAACACTGTCTTTTATTTAAAAGAGTTTCATTCTACAATAGGTAAATGATCCACATACTATTTACTACTGGTTACAGAAGTTTAAATTATAAAAAAATGTGCCTCTTTTGAATTGAATTACATTTAATTGATTTTGTGTATTTTGGATAAATTTATTTGGTACATTTCTGTTATACCAACACCATTGTCGTCATCAAGCACAATAATTGGCACAAAATGAAATTCATGTGAAATGATTCAATTGGAAAAAAAACTGTTGGCACAAAATTGAGCATTTAAAAATATAACATTTGAAAATTACAGACTTTCACGAACTATTTTTAAAATAAAAGAACAAATAAATATTATATGATCAATTAATAAAATTAACTCAATTTAAACTACAGGCATAGCATTGTAAATGTCTCTTAGCATTGCAGTAAACATTTCACTTTTTGAATGAAGACGTTCATAGTTTTTTTGAATAAAAACTTTTTTTATGTATACAAAGTCCTGAAAGAATTTTATTGCAGCTTCCTCATCATCTGGTAACTGCCAAATGGTAAAATCCACATCAGTGTCAACAATAAATATAAGTTACAACTTAATCCTAATAATATTATAAATCTGATTGTGCGCAAATGTTAGGCTGAAGCCAGCGTCAAAATGGAGCCTTTAATGATCCTGTATTTTTGCATACAGATTGATTATAACCCTCATTTGAACATAGGCTGGTTTTTGTTTATTTTATTCAAATATTTTTCTTAATAATTCAAAATTTCGTTTTTTCATAGAGAGTAAATGGACTTTTTTTTTCGTATAATATTTTAAAATGGTTAAATTTACTTTACCGTTGCTAATACTTTATCGTTGCCAAAACTAATTCAAATTCCGGAATAATAATTTTTAGTCAACAATTTAGTTTCAATTGAAAAATGTTCATGTGAAATGTGAAAAATAAAAATGAAATAAAAAAAATTAAAGAATTAAAAAGAAGATTAAATAATATTATTAGAAATAAAACGTACTTTTTTTTAGTTTTTGATAATAATACAAGGTTTCAATATGAGTAACCATAGGAAACAGGCGAATATGACGCAATACATCAAAAATAAAGCTGATATCTTTGATTGGTGAAATAAAATGATCTTGGGTTTTTTTCTTCGCTTTTTTCTTTTGTATGGTAATTCTTGGCGTTTTACCGTCTGCGCAGGTCTAATATAACTATACCGTATTTTTTATTTAAATTTTAAAAAAGTAAAAAGAAGTTTCAAAAGAAAATGGTCAGCAAATGTCAATAATATGCTCCGAAAAATTATCCATATCGAAAATGATGCCATGGATAGCGAGAAATATTTATTTTCATTCTTAAAACTAAAAGAAATAACTCGATTACCTAAAAAAAATGACGAATGTTAATACCATTTTTGTTGATAAAAACTAAAGATTTAATATTATTTCGTTAAAGCAACATAATTTCCCCTATGCCAGTACTGAAATTAATTGCCTGGAAAAGAAAATTAACAAGAATTATGTCATTAAAAGGGATTTCTCTGCGGGAAAAAGAGGCGTCATATTTGAAATAAAAAGGGAATTTTCCAATGTGTTTTAAAATGAGTGTGAATCAATTCCTTACATTAATAATATAAGGATCAGTAAGTATAGAAAGTAGATGAGTTTCACGCCATATATATAACGAAAAATTTAAATGTTTTTTTTATCTATACTGATTATTAAGCATGAATATCCGTTATATACAGATGAGAATTTTCTGCTAAAAATCGCATCATAATTTTAAGAAAAGGAAAATGAACACGAATCATTGTTTGTATTTCGCAACTACTCCTCACTGTAAAAAATTGCTGCAGTAAAATTACTGCAGCAGAGATTCTAGGCAATGTCCATAAGAAAACCGGTTTTGTGACTAGATAAACGAGCTTTGTTATTAGATAAACGGTTTTTGCCCGTAAAAACATGAAATTTACTGAAATGGACCGTTTACCTTGAAAAGGGGGCATTTCCCGTAAAATTACGGCAGCAATTCACGGAGAATGCCCGTGAATTTACAATTTTCATTTACAGTACCAGAATATCGAACGCAACGTGATTTACTTTATACCGGTTATCATTGATCCGAGGATGTTACACAAACTGTCAGAATTTAAAAAATTAAATTAGATGCCAAGATTTTTTTTTCTTTTTTGTTAATTTTAACGAAGTTTCTCTAAAAACGGAAAGTAAATTACTCCATATTTGTGTATAAAAAAGGAGAAATAAAATAGATCTGTATATTTTTTACACCATTTTCTCATTAAAACTGAAAAACAGAATTGATTTTCACTTTGAATAGATGGTGAAAACAAAATCTTGATTTCAGTAAATTATCCGAAAAATAAAAACATATTTTCACATATTCAAACTTCATGAATCAATTTATTCTGGAGAACAAAAATTGCCTGTCAACATACTGTCATTTAGAAAATAAGATTTGTTTCAGCTATACATTAAACCAAGGAGGCAGAACTGAATTTAAAGAAAAAGCATGTACTATTTCCAATTAATGTTTTTTTGAAGGATGGCTGTTAAAACGTTTCACAAAGGCGTTAAAAGTAAAATTGTTTATCAGGTAAAATTGACATTTGTTTTTACCCAATTCGTCTATTTCCACGATTTTATTTGGCCCTCCTTTTTGCATTGGTTGCAATTTCATTTTCGCGATTATTTGGCACAAAATTTCACTTTTTAAAGACTGAGTTATGTCAAGGTCCCTATAACAAAAAAATACCGTATTGTCGCCTATGAAATGTGATAAATAGTTAGTTAATTTTAACGTTTTTAATTATCGGGAGTGAAATATTTTCTTAATTAATGTATTTATTCTTCTTTTAATGTTGCGTGAACGAAGTCACGGGTAACAGCTAGTATTAAATATTTTCTATTTGAAAAATAGCAAATTAAGATGTTTTGCGAGGTTACAATTAACTAATAATAATTAAAAATGTCATGTTCAATAAATAGCAAATCACAATGTTTGGCACGGTTTGCAATAAAAATATTTACACATTCAGGGTTGAAATAAATAGCACATTGGCTTACATTTTGGCATGGTGTTAGAAAAGCCCCATTTATTTTATTCAGGTACACAATGATTGGAAAGCTTTAGACAGGTGTGTGATCTTGGCTAAAAATACTGGTGTAATTATCAATTTATTAATAATTCCATAATTAAATTTTTATAGGTCTAATTAAATTTACGTAAGGTTATCTATTAGAAAATACATTTATTTTTATTGTATCTTACAAAGTTGTAACTTATATGGTAAATTCTTATAGAAAAACAGTTTCTTCCATTTCTTCCACTTGGGAGAAACCTATTTCTTCCGGCCGGTTTTTTCCATGGTTTTTTCCGCGGTTTTTTCCACTTTGGAAGAAACTTGCCAACCCTGTTTTTCGGAATTTAGCAAAATAATGAGGGATTTTGGAATTCGGCGAAATAGAAAGAAGTATATTCGCGAAAAAAAACATCGCGGATTGAAGAAAGTCTCGATATAGCATTAATGATTCCGAGAGTTATGGGAAAATCAACAAATAAACAAACCAACAACAAAAAACACTACTATTGTGAAGAACCGTTTTTAGAATTTCTAAAATATTGGCAAAGAAGAAACTGGTCAATTCCTTTTTTTCTCCATTTGGACAAGACATTCGGTCATCAAACGCCGATATTTAAATTAATGCTGCTAATGTTTGGCGGTTAGTCTGGCTTGTAAAGTAGATTTAAAGAAGCTAATCAGTTTATTTTTGTGGTTTACAGAGAAAACATTCCATATATTAATTCCATAAATTTGTTCATAGTTAATGTAACATGTAGTCATGTAACGAAGCAGGTAAGTCCTTTGCAATGACAAACTTTTTTTCCCTCCATTTTTACCTTCATCCAAATGTTACAAGTCATCTCTTGTCAAAAATAAGACTTTTTCGAAGCAGTATGTTTTTATCAGCATTCTGTATTGCTCTTTTTTTTTTTTTTTTTTTTTTTTTTTTTGGCCTTGAAAGGAACAACAGAGAAAGGTGGACACCAAAACCAGCCATGTCATTCCTAAGTAATGTTGCCAGGTGTACCGATTCTTAGGCCAAAAGTCCAGATTTTTCGCAATACGCTAAATTTTAAAATTTTATTCCCCCTGAGCCATGGCTATTCTTCAGACTATTTTGAAAAAGGAAAGCATCAATTATGATTAAGGATGTTCATAATTTTTTTTTATTTCATTATTTCCCCTGTAAGAAAACTCAAAATTTTCAATTTTTAAGACAACTACACAATTTTTTTTCATTTTTCCAAGCGTAAAATTTTCAGATACTTTTATTGATATGTCACAAATTCGGAACAGCGTTTTGCTTTGTTTTTCCCTGAAAATGTATATGTCTTATCTTTTATTGTAAACGACTGCTAATCGGAAACTTATTTTCTTGTCTCTCAGATTAAAAAAATAGAAAACTGAAATTTTTACATTGTGTTCTAAACGATGCTTTACTTAAAAAACAAATTTAAAAAAAATAATTGTTCGATTAATGGGAACTTTAATAATTCTGAAAATTGCATTATGTAGGGATGAAAATTATTCCACAATTATCAAAAAGTGGTAAATTGGGATTTGAGAAGAGTCTCAAGTAAAACTGCCTCTTTCAGATTACATTTTCCTATTTAAAGTTTGTATATGGGTTGCAACATTGAAATTGGTTTATTACAATGTTATTAGTATAAAAGATATGTTTTTAAATGTTTAACCCTTTGATTACGGATCAGGACTGGCGACTATTTTTATATTCAATCTTACCACAGTTTACAAAAAAAAAAAAAAAAAAAAAATTCTGGTAGATTTCTCTTGAAAAAATCATAGCATAAGTGTATGGCAGCGATTATTTTACAAAAAGTGATATGAATAGAATAAAAAATGCTGCTGGGACGTATGTTCCAACCCATAATCAAAGGGTTAATTGACTTCTCACCCGCATTTAATTTACACAAATTTAATAGTATAACTGTTTTATAATTTTGTACCAATTTTGAAACTGTTGTCCCGCCTTTTTAACACCTGTTCCGCCATTTGCGCCATTGGATCTCATAATACTGGTCCTAAGATTTGAAATCAAATGAAAAAATAAATAAAAATAAAATAAGTATATTTTTGTCCTTTATCGGTACTTAGTTTCTGTGTCCTAACAATTTTTTTCGATAACATATAAAAATTTACCGTAATTTATTTTTTCTATCATTGCAGGAATTATGTAAAATACATAAAAATACAGTTGAGGGAATGTTGATGTAGATAATTGATCTTATAATTTTGAAATATATATATATATATATATATATCAATATCAATTATTTAGTAGTGTATTGCGCTGTCAAATTCTTCCGAAGTTGAAAAAAAAAAATCTTACTTCTTTTCAATCTTCCTTTAAAATATCTTTTCTTTCTGCTAAATTTCGTAGCGATGGCACCACCCCCACCCCTACTTTTTTTTTTGGGGGGGGGGGGACTTTCGGTTTTAATTGAACTTAAGATGCAGAAACTTAAGATTGAACTTAAGATAATTAATTGAAATTGAATTGAACTTAAGACAACAGCATGATGACAAATTAAAAGAAAAAAATGCATTGTGAAAAATCAGTACTTATCGCGTCTTTCACAGGCGGCGTTGAAAAATAAAAACTGATTGCTTTTATTAAAATTTACTTTAAAATAAAATTATTCGGTCAAATTTGGGTATAGCTATTGCAAATTTTAGTTTTGATTCTCTTTCATGATGCAGACATCGCCTTAAGGTCATTTTATACATAAAGAATTCTGGAAGGCACATTTCCAAGTTGAATATTTACGTTTTTTTCCCCTTAAAAAAGAAGACAAAAAACAACTCTGGGACAATTTAGTCATCAGATAATGTCCGGATGTTCTCTTTTCCTTTTGCGTGGGAGGAAGAGAGAAGAAATGGTTGTACATTCCACATTGAGGTTAAAAAAAAAAAAATGGCTACATTAATGTGCATGTCCTATACGTGCATGTAAATTCTGTGTTATGGAAAGCCGCATAGTTATTGTCGGGTGGGAGAGTTCTTTTCTGAGAGATACCCTTCTCTTTGTGGAATGATCCAAAGTTGAGGTGAACCTTCGCTTTAGGTTGGGGGGGGGGGGGTTATTTATCTAGCTTCTAAACCTTAAAGCTGCGTTTAGAAGCGATCCTGAGCAAGTCGTCCTGAGATAGGTATAAATCAAATCCCTACCCATTCTTCTCTAATCATTTTGTGGTCATCGACAAAAGAAAGGAGACATTCAACAAAAAAATAAGATGTTTCCTGAGCTGTCAACGACTTCTGCTCTTGACCTCAGATCTTTAGACATGCTAAGAAAGTCAAAAGATGAAAGGGAGCGCATCACCATAAGAGACACCGCAAATTTAGACCGCAGTCTGATCGGGCTGCGTTCAGACAACACTTGCTTCAAAAACACATAAATTATTTCCCTGGGCTTTCTTTTCCAAAGGCTCTGTGGTCATCGACAAAAGAAAGGAGCTGTGATAAACATGCCAGAGATATTAGGAAGAAGAGAATTAGGATAGATATTTTAACGGGCTGAGCCGACAAAAAATATGTAGCTGGCCTTCAGCCCGTACAGACCTAGATTTTTACTTGTTGAAACTTTTTCGTCAAGACATCGTCAGAATCCGAATATTTGGAAGTTTAACATATTTTTTCCGTCTTTGAAACTAAACCAATTCATCACTGACTCTGGCTGGGTCGGGTTCGGGTTTATATTTTTTTCTTCATTCCGTGCCTACATGACTGTCGGTACCGGTCTTAATTGTTCCCAGGGACGTGTATCGGGTAGGCAATTTGTTTTGTAAAAATAATAATAGTGATAGATAATGAACTTTAGGTAATGGAATCTTTAGAAATATAACTTAATAAATTACAGAGAAATATTTTCAAAAAATCTCCTTTTTTTATATGAAGCTTCAAAAGCTAGGATTTTAACATATTTTTTCTTTAATTTTGAATGCTATTATTGTTTTAAATGAATTTTTATTTGAATGTAAGTCTAATGAGTCTGAGCGATTATTACATTTATTATTCTGTATGATTTGGCTTCTGAACATATAGCAGTCTAAAATATACTGTTAAATCTTTTCATAAATATGTATTAAGACCAGGGTGGTGCAAAATTTTAATTAGATTAACTATTGACAACTAACGATTAAAAGTTTAATCATGACTAAAGATTGACGATTGAACTTTATCGTCAATCTTTAGTCATGATTAAACTTTTAATCGTTAGTTTTCAATAGTTAATCTAATTAAAATTTTGCACCACCCTGATTAAGAGGCTACTTCACTCGGGCGAAAACACCCGCTCGCTACTGTTAATCCTATGGGAGGGGGGAAATAATTTACGATATCTCGTTCGCATTTCAATATTTTTAGATGATTTTTTTTGCATTGGGTAGCTGAGGTCAATCTCTATGCACGCTCCTTTGTACTTTTTCGATTTTAATTACACGTTTTTTATTATTATGATACTACTTTCACTTTCGGAAATTGGTTTCGAAAGTGAAAGTATCCTTAATAATAATAAAAAAAAATCCTGACGGCTCGGCCTACAGGCACAGGTAGATTTCGAAGACGCAGACCGTGGGGTGCCTGATTGTTAGGAATTGCGGAAGAAATGACCTTTTTGCCATGATGCGGCAGTTGGGACCGCCTACTCCGAAATCTAACTTGTTTGCAGGCAGAGTCGGCAGGGATTTTCTTTGTTTTTAATTTCTTTTTTTTTTTGCTATAAGGGTTGGTCCTATAAAAAAACTTGTCAATATAAAAGTTTTAGATAATATTAAGACGATTTATAATAAATTTAACCGGATTTGATATCTTGTGAATTGACAAAGTTATGAATATTTTTCTTCTACCCCCCCCCTTTTTTTCCCCCTAGGGGCCATTTTTAATGATATTAAAAATCTGTCATACATAAATTTTCTTCCCTTTTCCTAGAAGTAATAATAACTTTAAACGGATTCGATACGTATCTTAATTGAGACGTTATGGGTTTTTTCTGTTTTTACAAAAAGCCCCCCCCCCCCCCCCCCCCGATTTTGCCCATTAACGAACTTGACCGAGATTTTATGCCCCTTGATTTTATGTATCAGTTTGGAAGAGATTTGTACAGAATTATTGGAGTTATCGTGTCCATAAAAAAGTGACATAGATATAGATAGCAGAGCCGTCCTTAGAGAAAGCGAGGCCGGGTGCAAGAACTTTTGCGAGGCCCTTCCATTCCGACCAGTGTTGCCAATTTAGCTTCTTTTTCTATTCCTCTACGGGAAATTTGTAACAGTAATTTTTCTTTATTTAATGACAGATATTATGTGTGATTAAATAAAGTGAAGATGATGAAATTCTGGTAGAAACTTTGAATAAAAAAAAAATCCTCTAAATTGGCAATATTACTTCTCACAACGTAATCGTCTTTTGGAAAAGCTCGCGTTCGCATGACATAGACAGTTCGCATCAAAGAATACGCTTTTTTAGGTGGTGTGGGGAAGGGTAGTATGTTTTAGTAGAGGTTTATAAAAACTCACACCAATTTCCTTTCATAATACTCGGACCGGGCTCGGTCTATTCTTTTTTTCAGCAGATTTGGAACGAGCGGCAAATTCATTCTGGTCGCCTAATGTCGGAGTGGCTTTTTCTTTATTTTGGGGGGAGGGTGGTAAATTATTAATAATATACAGTCGTTAAAAAAGAGAGAGAGAGAACGTTTTAATACTTTTTAATCTTGATATTTCCGCAGAGTGATGCGAAAGGTGCTGATCGATCTACTGCGAATTGCGTCTATTTTTCGAATTTAAATACAAATTTTGGGAGAGTAGTCATCTACATATTAAAAATTGTATCGACTTTCAAATAAAAATATTTCCGCCAGCCAAGCGACAAACCAACGGTGAGATCCCTGGCTCTGTCAATTTTTTATCGAAGCCCCGATATCGATAATTTAGTTTATTATAAATAAAAGGTGGCAACAACTTAAACACTTATAACTCGAGCTGTAGTTGTCGTAGTACACTCATATTTTGTGTGGCATTTTTTATTTATTATACAGTAAAACCTCCATAACGGACACTCCCGAATAGCGGACACCTCTATTTAGCGGACACTTTTGTGATCCCCAAAAGCTGTATATTTGTACATTCTTAACTCTCAATAGCGGACACCTCCAAATAGCGGACAAATTTTGTGCTCCCGAAGTGTCCGTTATTCAGAGGTTTTACTGTATTACAGTGATAAAGTCTCCCCGTTATAATGATTACGTTTACCACACAAAATAAGAGTGTTTTACGATAATTACAGTTCGAGTTACAAGTGTTTTAAATTATAAGCACCTTATATCTATGATATACTAAAATATGGGGAGCTTATATAAAAAACAACAGACCCCCCCCCCCTCTCCTCTTAAAACGATTACATTTATCATACGAAATTTGTGTGGACTGTGACAATTTCAATCCTAGTTATAAATGTTTGTGGTTATCGGGCCTTTGTATTCACGCTATACTAAAATTTAGGGGGTTTCGATTAAACACACTTACAAAGTACCTCCCCCCCCCCCCCCCTCCTCTTTATAAAGATTAAGTTTACAATACAAAATATGAATGTTCTACGATAATTACAGCTCGAGATATGTGTTTTAAGTTGTCAGTACCTTATATGATACACTAAAATATGGCAGGCGTCGATAAAAAATCGACTGAACCCCCTTCCTCCCTTAAAATGATTACGTTTACCATACAAAATTTGCATGGGCTGTGGCAATTTAGATACAAGTTATAAGTGGTTATGGTTATCGAGCCCTTATATTTGCACTATACTAAATTTTAGGGTCTCCCTCCTGTTAAAAAACCCGACAATGTCCCCTGTCAAATTATGTCAATGTGTTCCGCACACAAAATTTGATCACGCTGTAACAGTTTGATCACGAGTTATAAGAGTTTAAATTTTTCGGGCTCTTTTATTCAGATTTTTATAAAATTTAGGAGGTTGATAAGAAAATGATATTGACCCTCTTGATATTGAAGCATGCAACGTTTCGTGGACCTACGATAATTAAAGCCCGAGCTATAAGGAGGGGAGGTGGGGGGGGGGTGGCATCGACGAGACTGAAGTGCCATGTACTCAAAATTTAAGTATGAAATATATAACTCACAACAAAATAAATAATAAATATTTATCCATTTTGCACTAATTTGTTTTCCGGGCGCGAGGCCTTCCTAGGCGCGAGGCCCTGTGCTGCCGCACCTGTCGCACACCTCTAAGGACGGCTCTGATAGATAGATACATAAAGTTTTGAACTGGGGCTGGTTTTGGGTTCTGGGAGTCACGATCGGCGTAGATATGCAAAAATTCCAACTTAAGGGAGAATGTAATAGGTAGTATTTCGTACGAAATCTACCTAAAAACTGCAACAAAAATCGAAAAAGTACAAAGGAGGGTGGTTAGAAATTGACCTCAGCTATCCAATGCCCCCCCCCCCCCCCCACAAAAAAAAAAAAAAAAAATTCCTTTGTTGACGTTGTGCAAGTTCTCTTTGAAAACCGTTGAAGAGCAATAGAAAAGGCTACAATTTACCAATAGTCTTTCTGAAATGAAGATCAAAGAAATAATTTATAGTTTATATCGTGCAGTTGGGTCTCAACGGAGGCTTATGGCGTGTAGGTGTACATAAGATAGAACTAAGTACAGACGTTGAAAATTATTACTTTCCAAAGCTGTTTTAAATTCAGACCGAAAGTAAAACAATAAAATCAAATTTATCTCTTTAGAATAGAGTGGGAATTCCTCCATGAGTTTATCAAAGTCATAATTGATATCGACGGAATGAAATAGATTATCTGCGTGACAGCTCAGTGAGTGAACAGTGCGTCGACTTTTTGAAGTAGCCAGTTTAGAGTTGCCCAACTTACTTCCACACACACACACACACACACACATATATATATATATATATATATAATATTCAGTGTGTTGGGGAATACTTTCATTGTTAACTAATTATTACATACTTAATCATTATTTAATAGTTTAAGTTGGTGTTATGGTAATGCTTCATTTATGGTTATATATATATATATATATATATATATATATATATATATATATATATATATATAATGGACTGGGCACTTTGCAAGAAGACAAGACAATAGATGGAACACACATCCTACAGTGGTATCCCAGAGATGTAAAATTATTAAGAAGGCAACCTCAAGTAAGATGGAGTGACGAAATCAGGAAAGTGGCCGGTGTTAATTGGATGACTAAAGCACTAGACAGGAAACAATGGGAAAATCTGGGGGAGACCTACATGCAGCCGTGGATTGAAAACTGGACTGGACTGGACATAATATCGTTTTATTAAGTTTTAATGTTAAGTGCAATCTCTAATTTCTATTAGCTCTGAAAATATTTATAATCAGCAATAAGTTGGCTATTTTGAAAATATCGGATATTTACGAACTCCCAATTCAATTCCCTCCCCCCACCCTCTCTCTATCTGTCTATGTGTGTGTTAAAATCGATCTATTTATTTTTTTAACTCTGATTTTCAACTGACACAGTAGATACCTGAGCTATTTATTACGTTTTGTTACTACGTTGAAAAAAGTTATTCAAAGGGTACGTTTTGGTTCTGTATATTTAATTTTGTTTCTTAATTTTGCAATAAATCTCTTCATGTATATTCTATTCATAATGTTCCATTACACCTATTTATTATCTTTAGATATTTAATATCTGTTCATTTTTATTCAATTTTCTTTAATACTTTTGCACCGTATGCACATTGAATTTTTTCTTCATATAACTTTATGTATTCTATTTATTTCATTATATAATTAAATATTTAACATATTACACATTATAATACAAATATTTAACATATTTCTTATATATAATTAAATATTTAACAATTAAACAAATGTTAGAATCTACATTTAAGGCTAAGGTAGGATTGAAAAGTAGAAGTAAAAGTAAGTTATTTCAATAGCATGCTATATTTAAAAAGATAATAAAAGTTATAACCATTCTCTGGCGATTGCTGTATGATGATAATAAGGAAAATTGCACATATGACTGTATAAATCAAAGTAAATGAATTATAGTGATTAAATTTTTGAAATAATATTATAATTATATTAAGATTTTACATTGCGATTTCCACCATTTGGGGTGGTGTTATAGCTTTGCGTATGGATTTTCATTTTTAGAAACAGGAGTAGTATTCTCTTACATATATTTTCCTAGTTAACTGTTTTCGTTTTGACAAATTTACAATTTATCGAGGATAAATCTTTCTGTAGCAAAATATTTTATACCCAAATAGTCCGTCGGGCCCAAGTTCTCTAAATACTTTAAAGCGGCCCTGTTTATTGTTAGTTTTTTACCCCAAGAATTAAGTTTGTGTGGCACACTTCACGAAGACTTGCTTAACCCTTTTAGTGCCAAGGAGCGCCGTCGCGCTCCTCTCGCTCTGTGTTTTTATTATCATAGTATAAAATCTTCTGAAGAGAATGTTGAAAAAATTATGAATATTGGTGTATTGTAACGGAAATGGTGAATATTTCTCTTGTTCATATAAATTATCTATAAAAATGCACTTTTTTACTGGCATTTTTAGCATATATTGGTAAACTATGTATGGCACTAAAAGGGTTAAAAATTTATATTCCAACGGGTATCCCAAGAAAGAGGAATCCCCACTATGCGTAATCTAACAGGGTTCCCAGCATCATGGAAAGTCAGGGAAAATCTGGAAAGTCATGGAATTTCAAAGTAGTCAGGGAAATTTTAAAATATATAGAAAAAGTCAGGGAATTTACAAATATTTTCTAAAAAGTCATGGAAAAGTTTTGGAGAAAAAAGGATGCAAAATCCATCATATAGTCTCGGAGAAAAAATAAAGAATTTTGAAGAGTGATCACAGAAAAAAAATCTCTAATGTTTGACAAAGGATTGCAAAAATAAGCGACAAATTTCGTTGTATGCCCGTTTGGTCAGAGAATGTTTTGAGATTTGGTCAGGGAAAGTCAGGGAATTTGCAAGTCATGTTTTGCTGGGAACCCTGTCTAATGGCGTAAATATCAGTAATTCAAAATTTATTTCTTCTTTCTATCAGCTCATTTAATTTCACAAGAAATAAAAATATATTTTCTAATGTAAAAACCGCGTAAAATATGCGGCACTACTGCTCGTTTAGCGGAGTTTTAAAATGTGACCGAGAAAGAGTATCAATTTTTAAAAAGTTAAGTGGCCTGACTTTGAATGAGTCATTTTTAGGAGCGTTGTGTAGAGTGCATCCGCCGACACCGGATGTAATTTGTTACGTCATCTTCTACTTCTACTTTCTCTTTCAATGTGAATGTTCTTAGATTTATATCCACAGTGTGAAATTTGTTTTGATTCTTTAATTTTGTCTATCATGAGATGATTCTGTATGTATCGACGTAATTCTTATTTATCGCTCTCTGTCGCACTGTGTGCACGCGCGCTTTTTGGCAGGTACCATTTTAGGGACTGACCTAGGCTCGCAAAGAAACATGGGCCCCGCAGTTATGCCGGGGATGTGCTTATAGTGCATCATTAAAACAAAAAATTGGAGAAGGGAATGCATAAAAATAATTTTTGAGTCCTTCAGGATGCATAATTTTTCTTTTGAAACATCACAAAGGAGGTAATTATTTGTATAAAATACATTAAATCTGTCTTATTTCTAGAAGAGAACCCACTTTATCTGTATATATGTGTGTGTGAAAAAAAGCCGTCTGTGTCCCAGGGATCCAGGACATTAAAACTATTTAAAATATCTTATAATCCTCTAAATGTCTAAATTACATAAAGATGTTGCCTTCTCTTTTTATTTTATTATTTTTTTTAATTACATTGCACGTAACATGTTATTCATTGTATTAAAAAAAAAAAAAATACACATAAGAAAATTACACATCAGTTTTATTTAAAACTGATTTCCTAATTACAGTGGCATACATGTAGTGTAGTAAATGAGAGTGGGACCCCAAAAATTCATGTCTTGGGCTCTAAATTGTGTAAGTCGAACTCTGGATGCATTATGATTTTGACTTCGAAATGTTATAAATGTCTATTTGCGTTGAGTTCTCTATATATTTTGTATGCGCATTTAATAAATTGTAAGCAAAATAATAATAATAATAATAATAATAATAATAATAATGAATATAATAACATATTAGAACTAATTTAAGCCATATAAAAAAGTAACTAGTTTTTATAATGAAAATGTCTAAAAAAAAAAAAAAACATTTGTGTTTGTATACATTAGCTTGGTTTAAAATCGTTCGCTTTACCGCTTTAACATCGTTCATTCGTTTTTCAAATTCGTTCAGTGTATCGCAGATTTGTCATTCTTATGCTGTGCATTTCTAATAAACTGTGTTAAAACTCAAATCTATGCATTAACTTCATTTTTTATGTAATGTTAAATTGTGGAAGAGTGTAATTTACATTTCGTAAAAAATAACGTTCTCGTATGTTTAGTGGTTGTAATTTTAAGAAAATAGTTATTTTTAGTAAATGATAAGTATGCTCCGTGTAAGTGGTCTGCCATGATTAACATTGACCTTGCTTTGCTCTCATTTTTAATTAACTTTCACCTCAAAATTATCTTTGTCCCATTGAGAATAGCAAAAAATAAATCGTCCACTTACAATGCTAGAATGTTTTTGATTAATTCATATATTTATTTATTATCATTATTTTTTTTAATTAATATATTAGACTCTGAAATTGCATTACTCTTTCCCCCAACCGATCATGGTGTTAATATTACCAATGCACGAAATAGCCTTATAGCTGAGAGTCAGATATCCCGTGGCTCTTACAGGAAATGTGTTTCCAGCTAAATGGAACTGGGATTACCACCTCTCCCGCTTTCTGCCCGTCTCTTTTATTACATCAACCTAGAAATTAAATTCCCTGCTGTTGTAATGAGGAGAGAAACCATATTGCTTTCTGCACCCCTTTACTTTATTCTAATCAAATCCTTTCCCAGTGCGACGGCTTGGGCAACGCCTTGTTGCCATGGTGACGGGACTCTACTCTAGACTGTTTGTATAACTTGTTGCTGGCGGTTTGAAGACTCCAGCCATGCATTGAAAAATACCAGACAGTCCCAGAATAGTTAAACCTTTTTACTCTTCTTTTTCCGAAATGTTAATGCTGTTGTTCATCGTTAGCTTTAAATGATCTTGACTATTTCTCAATAATCTTCGCAGTATGAAATCTCTTAGCGTACTTTAATGGTTTGGTAAAGTAAATCTTAAGATGTACAGATAAAAAAAAAATATTTTTAGCTGGCATCAAAATGGAAAAGTTATACCAGTAATCGCTGAAATAGACAAGAAAATAGACACAACTTAAAACGACTATATTTTGGACGAGAGGCAAAATACTAGCATTTTTTTTGTATCAGGGTCATAATCAGTTTTAAAGTCAGAGGGGGCTTTAAAAAAAAAAATTTAGTGGGGTTAATTCACAGCTTGTCTTTTGTCATTTACTTTAATTATATATAAATATAGACAGAAATAGCAAGCCCAGCCGGTCATCAAATTTTTTATTACAAGTTTTAAAACTTTTAAATGTAATACAGATGATATTATTATTGAAAGATTATGAAGTCTAGAGAGCGCTCAGCTCAACCCCCCCACCCCCCCGTCTGGTTACGGCTGTTTATTGCTGTAATATAAAACTACAGTACTTTGGCCAAGTTTTAAGACTTAGTGAGTTTTGGAATAGAAGAATGTTATGTTACTTACCCATCATACGTAGTATAGGGTAAGTCTTGTAATCGTTTTGAAAATCGAAATTTTTTTTTGACGGATTTACACGTTTCAGACACTGGAGATTCCGAAAAACATATTTTTAGAAACAAAAAATTGCCGTCCGTCTGTGTGTGTGTCTGTAAACGCTCTATCTCCCGAAAAAATTGAGATAGAGACTTGCAATTTGGTATGTACTTAGTATGTAATAATGGGAAGAAGCCTATTTCATTTCAGTAACTTCGATTAACCGGAACTATTTTTTTCGGACTCTCGAAATATTCGTTCTGATAAAAGGTATATAAAAATTTTCGAAATTGTTTATTTTAAGAAATGAATATAAAAGACAATAAAAAAACATAAATTTTGCATAAAGCATGAAGTCGATCGGATAATTAGTTGCCGAGATATTTGGAATTCTATTTCCCACACTCTTCGATTTTTCATGACCCTGTATTTCATCCAAATTTCACTTCAAAGATATATTTTAATTGGAAATTTGACGCTTAATCAGATGCAATAAACCGCTAGTTAATAGGATAATTATTCTTAGGAGTTATAAGGAAAAACCTGTTTCAAGCAATTCAGTAATCGAGCTTTAAAGCGAGGCTAACGAAAAAGAAAGGCTACCGCGGTGCTTTACGCGTATCTTTTTTTACAGACCGCAAGAGTCACGTGTTGCTCGAATCTACCAATGCAGGTGTACGAAAAAAGCAACACGTCACTCTAGCGGTCTGTAAAAAAAGATAAGTGGAATGCACCGCGGTAGCCTGTCTGTTTCGTTAGCCTCGCTTTAAAGTTTATGACGTCATCAAGCCACAATTTTATTTGAATTGCAATGCATTTTATAAGTAGTTTACACATTTTAATTTTAATATTTTATATTATGCATATCCCTGATGGGTAAGTATTACGGTGGCCCCCAACGACTAGTTTACTATTGTACTCGTCCGAGCATTAAAAAAAAATCTAAATTATAACCCATGGGGGCCGTATAACAATTTAAAAAGCAATTTAAGCAAGCTTACAGCTTGCAAAAGTGTACAAGCATTTAAGAATCGAGGCATATCTCACACACACACACTTTGCGCACCTTCTGTGGTGATACATATCGTAATCTAGCGATCTTCCGGACAACTATACTTATGATGACACTTTTCCTGTAGCAAGACTCACCAAAGTCAGACAATTTAGGGGAATAACCGTTATTTCGGCAATAACAAATTGAAATTTTTGGAGTTGTCACTTTTCTTGCGGGTTAGCGATATTGTATCTTTTCAGGGTGTCCCAAAAAGGTTGAAACGCGCTTTAATTTTTTTTACCCGTTAAAGATACATAGACAGTGTAAATTACTAAAAGTGTTTAAAAATAAGGTAGGAATTAAGATTATGTTGAAGAAGCCTACTATTAATTTTCAAAAAATTGCTTTTTAAATTGTTATACGGCCCTATGGGTTATTATAATTTAGACTTTTTTTAAATGCTCGGACGAGTACAATAGTAAACATAACATTCTTCTACGACCAAAACTCACCAAGTCCTAATACTTTTAATTTTTAAAATTTCGGAGCTTTCCGGCACAAAAAACGAAGAGACTTTTATGCAGTATATCCTGTGAAAACGGGCCCTTTTAATAAACGGGCCCTAATAATTTTACTGTGGATTTTTAATTGTTGGCAACTGCTATAACGAAAAATGTTTAAATTTAATAGGAAAAGGCTGTTACGTTTTTGGTTTTTTATCTCTATATATTAAAATAATACGGTTTTTTCAAATTTTATGATTTTGAGCGTCATAGTATATATTCAGCTATGTGTACACAAATTTTCATGCCTGCAAGTTCTATAGTTTCTGAGAACCGGTTTTGTGACGGACAGACAACGAAGCGGGAATAGTGTGGTTTCGTGAGGTGAACGAAACCCTAAAAATACGCTTTTACGAATGAATAGTTTAATAATTAATTTACGACTATACGTTGCGAAATCAATGCAGAAATAATACTACCCATACCAAATTAATATGTATTGTATCGGACATTTTGCGGAATAAACATGAATTGCATTTCAAATGCTAGGCGTTGATTTTAAAGATAAACATTGAATGATTATAAAAGAATGTTTTTTAAATTACTTTTATGCTTATTTCAACATTGTATTTGAGTAATAATAAAATTTTATTATTTATTTCTACATAATAATTCATACTGTTAATGAATAAAGACATATTTTTTATTCATTTCTTCGTAAAAATAACGTTTCTAGTTTTAAAAGGGGTGTAGAACTTACATTTTGAATTCCGAAGCTTTCACTCAAGTACGTAATAAACTTTTTTTTAAGGAAAAAATAAATAAAAAATTGTATATAGCAGGAAATTTGGTATGTCATTTCTAAATCTACCCTATATATATAAAATCCTAATGAAACGATTTTATGAAACGAATTTGTGAAACGATTTTATGAAACGAATTTATGAAACGATTTTATGAAACGACTGATTATGTTTCAGGTCTATTTTTAATAAAATATTAAACGCTTGATAGTGAAATTAATACCAATTGTCCATAAAAATCCGCGGATGTCAAAACTGGTAATAGAATTTTGAAATTGGAATTAGTTTTCGAGATATTAATTTTTTTCTAATTTTAATGACATTTCTGTAATGACGGCAACTAATTACTCAAATTTTTTTGTGACAAAAAAGGGAAAAAAATTGAAAAGGATCCCGGTAGGGATCATTGATTTCTTTTTATTCGTCATTTTCAAATTGAAATTGAATTTATCTTTTATTTCAATCGATAATGAAGACAAGATTGTGATTAAATTATGTTTTTCAGGAAAATTTGAAAAAAAAAATCACATTTCTATCGTCGGGATTCAATCGTCTGTCAGCATTTAATTTAATTTATTCGGTGCTTTTCCAGTATACTGGGCCTTGATGAAATAGGGAAAATAGCCTTGGCAGAAAAGGAAATTTGGCAACAGACTTTTTGTCAACCTATTAATTTTGTCATTTCGTATACAGAAGCATTTTTTCAATATTTATACAATTTGTTTAGCGTAAAAGGTCATTTATCCTATTTTATATATAATCAGAAGTAATTTGTATAGAAAAACAATAATATACGTATAATTAAAATACGCATATAAACAAAAAAAAAATCGTCGAATTTGTTTCCATGGCTCTTTATGTCATTTGGCACCAAATCTCACTTTCTGATGCCTGAAGTGCGCCAAGCTTTTTAAAAAAGCGCCAAGACCCCTATAATAGAAAAGCACCAAAAGTTCATTGGGTTTGTTTTCATAACTTTTGGCAACAAATCGATGTATATTAACGAATCTATCCCTTTTTGAAGCTCGAATTACGCCAAACCTAAAAGCAAAGGATCATATACTGGAAAAGTACAAAAATTTTCTTATGGACAATATTCAAGTGACAACATAGTGTAAAATTATCGCGGATAGCAAATTTGTTTAAATATCTCATCAATTGATGCCAAATAAATGCAGGCATGCATGAACAAAATATATAATTAATTTTGTATGATAAATAATTATTAGAAAATTCGTATATACATATTAATTAAAATAAATAATTTGTATATTTAAAATAACATGAAAATATGCATGATGGTGCACTAAAATAGAGAGAAAATTAAAACCTGTTACTGAAAATATCAACATAGTACTTTTCAATATCGTGGTTCTTAATGCTATTCACAAGCAGATGGAATTTTTCTTATCCTTAAAAGCAAAGGAAGAATAGAATACAGATCGTTGTTATAAATGTCCGAGAGGTAGCCACAATTTAAACCTAACCATTTTATACAAGCTGTTTTTCAAGTTGTAATTGATTTTACTTATCAATCCCGAAAACAGTCGTCAGTTTTCGCAACAGCTGTGTATGAGGCCATGATAATCAAAAAATGCCCCATTAAAACGTTAAAAGCATGGCAAGCCAATTACAGATTTACCAATATTTTTAAAACAAAGCACGCTGTCATGTTTTTAGAGGCCTCGAAGTCTGAGCGGGGGTTGGCGAGCGTAGCTCGCAGGGGGTAGGCCCCCTAGTATGTATATATATATATTTATGAAAGAGATTTATGTTAGGCATACTTTGAGTTCTATTTTTTATGTTTTATAAACAAAATAAATTATTTCTTTAGTCGTTGTCCAAGTCAATACTTGGCCTCAAATATGAGTTATTTCCGCAATGATATGGTAAGTTTGGAAGAAAAATTTTCATGCTTATAAGACTTCTGCTAATTGTGCGCCAGCAGGGTGTATCGCAAGTCAAAAAGTGAAAATAAATGACCATTTTCGTCATTTTAGATCATCTTAGAAGTATATATTACAAAAATACAATTTTTAAAGGTGGTAATAGATACATGTTTTTTCTTTCATCCCCCCCCCCCCCCCCCCGAGATCATATAGGAGAAAATTAGTTGTTTATAGGGGTTTTTAAAGTTTCGTTCATATCACGAAATCCTATTCGTCCCGCTACGTTGTCTGTCCGTCACAGAGCCGGTTCTCAGAAACTATATAACTTGCAAACTTGAAATTTTGTGTACTTATAGCTCAATACCTACTATGAAGTTGAAAATCATAAAATTAAAAAAAAATCGTATTTTAATAAAGAGAAAAAACCAAAAATCTTAACAGCCTTTTCCTATTAAATTTAAACATTTTTCGCTATAGTAGTTACCAACAATTAAAAATCCACAATAAAAAAAATTTTCAAGGTTCGATCCAGGCAAAATTTGGGGCCTATTTAGGGGCTTCTTCACAAAAATCAATTTGATAAAATGGGCGCCTTTACAAAATTCTTTAACAAAACAGGCCACATCACAAAATTCCTCTTAATAAAATATGGACTTTTACGAAATCATAAAAACTTACTATTTATTAATTATTTATTATTTTGTGACTTTTTCAAATGTTTAATTTGTAAACAAACAAGTGCATCATACAGGAAAACTTCAGCTAAAGGATTTAAAAAGTTTTTGTTAAATAAATGCTTAGTTCGAATTTGAGTAACTGCATTTCAACTATCGTTACAAGATGTTACTTTTTACAAAAGTATTACAAATTTCACAAAAATAACCTTTATTTTTAAAATGGGCCCCTTTTCCTACAATAATTAATTGTCTATTGAAAGATTTCCACGTGAAAATGAAAATGAAATAAACAGTTTCACCAATTGGAAAAAAATTAATATGACGTCATATTGGTAATAAAACGGAAATTTTGAAACATTTCTCAATAATACAGGGAGTATGAGTGTGTGTAAGTATAGAAAGCAGATTAATATGACGTCATTAAAGAATGAAAATCTGACATCATATTGGAAGTTTAACGGATTTTTTCAAATGTTTGAGAATAATATACAGAGACTATCAATATGAGTAATAGAGAAAGCAAGTAGATATGACGTCAGCAAGTGATTATAACGTCATATGAGTTTGAGGAACGTATTGGATCATGATAAAAACCGGATTATGGAAATATTGGCATATTTTATCATTTTGAAGGTTTCTATACAACAACATGTTTAATTTTGAAATTGATTTTTTTTTTTTTTTAAATATCGCATTTAGTCCACATGACAGATATTATTATGACAGTATAATAGCGGACTTCGCCCGCTATCAGACCGGTTCAGATTTTCGAAAAAACGAGAAAAATAGACTGGTAAATTTTTACTTTATAAAAAAAACATCACTTTTTTTTGGGGGGGGGGGATGAAATTTATTTGGATTTATTAAAGAGAGGATAAAGTGTTTTGAAAGGAATATTAAACGAAATCCTTTGTGCGATCTTCGATCACACTTACCCACTTGTTTTTTCCCACTGAAAGACGAATCCCTTCTTCTTTCGCCTCCCCCCCCCCTTTCTGTTTCAGCCCTGTCCTCACCACAACTGGTATTAATAATTTCCAATGACTATTTTATCAACTTCTGTTTTTGTAATATATGCATATATATATTTAAATGTTTTGATTTAAAACTTTCTTATTATGTAATGTGTATAAAAATGTAATTTGATCTTCCTTCACCCTCATCTGATATCAGAATTGTTACCATGTGGCTTATTGTACTTCGTCGCAAATGCTATTGAATTGTTGCAACTCTGCCCTAACTAAAAATAAAATGAAGTCATCGACTCTTATTTTAAGATACGATGTACCTTTTTTTTTTTTCTTTTAACAACTCCCATTAAACCATCAGCTTGTTATTTTTTCTTTGTACACGTGCCATACGAACTGAGCTATTGTTTCTGTTAATTCCTTTGTATTTTCTTTTTCTTGACAATGATACTCATTTAACCCCGGTAATTAGCTTGTTCTGGCAGTCAATTTTTTTTAATTGCCTTTGTTACTTATCCCACTTTGTATAACCTTCCCTAGTCTACAAGTCGTAAGTTCCGTGATTGAGGAGAAAGCGTAAAATTCAGTATTCTTCAGCCGGGACAGTAAATAAGAACACGGAAATTCATGTGCAAGCATGTTATAAAAATTTCAGAGCTGCCAACCTTCTGGTTTTATTTTGTTCCAATGAAATCGGAATTTTTTTTGTAATAAAAGAATTTATAACCTACAAGAAACATTTCATTAAAATTTTCTGGTTCAAATTAGAGTTATTTGACTTAAAATAACCAGAAGGTTGGCAGCTATGCCATACTTATAAAAATATGTTATTTTGATTTTTGAATATAAATATGATGAAACTCTGGGCGGTCAATTCTTATTTTTAACACTAACATAGTTGAAAAGTGCTTATATATTTTCGGTTAGTCTGTCTATTCGCCTGCACGCACTTTACCTTTCGTAAATATATTTACACTACTACGATATTGATATGTTATTGAGGTTTATTATAGCATGTTCTCCGATGAAAATGAAGTGTTTTTTAGCATTTATAGTTCGTTATAGAAGCATTTATAATTCGTTTACGGGGAATTCCGAAAGAATTCTGATACATTGTAGGGGTGCGTCTTTAATCATAATGTAGGAGTATATGTGAGTGAACACGATAACTTCCAAACGGCACTTCCGATTGAGCTCCCATTTGGCGAATATGTTGTAGACCACTGTAGTTAAGAACTGTATAGATTTTCATACAAAAACGGTTGATTGCTTATTAGGCATTTAAACCATTTCGCGACCAGTTCTATAGGGAAAATCACTATGGAAATGTGACAAAGTATAAGTGATAAATATACAGATGACCTAATCAAGTATTAGTGTCTCAGATGTAACGTCTATAAATTCGAAACGAAAGGCCCTGTGTTCGAATCCAGTTGATTCTATTAATTGTATCAGAAATTTATGTGAATCCATGTTATTCTATAAAATATTCAGCAATTCTTATTTTTTTTTTTAATTAAAGGATAATAATTGTTTTCTATACTTTATGTAAATCTATGATAAGTATTGCAGAAAAGTAAGCTGCAATAAATAAATTGCGAACGAAAAGAAACTGTCCACATTATATCATATACTAATGTGTTTTTGTTCTTTTTTAATTGGTATTTGAAAAAAAGCTTTTCTATCTGAACTCCCCCCCCCCCTCATTTTCAGGCTGAAAACAGTTTAATTTTTTCAATACCAATTAAATCACGAACAAAGACTGTATATCAGTGTATTCATTACATTTATTTACAGAATTAGAATAAAAATAAAACATTAAGTACATTAAGAAATTTTTATTACTGTTCCTACAACGTACTAACAGATCATGTTAAAATTTTACTTATTTGACCAACAACAATATATGGACATTAAAACAATCTTTTAATGCCAACAGAAAATATCAAGATACAATAAAAAGTTTTCACCAAAAATCTATATTCTTTGCGGCCTCCTCATATACAAATGTTTCGATGAAGTATAAAAGCAATGGAAAGTGCGAAATGGAAAAGTCTGTTTTATGTCAAGCATGAATCGGAATAAAACATTTTTATGTCAATGCATCAATTAGAAACACAATAGTTTGGCCTGTTTTTAAAAGTTTCTAAATATCAAATAGCAGTATTAAAATTTCAGTTAGAGGGATATAGTCTTCTTCCAGGGTAATTCAAAATATTTTAAAGCTACACAGTAAAACAACCTTCACTAATTTCATTAAAATTAATAATTAGAAAAGAAGACTATTTAAATTTATTTGAAATTAAAATATAAACTCATTCGCTTGGTTAATTTGAAATATTTTAATCATATAAAAAATATATATAGTTAAAAATTAGAGCAATATCTTCAGATTCAAGTTGTAAATGTGAATTCTTTTTTACTTACTGAAAACATGAAATAAAACAAAATTGTCTTGCGTTATATGAGCACTCACTTACACTAACCGCAATTAATTTAACAAATATCCTATACTATATAAAATATCCTAGCTATTACCTTAATTTACCCATTTGGTAAAATAAAGCACCTAATTTTTTTTATTAAAATTCTAAAATTGTAAAAGATAGTCTTTTTATACAGTATTCTTTTAAACATATCTATTCCGGATTATACACAATATTCTGGAATATATACAATATCCATTTAATAAATTTGGAGCATGTATTACACACACATAAGATGATTATTATATGTTTTAATTTTCGGTGAGCATGAAAAAATATTCTTTTGTTAGTAAAATGTTTCAAAAGAAGCACCAATTTTCCAGCTTTATGAATTGGTACGCTATTACTGAGTTTAGAGTGATTCAAAGTTGAATTTATTTGATTTAAATTGAAAAAAAAAATCAGATTTAAAGACAAACTTTAGTTGTTATTAATTAGCTTACATTTATAAGTAATTAAAATTGAAATTATATTTAAAAAGTATATAAAAACACATTTCAAACCATTACTAACTATGAAATCATTATTTTTATTTTCCAAATCTTTCCATAAATAAACTACATTGGAAATTGAACAGTTTGTTATTTGCATGTGCATAAGGAGGTAATGAGATCTCTACATAAATATCAACAAAAATACTTTTGAATAATTTATATTTATTTTTTTCTAAAGTTTTCCCATACCCTCTCAGAAAGTCTCCATGTTTTCCATTCACTTAAGGTTTATGTATTTTCTAATAGGTAAATATATGCATTAATCATTTCCCAATTGAGATTCTATTTTTAATTTAGGATTTTTATTTTAAAGTTTATTATTTGATTTAAATAAAATTCAAAAAGCATGGATTTTGAGTTTTCAGTCTCTTCTACTTCTTAAATTTACAATGTATTTTTGGCAAAACATAATATTTGTTACAAAATATCTTGACCTAAATAAAAAAAAAAAAAAAAAAAAAAAATTAAAGCTTATTTAAAGCAATGATTTAAAGAAAATCAGTTGATTTAAATAGTGGTTTAAATCAACAACCCCTTCTTATTTTTTATTACTTGTTAAAAATTATGCTTTGAGTATTTTACACCAAATAAAATATTAAGTTTAATAAAAATCGTAAACTATTATAATGAGCGGCAAGTTTATGCAATTGCATACAGAAAACGAAAATCGAAAAACTCAAAATTTTCATCAGATAGATATCTTTAGAAAATAAGGTACATCGTTCCCACAGGATTAATATGGAGAAAGGAAAACTGAGAGGAGATCTGACTGATCAACATAGCTTCGAAATATGTGCTACAAGACCTAGAGGTCACTCGTATCATTCAGTTTGGTAGGTCAAGAAACCATCTTCAGTATGCATCATTCTCTACCACTTTTAAATAATTGATACCCTCCCCCAGTGAAAACCTGTTCCGATTCGATTCAACGAGTTTTCTCTTGAGCGTTTACTTTCTCTCTCCAAACACGTTTGAATTCCTGTGTTACCTCTATAATTCTTCCGAGGTATTCATTTTAATATAATGAGGCCCTAACGAGTTTGCCCTTCAGCGAATTTTCTATGTCTAAAATATTCAAGGCTTTTTTTTAAAATAGAAATATAGCTTAAATCTGACTCTGTTTTTATACAGTTTTTTTTTAAAAACACTTTTTATTCAAGACTAATTTCTACAAAATTTATTTTATCTTTTTCTTTCTTTTTTTTGTTCATTAAACAGGAGTAGTACTCAGACAGATTTCTCCGAAAAGGTTATCAAGGTTGACGTTTTGTAAAGAATTTCGGGATGCAACAGCTAAAAACTAGTCGTTGGGAGCCACCGTAATACTTACCCATCATGGATATGCATAATGTAAAATATTAAAATAAAAAATGTGTAAACTACTTATAAAATGCATTGCAATTCGAATAAAATCGTGCCTTGATGATGTCATAAACTTTAAAGGCTCGATTACTGAATTGCTTAAAAGAAACATCGTTAAACAAAAACAATAATCCTATTAACTAGCGGTTTATTGCATCTGATTTAAAAGCGTCTCATTTCCAATTAAAATATATCTTTGAATTGAAATTTGGATGAAATACAGGGTCATGAAAAATAGAAGAGTGTGGAAAATAGGATTACAAATATCTCGGCAACTCATTATCCGTTCAACTTCATGCTTTATGCAAAATTTGTTTTTTTATTGTCTTTTATATTCACTCCTTAAAATAAACAATTTCGAAAATTTTTATATACCTTTTATCAGAACGAATATTTCGAGAGTCCAAAAAAAATAGTTTCGGTTAATCGAGGTTACTGAAATTCCATAAGCTTTTTCCCATTATTACATACTAAGTACATACCAAATTTCAAGTCTATATCTTATTTCAATCAGACACACCGACGGACGGCAAATTTTTTTTTTCTAAAAATATGTTTTTCGGAATCTCCAGTGTCTGAAACGTGTAATTCCGTTAAATTTTTTTTTTTCGATTTTCAAAACGATTACAAGACTTACCCTATACTACGTACGATTGGTAAGTAAAATGTAGTTATGCGACAGCAACAGTCGCTGTCATGCCTACCTACCAATTTCATACTTTTGTGTTTAAAAATGAGTCCGTGGAATGTGTTAAAAAGTTTCCGGTTATTGAGCGAGGAAAAATATTCTATCGAGAACCGCCGTAGAGACGAAAATAAAATAAGTTGCTTACTCTTGTGTCTTCATTCTGTGATCAGAATGATATAAGTACGCGTTAGTTCTAGTAGGGGAGACCGGGGCTTGTTGGCCCATTTTTTCTTCAATATTTATTTATTTTATTTTATAATTTTTTGGGCAATTAGCGCACCTTAAAGCATAACTACGTAGGAAAATTTTTGAAAAATATTAATTAATAGTTTCTATATGAAGCTCAAAAGGACATGAAGTCACAGGGCTAACCTGCCTCGCGAACGGTTGGCCTAGAACTCCTATAATAGGTGTCTTAGGTTGGCCCACTAAATAGATTTTATTTTCGGATTGCTAACGGAAATGAAAAAAACACATAACATATCAAATGTAATTTTAATTTGGTATATAAAGGATACAAAGTATAAGAAAAGATGTTTTGTTCAGCTTACTTACTGCCTTCATCGAAATCTTTCTCATCATGACAATGAATGCAAACATAAAATAAATGTCCACAGTGACACATGATTCATGTGCCCACCATTTACACCTGATACATTGAATCCACTCATGATTTACTATTTTTGAATGGTTTAAAACAACAAAGACAGAGAATTCTTTGTCTTTTTGTTCTTCTTCACTGGACAGATCTACTGCTTCTTTGATTCATCTCTTGTTCAACTTCACTTCGAGAAGAGCCAATTTTATTGTCTCTTCTGGAATCTTTCCCCTGTCTTTTTTAACATAATTACAAACCATCATGGCATATATAGCTGAGGTAGTAAGCATAGACAAAATTTAAATTGGGACCCATATTAATTGCAAATTGTTTTTAAAGAAATCTTAAATAATGTTACTTACAGTTTTTATTAATATTAGATAATACAATAAACTAATACAATAATTTTATAATAAAAATTCTCTAAATAAACTTTCGGAAACTTCCTAGCTTTCAACAAACAACTAGTCCTCGAGTCTCCTTTACATTACGCGGTTTTTTCGTCAGCTGTTTACGCAATAAAAAAAAAAAAAAAAAAAAAAAATTTGTGAATTCAGATAAGTTTTATAAATTTTAAATTATATAAAAATTTGATTTTTTATGGAATTTTAATATTACTTTTATTATTTTCTGTTTATAAAGCCGAGCTCCTCCGATTTACGGGTCTAGTCTTATTTGCCTATTAGTTAATACTACCCTGCCCAGTAACACACTTAATTAAGGAATTTTATTGACTTTTATAGCATTATGAATGTAGAAAACAAACTTAGGCTGCGGGGCATGGTGGTTCAGTCAGCCAACTTGCCCCATATCACCATTTTGGCTTTTGATCGTCGTATCAAAATATTCTGTTTATATTTTTAAAAATCAGTAGGTAGAAAATAAGCTGTGAACAATGGTCTTTTGCTATTTAAAAAAAAAAAAAAAAAAGCTAATTTGGAAGCAAATCGGATTATTTATAAGTGCAAAAAAAAAAAAAAAATCTTAGTGAAAAATTAAAAAATTGAAGTGGCTTTCGTTTGATTGCTTCTTCACTGTTGATGCTGTTGTGGGTGAAAGAAGACGTTATAAGACACATGTCACTTAACTAGTAACACTATCCTTCGGATAGTTTGAAAAATATCGTGGATGGGCCAACGTCCCCCGGTCTCCCCTAAAGAACAGATGAACCTAAAATGAGTATAACCTAACGACTGTTGTTACCTTGGAATAAGAAATGCAGCAGAAAGATATGGCAAAAGTATAAAGTTTTTACATGTGTTCAGGTTCTTTCCCCCTTCCCCCCCCCCCCCAAAAAAAAAAAAAGGATTTATTTTTTGTCTTTATAGGCATGATTGTGTTGTTCTTTTCGCCAGAACCTTGAAATTTCTCCGTTTAATGCAGGATTTCATCATAAATAGGGTATGTTTTAAAAAACTGAAAATAAAAAAAAACTGAATGTTTTGTTACATCTTCAATCAAGATGCGCCGCGCAAAGAGGAAAAAAAAAACTATACTGTAAAATGTGTTGATGAAATCACAAAGTACTGGGTAACAATTATTCCATTTTAGCAGGTTCACCCTTTTAACGCTTTCCAACGTAGTTGAAAAGGTGTTTATAAATTCGGTTTGCTGGCCGTGCTCTAATAACTTGCGTAACTGTACTCGGAATGCCATATTATTTATGTTATTGAGAATTACTATAGGTTGTTCGGTATTGAAAATGAATTGTGTAGTATTTATAGTTCGTTTACAGGGACACTCGAAAGAATTCATTTACATATATATATATATAATGCAAAACACTTATATAATATGTGTGTGTGTGTGTACCAGTAATAGAAAAGTGGGGTTGGGAATGAGGATCGCCCCCGCCCCTCCACCACCGCACCATTCCGCAGTCTCCGTCCCACCCCTTCCCTTCTTCTATATGAGGGTGGTGCAGCCTCCTCCACGTAATTTTCGACTCTAGCTTCTTCAGGTGTGAAAAGGGCTATTTGTATTTTTTAGAGATTTTCTTCGGTTTTCTCATATAACTTTACAGAATATCTTAAAATTAGAAAGGGTAAATTCAACGCAATTTTTTATGTTGGTAGCGCCACCTAGCTGAATTTTTTATAATTAAATAAATCTAATAGATTTTTCGATAATTTTTCTGTATTTCCCCTTGTTTAAATTGGCTAAATTAACTCAACTGGCAGGTATCATAATTTAGCAGGATATTGGTAAATTAAAATTGATTTTTCTACAAGGACCATACCCATTTTAAAAATGCTTACTTGGGTTATGTATCTTCTTTATCTTATTAAACGGTGAAGCTTCGTTAAACATTCTTGAAGTTTTGGAAAGTGTTTCATATTCTATGCTTGACGCATGATTTTTTCTTTCTTTTTCTTTTTTCAGAATATAAATTTCCAAAATTGTCGGAGATCATGTAAAAAGTACTCCTATCAAATACTCTCTCAGTTAATAATTGATTGCAGTTTTCATAAATCTTTCCAAGATATTTTTAAACGTTTTTCGTATTTGTTAAAATAGATTTTTATTTTTTATCTGCTTAGTAAAATTTTTTTCTTTGATAACATTTTGAAAATTTTTGTTAAACGCGCTATGTATTTTTATTGAAATCGGTTTGTTGGACTAAGTATTTATTACTTAAATGTATTTTATTCAATTTTCAACTTGCAGCTGTAAATGGTAGATTTCATGTAAAATTCCTAAAGAACTTTTATTGAAATAGATTATAAAAGCGATGATCTCTCTTCCGTTTTCTCCCTGATAATTTTCTCATTATCGAATAAAATTCGGTTATTCAACGAAAGCTCACCTTTTTGAGCAAAACTTTAGGAGTGTTAATTATCATTTCTTATTGAATTCCATTTTTAAAAAGACTTAGTGTTACAAAATGTGTACGAAATAGCCCTATTTTATAACACAAGCCAAAGCTTTTAATGAAAATCGCGCAAAAGATGAAAATTTTAATGCTTTATAAATATTTTTTACTACTTTTAGGAAGTTGATTGTTGAAATTTTCCATAAAATTAAGTAAATTGTACGGTTATTAAGAATTCTCTTAAAATTTAAACAAAAACGGAAAATCCTGCATTTGGCATAGATTATGAAACTCCAACACTAACATAATATTGCTAAGGAATTTAATTTCTTTATACAATAAAATATGAGATACAAAATCAGCAGACACGCACGCGCATGCCCAAAACCTGATTTTCGAGCGGAAAGGAAGGAAGAACCAAATGGTTTTTTTAACCACCAAAAAAAAAAAAAACGTCGGCCAAATCGTTCGGTATCCGTAAAACGGAAGACATATTCTGAAAGCTTGTGCTTTTACATCTTAAACGTCGCAATCAGTGTCATGGTAGTTAATTCTTTGGAAATTGTTTTTCCAAGAAGAGCTGTTCTCGCGGTTCACATTTTCTTCCTTATGGCAACGTCCCCCAGCCCGCAATTTTAGAGGAACTGACAAACAAAAATTATGCTCTTAAGGGTTCACTTCACTCGGGCGAAAACACCCACTCGCTAATTTTAATTGTATGGGGGAAATATTTTAAGATCTCGTTCATATTTCAATATTTTTAAATGATTTTTGCATTAGCTCAGGTCGATCTCTATGCAGGCCCTTTGGTACTTTTTCGATTTTGATTACGAGTTTTTTATTAACATACTTTCACTTTCCGAACCGGTTTCGCAAGTGAACGTAAAAGAGCCTGCACGAGATCGACCTCAGCTTCCCAATGCAAAACAAACAAAAAAAATCATTTAAAAATATTGAAATGCGAACGAGATATCTTAAAATATTTCCCCCCATAGAATTATCATTAGCGAGCGGGTGTTTTCGCCTGAGTGATGCAGCCTCTTAAAGCTGAGACTATCTTTTAGACAATGCAATCGTATTTCAAAAATACGAATTTTAACCCTTTCAAAAACTTTGGCGACCGCAGATCACTTCGCGCCTCCCGGAGATGATCTTTTTTCTCCGCTAAATGTAACTAAATGTCCTTATTTCGACACAATCTTTTTAGAGCATCTTGGCAGACCAGATTTACATCACCTACAAAAATTTCGAAACGTTCATACAAGTAAGAAGTATTTATTTTTATTTTTTTAAATCGACGACAACGGCAAAACGCAGGCAGTTTCGGCGTGGCTTCTCTCAGCTTCGTCTCATGTTTTCACTACTAAAACGTATTTTTCACGAAATTTTTAAGAGAGCTTGGATACAGTTATATTTTTAACCTATCATAATTTCAGAGAATTTAGACGATGAAAACTTTTTTTTATATTTTTGTTAAGGACACGACCTGGAAAACAAACAAAGCAAAAAGAAAACGCGTTTGTTTTATAACTAGATAATATTTTTTCGCGAAATTTTTACACGGATTGCAAAACCGTTGTATTTATAACCGATAAAAATTCGAGAGTTCGGACTACAAGAATTATTTTTTTAAACTATAAAACAACGACCATACGCGGAGGAAAAAAAAAAAAATGTTTACACGAGTTCTTAATATCGAGCTAAATATCAATACATTTTTTTGTGAATTTTTCATTTTAAAATGTAAATTTATATAGAATCATTCAAATTTGAGGTTTATTTAAAGTTATTATCACGGGCCTGGACAACACCGGACGGGTCAGCTAGTAACATATGAAAATTTCATGGCAAACCGTGTATATTTACGAGAGTTGAGTATGGACAGACAAACCGAATTCATACATTTCGTAGAAAAGTTGAAAGATGCTGTTGGCCGGGGAAAAAACCCTCTTTAACGCTTTCCAACGCAGTTGAAAAGTATTTATGAATTCGGCCTGTCTGTCTATGCTCTAACTCGCGTAAATATACTCGGATTATCATGCAGTTGATATGTTATTCAGGTTTACTGTGGCATGTATTGAAAATAAAGTGTGTAGCATTTATAATTATTTTACAGGGACACTCAAAAGAATTCCGTTACCATACGGTTTATTGGGAAAAATCGCTTGCAATGTATTTTAATGTTACACTATTTGAAACATATTGAAATTGATATATACAGGGGTGGGGAAATGCATGATTTTTCTCGCTACTGGCGAGCGAATTTTCTGACAGGGCGAGTGAATTTTTAGGCAGTCTTTGAGAAACTGCAGGTTATAGAAGATATGCTAAAAACTTTTTTTATTAATAGTTAGTTATATTTTGCAACTTTCCAAATTACCGCGATGTAAACATTGTACTAAGTTTTATCCTGTACTAAACTTTCCTCTGTTGTATATGTTTCTTAATTTTATTGAAAAATAAAAATAATTATGAAGATTCGTTGTAGTAATAGTAATTAATTATTTTTGCACTCACGTATATTTTGTCATAATTTTCAAATGTACATTGCATCTTGATGGCTGGTAAGACTTTCTGAAAATTCTCCACCCCTGGATATATATCATATACAGGGCTACCTTAAGAATTAAGATATTTTCCGATTATCGATGTTAATTACTGAAATAAGGTTTTCAAATGTGTTATGCGTTTACCAAATTGTTTACGTAGACATCCTCTTTCACCTTATTAAACGGTGAAGTTTTGTTAAAGTATTCTAGGAGTATTTGAAAGTGTTTCATTATCTGTGCTTGACGTAGGATTTTTCGTTCTTGTTAGATTAAAAAGGGAACTTTTTGAGATTCGTAAGAGCATTTTTAATACTTTCCAATATAGTTTAAAAGTGATTGTGCATTCGGTTTGTCTGCCTGTCTGTCCGTGCTCTAACTCGGGCAAAATCCTTCGCAGTGTATTTTAATGATGTTGCACTATTCGAAACACACTGAAAGGCATGTACAGGGATCATTCTAGAGAGTTTCAGAAGGGCGACCTGCCCTCATGCCCTTTTTAGATAAAATCCCACCCTCCTTGCCAAAATTTGAGAAGTAGCTTTAGAACTTTTACTTTGTAGCTTTTTCAAAACCAGTTTTGCTAAAACCGGGAAAAAGTTATCTGGTGAATAAAAGTTTTAGAGAGAAGTTTTTGAATATCGTAGGAAAAGGGGGAAATGACTGTGAATATAGTAAACAATTTTACTATAAAAATTGAGAACAAGTTTCCTTTTGCTATTTTTAATACTTTTCAAACGGTAAAGTTATGGAAATTAGAAATGTTACTGGATTTTTAAATTAAGGAGTACTTTAAGCTGTTGCCAGACTTCCCTCCTGACCAGTATATTGTTATATGCACTTTATTACAAAAATGCCCTTTTTATAAAATGATGTGCCCTTTTCAATAAAATTGCCCTTATTATGTAATGTGCACCCTGCCCTTTTTTATGTTCTAGAATGATCCCTTGGCATGTACATCACTGAAGTGCACTACAAGATGATTACTATAGATAGAATAGAATATACATGGCCTCCTATGCATAGTAATGTCTGGATGTGCGATTTAAGTGTTTTAGCCTGAACTAAATTTTTGCTTAATGTGTAGTATACATAAAAATCTGTAGGTGATATTCAGAGTTGTACAAAAGAATTGAAAGGTGTTTTCGTCTGTTTGTAGGAATTGTTGAAGGTGAATTTTTTAACTGCGTTATTCGTTTTCTTACTAAACTAAATTTTAGCATACTACGTAGAAATATATAACAAATATGTAAATCGTATTAAGACCTGCAGGAAGAAAAGTTAAAAGTTAAAATAAAGTCCTTTTCCGGCTGCGGACGGCAATTGCTGCAGTCGAGTTTTGAAATGTGTTTATGCGTTTTGTAAAATGTTTACTTCTTAATTATCTTATTTACCTTATTAAACAACGAAGTTTTGTTAAAGTATTTTGGAAGTGTTGGAAAGTGTTTCATAATCTATGCTTGACGTATGATCCCCCCCCCCCCTCTGTTTTAGAGTTTTTCTTTCTTTTTAAAGGCATTTGTAATATTTAAAAGTCAGGACCCTCTTTTCAAGATACAGTAATGAGTCATTTTTTATTATGCAAGCAAATGTTTAAACAAAAAGGCGGATGAGGCAGGCTAGTGAATAAATACATGATCAAACGAAAGAAGGTATTGAAGGACGAACATATTGGAGGGATACATATTGGTTCAAGATATTCGTCGCTGTTTTGGGGGTTCGAAATGGAGGTGAGCTCAATACAGTATTATTGTTATTGGATATATCGTCAGTTTATCGTTATTTCGATATTTACAAAATATCAATATTTGACCGATATATTTATAAATAATCCAGCCCTATTCACCAGACTTTGCTCCTTCGGACTACCACTTACTTTGATCGATGCAGCGCGAACTTTCAGAACAGCACTTCAATTCTTTCGAAGACGTCAAAAATTGGGTCGATTTATCGATTGCTTCAAAAGATGAGTTGTTTTATTGATGCGAAATCCATCTATTCCCAGAATGATGGGGAGCTATAGCTAACTATATAGCTAACGTTGTTCAATACTTTGATTATTAAGGTAATTTATTTTTTATGAAAATAAACGCTCACTTCTTGCACTTCATTTTGCGAAAAATAGACATAACCGAAACACCTATTACATAAATTTCATTTCAATGTATGCCTTGAAATGTTCAATAAAAATTATCTATTGTATTAAAATATAAATTACTAACTTTAAAATCAATACACTTTTGAATTATCCCTCCCCTCCTTTTTTTTTATTCTGTTATTCTGGATTTTTTCGATTTTACGTATTTATTCAACAATACCTCCAAATAAAGGACACCTATTTAAGAGACAAAATTCCTGTTCCTATGGGTGTCCATTTGTAATATTCACATTTTTACACATTCAATATTGCTTAGAATATCAGAAAAGTTACCAGTCTTAAGTAGTCTTAAAACAACATGGATATGTATTTAGCTCGCTTTCTTTCTGGAAGCAAAAAAACACTGGAACGCAACTTTGTTATTGAAATTCTTTCTTTTATGTATGCGAAGTCAGATATATCTTGTTTGAGTAATTCTGTAATGTTTCTTTTTATTTAGCTTTCTGTGTTGTTTTGTGTACGACTTAATGCAGTGGATGGAATAACAAAATATTATTTCTTTTGGGGTTGTTTCTTTAATTGTATAGTATAACTTCGTGTACTGATATTTTCGTAGTTGAATAGCTTTGATTTAACCCTTTCCGGCGCGGAGTAATTCTGTTTTTTAAATGATGAAATAATGCACTGACACCAGAATTTACAAAAGAATTGATTAGCAAATAAAAACTTGATAATTTTCCCATACTTTATAAAAGGAAAAAAATAATTAAATATTCTTGGTGCCGTTTGTCAGTTTTGGAATTAAAATTAGGTGTCCTTTTTTGTGGACACCGCCCGCTAAAGGGTTAAGGATGGTTAGCTTTATCTTTTGTAAATACGGAAAATAAAAGGTATAAATCTGGTTTCACTCGGAATGTAGATGTAGTGTCAATAGCAGTCGTTTCAATAATTTGATTTTTTCAACTGTAATATTCAATGCAGCCCCTTGTTTACAACAGAGTGCGCCCTCTGGTGGCGGAAGACGGAACTAAAATATTTCGTTCCACTAATATTGGCACCACCATATGATAGGCGCAGCGCCCCTATTATACGGTTTTGCAGGCATCTGGGGCACGTGTCGGAGGTTCCTTTAGATCAGAATGTGCCTCTAATCGACGAAAGGTGAAAACAAAATATTTTTCGTCGCGTGCGCAGCTTTTTTTAAATAAATAATTACATACAAAATCATGTTTCAATTTATTCTCACGGGCCCGTGCAACGCCGAGCGGTCAGTTAGTCTATAATGATAAAGATAGAAGTTTGTCGGTGTCTCTGTCGGTTGTGTCGGCTGCATGCAGAGCTACAAAATTTGATGAGAAGATGCCTCCAAGAATGTAGTTTTGCACCTCGAAGCCCGATTTTGGAATTTTTTAAATACGATTTTTTTTTAATTTTATGCGATTTTTAGCATTTTTTGCGGCGAGGCTCGCAACTAACCGATGACATCTCTTCTTTCATCGGGACCCGGATATTGACATTTTCACCCAGACAAAATCACCAGACTAATCGCTTTTCGGCCTCTTTCGAAAAACATCGAAATAATCGCTCTATCGACACAAAAATTTTCAAACGGGAGTAAAAAAATAAAAAATCGTGATTTCAGAAAACCAAAATTCAGCAATTAGAACCGAATATATTTATTATTTCATTTTTCAAAATTTTTTTAGAAGTCAACGGAACAGCTGTCTTTCGCCGAGCGAGCGAGTCCAGGGTTGTCAGAACAAGCTATGCCAGACTTAAAAGGCACCATTTAACTCAGCGATTATAAGGCATATACATATTTTAGAATGCATATAAGAGACCGATAAAAAAAAATTGAAAATTAGTATATAGACGCAAAATGGTAATCTGATTAAGATTTTTTCAAAATCGAAAAATCCACCGGTAAGTTTTTATTTTATAAAAATCCTGATTTTCTTTATGGAAAAAGAAATAAATAGCTATTTGATAATGGACGAAATTAATAACAAAAAACTTTATTTAACAAAATTTCTTATATTTGCGGTGATAGAGGGGGGAGGAGGCGACTTTTTATTAAATATCGCATTTCTTGTACTTGACCGCGCACGAAAGGATAACAAGAGGAACGGTTTCGTGCAGCGATTTGTAGATTGCTTTAGAACGTTGCGAACTTTTTTTTACGGGACCGAGCAATGCTGGGCGGATCAGTTAATAAAAAATTAAAATAAAAAAAAATGGCTCATTGGCCGTTAGACAATTTAATTATGTAACTAAGCAATCATTGACCTATTTAATTGTTTGAAGCAGTAAAAAGGCCAGTGTAAACCAGATAAAGCAATTGGTATGCTTTTATAAAATTTAGTTGACATATTTGCAATTCTGACGAAAAATCACTAGAAGCTTCATCTGTGTTATTTCAAAATTGTGTTCATTATTGGGAAATTAGTTTCTTTATTAAATCCTAACCCTTTTAAATGTATTTAAAATTAATTAAAAAACACTTATTAAAATATGCAGTTTATAATTAAAATGCTTCACAGTATAAAAGCCAATTTTGACCCAATGAAAGCCACCGGCACGGCGTGGCTTTTTTAAATTTTAGCCTGCTTTTTTGCAACCCTGCCCTCAGCACAGTTTAAAACCTTTAATACTCCAGTTTGTTCATCTAAATTTCCCCTTCCCCCGCAATTATTATTAGTTTAATTAATCAACCTTCAGGGATTGATTACCGCACAGGCCAACTAAGCCCACTATTCATGGGGACCCCAAAAATAAAATAATTTATTTAAACAAAAAAATTCTGAAAATTGCGGTTTTCTGTAATTTATTTCTTAAAAACCGAAAAGATTTTGGTTCTTGGCAACCGTATCGCAATATCTGATAACCCCCGAATATTCCCGAAAAATTTCTTAACTACTATTTTGGTTTAAGGGGTCCCAAAAAGTTGGTGCTTAGGCCCAGAACCTTAATCGGGCTCTGTTTCCATTTGCTGGGCGTAGCAGAAAATTTCCTCTTTTGCAGTTTGACTGTATCATCCCTGTTGTAAACAGATTTTTTTATTTTAAAAAAAAATCTCTCCCCCCCCCCCTCTCATGATCATGGGTGCAAGACTTCATTCTCAGGACTGATTTCAGTCCTGGAGAGATTCTTGGCTGACGGTAAATTCTTTATGTAGTTAAATTATAGCAATTGTACTAGCAAAATCTTTTAATTAGTTTCTTTTACAGTAAAAGATAAAGTTTTAACAATAATGCAAGTCATAGATATCTTGTATCCCTTTTCTGTTTGGTTATTACCCAAAACTGAGAAAAGTTTTTCAGTCTTGATTTGAATTGACTTCTTTTGCCCATGGTGAACTTTATTCAGTGTTTCTTAAAATGCACTCTTATTCTAGAACAAGTTCTTAGAAAAGCGATGTTAGTGGGAATTGCTATTGATAGCTTTCGAATCTATCCCAAATTATGTTCAAGTAAACGCTTAGCGTTAGTATATCCATAAATGAATATCTTAAGTAAATAATTTGAAATTTTTTATTGGTATTTGATTGTCTATTGGGCGGTATTTTGATAGTAAGTAAACATTAATTGCTAAAAATCCTTTCTATATTATACGTAGGTACTAAAATAAGTAAATATAGTAATTAGATATTTTTTAACAATAAATGTTTATCTGTAATCGTTAGGAAATTCCATTTATATTTAAATTAATTATAAAATTGTCTATATATATACTTAAATAATTTGTAACACTTGATCATGCGTTTTTTGCTACGAATAAAATTTGATTTTGCGTACTCAACCTGTACTTAACTTGTGTTCTTATTTATTAAGTTTGCACGGATCACACCTTTTTTTTTGCGTAAAGCATAGTAATTTTCCGAATTTTACTCGGAACTTCACTGTTTCGACTCTTGTCTTTAAATTTAAAATGCTGTGAGCTGCAATTTGATGCGAGCTTTCGACCTGTACCTTAATGTATGTATGCGGGCGAACAAAAGTAATAATTGCCATCAATCATTATAAAAACAGCAACACGTGAAGTTAGCAGTGTTTCTGGAGTTCATTACTCTTGAGTTAAGTGCATCCCTTTTTACAAGATACTTTAAGCTATGTGCTTGGCTACGCTCCGAAGCAACTACATAAAGGATGAGAGCAAAAGAAAGTCTTGCCATGGCTAAGGTCCAAGATGTTCGTTGGATCAAATCTTCTCTTAATTCTCTCAAATCTTGTAGACAAAGGTACCGTTTGCCAATTTGCGTTTTTGTAGGTGGTATCAATTCGTCCCACCCACTCTGGGATATATCATCCTTGTCGCCTCGTTAGCAGCTTGACAAGTTTCTCATCTCTAGTTGCATGCATGTAATTTCAGTTTCTCTGCTCTAGGAGGGTTGATAGTGTTATGCTAAAAGCATAATTGATTACTTCTCTGTCTTCTATACTTGACACAGCAGATGTTGCTAAGTGTAATGTCATTTATTTTTGAAGTCATCTATTTAGTTTCTTCAAGCATTGTGAAAGTAATTTGTTAATAATTTTTTAGGAGGAGGGGGGGGGGGGGAGGGTATTTGGCAAATTAATCATACTTTATATGAAAAAAACTCCCGGAGATTTTGCTTGAGTTTTAAGTGGTTGTTCATGACAAGTATATTTATGTTTTGTAAATTGCCTGTCTTATTTTTTTCTTTTTTGCATTGTATGCAAACGAGTATATAATGCATGAAATCTACCCAGATTTTGTAAACAATACATAAAGTTTGGAGAAGGCATTTGTGTTTATCCCAAATTTAATTTAGCATACATTTAGTTCAATAGTTACTTACTATCATTGTAGTTGGAAGTAGACATATACTACCGGGCGGCCATAATTAAAACGCCCCTACTCCGACCTCTCTGTATATGGAACTACTGAGTGTATAATCTTCAAATTTTGTGCACATACTATTCAAGACATGGGGAAATAGATTACAGCGAAAAAAATAGTTTCAGAAATCACTGATAGTAAGCGGTGTACAACTGGTCATATGTTGAAAAACACATTGTAAACAGATTTTATTTGAACGTACCAAACATTCATGTGACAAGGACCTTACCAACGCAAGGAATGCTGCTTAATATGGTTACTTTCTTGAAGATGCAAAATCTGTTGTCTGTAGACAGCTTGTTCAATTGCATATCTTAACGATCGACAGAGGTGTTTCTCACATGCAGAGTGATATCTGATGTGCACACAAGTTGAAGCTTATACATTGAATAATTCAATATATAGAGAGGTCGTAGTAGGGGTGTTTTAATTCTGGCCACCGGCCACCCTGTATATGTCTTAGCAGCTATAATTAGACGAAGCCAATGCATAAAAAATATTGCCTAGTAAGAAAAAACCAGTATTCCGTGAACAGACACAGATAACTTTCGAATATATCCCGTATATTATTTCTATAGTTAACATCCCTTTTTCTAAGAAAATAAAAAACGTAGAACGATAAATGAGATACCATATGAAAAGATTTTGAAGCTGCTTCTGACGTAGTACACTCGCATTTCGTTAAAACACCAAGGATCATTCTAGAGAGTTTCAGGAGGGCGGCCTGCCCTCATGCCCTTTTTAGATAAAATCCCACCCTCCTTGCCCCTTTTCCAGGTAGAATTCTACCCTCCTTGCCCCTTTTCCAGGTAGAATTCTACCCTCCTTGTCCTTTCTCCAGGTAGAATTCTACCCTCCTTTTTATTCCTGGGTAGAATCCTGCCTTGTTTGCATTGTACTTTCAAAAATTCTTTACTTATCTATTATGTTTAGAATGCTAATATGGTACGTCAGGAGTACTCCTCTTTCCCTCTTTATTTATCTGTGAAATGCCCTGGTGTGTCTAATATTTGACTTTGAGTGATTCATCTTTTAATTTATCATTTTTTCCATTGAACAAGACATAAAGAGTAACTAAGGGTCATTGATTAATTTCACCTTGTTTAGTGAAATACAGTATTAGATCAGACATCCTGACCTTTGACCACATGATAACTTACATAAGTTCTATAAAAAATTTGAGAAGTAGCTTTAGAACTTTTATTTTGTAGCTTTTTCAAAACCAGTTTTGCTAAAACCGGGAAAAAGTTATTTGGTGAATAAAAATGTTAGATAGAGAAGTTTTTGAATATCGTAGGAAAAGGGGGAAATGACTGTGAATATAGTAAACAATTTTACAATAAAAATCAAGAACGTAAGTTTCATTCTGCTATTTTTAATACTTTTCAGACGGTGAAGTTATGGAAATTAGAAATGTTATTGGATATTTTTAAATTAAGGAGTACTTCAAGCTGTTCCCATACTTCCCCACCAGTACATTCGTATATGCACTTATTACAAAAATGCCCTTTTTATGAAATTATGTGCCCTTTTCAACAAAACTGCCCTTATTCTGTAATGTGCACCCTGCCCTTTTTTATGTTCTAGAATGATCCCTGAAAACACACACACATATGTGTTCAATAAAGATAAAGTGGGACATGGTTGCTGCACGGGTTTATTTTATATGTATGATGAAAAGGCAAAATTTAAATTCAAATACACAGTAGTTTGTTTTTCTTTATCCCATGTTTTAGGTAGCTTTCAATACAAAAATGTATAAAGCTACCTATTGCAGCCGTTCGGAGGAAAGCAGTTCCGGAAAATTTCGATATATTTTCGCCGATCATGACCCCCAGACCCCAAAACCACCCTCCGTTCAAATGTTGATTTATATATATAGATATATATATATATATATATATATATAATCTGACCTATGTCATACGATAACGCTCGTATTTATAAATCGATTTTGATGAAACTAATTGTGTGTATTAAGGTCACCAATGTCTCGACCGAGTTCGTTGGCCAGCTTGGTCCGCCATTTTGTTTCAAGATGGCGGCCATTTAAAAATTTAAAACTAAAATAAATATACAAAAAAATTAAAAGTTTCTTTTTATTTTTTAATTACATGTTAGGCCTTGATACAAGGATTCCAGAGCATTTTTTGGTTTACCTCTATCTTAAAAAATGGCTGAGATAGAGCAGTTTGAAATTCTAGAGTGGCTGACATTTTGAAACAAAACAGCACATTAACGCGATTACTCGCAAATTATTTTCTTTCATTGTTGTAATAATTTTCCCAATCATACGCATATAACTATATATTCATATACGTTAGCGCCAAAATTGGCGACATTGGCGGCAAAAATTGTGACATTTGGCGACCAAAATAAGTCTTTATAAATGAAGCCAATTTGGCTATTGCTCAATAATTTGGCGAAATTCTTATTCAAATTCAGTATTAACGAATCTTTTGTAAACGTTTTCTTTGCATTTTAACTTGCTGTTTTCGTGTAACATTAGCTAAAACTTTAAAACTAAGATATAGGAAAGCTACCTTTTCCTCCCGGTACAGGCCGGAAGGACTTTTTTTCTGAAACAGATGTCACCCACTAATGCAGTTAAAATACTATATGTATGTATAGCGTTTGCTATCTTTGGTCAGTTTTCACTGTAAGTTTGATGGAATAACTTAGATTATATTCTGGCTTGACTAATGTTTGCAGATATTTTTAGTCCTTAATTTTTCTTTAAAATTTAAACCTGCATCGATCTTAATAATAGATATTACTAAAACAATATTAAACCTATTTAAATAATATATTAAAATATGAAGCTATAACGGTTGTTTACAGATTTATGTAGCAAAATATTTTAATTTTTATATAAATAACAGCCATCGCTATAAATCTTTTCATTTTTAAAAATTATTTCTTTTTGAAAATAATTTATTTTTGTTAATTCAATATTTTCTTTGTTCAAATTATAAAATTCAGCATTCTTCTCCGTTTTAGTGATACTTTTAATGACTTCAATAACCGAGCGAAAAAGGAAAGGCTATATAAAAGATTGAGGGAATAACCCAGTACTTTTCCCACTTTCTCTACTGCTGGAAGGGAACACGAAAATTTTCTTTACTGTTAGCAATCGTTCTCTCCCCAGACGTTCCTCATTTTTTTTTGTCCATGCGATATTGCGTTAGATAGTGTAAGTACATCTTTCTGTGGTTTTCAGTAATGTGGGTTTCTTTAATTGAAACATGGTGTTAAGTACCGTACCACTGGGCACCGAATCGCAAGAGGTTTAAGAATGCATCATCGACTGACTTTCTCTTTCAATAAATTTCTCGTACATTATCCAAAAATTGATCATTATGCCTGAGAGATAGATATCAATCATTAATGAGTAAACCTTTCTTATGTTCCATACCACTTGTTGTGGTTAGTATTCTGAAACTTTTCTAGACGTATTTGTGTTAAGAATAATTACTTGATTCAGAATAAGTAATTTTAGCTAAACATTTTCAAATACAAGAGGAATGTTATCGAAATATTTTAAAATTTTAGAAAATTATTTTATGTTTTAAAATTATTTTATGTTTAGCAAACCAAAACTCGGTATTAGATACTTGTATACTGGCGATAACTAATAATTGTATATTTTTATTATTAATTTTTGTAAAATTTCGAGATGCCATTTAATGACGAAGTGAAGATTCACAGAAATATTTAAGAGCATTCTTATTTTCAAATGTAGAAATAATTGGTAATTTTATTCTTTTCGAAGTTGCTTTGAAAAGTAATCCGAGTAAGTGTTTCTTTTTAAGAGATTGTTTAATTGTTCTGTTAATGCGTCATGTTCTAAATGAACAAAAGGTTCTCTTACAACTACAAATTTTTGACTTGAAAAAAATCTACGTGACGTCACATACTACGAAACACTTGTGCTTTAACTTAATCAGAGAACTTATTCCAAGAGTTGGTTCATTGTTTTTGCTGGGGATTCTTTGTAACAGTATCAAAGCGGTAATCATGAAAAGTACTTAAGCTGTGTCGTAGTTTGGGTCATTGTCGCCTCTGAGCAAGGCTTGTGTTTCGCATCTTCAGGAAAGATTATTTCCTTTAAAAGTGGCCTGGACTACGCCTCCAGGATTTTTATTCCAGGCACTTGCTTTTGTAGTAGCTTACCTCTGGTCTGCTTATATTTATGTAGGGATTATGCAATACAAATTAGAAATGGTCTGTTAAAAAATATAAAATACAGAGGAGGAAAAAAGGATATTGGGAGGGTATGGCAACTACAAATATATTTCTTTCACTTTTTCTAGTGCGCGAAAATTGACACAGTCGCAATACAGGAATTGCGAAGTATATAAATGCATAGTATTTATATACCTGTGCAGATTCAACACAATTTTCTTTTGAATTTATAGCGTCTCCTGACGGAAAATATTGTAACCAAACTTAAGTAAAATTGATATATATTTTCTATCTATACTGATAAAAGAAAGTGTGTGTCTGCGTGCGATGGCTTGCGAAATCTACCGCACGTAGAAGTCTGAAAATTTGGGTGCGGATAGTCGGAAGGATTCCAACAATGAAATATAATAATTTGCGAGAAATCACGTTCACCAAAACTCATAAATTAATCTTTGATTTTTTGTAATCTGCTGCCTTGTTTCAAGATGTCAGCCACCCTAGAATTTCAAACTGCTATATCTCAGCCGTTTTTTAAGATAGAGGCAAAACAAAAAATGCTCCGGAAACCTTATATCAAAAAAGCCTAACACTTAAGTAAAAAACTTTTTTTTTAAAAAATATTTTTTAGTTTTTAATCTTTCAAGTGGCCACCATTTTGAAACAAGATGACTCACCAAGCTGGGTCGAAACATTGGTGTGCCGAATCCACACACTTAGTTACATCCAAATCGGTTTATAAATATGAGTGCTATCGTATGACAAAGATTATCAACATTTGAACGAAAGGTGTCTTTGTGATCTTTGGGGTTATGATCGGTGAAAATATAACGTATTTTTCCGGAATTGCTTTCCTCCGAACGGCTGCAATAGGTAGTTTACTTTTTGTAATGAAAGCTATCTAATAGATAGTACTGATTTAACGCAATTTTTTTTTTGCGTTTATAGCTACCTCTGGCGGGAAATAAGCTATTTACGTTTAAATAAAATTGATTATGATGACATTTACCAGGATTACTTTAAATTTAATCTCATTTCATAATGCAAACAAAATTTTAAATTATGAATATGGAATTACCTACAAATAAGCAATTCCTTCTGATACTAAACTATCAACTATGTTGTTACTTAAAACAGTCAAATGCAAGGTACGTGCAATTAATCTGTCTGCCGGCAGGAATTTTAATTTTGTTATTGGGGTGGATTTCACTAATTGGTGAATTTTGAAGAAGTTTGCTGAATGTCCGGGGGTTTGCACAGTCAATTTTCATTCACGAGATCCGGGCCTGGTCTTTACTCTTTCTGTGCTGGGCCCAGACCAACTCGCTGCTCTTTCCAGGCCAAGCTGGGCCTGAACTTATTCTTCCTAGAAGTCTGCACGGGCTGAAATTTTAAGGTCCGTGCAAAAATCAGTAAAGGATTTTACATCGGCATGACTAGGCACAGCAATTTTTGCATAAAATGCATAGATTTTTAAATGGCCATTATTCTTCAATTAAAATTCTTTCTAAAATAGTACATGCATTTCTAGTAAAAAAAAAAAAAAAAAAAAAAAAAAGAATAAAGTACAGTAAAACCTGTGAAATAGAGCCAGTCTTAAACGGAAACAAGAACGAAAAATCATGCGTCAAGCATAGATTATGTAACACTTTCCAACGCTTCCAAAATAATTTTACAAATCATACCGTTTAATAAGCTAAAAGATAATATCTGAGTAATCCGAATACTTTTATTCAGCCCTGTATAAAATCTATAGATTTGTATATGTACTACATAGGCTGCTAAATTTTAGTTCAGTTAGGAAACGCGTAGCACAGTTTAAATTTCTCCGTCTGGAGTTAAATAATACGGAAATGTGTTCGTGAACTTTTGTGCTTCCCTGTATAGGATCTACAGAATTTATACACACCACGTAATAGACAAAAAGCGAGTTAAAATTAAAATCGCGTTCGGTAACTTAAAACTCACTTCCAGGAATTATTGTTAACAGACAGTAGAGAATTCTTTTGTGTGTCCCTGTAAATGAACGATGACTGCTATACACACACTATACTGTAGTAAGCCTCTTGTAATGCACCTTAGTGATATACAGTGTCTCACAAAAGTGATGGGACACTTGTGCTTTATAAAAAGAAACTGCAATAAAATAAATAAACAAGCATGTGCAAAAATTTTTTGGGTGTGTTTCATATTTAAAGTTAGTAACAATTATTACATAACATACATTTTGTCAAAATATTAAAATATTAATTTAGTAAAAATACAATTGTTCAGAACGGAGCAAAAAATGGCTCACATAAGTGATGGGACACTTACTTTTCCATCAAATATTTATCCACAAATTTTACTTTTTAAAAGGTTTTAATATTTTGTTGGATTTCCTTTTACTTTTAAAACATGATTTAATCTTTTTGGGATGGATTCGACTATTTTTTTTGTGATTTCTGGAGTGATTTTACCCCATTCTTCTTGAAGCACCGATTTTAGTTGTTGTTTTGAAGAAATGGTGTGTTTGCGAATTCTTGATTCCAATTCTTGCCAAATATTCTCTATGGGATTTAAGTCTGGAGATTGTGGTGGTGTTTTTATTATTTCAGGACAGTTATATAGCAGCCAGAGTCTAACGTTCAGAGCAGTGTGCTTGGGGTCATTGTCCTGGTAGAATTTAAAATCGTTATGAAGGTTCAATTTTCGTGCTGAAGATTTCAAATTTTGCTTTAAAATATCAATATACTTGTACTGATCCATTATACTGTCAATAAAAACAAAATTACCAACTCCAGCGGACGACATACACCCCCATACCATAACTCCTCCTCCACCATGTTTTACTGTTGGTACCAAGTTCTGTTTGCGAAGTTCTTCCCTGGGTTTTCTCCACACCAAGATTCTACCGTCAGAACCAAATATATTAAATTTACTCTCATCAGCAAATATAACTTTATTCCAGTAATCAGAATTCTTATTTATGTTGGATTTTGCGAAAGCTAGTCTGAGTTTTCTATTCTTTTCACTTACGAAGAATTTTTTCCTGGCTACTCTACCGTGATATCCAGCAGATCGAATTACCCTTCTAATAGTTTCAGGATTAACAATTATTCCATATAATGCTTGTAAATCAGCAGCAACTTTTGAAGCACTAATTCTTGGATTTTTTTTAATATTTCGAACGATAATTCGCTTTATTCCATTGGATAGCTTTGATGGTCAGCCAGGTCTTCTTTTATCCTGAATCATATGATTCTTTTTATATCGTTTAATGATATTGAAAACTGTTGAACGACTCAAGTTAACTGTTTCAGCAGTTTTTCTAATAGATTTTCCACGTTCAATATGCAAATTAATAACTAATTTTCGAATTTCAGGCGAAGTTTCTTTTCGTTTAGCATTCATGACTACACAGAGCTAAAAAACACAAAAATTCCAAAACAAACTGGAGAGAAATACTGCAGACGATTTTATAAATTATTGCCAATTGCTTTTAAGTAAAAATAAAACCCCAAAAAATATTTTTATTGCTTATTTCAGGCGATTTTTGTTGCATATATAATGGTGTCCCATCACTTATGTGAGCTATTTTTTGCTCCGTTCTAAACATTTGTATTTTTATTAAATTAATATTTTAGTATTTTGACAAAGTGTATGTTATGTAATAATCTTTACTAAATTTAAGTATGAAACACACCCACAAAAAAAATGTGTACATGTTTTTTTAATTTATTTGATTAGTTTCCTTTTGTAAAGCACAAGTGTCCCATCACTTATGTGAGACACTGTATATAAATTTCAATGCGTTTAAAATAGGGAAACATTATTTAAAAATCGCAGACGATTTTTCTCCATAGACGTTATGTAACTGAATTCTTTTGACTATCCCTGTAAAGTAACTATAAGTGCTATGCACACCCTATTCCATATTAAGCTTCTTCTAATGCACCTTAGTGATATATATAAATTTCAATGCGTTTAAAATAGTGAAACATTATTTAAATAAACCGCAAATGATTTTTCCCCATAGACCGCAGTGTAACGGAATTCTTTTGAGTGTCCCTGTAAAAAAAACTAAGTGCTACACACTTCCATTGAAATAGGGAACATGCTATAGATAACGACTATAACATATAAAAATTGCAGAGCAATCCGAGCATATTTACGGGAGTTAGAGCACGGACAGATGGCCAGACAAACCGAAGTCATAAACACTTTTCAACTAGGTTGGAAAGTGTTAAAAAGTTATGATCCGTGCAAAAAGAATATAATACATATACAGCAGACGATGTACCTTCTAAGAATAAAACAAATAACGGATTTTTCTAAACTCCTGATTTTTCTTCTCTTAACCGAATCTTTATTTGAATGTAATTGTCCAAGTCAATTGTTTTAATTAGTGTTTTTGTTTATACATGTAATTGTCTAAATGGTCATTAATATTGTTGGTATTTTGCATTCCATGCATTTCGAACATAATCTGAAAATAAAACCTGTGTAAGTAAGTGTGCTTTTTGAATAATTTAAATTTTAGGATAATGTTGCTTCAGCAATATCTGCATGTTTTATAGAAACTCAGTGGGGCCGAATTTTTATCTTTTATACCTGGCCGAGATCGTACCGAGGTTTTAGCCTTTATAGCTGACTGTGTCGGGTCAGGAAAAATTGTACGATTCGGCCCGGGCCTGGAAATTTCGGCCCATGCAGACCTCTAGTTTGCACACTAATGGCGCAGACGGAAGAGCCTCCTAGTATAGTTATAGTAATAATACCCATTTCTCTCTATTTGAAAAAATATTGAATACAAGAGGGGAAAATTCTGCTATAAGGCCGAATATAGATTGCCACACACGGCTTTTATTTAAAAAATAAATAAACTAGCTGTAACTCAGAATAAAAACGCAATGACAACAAACAATTTTAAAATATCTAAATAACAAATAAAAATTCCCCTGTTAAAGTGTTGATTCGATTTAGAAAAATATTTTTCTACCACTGAGCAATTTTTTTTAATGAAATTTAATTCATGTTGCTATGGCAGCAGACGATAAAACGATATCTTTGGAATAAGGGAATAAATAGAAGAAAAAATTTTGTTGATGTTTGTGATAAAATGTTTTTCCTTATTTTTTAAAAATGTACAGTGTCTCACATAAGTGATGGGACACTTGTGCTTTACAAAAGGAAACTAATCAAATAAATTAAAAAAACATGTACACATTTTTTTTGTGGGTGTGTTTCATACTTAAATTTAGTAAAGATTATTACATAACATACATTTTGTCAAAATATTAAAATATTAATTTAATAAAAATACAAATGTTTAGAACGGAGCAAAAAATAGCTCACATAAGTGATGGGACACCATTATATATGCAACAAAAATCGTCTGAAATAAGCAATAAAAATATTTTTTGGGGTTTTATTTTTACTTAAAAGCAATTGGCAATAATTTATAAAATCGTCTGCAGTATTTCTCTCCAGTTTGTTTTGGAATTTTTGTGTTTTTTAGCTCTGTGTAGTCATGAATGCTAAACGAAAAGAAACTTCGCCTGAAATTCGAAAATTAGTTATTAATTTGCATATTGAACGTGGAAAATCTATTAGAAAAACTGCTGAAACAGTTAACTTGAGTCGTTCAACAGTTTTCAATATCATTAAACGATATAAAAAGAATCATATGATTCAGGATAAAAGAAGACCTGGCTGACCATCAAAGCTATCCAATGGAATAAAGCGAATTATCGTTCGAAATATTAAAAAAAATCCAAGAATTAGTGCTTCAAAAGTTGCTGCTGATTTACAAGCATTATATGGAATAATTGTTAATCCTGAAACTATTAGAAGGGTAATTCGATCTGCTGGATATCACGGTAGAGTAGCCAGGAAAAAATTCTTCGTAAGTGAAAAGAATAGAAAACTCAGACTAGCTTTCGCAAAATCCAACATAAATAAGAATTCTGATTACTGGAATAAAGTTATATTTGCTGATGAGAGTAAATTTAATATATTTGGTTCTGACGGTAGAATCTTGGTGTGGAGAAAACCCAGGGAAGAACTTCGCAAACAGAACTTGGTACCAACAGTAAAACATGGTGGAGGAGGAGTTATGGTATGGGGGTGTATGTCGTCCGCTGGAGTTGGTAATCTTGTTTTTATTGACAGTATAATGGATCAGTACAAGTATATTGATATTTTAAAGCAAAATTTGAAATCTTCAGCACGAAAATTGAACCTTCATAACGATTTTAAATTCTACCAGGACAATGACCCCAAGCACACTGCTCTGAACGTTAGACTCTGGCTGCTATATAACTGTCCTGAAATAATAAAAACACCACCACAATCTCCAGACTTAAATCCCATAGAGAATATTTGGCAAGAATTGGAATCAAGAATTCGCAAACACACCATTTCTTCAAAACAACAACTAAAATCGGTGCTTCAAGAAGAATGGGGTAAAATCACTCCAGAAATCACAAAAAAAATAGTCGAATCCATCCCAAAAAGATTAAATCATGTTTTAAAAGTAAAAGGAAATCCAACAAAATATTAAAACCTTTTAAAAAGTAAAATTTTTGGATAAATATTTGATGGAAAAGTAAGTGTCCCATCACTTATGTGAGCCATTTTTTACTCCGTTCTGAACAATTGTATTTTTACTAAATTAATATTTTAATATTTTGACAAAATGTATGTTATGTAATAATTGTTACTAACTTTAAATATGAAACACACCCAAAAAATTTTTGCACATGTTTGTTTATTTATTTTATTGCAGTTTCTTTTTATAAAGCACAAGTGTCCCATCACTTTTGTGAGACACTGTATATACATAATTCACTTTTATATTTTAACAGAATAATAAGTTTACTATAATTCGTTACTCATGCTATGGCCAGTATACACGATGCACGTCGAGCCACAATGCCTTTATCATTATCTTTTTACGCGTAAAAGTTTCGCTACGGAACTCCATTGTGAAGTTTTGTAATTTTTGAAAAATGACTATATCAAGAAAAATACAATTTTTTACCATTCTAACGCAGTTTGCAAAACAATTTTGTGACAAATACTTTTCGAGTTATTAATTTTTTAAGTAACTTCAAATGTTTCATTTTCCGAGATTAATCTGTGGCAACGATGGATTGCTGTGACTTTTCATAAACATGAAAAATGATAGAGATTGAAAGAATAAGCCACCCTGTGTGTGGCTAATAAAAAAGGACGTTTCAGGAGGCAACGGAATGAGATGATGTGATTGAAATTCATTAAAAATGTTTCAGACCCGCGAACTATGCAGCAATATTTCTTAACTGATTCTCAATAATCATTTAAAGTTTTTTTTTAACGATCAACTATTAAATTAAAGTGAGCGGCTTCTGAAAAATACCGAAAATTGCGAGACTTATTTCTGAGGAAGGAGCTCAAACATTTGACATTTTTTGTTTAAAACCTTATCGATTACTTATCTGCAGGTTATAGGGCAACGTATATTTATTTTTTATGCGGAAGAAAGTTTTCCAATAAATAAAAATAAATAAAATTCCCCATCCATGCTTATTCTAAATTAAGTCTTTGATTAATCGATATTAGATCATCCTATATAAATGTACAAATCTCTGTATTCTTTTTCATAGACCATAAATTAGCTAAATATTTTCTGAAAATAGTGCGATTTTTCACCAGTTTGTGCCGTTTTAATGCACTTGAATGATTGACAGGTGATGATTTCCTGTTTTCTAAATAAATATACGCATTTTTGAAAGATTGATAAGGATAAAATATATTCAATATGAAATGTTTTGATTCGTTGGCTGTAAATGAAATTTTAAAATCAGGAAAAAAAGAGTTTTAAGTTAAGAAATATATTACTTGGTTTTGAACTAGTTTAAAATGAACCGGGTTTATTTTTTAAAAGAAAATTCAGTCCAAAAAAAGGATTGGTAGAGGAATTTTTATTATATTGGTCAATTTTGTTTTTTCCCCACCCGTTTCCCTTTTAAAAGATTAAAAGGGTGGGGGGTGGAGACAAAGGGCTGAAACTCTTTGCAGAAATTACAAGAATATATCTTTCTTATAAAGGTTTTGCAGGAAATAATCTTGCCGATATACCATTCATTAACGATTGCATGAAAATTGATAGGAAGAAGCACTACGGGAGTGGATATGGGGAAAAGACAAAAGAGCCCTTTACCCTAAACATTAAATATGCGTTTCAAATTTATTTCCTATGGAAAGGTTTATTAAGTTATCGAAGAAAATTGGAATTTTTAAATGTATTAATTATATTAGTAGCATACTAAAATTACACGAATATATAGGCGAGTTTCAGGGGTATCCAACCGTTGGCCACATGTGGGGCAAAACAAATTGTTCTGGTTCGCATTTGAGGAGAAAATGTTTTCTGATTATGAAAATACTCTATATTGATAATACGATAGTTGTTAGATGATTGCATGAAAATTGATAGGAAGAAATACTACGGGAATGGATATGGGGAAGAAACAAAAAAGAGCCCTAAACATTAAATATGCGTTTCAATTTTATTTCAATTTTATTCAATTATATTAAGGTTTTTTAAGTTATCCAAGTAAACTGTTAGAATATGTATAACTTCACAAAAATACAAAACTCTCAAAGAATAATGATGTTTTGCTTCTTTGCTTTTATAAATTCTGCCAAAATAATTGAGCATATAAGCCAACCTAGCTACATAATACAACCCAGGGCGCCGAAAAATGCAAAGAAAAACAAACTAATTGTCATTACTCCTTATAAGGACACTACACTGCTTTATAAGTTCGAATAGTTGCAAGAAATGTAACCACCTTTATTTTGGAGACACTGAGCCATACGATTCGACATTTTTGAGCAAGTTTTGATAATTATGTAGTTGATATAGTTGCTTAGAGATTGTAAGTAGCTTCCTCAAGATCGATAATAGAGGAATATTTTGTTTGATATTTGCATAAAAAAAAATTCCCATTCCATTTTCCATTCTTTTTTTTTTAAATTTTATATCGTGCGATCGAGGTTGTCAATTTATTTAATAGGGTATTGTTGTCATTGAACCATGTTTTCTTAAATTTTGAGGTTTGTTCACGATGCATTATTTTGTTAGAAAAGGATTTTTCCTCCTTCTAAAAGAGCCATATGCTAAAATTTATTTTTAAAATACGGTTGTACACATTTTAAGATCATTTTCTTAGAAACAATAATTTGATTAGCCTTATCTTGATCTGGCTAGCACCCTTAAACGTTGAATAGATCCGACAAAATAAAGGAGCATCCGTCATGGTTTCGTATGCTGTGTCAGCTCAAGGTAAAACTAATTTAGTTATTGTTTCTAAGAAGATGAACTCAAAATTGTACACCCGACCTTTAGAAGCACAATTTTTAGCGTATGGCTTCTAAGAGGTAAACTCATTTCCCAGCAGATAATGCATCGTGCCATGCTTCAAAAGCTACAATATGAAAATGTAGTTCAATGATAACAATACATTTCATTATTTGAGTAGCCTCTCGATCGCATTCTATAGAAATTGAAGGAGTTTGCTGCAAAAAAGGAAGTAGTTCCATTTTTGCTCTTTTGGGAAATAAGAAAAAGCCTTTTAATTATATAGTTATTTCCAATGTTTGCTTAGTACGCCAGTCTAAAGAGACTAATTTCTGACGTAATATTTGTTTTGCGCAAAAACTCATTAAACGCTTCAAATTTTGCTAAACATCTGCTGGGCATTAGTAAAGAGAAATATTTCTTTCATAAATAATTGATGTGTAAGAATTTAAATTTTCTTCTGCATTGTGTTAAATTTATCATTAGTTTATTTTCCAAATTTTCCCATAAACTGCATATGAAATCTGAAAGTTTGTTTACATTTGAACAATAACTACAGAAATTGTAATGAGAACGCTATGTAAATATGAATAAAAATTCTTTTGAAAGGCCTGAAGTATTTCATATCCTTGCAGAGTCTACGTTGTCTTTGTATTTAAAAGTTCTTAAAATTCTTTGATATTTTCTAATAGTTGAATACATGCATTAATCTTTCAACATTTTTCACTGATATTCTCTGCTCTTAATTTAAGATTTTTATTTCTAAAGTTTGTCATTTGATTCAAATAAAATTAAATCATGGATTTTGGGTTCTCATAAGTATTTTTAAATTAATGATTATTTTTAATAAGTTGATTTAAATCGTGATTACAATCAAGCTGATTAAAATCAACGAACCCTTTTGACCTTAATAAGTGGCCGAATTGTACTAAATATACAAGCATCGGTCATCCGGTTTCAGTTCTAAAATGCTGCTTCATTAGGGGTCGATCTTCGATCGAATTTGAGGTCCCTTCACAAAAATAATCCTTCGCGCAAAATTAGATTCCATAAAAGTAATTAATCTCTTCATAAACTTTTTAGCGTCTTAAGATTTGGAATATGTGATTTGCAAAAAAAAAAAAAAAAACAATTTCACAAAAAGAAAAAAATTGCACGATATTCTTTAAGCAGTCGTTGAAATGTGAGCAACATTGTATAAAAATATTGCAAATGTGAGTCATAATAGAATTACGAATTGGGGTGAAAAGGAAGCGACTTCAAAAGCAATGGACTGGGTGTGCAGTGAAAGATTAACAAGGCTAAAAACTTAGTTGCCTTTTCTAATTTTAAGTTCTCCTGTCCCTATGACAGTCTTTACAACTAAGTTTGCTGTTGCGCCTTTCATTGAATACGAAAACTGATATGGAAAGGGAGTTACTCATTGAACGTCTTCTTTGATTAATTACAATATTTGAAAAAAGCAAAAAGAAATCGTAATCGTAGGACTAGTTCCAAGGGGAAACAAATATGACTCCTTATTTTTTTCCCTAAAATGGATAGGAAAAAAAAGTTATCGATTACTTTTTTATGCTTTTAGTGAATATGCATATTCTCGTGATACTCTCTGCGTGTGTGTGATTGGAAATCTGCCAGAATGTGGGCGGGAAAATGAAGGTTTGGCGATGGTGTAAGTGCATATGATTTTTATTCATAAACAGAATTGATTATTTGTTGATATTTTATGGGTATATTTATATTGCATTTTCCTTTAAATAACTTTTTTCATATAGTAGATAATTAAATATAGCAAATTATTACCGCATTTAATCGTGTATTTTTTACATTTATTTTTGCCGTTTCTTCCTTGCTAAAAGTAGGAAGCGCGAAAAATACGCTCCCCCCCCCCCTTTTTTTTTTAACATACTGTTTTCTTGGAAGAAAATGTACAGTCAGTAACAAAAGAAGTGACAACCTTTAAGATAAATGTGATGAGTAAAAAAAGTTTTAAGACTATTGTGAGAATGTTTAGTTCCTCTGAGCCAGATATTTCTCAATTTAGAAGCACGAAATGTTCTTTTGATTTCATTTACTTTGCGTAGCGCGTATTATTGTTTCGTCAATATTTTTTTCAGAGGTTGCTCTAAATTGAAAAATCTGTGTTAAAACATATAAGTAATGAGAAAAAATGCTAGCAAGTGTAACTGAAATACTTTAACCTTCCAGGGGTCTGTCCCTTAGACCATACAATAAACTAATTATTCTAGATTATTCCTCTGAGGTCTGTCCAGACTTTTCTCCCAGGGTCCTGTCTTTGTGAAATTGTGAATAGCGTTTTGTATTTGTGAAAAATCTAGGCATTATTTTGTGAATTTGAAATGATCCTCATAATCCATCATTCTTGTTTATGCATTTTTAAAAAGATGATATATGTATGTAAAATACACACATTTTCTTTATATGTAAAAATGACAGTCAGACTTGACTTTTAAATGATTAAATGCGTGAAAGGTTCAGTTTGGAGAGGGAAAAGTTTTGTGAAAAGATCTATTTTTATGACAAAGAACTTTTTGAAGGGTCCTGTTTTAAAGTGAAAAGTTTTGTGAAGGGTCCTTTTTTGAAATGAAAAGAGAAGAGTCCTGTTAAAAAATTGTGAAGGACCCAATTTCTTCATAAGCAAATCTTTGCCTTCAATCGATATATTACACTGAGTGCACAAAATTAATGAACGCACTAATTCTAATCTGTACAAAGATGGATAAAACTAGCGATGTAACGAGCAGTAATTTGGCCGAATACTGAATATTCGGCCAAATTTTATATCTAATATTCTGCAGAAGAATATCAAAATTTTTTTTTAAATATACATTTTGGTTACAATTTTCTATTTTTCAATCAAGTAACAGAAATAAAATTAAACACAAATTGAATTTTTATTTATTTTATTCTTAAATAAAATTTTAACAGCTTGATGTACGTTTTTAATTTTACAAATACTTTGATGCTAATAATAAAACATGGCTTTTGTTAAATCTAATTTATTAATGGCATAATTTTATCTATGGATATTTGTAATTCATATACATTTTACCTGAACTAATGTGTTTTTATTATTTTAGAAAACTTGGTTCAGCATAAAAAAAAATTTACAATTTGTTTTTATACTTCAAATCACTGACAAATCAAATTGACTTTCTGTAAGTCAGGATTGCAAGTTATTTCTATTAAAAATATAAAGAACATTATGCTTTACTTCTGCTGTTCAATAATACTTTTATACTTTCATACTTCCTTACATTCAAAATTAACGAGCTGCTTATATTGCTTACCCCTCCCCGCTCCCCCCCCCCACACACACAGTTCAAAATTAGGTACTTCCTAAAATAGTCCTTGGTCAAATAGATTTTTATTGTGAGGAGTTTTGTGTCCCTATTGATCAAGAAAGCTAGTTGTAGAAATGAGTCTTTTCTGAAACCTCTTCCCAGTCTTAAATTACTTTGTATAACTGATATTATGAATTAAAGTACAAATTTAACAAAACCTTACTTGAACCAGCATATACAACATAGAAAGTTTTACATCTTACTCCTTACATATTAAAAACAAGCTGATTGCCCGGTCCCATAAAAAAAATAGTACGAAACACGAAAATACTCAAATCTCTGCACGAAACTGTTCCTCTGATAACCGTTCCCCTTTCGTCTGTAGGAAAATAGAGAGACGGATCCCCCGAAGCGGAAGTCAATTCAATACGACACTCTCAAATGTCTGAGTCGTTTGATTAAAAAAGGGTCAGTTTTTGGCCAGAAGTAAGAAAAGTTAACGTCCGATTTTCACAAAATTTAAAACACACACTCTCTTTTAACATTATTAACTTTTCAAACAGAAACAGAATGGCGCTATTTTTTGGTTTTACTTTGAAATTTACGTTTCTTTATTAATTCTATCCATTGTCAATTTGCTATTTAAAAAAAAAAAAAAAAAAAAAAAGGCGGATTTTGTTGAAAATTAGCTTTTCTGAAATCGAAATTTATTTTGTGTTATATATGCCAATTTTCAAATCCCTACCTGAATATCAAAATTTTGAAGGGTAATTTTTTGCCTTTCGTATTGGAAATGGATAGACGCCCGTTGCAACGCAAGTAAATGAATAAAATTTTGAGATAAAAAACTTGCATTTTCGAGAGATTTTTAATGGGTTTTTAATTAATTTCTCGGGTATTTTATTTATTTATTTAACTCTCTGTGCGTGCGTGCGCTCGACTGCATGTCTGTAGGCGATGGCTAACAAAATCTACTGCACGTAAAAGTCTTAATGAAGTACGTAGAAATTTGGATGAAGATAGTTCAAGGCATGCCCTAGTGCACAGATTTTAGTTTTTTGATAAATAGCCGAGAAATGGATTAAAAACTCTTTTTGAAAATCTCATTTTAAAAAATGTTATTTTTAATATAATCAAAATGGTTAAAGAAAAGAACCACATGCTTTCGAATTCAAAGTCGAAAGGAAAGAAAACCAATTGTGAGGTATCGATTTAAAACTCGGCATACATAGGTAGATTTTTTAATTATTTTTTTTCTTCTGAATATCCAATTTTTGTAAAAATCGATCGGTAATATTACTCCTCCCCCCCCCCCCCCAACTTTTTTTTTATTTCAAAAAAAAAAAAAAAAAATAAATAAATAAATAAAAGCTTGGGACAATTCAAAAATTAAGAGAAAGAACCAGATGGGGCCATTCATTAAATAATTGAACTAAATGAGTCCTGCCCAAATATCCCAAAAAACCCGGTTGTGGTAGGTTTTTTCTTTTTTTCAAACTTTAACATAATTTATATTTTTGTTTGTCATAAAATCAACAATGTAATTAGACACTGAAGAGAAATAAATATAACCAAATTATAATAAAAAAGCAATGACCAGTGTATTTTATTAAAAACATGTTACACGATTATTGTTGTAAAAAGTATAATATTTAAATTTAAATCTCATTTTAAATTTCTTCTTTTTTCATATTTTAATTCTTTTTTTTACTGTTTAAAAGTGAAATAAAAATATAAATTATGTTAAAATTTGATTTTTTTAAAAAATTTTTTAACCTACCATTACTGGGTTTTAGGGGGTATTTAGGGATGTTTTTTTAAGTGGGTTTTACGGGGTATACATGGGCGGGTAGATAGATAACCTTGATTTGCATTCCTTTACGAAAAAGAACGTTAAATAAAACAGATGTGGAAGAAATATAACGCCGTTTTATTTCCGCTTTTTGTTTTAATGTAATAAAATTAGCAACATAAATTCTGCCGTTCTCGTTGCGAATGGAGAAGGGTTGAACAGTGTAAGGGTCTTTGCGCGACGTTTGATTCAGTTACAGGAATTCTTTTCATTTCAAAAAAGGACCTTTCACATAAATTTTTGTCTTAGAAGTAGACCTTTCACATAAGTTTTTGTCTTAGAAGTAGACCTTTCACAAAACTTTTCCCTCTCCATACTGAATCTTTCTTAAATTTAATCTAAAAGTGAAATCTGTCGCTTTTACACACACACACACACACACACACAAAAAAAAAAATGTGTATTTTACATACACATATCTTTTGTATAAACAAGAACCTGAATATAACGATCATTTCAAATTCACAAAATTATGACTATATTTTTCGCAAATGTAAAAAGCTTTTCACAAAGACAGGACTGTGGGAAAATTTTTTGGACAGACTCCCTGGTTAGAATATTCTCCGAATCCGAGGCAGTGTTGTTATCAAGTGATTGAAAGCTCCATTTCACATAAAAAATTTCCTCACTCATTAGTCTTTTTTTTTTTTTTTTTTTTTTTTTTGTCCTGGATTTTATTATATGTAAAATCTTCTTTAGTTTCATTCTTGAAGGTTGTAATTGTTTATTATTTATCGATTTATTACCCGTATTGTATTTCAACTACTAAACGCTATAATTTCATCTGTTACATTTATTAGAATATGTGTTACTGATTTGAAACTCTTTCCACTCCCCTGATGAAAGGGAGGTATTTATGATCTTGGAGGAGTGTGTGTGTGTGTGGGGGGGGGTATCCAACTATATCATATGCTCAATTCTATGAACATCGAAAATTTTTTTTAATCTGGCCAATTCTGTCATACGCGTCTAAGAAGAGGTTTAGTAGGTTTTTAGTAGTAAAGAAGAAAAAAGTATGACTTTACTGTTTTGTGTTTTTACTCTAATTTTAAGTTTTTTATATTTTATAAAATGTTTCATCATATATTTCGGTACAGTGTATGTTAATGTAGTTTCTTTCTTTTTTAGGTAAATGTCCTTTTGTTAATGATTACATTTGTCTGTTGTATTTCTTGTAAGTACAAATTACATTATATTTTGCCTATTTTTGTATTACTTAATGCGGGAGACTGTGCATTTTAAGAACTGATTATATGCGTAAATACATTTAAAGATAGTACTAGATTAGTACCCTGACGGTAAACTATTTGAAAGTTCCATTACAAATATGTTTCAATTTTTAATTAGTGAGCTTTTCATGAAGAATTGTTATATATAGTGCAATCGATTCCTATACATATAAGGCGGTAGGATGGGGCTGTCAGTCCAACCTACTCAACTAATGTAGTGAAAGAATTTTAAATCAGGAGTTCAACTAAAAATATTAATTGAATGAGTAGGGCATTTATTTTTACTTGCTAGAATCTAATTTAAATTTTTAGTATTTAGTATTTTTTTTAAGTTACGCAACCTTTAAAAATTTTCAATAATTTTATTTTTATCAGCCTGACAAACATGACATTGCTGTTTCCCACTAACGATAATTATTTGAATTTTATTTTACATTTTCATACATTATATATTAAACCATGGATATCAAGGCGATTTCTTTTATAGTTTTTATATTAATACTAGGGGGCCTACCCCCTGCGAGCTACGTTCGCCAACCCCCGCTCAGACTTCGAGGCCTCTAAAAACATGACAGCGTGCTTTATTTTAAAAATATTGGTAAATCTGTAATTGGGTTGCCATGCTTTTAACGTTTTAATGGGGCATTTTTTGATTATCATGGCCTCATACACAGCTGTTGCGACAACTGACGACTGTTTTCAGGATTGATAAGTAAAATCAATTACAACGTGAAAATCAGCTTGCATAAAATGGTTAGGTTTAAATTGCGGCTACCTCTCTGACTTTTATAACAACGATCTGTATTCTATTCTTCCTTTGCGTTTAAGGATGAGAAAAATTCCATCTGCTTGTGAATAACATTAAGAACCACGGTATTGAAAAGTACCATATTATAGAAATTTTCAGTAACAGGTTTTAATTTTCTCTCTATTTTAGTGCACCATCATGCATATTTTCATGTTATTTTAAATATGTAAATTATTTATTTTAATTAATATGTATATACAAATTTTCTAATAATTATTTATCATACAAAATTAATTAAATATTTTGTACATGCGTGCCTGCATTTATTCGGCATCAATTGATGAGATATTTAAACAAATTTGCTATCCGCGATAATTTTACACCATGTTATGTCACTTGAATATTGTCCATAAGAAATTCGGGTACTTTTCCAGTATAGGATCCTTTGCTTTTAGGTTTGGCGTAATTCGAGCTTCAAAAAGGGATAGATTCGTTAATATACATAGATTTGTTGCCAAAAGTTATGAAAACAAACCCAATTAAATTTTGGTGCTTTTCTATTATAGGGGACTTGACGCTTTTTTAAAAAGCTTGGTGGAAAAAACCAAGCAGGATATTTTATTCTTCTTCCGTTCAGTTGGGCAATTATTATTTTATATATTCGTTTCAAATATCAGAATTAGTGATTTTATACATTCGTTTAATTAAATTTTACAAAAAAATAACAAAGTGATATCAATAAATAATAATTACTATTAATTCCTTTCCCCCCCTTTCTTTTGCGTTTACATAAATGACGTCATTTGGACGAATTTATTCAAAATATTTTCAGTTTATAAATTAAATTAAATGCTGACAGACGATTGAATCCTGACGATAGAAATGTGATTTTTTTTCAAATTTTTCTGAAAAACATAATTTAATCACAATCTTGTCTTCATTATCGATTGAAATAAAAGATAAATTCAATTTCAATTTGAAAATGACGAATAAAAAGAAACTAATAATCCCTATCGGGATCCTTTTCAATGTTTTTCCCTTTTTCGTTACAAAAAAACTGAGTAATTAGTTGCCATCATTACAGAAATGTCATTAAAATTAGAAAAAAATTAATATCTCGAAAACTAATTCCAATTTCGAAATTCTGTTACCAGTTTTGACATCCGCGGATTTTTATGGACAATTGGTATTAATTTCATCATCAGGCGTTTAATATTTTATTAAAAATAGCCCTGAAACATAATCAGTCGTTTAATCAGTCGTTTCATAAAATCGTTTCATAAATTCGTTTCATAAAATCGTTTCACAAATTCGTTTCATTAGGATTTTATATATATAGGGTAGATATTTCCTTTATTTTTTTCTCTTTTCTTTTTACGAAAAATAATCGGGAGTAGTAAGAGGAGAAACAATTTCACTTCAGTGAATCTTGAAACATATCCACGGATTTGCAACCTGTCCTAATTTTGCAACCTTACATAATGATAATAGTTATAATTGAGAACTAGTATTCTCTTTTTATTGAAGTCTCAAATAGTAATTTAGTGTATTTCTGGTCACAGAAATTAATGGTTAACATTTATGATCTAGAAATAGATATTTTAGTCCTTGTAGGAAGAATATTCAATACAAAATATTCTAATTTCCCTCTAGTTTTAATATTCTTTATAATATTGCAAAAAATGCATTCTAGCCCAACCCTTCTTTCAGTTAAAAGTGTAAATTCAATCTAGTAAGATTCCCTGTCCTGATTTGTTATCAACTACGAACACATGTTCTCCTGAATTTTTTCCTGCAATGCATTATCTTGTATATTATGCTATTTGATGGAATAAATCGGTCTATTTCCTGTCTTCTCAGTATGCAATTTACCAAGAATCGATCTATACGAATAAATAGCAAAGTGAACAATTCTTCCTAAGTCATTTTGAGATTGAAAATATCTGAGTTTATAACTTTTGCCTTTGTCTCCTTGTAAGGAAATAAAATTTTGACTTATGGTGCACAGCCAATTAAACTTATGTATTATTTTTTCCGTGGAATAAAAAGTTAAGAGGGGAAAATTAACAATTCATATCTTCATTTGTTAAATAATTGGAATTAGTCTCCTTCTGTTTTTATAGTAATACTGAATTCTTCGTAGTCAAGTAATATTAATTATGGCTTATGGGGGAGGGAAGGGGAAGAAAGGTGTTTTGTTGAAATTTCATTGCGATTGATCGATATTCTTTGCTCATATAGTGATATTCATAATTAAACTTTTGTACACAAGTGCTCTTAATTATTTTTAATACATAATACTCGTAAAATATGGTGCAAGATATTTTTGCTTTTAAATAAAGTTATACTTCAACTTATGTTTATAAAATTTTGTGTGTGCGCGAGGAGGAGTGAGTGGTTGCTTTTTATATCCATTTGTAATCTTTAACTAATGAAATACAATTATATGATTAAATGTTTATAGATTGCTTTATTACTTTGTTTTCAAAATCATTTCGGTAAAATAAAAAAGGCAGTTTTGATTTTGTTAAACAATGTGGCTTGGTGATCGGCAAAAGCTACATAATTTGGGTTTTCAATACTGTGTGTTTAGGCAGAATTCTGTAACATTTCCATCAGTTTTGATTAATGCGGTTTTTGGTTTAAACCAGTTACAAATAAGAATTTAAGAACATTTAAAAGTGGATTTATTTAATATATAAAAAGGGTTAATGAAAATTCATAATAAATTTTGTGAAAGAAGATACATGTCGTTTTTAAAAAAAATAACGGCATACAATCTACGCCAATTTACATGTATTAATTATCTTTACTTAAGATAACGTCATCGAATTTTCTCTGTTATGTATTTGTTGGGTAAAAAATGTTGTAGCCTTGAATAGAGTGATGTAACACTAAAGAAGGGGAAGGAGAAAGAGAAGCAGGAAAAAGTAACTCAGTAGTTTTTTTATGTTGACTGACGACCTGCTTTTGTGTCTCGTTATTTGGGAAGCATGCATTTAGTCAATTTTCGACCGCGGAATAAAGTTTATCTTGAATAATCCCCAAGTGCCGCCAGTGAAACCACATCTAGAATCGGAGCTCTTCGCCAATGAAAGTTATTTGGCAAGCAGTTTGATCGCATGTACATTAATAAATTTTGCCAAGTTAGTATACAAAATCGTTCAGTATTCTTCTGATTGTAGCTGTTGATAACATATGTGTAGCTGTCTCTGGATCGTGAAGCCAATCCATTTTTTGAAAGCGAATGGTTTTGATATCTTCTGAGAGTGATGTTGCATTACTTGTGCCTTATGCCGGGAAGTGCAAAGGTAAAGCATTTCTTTTTGTAATATTTTTATTTTAATGGCAAAAATTTTAATGAATTAATGTATAGGGAGATTTTTCTTTCGTTTACGTAGCGAATTTTAGTTACTTGTATAACAAACTTATTGTGATAATCGCACCATCTTATATTAAGAGGAGAATGTTTTCAGTAAAATTAGTTTTTGCAAATGTTTTATTTCACATTTCCCAGTTTCCCCCTCCTCTCTCACTTACGAATGCATATGCTTGAAATTAAATTTTTAGATGTCGTCTAATATGGGATATCAGGAAAGTTTGTGGCCAAAAGAAGGGAAGCTTTTATATGTGTGTGAATCTATTTATATTTATGCTGCCTTGAAACGTTATGCTTAATTGCGAGTGACGTTTTGTCGATTTGTATGTTTTGTTTCCATCCTTTAATTACTAGGTATAACCCATTTTGTAACATTGATACATTCCATGCTTTTCTTCTGACATGAAAACTCAGAACAGAAGAAATCTGCGCTCGCGCAAGGTTTCCAGTGTTGTGTGCGCGCTCGTTCACTTGTATGTCAATGAAGGCTAAGCCTCATTCTAAATTGCTGGATATTAAACCGAATTAACATATTTCTAATATAAATGAAATTTAAGATCACACTAAGGAACTGGTCATCATAATCACTTTTAAAAAATTATCAAAAATTTTCGAAAAATAACAGAACAACGTATGATTTTTTCGGAAGCGGGAGCTCAAAATGGATTAGTACTGGTAAAGCCGTTTAAAAGTGAACAAATTTCGGAGAGGGAGGGGGAAGAGGAACGAACCACTACGCGTCCATTAGGTCTGGAGGCTTGGAGCTTCCCAGCCTCAGGTCAAGGAGGATTCCCTTTACTATCTTCCTAGTTTCCGGTAGATTAGGGGAAAAAAAAAAAAAAAAAAAAAAAAAAAAAAGGTAGGGAATCGCCTTACTGATGTTGAAGGCACGGATTCTTATTTATTAAAGCCTCAGAACTGGCCTCATTTTAAAATGTCCTGGGTGCAAGAAAGCAAGAAGCGTTCTTTTTTTTTCTTTCGCCGATTCGGGCATGAAAGAGTTCCGAAATTAATTTTTGACACTATCTGAATTGATGCAAAACTGCAAAGAAAATTATTGGAAGCATATATGGGGGGGGGGGGGGTATAGGTGCAGATTTACAAAATTTGCAAGGAGCCAGTGGCTCCTAAACCCAAAAAAATCCAGTGGCCACAATTGTGAAACACACATAAAATGTGTATATGGGGTAAAAAGCTAAACAAAAATAACTCAGGAATCGGTGTAAATACCAAAAACTCAGTATAAAGTAATTTATTAAATATACACACATGTAAACAAAATTTAAATATCATTTAAGTGTAATATAAATCTTAAATCATGCATAGTCAGAAGATAAAGTTGGACAAGATACGGTTTAAAACATTTTTTGTATGAGCTAAGCAAACATGATAGCTGGGAATATTAGAAAAACAATATTTCTTATTTTGATTTTGCCATACAAAAGTACATATAAAATAAAATCTGAATGTGTGAGATTATTTTGCACTATAAAAATCAAAACACTTCAAATACTTGTTTTTCTATAGGAAAAATACTATAAAAAAAAAAATCACAGACTATGTAAAATTACCAGACTCAAACTGTTAAGAATAACACTGCTATTTGAATACATTTACTAGTTTGCTGTATTAAACAGATAATTCGGAAATGTTATTAAAAGATAATAATAAAGTTTGTTATGTGTTTTGCTCTTAATCTTTAAAAAAAAAAAAAATCAAAATTTCACGATGATGACTGGGAATACCAGAAATTGATCACTTTTAAATCACATGGCGACTTAAACACTGAAAGTTAGTGGCCACAGCAAAAAATTTAGTCGCCATGTGGCGACTGGCGACTGTGAATCTGCACCTATAGGAGGGGGGGAGAATTAATCTCTGATATCTTGTCTACATAAACCTGTGGAGTTTCTGGATTGATGTACAGAAGAGCTATTAAATCAAAGGTCAGCTTGTTTTATGGACATCTAAAAATCATGTTAATGAAGGTATTTAAAGTGTCTATCCAGAGTGAAGTTTTTTTTAGATTTTAAAAGGGAAAGCGCATAAGAGTTTGCATAAGATTCTTTTTTAAATAGTATATTTTGTCCCATTTATACACTTTTGGGTAGTTTCAGTGATGTATTCCTGAACCAAAGATCACTTTGATGTGCATATATTTAGCATGGAGAATTTTAGGTAGATTTCATAAGAAATATACTATCTATTACATTCTCCCGTATGTTGGAATTTTCTGAAATTTTTTTCCAGGTCTACGCCGATCATGACTCCCAGTACCCAAAACTTTCATGCCTGTCCATCGAATATATTTAAACTTAAAAAAATACATATTTCTTACTGTCCAAACTCTTTGAATTGTTTATTATTTTTAAGTATAATGTTTCCTAACCTGTGTAGAATTTTCGTGCTAAAATATTGATATTTAGTTGTAAAAAGCAATGCGTTTCTTCTCACTTCAGTTTTTTCTCATCGAAATCCTATGGAGAAAAATTTGCGAAAAGTGACTTTCGAAAATTAAATTTTTTCGAAGGGTTAATATTCGTATTTTTTTTTTTAACGGAGTGCACTGTTGAAAAGAAAAGTGAGCATGAGTGTGGGTCGGTATTTTTTCCCCTTCGTATTTTGATTTACCAAGCCGATGCGTATAAAATATGCCGAAAAAAGGAGGGCAGACGGTCGTCGGGTATATTAAGGTGGTTTTAAATGATCTGCTAAACAACGCGAAACTTTATTACACAATTTCTGACTCATTTTTAAATGCAAAGGCAAAACTGGCAGGCTTGACTATTGAAGTGATTTGAATTCGAAATGAGTTTTCCAAATTTTTTTGATAAATAAATTAATTATCGAGTTATAAGCTATTCGTGTCACGTACCAACACGTTTTTCTCCGTTCTGTTGGTGAAGATCGGGAATTCTGTTCAAAACGCCGACTTTCACGGTGTTTTCCGAAAGATCTCCCGCCTTTACCAAAAAATGGAAAAGAGTTTCTGAATAACACCTGCCCATTTTATGCGTTTCTGAACAAAAATGAATTAAAAAATGTGTCTGAAAGTGTAGCCCCTTTAGATTTGAGAACAGCCTCAAATGTTTAAAAAAAATAGTGGTTGTCCAAATTCTTTGAAATTTTTATGAGTTAAAAATACAATGTTTCCGTAGCCTGTGTAAAGATTTCGTGAAAAAATATTGATATTAAGTGGTACTCTTCTAAGAAAACATTTTTCTTTTCTACATTGGGTCATTTAATAGTTACAAAGAATAGTTCTTATTGTCCAAAGTCTTTAAAATTATCTGTTTTTGAAGTCCGTGTAAAAACTTCCTGAAAAAAAAAAAAAAAAATATTGGTAAAAAAAATTGTTATTATTTTTTTCTTCTTCTCCTTTTCATGTCCTAACTGAATTTAAATTTTTGCATGCTACATAGTATATATACAGATCTATAGATCATATACTGTGCTGCACAAAAGAATTCAGATATTTTCCGGCTATAGATTGTCAGTGCTGAAATTGGGTTTTCAGTTGTAAACAATTTGGAAAATGCAAAACACATCATCTTTCAGCTTATTAAACGGTGAGTTTTTACAGTATTTTGAATGTGAGAAGATTCCCCCCGCCTTTTTATCTGTAATATTTCTTGAAAACAGGTATTTCTTAACGATGTTTTTAACTTTCACCCGCCATATTAGAGATGTGTGCATAATGAAAAATCACAACGTATGAAAATTTCGAAAATATAAAGAAAAAGCAGGCGAAATGGTTTTAAATTCAAGGAACACATATCATACGCTTTATACGAACTAATCACGGGATCAAGGTCATCTTTCTTACAAAAGATGACCTGCCGCCCAACACAGGGAATAACAAAACATCGGAGAACTTTTAAACTGTCATTTTATGTGTTACATGTTACAAATTTTATTAAGAAACCTCATAAATCGTTGGTCCATGTGAGATTACCTTAGAATATTCCCCTGAACATTCGCCACTGAGATTCTATCATTACTTTGACAGACCATTCCACATTGAACTCTAAGAGCAATCTAAATTATGAATATAATAATTAATATATAATGATATAATGAAGAATGTTAAAACTTAGATTTTTATATCTGTACCCAAGTTTTATCATAGTCTATCTTATGGAATTTATTGTGGCACCCTTCCAGTGTTCAACTAATCTACTTAATTTTATAAATAACTACAATTTTCAATATCTTACAATCCTGTAAAACTGAAACGCTTCTTTTGAAAACTTTCCAAGTCTTTATAGTAACTGTATATAAAGTTATGAGTTTCTTCTTTGTCCAAACTGCTGATAAAGTAATTTATCTCCTTTTACTTTTTATTCCAGTTTTTATTTTAATATTGGATATTTATGTTAGTTTTCAACATAATATTTTAGAATTCTTTTGTAGTAGTGGTAAATCTGATTTCACGTCACTTTACTTATATATTTGTGGGTACTTTACTCTGGTGTACTTGCTATTTTTTATTAGTTGCTGAATTCTTGTATAAATTATCTTACTAAATTTAAAATATTAATCCAGTATAATAAAAAGAAAATCATAGCTATTAAAAATAAATACCATTTTGAATGGCTGCTTAAACAGAATTTGTCAGCACGAGAAAGGCAGTTTTGTCGATTTTGTTAATTGCAACTTTTTACTGAGATCTTTACGCGATATCTTTTCGAAAATATAGAAGTCGATTTGAAATTATTATACACTTCGTGTTATTCATATACATTAGTTAAACATATTATTTCTAGTGATGGGCATAACGATTATTTTGATTATTCGAATGAATCATTCGGGCATGTGCAAAAGCATATATGTCAAACTTTAAAAATCTGGTAATGTTTTTAAGTTTCTGATGTTTTTGATTTTAATTAGAATTAGATTAGACGCCAGATAAAAATGAAAAATGTGTTTCGTTTACGACGATTATAGTAAATATTAAGATTTTTTCTTTAACAAATTATTTATTTGTATTTCAGATAAAAATATATTTACACGTGAACATTAAAATAAAAAAAAGGTTAAAACGATTAAGGTATAGATCAAGTTTCAACCACGTGATCACCAGCCCACCAATTTTTATCCAACCAATCATAAACATCGATTTGTAGCCTGTATTATGAGCCAACCAATCACAATCCACCATCTTTGAGGGGCAAACATAAACACCCATCTGGTTGCTAAGGTGATTGCTAGGGTGTGACGTCAGCTGAAACTGATCTATTACTTGCGAAAAACACTAACAGTCCTTTTCATAAAAGTGCCCTTTTTGTTTAGCTGAAGTGCCCTTTCTTTGAAGGAGCACCCTGCCCTTTTTTATTCTGGGTAAAACACTATTCACTTGTGAATCATAATTTAGTTGAATACAAGCATGTGTAATCATCATTTGTATTTTAATATTCTCTGATAAAAATTGCGCTCTGTTGGTATAAATTTGTATGTGAAATTATGTACGTTCGGTTTAGTTGGTTTTTATGGTACAAACGCTCTCCCAAGTCTGTCCAACTAAGGAAATTCAGAGGAAGTAAATATTTAAAATAAAACAGGTCACTTAAAACATAGCTGCCAACTCTTCTGGATTTTACAGAAATTTCCGGAATTTCACATTCTGTTTTTCTGCTTAAAAGATAAAATTTGATTTTTTTCATTTTAAACTAAAAGCTGGCTTCAGAAATATTTGAAGAAATATCAAACACCTTTTTAATTGGCTGCCTTTACCACCTATTAAATTTAGCAACTCACAAAGCTAAACTATACAATATACAAACAGTACACCACTCTGTAAGATTGACGCTCTCGAGATTTGGCCATACATCACACATCAAATGCTTTTTTTAATGGAAATTCTTTTCAAACTTCCCTTCCAAATTAATCATAATTAAGTTACTTAAATTTTTGATTGTCTGTATATTTCCCAAGTCAGTTTTTATTATATTATGTAACCATTCCAACTATTTTTTAAATGATGAAGAACAAAGTGGGTACCATATCTATTAAAAGGAAAGCAAATAATCAGTTGCTCCTGATGTTAAGGTTTCGCATTAAAAAAAACTTCGTTAGTTTCCTAAAAAATATTTTTCTTTATTTTCATTAAGCAGTAGTATGTCAGAAAAACAACTGCCTTTCATTCTATTTACTTTACTTTTACTTTTTTTTTTTATTTTTTATTTTTAAATTATAAAATAGTCGCGCAAAATATGCTGTTTTCGTTTCGGAAGTATTTCTGTTTTTAGGTGCGTTCGTAATTATATAAATACGTAGCACCTATTGTCATCGCTTGGTCCGTCCGTCCGTCCGCATATAACAACGCAAAAACTACCCAACCGAATGGTTTGAAATTTAAGATATATTATCTTTGCAGAATTTTGTCGAGACATTTCAAATTTTATTAAAACCGAATCAAAACTTTAGGAGATATTAATAAAAATATTTATTAAGAAATTTGATTTTTTTTTTTTTTTTTTTTTTTTTTTTAAATCTGTGTTTTTTTGTTAAGGAGCTTCGGAAGTTTCATCGTCAAGCGACCGAGATACTTATTTTATGACAGAAATTAATCTGCAGATGCAGACTATATAATTCATTTCACAGAATTAAAAATCATCTAAATATTTATATAACTAGCTATAGTACGAACGCACCTCATTTGTCACGTTTGACGTACAATTTCCAACTTGTTATTATTGTTGGTAATAAGGTTGAAAAGTATGTATAAACAATGAAAGAGAATAAATGACATGATTTATTTTATAATAAAGATCATTTAAAAAAATGTCATTTCTTTCAGTACAAGTAATGCGTTTTTAAAAAGAAGGGGGGGGGGGCTGCATTACATAACGCTCAACAAGCTTTTAATTGCACACGGGAAAATGTTATTGAATTTGAAAAAATGACAGTTTACAGTTAACAAATAACTGAATTTATTTAAACATTATAATTACATGAATTGTAAAATAATACCCTAAATATTGATACATATTGAGCATCCTAATTTAATATATTCATAGAACATTATTAACGAACCATAACTGTGTGACCTGAATGCTTGGGGTTTTTATTTATATACTGTAGATTCAGATTCATTGAGACACATCAGTTTGCCACGATTTGTCCCAATAAAGTAGCTGCTCCAATTATCAGGAGTAAATTTAATGATATATTTTTAGTTTTAATAACTAAAACAATGCCTTTTCGTCCCAGTTAAACGGCGTTCCAAATAACCGAAATCTACTGTATTTCTTTATAGCTATTCGCATATCTCCGGCCATTGGAAAGCATCGTTTATGAAATGTCACTTGAATAATCTTCAAACTCAAGGAACGATATTGCAAAAGTTTCTTATTTCTCATGTAAATTCTTCTCTAATTTTATTTTTGCTAGTTTTAAAGTTAAGCATAAAAAAAATAACCCCTTTTAATATAGAAAAAACTGACTGTGAAAGTTATATAATTTCGTATCCACAGAAGTATTACTATTGCTTATTTTCTGCTGCAAAAGATGAATGATACATCACAAGTTTAGGAAGCTTTTGCAACATAGTAATTAATAACTAGAGAAAGAGCTATTAGGAAGACTGGTGAAATTTTCTCCTCCGATACCTCTATTCCTTTCTGTCAACGGAATAGTGAGAATTCCACTCGGGAACCATTATTCATTCTTTCAAATAAAATATACCGTGTAGTAATTTCTCTAACTGTAGACTGAAACTTCCTTGGTATAATTTCTTGTCGCTCTCTTGTCATACAACCTGTCTAAAAAAATAAAATTCTCCCCGTAGATTCAGATTTCAGATATGAATTCTGGAAAAAAAAAAAAAAAAAAAAAAAAGTGAAAGATGAAGAGCTGAGGGGGAAAAAACTAACGTTTTTCTCCTTCTCATTTCTCAATGGCGGGCTTTTTGACAAGATTTTTTTTTTTTTTTGACACAATGAAGATTAGTTTTATAGATTCGGGATACTTTTTGATGAAAAAGAAATTTTTTATCCAGTTCTGAAAGGCCTAATTAAATTTTGAAAGACTAATTTCCATGAATTTAAATGGGAAACAACCCATTTGCGATTAAAAATGAATAAAAGGTTAAAATTTCAGATACATTTTCCACATTTTCCCAATCAGTTTAAGCAAGGGTGTAAAAACTAGGCACCAATAGGCCGATTACCACCACTAAATTTTTAGTATTCTTCGCCTAATAAGAATAAATACTAATACAGTTTAGGAGAAGTATACTAATAAAATTTAGGCGAAGAATACTAATAAAATTTAGTGGTGACAATCGGCCCATTGGCGTCCAGTTTTTCCACCCGTGATTTCCCAGGTGCAATTATTTTTCTCACAACACAAGTTAATGTACAAATTACCAGTGTTCTTCATTACTCCAATAGACGTTCATTTTACTTATTTTAAATGGTTTTCACTCATTGAGAAAATGTCGAGTAGTGAAATCACGTAACAATAGTTTTGGAATATTTCGCTTCACTGAAACTCTTCGATCGCGAAATCCCATGTTAACCTATGGCAAAACTTAAAAGCGCGATGACTCATTACCTAATATAATTATTAAATAAAATACGGTTTTTACCATCAGAAAGTACACGTGAGATGCCGAAGTTGTGCGTTTTTAAAAAATGTCTCCTTAAATTTTAACTATTTAAAAATTCCCTATAAACTTTGAAATTTCCGCTTAATGAAATTTTATTATCTTTTTAGAAATATTTAAAATTTAAGGAGACAATTTTTAAAAGCGCACAACTGTGGCATCTGATGTCTACTTTCAGATAGTGAAAACCGTATTTTAATAATTATGTTAGGTAATGAGTAATCGCGCTTCTAAGTTTTCCCATAGGTTAACATAGGATTTCGCGATCCGGGAGTTTCAGTGAAGCGGCCCCTTAAGGCTCTGCATCAGTAAGATTTGAAATTTCCCCCTGCCATGTTAAACCAATGGTCGCGGATTCCATTCGTTTTTGTCGAAAATCTCATTAGGAAATTAATATTTTTGACTTATTTTTTTAGTATCCTCTTCTTAAAGGATGTCTCTTACTTTCTATGTGGACAAAATATTTCTAAATTACATATATATATTTTTAATTTATTGCTAAAGTCTTAAGAAGTCAGCGAGATGTGAATAAAACTAAATAACTCCAAAACTATTTGGAGTTTTAAAAACTGGAAAACACTGAAATAAAGTGCATGGTCTCATCTATTCATATAAATTAAAAAAAAAATCGTTTAAGTTTATTTAAACTCTAGATAATAGACAAATAAGCTGAAAATTGTTGAAAATTTCATCCCCCCACTAAGCAATAAATCAAGGCAGGAGGAGGACCACAGTTGACCTTTGACATCACACAGGTCGGGAGAAGGGTGAGATATTGATATTGGAAACGCATGGGCTTTCAGTATGCTTGTAATTGTTAATACAGAACAGAGTCTGATATAGTGAAGATCGTATTTTCTTTTTTCGCGAGGGCTTTATTTAAAACTGATTCATATACAAGTTTAATCTTTATTGTATAGGATTCCCTTCTTTATTAAAAAGTATAAAAAATCTCAACTGAAAACTTTAAAGATCGGCAACATTTTAATTGACGTAATAAATTAAATATATTTTTAAAATAAAGATAAAAGTACAGAGAGAAGGTATCTTGCATAGTAAAAAATATGTTTGAATAAAGGGTTTATCAGATTATAAATTATTTATAATTATAAATATTTTACAATAATTTAATATAAATTATTATTCATTATATTTATATGTTATATTATAATTTATACTTCCCAATTATGACATGATTATTATAATTCTCTGCCACATTGATGTAAAAATCTATGTTGGTTATATATTCAGTGTCAATTTTCTTGGTATACTGTCGCTTGATGCTGCAGCATAAATTTGAAATAGCATATTTAGTTATACACAAATTGCAGTTATACACAAATTACGATGGGGTATCATTCGAAAGGTTTTTGAAGCGGTTTCTGGCATAGTACACTCACATTTCGTTAAAACATGTTTTAACTAATAATAAAATAATGAAAATTTATAACAAGAATATTTTTTAATGAGAAAAGAAAAAATACAATTATGAGTTACAGGCTAGAGTACACCGCGAGTAGGGTTGTGCCTGACATCTGACCTCTGCAAGTCAACCCCAACCCAACCAAAAAAAAAAAATCATCAACCCAAAACTCAACACAATTTGACCCGAAACTTATCCGATCCGAGCCGGAAGTGAAAGAAAATTGATACACATTGGAATACAGTAATGGAAAAGTAGTCTGAAGTTATGCCTCTAATATCAATATTATCCTATTTGTATAAAAATAGACATATATACACTCATTAATATTCTACTTAGTATTTTTCATTTGGGTTGGGTTGGGTTGATTATTGACGGCCAATTATCTACACTTGGGATATAGGCCCGGGGAGAGTGCCCTTCGTGGGGGTCTTTCTAAGGGAACCAACCTAACCCGTATTTACGCATGGATAAATCCACGGCTCGAAGAAAACCACGAAAACTCCGAACGATTAGGCCGACGGGCGCGATTGGGATCGAACCCAGCACCTCCCGTCTACCAGCTTCGAGAGCAGAACCTCTCAGCCACTGGTGGGGCTATTTTTCATTTGGGAATATATATATATAATATATCAACTAGACTTGAACCCGAAACATTTAAAGTCAACCCCAAACCGATCCGAAACGACACAAATTAGCGTCAATTCGACCCGAACCACGGGTCGTAAAATCTACTTACCCGACCCGATGCAGGACTCTGCTACGGGCTATTTAATAATTTATGACATGGTACTTTTAATACCTTTTTTTTTTTTTTTTTTTTTTTTTTTTTTACTTTTTCCCACAGACACACCAATTTTAAACTCTTGCTCTTTCCTGGATTTCGTTCAACCGGCTTCTCCTCACAGATCGCAAAATTATATATTAAATTATGATGAAATTTAAAAGCATGATTACCTATGTAACACTTTCGAAATTTATTTGAGGATATCGAGGCAAGAGGGTGCCAAGCCACATTTGTGAACTTCTGAGATATTTCAATTTGAAAATTTGATGAAATACTCAAATCAAGATACATAACCTATAGTTTTTTTGCCCATGTCTTAGAGTAACATTTGAGATATTCTGAGTAACAATATGGCATTACTTTCATGATATTACTATTACGTTTTTTGTAAATTAGCTATCTTCATTGGGGGCATAAACATCTGGGGCAAAAACGAAACCTGTCACATAAGGCTGCCATCAAGTGACATTAGAAAAAAAATTATATGTTAGATTTTGTAATTTACAATATTAGGCAACAGATTACAGTGTTAGATTTGTTTCACCAAAAACTGTGGCTTGGCACTTTTTTACCCTGACCCCTTCATTTTCACTATAAAGAAATGTACAGCCACCCCCTACTTTCAAAAACTTTTTTCTTAAACTAAATATTTTTTAAAAGCCAAAATCTTATTTCAAAATTTAATCGCCTACTGGCAGAGTTATAGCAAAAACCCGGATTTTGGGTTTTTTTTTTTTTTAAAGTTAAAATAAACATAAGTTTTTTTTTTTTTTTTTTTTAAAGTTAAAAAAAATTAATATTTTAAAAAATTTTGTTTTTCTTTCTTTTAAAAAAATAACAATTAATAATAATAAATAGTTAATTATATAGTTTTGCTATTAGCCTATACTGCGTCTATTTTTATGTAATAATAAATAAAGGCTGTTTCATAATTTGACTATTTGTGCATCGGGTAAAATTTGGATAAACAACATATGTATAAAATTAAAATAATGTGAAGCAACTAAAAATCAATAAACAAAAAGTTAAAATATGTTCATTAACTTTTCTAAGAATTTATCCAGGAGAGAATTTTTTACATCTGTTTTCATTATTCAAATTGTGCCTTCCATCTTGATTTGATTATAAGCAACAAATGTTAAACAATTTGAAAGAAGGATATGCGAATATTTGAAATACATATTATTATATATGTACCAACATGTATGTATCAAAGTTGTCCAAAGAGCTTGAGCATCAATGGAAACAAAATTCCAAGTTATGTACAAAAAGTGCAAAAAATTTAAATCTGACCGCAATCCTCTTTGAGCGCTAGAAGACAAATTCAGTCCAAAATATGCAAAATGCTCCATAATATCAATAAAAATATTAAATCTAATATTGCAAGATGGTAGAATTGGAAACGATCATAAGATTGATTTAATGGATTTTGAGAAAAAAATATGTCTTGTAAACGATATTTAATCTGTTATGTCAATAAATGTATTGCAGTTTTCAGTTTCTAATCACCTTTGTAATTTTTCATAAAAACAGAAACTGATATAGTGAAGATTAAATCATTTTGATCAACTGACAAAATATCTAATACCTTTTTTTTCTAATTTTGAAGGCTTTATTTAAAACTGATTCATAAATTGGTTTAATATTTACTGTACAGGGTTCACTTCTTTATTAAAAAGTACAAAAAATATCAACAACTAAAAACTTTAAAGATTGGTGCCATTTTTATTGACGTTTAAATTAAATATCGTTTAAAATAAATATAAAAAATACAGAAGCATAGTAAAAAATATGTTTTGAATAAAGAGGTTATCAGGTTATAAATTATTTATAATATGTTTTTAATTATAAATATTTTACAATAATTTAATACAATTTATTATATTTATATGTTACTGTAGCTATATAGAATATTATAGAATATAGTTAGAATATAACATATTTTTATGTTATATTCTAACTTATACTTTCATAATTATGACATGACTATTGTTATTCTTTGCCCCATCGATGTAAAAATCTATGTTATGCTTATAGTATATTCAGTGACAATTTTCTTGGTATTACAGTCGCTTGATGCTGCAGTATAAATTTGAAATAGTGTATTTAGTTATACGGAAATAAATATATTTTAGGCTTTATACATACCGTATATACTCATGTATAATTCGAAGAATTTTAGACAAAATTTGGGAGTTGAAAAGGCGGGGTCGACTTATATACGAGTTAGTAAAAAAAAAAAAATATGTCACACTCCGGAAGAAGTGTGAAATATTAGGTTAGAGAGAAAGCAAAAAGCGGACAATGGTCATTTCCCTGTGATTGATAAAAAAAAAAACTCAACAATTGTTTTACACCCATTTTCTCTTGGGATAGAATTCCCTTCAATACAGGGGCATTCCTTTCAGCATTTTAACCCCCTTTTTAAAAAGAGTTCAACTTGAAAATGCTTCTAGATTTCTCTCCTAAAAGTCCTACAATACAAAGATGTATATTTTAGCAGTTCTAAGAAGTTGTTTACCTTTATAAATAAGGCTTGAATAGATTTTTCAAAGATTTTTTTTTGTTTTAAGTATCATTAAATTGATGTGAATAGAATTCAAAATAGTTTAAGCTTCTTTAGTTTTAAAACATTGAATTAAAAAAAAAAAAATCTGATTAGAAACATAAAAAATGTTTACTAATTTAATGAAAATTTATTAATATTTTTTTTTTATCCTCGATTACAAATCATTTTTCAGCATACTACCAAATATGTAGTTCGACTTATACACCAAAATTATTTTTTTTTCTCAAAATTTTGTGTAAGAATTGGGGGGTCGACTTATACACGAGTCGACCTATACAGGAGTATGTACGGTAAATCATTCCTGTGTAATTTTTTTCGTCTTACATATTTTTTGTATTTACATATTTTATATTTATGATAATAAAAGAAATACATAATCAAATAAAAGATTTATTGGAAATTTGGAAAAGATTTATTGGAAATTGTTTTATAAAACAATTATAGCAAAACAACAAAGTTCTAAATGACCAACAGTGGAATTGGTTTTGGGATAAGCATTTTATGCGTTGAACCGGTAAATCTATCCCCTACGAGATGGGAATGACGCTGACCACAAGCTATTTACAGCCCTTCCTGGATTCTAGAACCCCTGTTTCTACCCCTTACTGCGTTGACAGCCGAAGAAAGAGATGGGCGTGTTTAGAAAGGGGGAATGAAGAAGCTGGTTGAGGACAGAAATCCCAAAGAAAAATTTACTGATGCAGAGCCTTAAGGCTGCTCGTCAGTAAACTTCCCGATTCCCCGCGCTAATGTTATTCCTATGGGCGTAGGATGCATTCGTATTTTTAAAATATCTTCTCGGAAAATTAAAAATTTTTAACTTCTGTTTTCTTTGTACTGTTCTTAAAGAATGTCTCTTTTTTTTCTTAGTTGTCAATTTTTTTCTAAAATATATACTGAATTTTATATGAAATGTTAAAATCTTATTCAATTTCGCTAAGATTTTAACACATAAAAATATAAATTAAACACATAGTTTAGAAATATTTTGATAACTAAGAAAAAAAAAGAGACATTCTTTAAGAACAATACACAGAAAACAGAAGTTAAAAATATTAATTTCCTGGGGAGGTTTTTTTAAAAATACGAATGCATCCTACGCCCATAGGAATAACATAAGCGAGGGGAATCGGGAAGTTTACTGACGAGCAGCCTTAAGGCCGGAACCCAAAACATTCCATTAAATACATTCACAAACACAAAATCAGGGAATTGCTTATTAAATATAAACATTTGTCAATGATGGCCTTTTTCATCTTTAATATCTGAAAGTAAACCCGTTAAGAATAAATATAGTACATCATTTATATTTTCAGAATATAGGAAAGTTATCGGATAGACATTGTCTCTTTTTGTTACGTTATACAAGAGAGGCTTTCCAATCCAAAATGCAATAAAGTAAAAAAAGGTGATGATCGTAATATTTTTCTAGTAAAAGACACTTTTTCTTGATATTTTAATAACAGAAATTATTATATGGACCCATAAAAATAAGAAAAAAAATTGAAATTTTTTTTTTATTTAAATTTTGCTTTTCAATATGCGTAACATCTTTTCTAATACGTATTTTAGATAAGATTTGAAAAAAGGAAATATTTTAAAAATAATTTAATATTTTTCAAAGATTTTTGGCTAGAGCTTCAACTTAAATTCAAATTATTTCGATATCGATGAATCGAACAGCGTTTTTGTCCTATAAAGACTAATATGAAAAAAAAAATGCTCTTGGTGTTTTGAACAGAGTTTTGAATATGGCAATAACAGAAGGGTAGTCATCGAATAAGTTATTAGCTATAATAACTCGAGATGTATAAAATTTAAAGGAAAATAATATCTCTGCTTCTCGGGCAACTGAATGTGAATAGAGTTCATGAGTTTCACATTGTTTAGTGAGGGAAAAAAAATAACTTGAAAGTAATTCTTCGTTAATTGCTTGCTTTTCCACATCCTTAATTTATTTTTCGTTCCTCTGTTTTGCTGTGCTGTCGAAAATTTATCTGGAGGGCGTTCCACGCATTTTTCATTCCCTGAAACTATTAATTCCTAAGTTTAGACCGAAGTGCGGAAAGATTCATTGTTTCTACTGTTAGTATTTGTGACTGAGTCGCATTTGTTTCCTGCTAATTTTTATTTAATTTATTTCGATACAGTTGTTTTAAAGTGAAGATTGAGTACAGCAGTCTTAAAGTATTCGAAGGGTTACATTCTTGGAAACTTCACGAATGTTGAGAGTTCTCACGTGCAGAAGAAAGTATTGTGCTCTGTGGAGTGTTCATACTTTTAACTACGTGTGCGAGCCATCTGTTGTTAAACATATAAAGAAAACTTGATCATTTAAAAAAGCGCCACATAGCGCATTTTTCTTTCCCTGAAACTATTAATTCCTAACTTAGATCCAAGTGTGAAAGATTCATTGTTTCTACTTTTAGTATTTGTGACAGTCGCATTTGTTTTTTGCTAATTTTTATTAATTTATTTTGATACAGTTGTTTTAAAGTGAAGAGTGAGTACAGCAGTCTTTTTGAATTCGAAGGGTTACATTCTTGGAAACTTCACGAATGTTGAGAGTTCTCACGTGTAAAATAAAGTATTGTGTTCTGTAAAATGTTCATACTTTTAACTACGTATGTTTTTGTTGTTAAACATATAAAGAAAACTTGATCGTTTAAAAAAGCGCCACATAGAAACAAGACACATTCTATTAAATAAATTTTCTGGTTCAAAATATATTTATTTGAATAGGAAAATATTGGAAGTTGGCATTATGTATAGTTTTGTTTTCCGTGGCAACTTGACAGACACATCCGACGAAAGTTATAACACAATACTTTCAATCTCAAGATTGACATAGAAAAGATAGGCAACATGGTTAACGAATTTTAGCCAACCCCCCCCCCCTCCAAAAAAAAAAAAAAAAAACGCAGTCTTTCATTCTAAAATAGGTGGTTTACAGCCACTTCACATTATTAAATTTACATGTATTTATGGTCAACTCAAATGTTTTTACCAGTAAAAAAAGACTTCTATTTGAACTCTATTAAATATGGCCAAACAAATTAAGCCTTTGTGAACACTAAAAAAAAATACTATGAAGTGAAGGCAATATGTCTAAAAGAAAGAAAAAAAATTACGCATTGGGGAGAATGCACGAAGTTACACACCGACAATGGTTAAAAGTTTTAAAAGTCTCTATTAGATAGCTGTAAGATTATATGTACGCTGATTCGCCCGGCCTTGCCCGGGTCCGTTATAATAGCCTTAAATATTCCATGTGTTGAATGAATTTGTATTTTTGAACGAAAACTTTAGGGCTTGCAAGAAGCGTTGTTCTTTATTTTTTTTTTTTCCCTTCCATCAACTACAGTTGAATAACACTTAAACTTATTATAAGTAACTGTGTTATAATAAGCGACCATGAGAATAAATTACTACAAAGTTAGTATAATCTTTATCTAAGCAAATTGGGTACTTTGTTATAGATGTTGGAGGAAAGATAAATTTATTTATTTTCTCTAGAAATGATTACTTTTAAAAGAAAATAATATAAAATGAAATAAGATCCACACACAGAATCCACTCTGTTGGAGGAAAGATAAATTTTATTTTCTCTAGAAATGATTACTTTTAAAAGAAAATAATATAAAATGAAATAAGATCCACACACATAGAATCCACTCTGTTGGAGGAAAGATAAATTTATTTATTTTCTCTAGAAATGATTACTTTTAAAAGAAAATAATATAAAATGAAATAAGATCCACACACATAGAATCCACTCTGTTGGAGGAAAGATAAATTTATTTATTTTCTCTAGAAATGATTACTTTTAAAAGAAAATAATATAAAATGAAATAAGATCCACACACATAGAATCCACTCTGTTGGAGGAAAGATAAATTTATTTTCTCTAGAAATGATTACTTTTAAAAGAAAATACTATAAAATGAAATAAGATCCACACACATAGAATCCACTCTGTTGGAGGAAAGATAAATTTATTTATTTTCTCTAGAAATGATTACTTTTAAAAGAAAATAATGTAAAATGAAATAAGATCCACTCCACACACAGAATCCACAAATCGTGAAGGGTAAGATTTTTATTTTTTCAGCAATAGAAAGAAAAAATTATGTTGAAAAATAATCGGAGAGGAATAATGAATCGCAGATATTAATTTTCTAGTAGCTTTTAAAATTCGAAATTGAGAATTGAAGCTTTTTTTCTTCTGTTTTTAGGTAGATTTCGTAAGAAATACTACCTATTACATTCTCACCTAAGTTGGAAATTTTGAAAAATTTTTTGCAGATCTACGCCGATCATGACTCCCAGAACCCAAAACCACCCCCAGTTCAAAACTTTATATATCTATCGATGTCACTTTTTTGTGAACACGATAACGGGAAAAATTCTGCATAAATCTCTTCCAAACTGATACATAAAATCAAGGGGCATAAAATCTCGGTCCAGTTCGTTAATGGGCAAAATCGAACCAGGGGGTGGGGAAATGGGGGGGGGGGGGCTTTTTGTAAAAACAGAACCCCCCCCCCCCATAATTTCTTAATTATTATACGTATCGAATCCGTTTAAAGTTATTACTTCTAGGAAAAGGGCCGAAAATTTATGTATGACAGATTTTTGATATCATTAAAAATGGCCCCAAAAGGGGGGGGGGGGGGGGGGTTAGAAGAAAAAAATCATAGCTTCGTCAATTCACAAAATATCAAATCCGCGTAAATTTATTATTAATCCTCTTAATATTATCTAAAACTTTTATATTGACAAGTTTTTTATAGGACCAACCGTTATAGGAGGGGAAAAAAAAAAAAAAAAAAAAAAAAATCCCTGCCGGCTCCGCCTGCAAACAAGTTATTTTTCGAAGTAGGTGGTTCCAACTCCCGCATCTTTTCGAAACTGATACATAAAATCAATTGGCATAAAATCTCGGTCAAGTTCGTTAATGGGCAAAATCGAACCAGGGGGGAGGGGGATGGAGGGGCTTTTTGTAAAAACAGAAAAAAACCTCATAATTTCTTAATTATGATACGTATCGAATCCATTTAAAGTTATTACTCCTAGGAGAAGGGCTGAAAATTTATGTAAGACAGATTTTTGATATAATTAAAAATTGTCTTAAGGGGGGGGGGGGGGGGGTTAGAAGAAAAAAATTCATAACTTCGTCAATTCCCAAGATTTCAAATCCGCTTAAATTTATTATAAATCCTCTTAATATTATCTAAAACTTTTATATTGACAAGTTTTTTATAAGACCAACTCTTTTATATATATATATATATATATATATATATATATATATATATATATATATATATATATATATATAAAATCCCTGCTGGCTCCGCCTGCAAACAAGTTAGGTTTCGAAGTAAGCGGTTCCAACTGCCGCATCATCGCAAAAAAGTAATTTCTTCCGCAATTCTCAACAAACAGGCGCCCCACAGTCTGCGTCTTCGAAATCTACCTGTGCCTGTAGGCCGAGCCGTTAGGGATTTTTTATAACAGGAAGGGTGGGTGCTCTGTTGTCCCGAATCCTCCTCCGTTTAAGCTTAACGCTTAACTTTCCTAAACTTTCCTTTACCGCGCCCATGCTTTGAAACTTATTTGCGTTACCCCTGAATTATGTCATGAATCCCTGAATAGGAATGAGTGGTAAATTGAAATACAGTAAAAACTGTGAAAAGAAATCTTGTTGACCAGAAAACAATTTCGTTTTGGACGTATTTCATTTTAGCAGATATAATGGAATAGTATTCCTTTTGTCGGATCGGAACCAAGAAATTTTGTCTGGATTCGTTTTCACGGGTTTTACTCCCCCCTCCCCCCCATCCCTCCTCTTAGTTAACCCACTTATGATGTCGTTGAATACGTGGCAGAAACATGATCTACTGTAATAGAATGGATTTCATACCTAAATGATGAATGATGATTAGATGTGTTATTTCGCATTGTATGCTTGTTGAAAAGTCCAATGAGAATGAATCTTGTTTAGCACTCTTCAAGAAAGTGATTCATAACGGCCTTTCCATATTTACAGTAATTTTTCTATTAGTATTCTTAGTCGTGGTATTTGTCATAGATAACAGCTGTGACGTATTAATTGAAGAAAAAGACTTAACCCCTATTCTCCCCTTTCTTTTTTTCTATCTTTCCTCCGCACATTTCGAAAAAAAAAATACGTTTATTACTGTGTTTAAATGCAAACGTGGTTTTTAAAAGAAAATTGACTCATTTTCAACAGAAAATTAATTTTCTTGTTTGTATTTCCGTTTTCGTGTTTTAAGAAATATATGTTTGTTTATTATTATTATTAATAGACTTCCAACTAAGGAGGTTGTACAGTTCGCTTGTATATTAATGTATGTCCACACAACTTTTAAATGGATGCTCATTGATTCTTTTTTACATTACTTTCTTTTAACTTGCATTTCTGTATGTATGTGGCAGTCAAATCTCGTGACTCATTTTTCATCCACTTCCTGTTGACGTAGAGGTTTGAAATTTGGAATAGATATATGTATTTCTGAGAGCAATGCATGAATTGAACATTATTTTTTTTAATTATCCCTAAGGGGATGTCCACATCGGCCCAAAACTTGCATTTCCACCCATAGAAATAACGTTACGATTGTTTAACCCTCTAGCCGAGGGCGATGTTTCCATTTTCTTATATAAAACCGCGGCCTATTTTAATTCGTCACTTATAATAGTTAAAAGGGTTGAATGTCACCGGAATTTACAGATTTATTTCCAAATAAATAAAAGCGGTTTCTTCATGTACATTATAAAAACAGTTTTATTTAAAAATTCCGGTGGTAATGTGGCATTTATGGATTCAAAATATTTCAAAAACCGTAGAACTTTCAGAATGACCTAATAAATGAAATGATATATATATATATATTTTAATTTGTAAACGAATCTCTCTATTTCTAAATAAAAGAAGATGGATTCAACGAAGAAATAGAATCTCCCGATGCTTAAGTACTATAAAAATTAAAGGGAACGTCAAAATAGCGTTCCCTGCGGTATTGTATAGAATAAGTGAAACGCGATAGGAACGTTACCCGCGGCTGGAGGGTTAATTGAAAGAATAGCTTCATTGTTGCAGCATCATCCATTTTCACCACATTGTTGCCCGCATCATTATGACGTCAGCATTGAGCAACGCACACATGTGTGCTTTATAATATAAGTTGACTTTTTGTGAATTTTAATGAAAGTATGTTTTACAAAAATACTTTTATTTCTCCCTTACCTCTGATTCTAGTCAATCGCCGCAAAATTCTAATACGTATTGTTGAGGACACAGTACCACTTTATTTTAAAAATAATCACCATATCTTGTACTTACAAAATGAACTTATTAATATTTTTAATGTCTATATATTTAAAAAACGAAGGTCTGAGCTTCTGTCGTTAAACGGAGTGGGAAACCAGTTTTGAACTGATTTCATTTCAGAGGGACGTTGAACAAAGTCGAGATGGCGGAGAGGGCTTAATCGTGAGAAAGAGGAATTCTTGTTCTCTAAAGGGAGCTTGGGTTCGAACCTCTCTCCTTGCGTAAGTTGTTCCTCAGATATTGTTCGTATTCTGATAAGTCAGTTCAATAAGTCAGAAATATCAAATTGATTTTCTGTAAGTCATAATGGTATGTTATTTCCATTAAAATATAAAAGAATATTCTTCATTTCTACTATCCAGTTTTACTTTTATCCTTTCTTATATTCATGGGGCTTTCATAATGATTTTCACATAATCAGTGAGGTACTCCTGAAATAGCCTTGGAGAAATAAATTTTGTTGCCAGAAGTGTGTGTGTGTGTGTGTGTTAAAAATTTCACTCTCAATTTAATACATGAAATGTAGTTTATGTTCATGGGTTCAAGTCTTCAGTCTCAGGACTGATTTCAGTCCTGGAGAGATTTTTGATTAATAGTAAATTCTACTTCCGTATACTTAATAATAGCAATTTTACTATCAAGAACTTTTAATTATTATTTTTTATTGCAAGAGATCCATTTTTAGCCATAATGTAAGACATAGAAATCTTCTAGTCCATTTCCACTTGGTTATTCCTAATACTCAGAAAAGTTTTCAGTCTTGGCTTGGATGGACTTCTTGCACCCATTATTATGTTATATATTGTGCATTTTATTACAGTTACAATGCTTCTTTAAATGCACAATGCAAACATGCAGCAAGAAAAATACTTTTATGTATATAAATATCATTACTCTCTTGCGCTTATTTCGAGCATAAACAACCTAACAATATGACTTAAACTTGTATAGAATTGAAATAGTGTTAACATATTTTTTAATATACTGAATTATTCTGTAATATTTTGAATTAAATATATTTAAGGCTGTTCCTTCACAAAAAAAAAAAAAAAAAAAAAAAAAAAAAGCTGAACAGGCTAATCTTATTGGCACATTAACGAAGTCATTTTTATATGTGCTTGAAATCCGAAGACATTAATATTAAAGTGGTTTAGAATTGAATAGTATTTTTTATTTTACTATAAATGTGTATTACATCTGTAATCAATTATTCCTCAATAGTTGTTTTAAAAATCTGCCTAAATCTCCAACTTTGGAATAATTTTTTTCTAAAAGATTCTTAGCCTTTTAAGAAAACCTAATACTGTTCGACTTCTTAGTATATAAATCTGCAAATTTTGTGCATTTAAGCATGAAAATGACTGCATGATGAATGTGTCAGAAAATATCATGTTTTTTATTCGAGAAAACCATAACAAAAGAAAGAAATTACTTTTATTCTGAATCTACTCGGTCGAAGTATCCGGCCAACTGACATTAGTATGCAACCGACCGGCTATTCGGCAAAAGTGTCGAATAATGCCCCAATATTCGTCACATCCCTAATTTTAATGATGCTATGAATCTTTTTTTCTTTGGAACCTTACTGTGGTTCTCAAATTTCCTGCTCAACAACACAAAACTTTCTGATGCATGTTACGTAAAGGCATAAAATTGGCAGGTCTGACTATTGAAGCGATTTGGAATCTAATAACGTTTTTAGGTGCGTTCGTAATTATATAAATACGTAGCACCTATAGTCGTCGTTTGGTCCGTCCGTCTGTCCGTCCGTCTGTCTGTCTGTCCGTCCGTCTGTCTGTCTGTCCGCATATAACAACGCAAAAACTACCCAACCAAATGGTTTGCAATTTGAAATATATTATCTTTGCATAAATTTGTCGAGACATTTCAAATTTTATCAAAATCGAATCAAAACTTTAGGAGATATTAATAAAAATATTTATTAAGAAATTTGATTTTTTTTTTAAATCGGTGCTTTTTTGTTATATGAGCTTCTGATGGATGTTAAATCGTCAAGCGACCGAGATACTTATTTTATGACAGAAATTAATCTGCAGACGATATAATTCATTTCACAGAATTAAAAATCATCAAGATCTGAATATTTATATAACTAGCTGATACATATATATCTGAATATTTATATAACTAGTTAAGATATTTGTATGAACAGTGTCATAAAATATATACTTAACTAGCTGTTTAACCCGTTCTACGCACGGGATATCATGAATTTAATTCTAAAACGTGCGTACGAACGCACCTCGTTTGTAACGTTTGACGTACAATTTCCAACTTGTTGATAACTTATCTTGTTATAAGCTATTCTTGTCACGTGACAAGTTTTTCCATTGGGTGCAAGACCTTCAGTCTCAGGTACTGATTTCAGTCTTGGAGTGATTTTTGATCTAAATTATAAATTTTCAACTATAGTTTATGTATGTAAATAACAATTTTACAAGCAAAAAATGTTAATTATATACTCTCTTATTGTAAAAGATCCATTTTTAGCCATAATCATAGTGAGAAACAACTAATCTTCATTAGGTTATATACCTAATATTTGGGAAAGTTTTGGCTTGGATGGACTTCTTGCGTCCATGAGTTTTTTCCTTTTCTCGCGCTGCTGTGCCGGGAATTAGGTTCAAAACGTCGATTGTGACATTATTTTCTGAAAGATCTTCCGCTTTTACCAAAAAAAAATGGAAAACACCATTCGATTATTACATAGTTTCTGAATAAGAACACCTGTAATTTCATGCATTTCCGAACAAAAATGAATTCAGGAATGCGTCAAATGTAGCTAGCTCCTTTGGATATTTGAAAACAGCCTTAAAGTTTTTTACAGCCAAGTTTTGACGGGTACTATCTAAAGTAGTGATAATTTATTTCGCATCAAAACATAAGCGATGTGTCGATGCTATTTAAACTGAATGGTGTTAGCACAAAACGCTCTTTTGTGTCAAACCACTCTCGCTAACATACGCCAACTGTCTTGCAATAGCTTGTCTTTTTTAATATTTTAAGTTCAGTCTTAATTTAGTATTATTATTTCCATATAACAGCTAACAGAATATTTAAGTAATACTATCCGTTGCAACTGAAGAAGGAATTCAGTATTCGGTGCGTTCCCCTACTAAGGAATAATGTGCTATATATCTTTGGGATGTGTGTGTGGGGAGGGGCGGAGGGGAAACGAAAATTTATAGTGACTGGAATTTAAAATTTCTTGGACTTTATTTACATAAACTGCATAGAATTTTGCGCAAGCTTCAAACAATCTTGGCTCTAGTTTTTGTTTTTTAGTATTTAATTTTACTTTTAAAATATTTTTAGAAGTATTTAGCACAACTTAAGTTGTGTATTGTATCTTCCCCCCCCCCCGCCCCCCCCCCCCCCCCCAAAAAAAAAAAAAAAAAAAAAAAAAAAAAAAAGTAACTGCTTATAACAAATAGGGTGATTTACTTGTAAGCTATCAATTTTAATTTCAACGATAACTTTGATGATTTTAATGAGAAAGTTTTGAGTTTATTCTCTGTTGGTTATCATCTATGGCAAATCGATAAAAGTTGTTTCAAACTGCAGTCTACTTCCTCATTTTAGAGAAATATATCCTCCAAATAATCGTTATTATTTGGGAGGCAAAATCCTCTGACCTCTGTTAACTTGCAAAATTTTAGTAATATAGGGACACGAGCGTTACTTTTACCTCGTTAACATAAATTTTTATATGGGAAACCACTTGTGAAATGGACCACTAAGAATTTATAAACTTGTTAAAAACCCAATTCTTACATACTCCTAATTAAAGTCACTGAGATGTAGTTTGGTTTTCGTCTTATTTCTCTGAAATATGCTTTTTATTCAGAAGGGTTGTAGTGGAGAGTATACGGCGTATACTTTCTGGATCTTTTCAAGAAACTCGATATACTCTCCTAACATCCTCTTGCATTATATCCCTCGGTTTTCCACTACAGCACTCGATGTACGATAAAAGCTTAATTTTTTATTGCTTGGGTTGTGGCATACATCAATGTGGCACAGCATCAATTTTACAGATTCATTCTGTTTATTATCAATTAATAGTCCAGCTAATTGGATATTATTTAACATTTTTAGAACAATGAAAAACTGCATACATTAGCCTTATTTGGAGATGCCGTCGAGTTAAGCAATTAATTTTTCTTTCGAATGTTTTACAGCAGTAAAAAAATCCAGTATTTATTAATAATAAATACTGATTTTTTGTTTGCCTTAATTATTATGTTTCAAAAAACATTCAAAGGAAATATCGAAAGATTTTTACTTTGAGTTTGAAAACACTTTAAATTGATGCACCCCCGCCTTCTGACTATCTAAATAACCGCTACTAGGTCGATTGAATCATTTATTACTGCGCTCCTCCTTGGCCTTTCTACTTTAGAGGGTTCTGCTTGACTCGCTGATGAAATTGCCGCCATCCTGTTTTGTCCTGCAATTATCGCAGTGTGTCTTTGAAAGACTTCGAAGCCTGCTTATCGGACAAACTATCTGCCATTGTTTTTAACATTGCCTTTCAGTGTGAGAGTCTCCCAGCTTCCAGTTTTCGCCCGTGTCCTCTTTGTTGAGGTGAGGTCATTAACGGTGAAAGTTATTGTCGGCGATAAAAATTTTCAAGGTTAAGGAAAATCCTTTTGGCGGTTACATCAGAGAAGTGTTTTTGCATATATAGCATTTGATTAATTTATTCTAAATATAGTTTTTCGTATTTTTAGAGTTGTTTTGCGTAATTTTTATTTCCAAAAATTTCAGATTGATTTTACAATTTGAAAATAGAGCCGCCACCGTTTGAATAACAATGAGGTTTATAAGAAAACTTAAAAAAAAAAAAAAAAAAAAAAAAAAAAAATTGTCGATACGTACGTGAATCACGACTTTGGTCTTTTGAAAATAGCTATGTTTTCATCCCGACATTGATCTGTAAGCAAGCATTTTATTCTATTACAAACCAATAGTGATATGATAATCTTATGTAACAGCTGTTTCCGTTCGCGATCTCCCAGTTTTCTGGTGTGGATGTTTTTTTCAGACTAGTGTATCACTCTAGATATTGATGACTGATGTAACACATTTGCGCAGACCTCGCCCACGGCAGCTATTCCTTTTTTGCTTCGAGACGTCGAATGATTTCTCCTTACCCAAAATAGCGACATCCCTTTTTAAAACTTAAATAGCTCTGAAGAGTACCTTTTAAACTCGGCCACATGTTTACATACACATCTCAATGTGTGTTCAGTTATTGTTTATATATGATTATACCGTAGAGTTGCATACGGCATTTTCTATTCTCGTTCTTCAATGGTTCCAGGGAGTTTTTCCTATAAATTTTCTGTCTTTTTTTTTTTTTTTCTTCTTTTTTGACCTATCCTTTTATAACTCCGCTCCTCCAAATAGCCTGGGTGGAAGCCATCAATAACAAGTAGAGGATGGGTTTTTCTTTGTGAATACCTTTAAAAGCTGATGGATTAATTTACTGAAAGATAATCAGGAGAATCTAGCCTCCCTGTATCCATTTTAGTAACTCAAGCTGCGTTTTTTTCTTCTGTTATTGGGATCATTTGATATAATATCATCTGTGCCACAAAATGTGTATTTTAAATTTAACTATTCCTTATGTTGTTTGTTGTTTTGAGCCAAACACTGAATCTTTCCATTTTAGTAACATTTAAACAGTTTTATAAACTTCATCAACATCTTTTAGGATGGAAGATGTGATTAAGCAGAGACCTAAACTTAGGACGAGCTGAATTTTTTCAAGCATCTTTTAATTCATTTTAGTGCTCATTAACAGGTGAACGTAATATGAATGAAAGAAAAATCTCTAGAAAGCAAAAAGTATACATTTGTTGTTAATCCCTTTCCCCATTCTTTATAAATTGTACAATCTTTGAAAATAGTAATAAATGCCTTGCGCCAGAATTTTATTAAGACATTTGAACCACCGATTAATTGAAGTCATCTTAAGTTTTCTAGCCTGATTTAAATGAAAATTGATAATTGATGCAATTTGCAAATGGGTTTTTTTCTGTTAAATACTTTTCCATAGACATTTGAGTCTCGTATCTAAACAATCTTATTTGCGCATTTTTGCACATTTTGATAATTCTGTAGGTTAACGGAAATGCATGTGGTTTTAACTTGAATTTGTGTTGAAAATGTATCTGCAAATGTATTATGCTTTGCAACTGGCAGTTAAATCCAGCAAAGACTCGGGGTTTCGTTTTTTGTATTAAATTAACTTTCTGTTTGGGGGGGGGGGGGGGAACTTATTTATTTTGCCTTTTTATTTCGAAGATTTAAAATATAAGAAAAGTAGAATTTTTTTAATTAATTTGTACTCTGGAAAAACATTGCTCTTCTGTTGCTTTCTCAAGTTTTTTCTTGGTTCTTGCATTTCGTTTAATGATGTTACGTCTTTATCGTAAAAATAAACATTTTTTTTTTACTTAGGCAATTTTCTAAACATTTACTTTTTTTTATTTTCTTTTTCATCTGGCTAGAATTTCGAATAAAAATTACCCTTGCAAAGTGATGGTAACTTGAATTTCAGGTTTCCAGTTCTTGAATATTCCCCGGTTGCTGATGCTCTGAAGAGCAGACTTGGATGTCTGAAAGGTGTGTGTATTATTTTACTTAGAAGAATGAAGAACTGTAGATGTTGGACCTCAAATTAATGCAGATTGCCTTGTGTTTCAATTGAGCCTCTATTTTCCGCGATTATGTTCGTAACTGTGAAATTTATCGATTTATGCTTTCTTATAATCTGCATTGCATTATGATGCTAGCGTATGGAATAAGATTTTATAGTTTACTTAAGCGTACCTGGATCTGTTTAGACATTTTCTGTTTTCGTAACATTCATAGGCGTAGACTTTTATGGGTTCGTGGGGCTCGAGCCCCACCAATAATTTCTAGAATGAACTATTTTCCCCCTTTAATATAAAAAAAAAAGTTTTTTAAACATTCTAGTATGGAATTTTTCAATGTTCCATTTTTCCTTTTTTTTGTTATAGGGATAAACGATATTAGGAAAACTTTTTCACTTTATATTCTATTATTATTATTATTATTGTTAGAATAAAATGCTCAACGTTTGAACTTTTTATATAAAAATATGAAAATAGGGGAAAAAAAAATCCATATTCCGAAAAGAAAAAATACGTTATTCAAAGTCAACTTTCATTTTGATTTTATTATAAACGATTCGCGAATATCAGCGAGTATCAGTTTATAAACGGGTCATTCGAATTTTTATATTGTCTTAATATTTATTTAACTTGTGATTATTTATCAGTACAACATTCTGTTTAATTTCTTTAAAACCCTCTGAGCGTCCGAGGGCTTTCCTGCATTTTTATAAAAATATTTGTAAAGCTTAATAATTTAAATTTCCTTTCCCCGTTTGTTTCTAAAATACACTTCATATCTCTTTATTTTACATATACCTTAAAATACAATTATGAAGAAATTTTGTCTAGAGCCGATTTAAGTTGCTTTTGGAAAACGGAAAAATACGGGCAAAACGCTTAGAGGGTTAAAAGAGAGTTTAAAAAGCAATATTAAATTGGTACTCTTTTTACACTCACATACACATGTTTGTGTAAAAAAAAAAAAAAAAAAAAGTTGAGCCTCACCAATAATTTTCAAAACTCTACGCCTATGGTAACATCATGAAGAAAGTTCTTTTTTTATGAAGATTTTCTGTGCTTCTTTATCCTGCTTTGTAGCAGATATGGTATTAATGTTGATGCTCAATATCCCGCCTTGTTTTGCAGAAAACGAATTATAATCTGAGGTTGCTATAATGTAGGACTCTGTGTTTTTCTATATTATGTCGAAAAAAAAAAGTTGTATGTATATCTTTACATCAAAATACCGTTCGCTTAATTCTAATTAAAATAATTTATCTGTATTTTTCAATATACAGCCGAACTCTGTAAATACGAGAAGTAATTGAATTATAAAAGTCCTCCTATTAACCGTTACTCATCATACCCGTGAAGATAATAAAAGTCTTAAACACAAAAACACACACACAATTAAGCTAAATACGATTATTAAATGCTCTAATTATGTCAATACTAAAATTAGCTTAACATCATAAAGTTAAAGTATTTAAGTCTTACCTTCGTCATAAAGGACAAAATTAGCACTAACTACCGGCCACAGGGCTACTAAATTAAAAAAAGAAGTGGCTACTAAAAAACTCTGTCAGCGGCCACCTTAGTGGTCACTTTCCTACAAGGAAAGAGTAATTTTTTTTTGCCTTTCATCAAGGATTCTACTTTTGCTGGTTGAAATATGTTTATATAACATTACATATTTATTTGAACTATTTAATTTTATATGTGTATGAATACTAAATGAAATTTTAACAAAACTTTACCGTTTAGAACTTATAGATAAAAAATTTTAAAGAAAGTGGCCACATATACAACTGCTACTACTTGTCCACTAATGAAATTTCTCAATTTTGCCCTTTACTTGATCAGTCAAATTTTCTTTAGATGGGTCTTTTCTTCATACAAAATCATAGTACTGAAGTCAAAGCCTTTAAATAAGTAATAATTCCACAGAACATGATCTTGTGTTATGAAGAACAAAATTGATAAAATTCAAGGCATCATAACTCTGTTACATTGATTACTCATAAATACTTTTATTACATACATTTTCATAAATTGTAAAATAGAACTAATAGGATTTTAACATTCAATTTCACTTAGTCTTAATTATATTCAATTGTAAATATGCCTTCAAAAAATCAATTTTAACACTGATTATTAATAAAAGTCACTACCCCCCCCCCCCAATATATATATATATATATATAATATACATATTATTAAATTGTAGCTCTATAATTATCTCTTAAAATTAGTTAAATTATGAAATTCACATAAGAAATTGTGATTTGAAATTAATATGTTCCGCAGTACTACTTTTTTATAACCAGCTTTTTTCAATCCCAGTATGAGATCCTTCCCCTCCTTCTTATTTTTAACAGCAAAAATCACTCTCTCCTATAATATTAAATATAATGAGCGAAAAATTCGCTTGCTGAAACTCCACCTACGATGAGAAAGAAAGGCTTACAATATTCCATGACCTATTATTTATGCACTAAACTGAGACTTGGTGGGAGTTTTACTTTGCTGCTCATCATTAGACGTTTCTCTTCAGTTGTTTTTTTTTTCTTTCTCGTTGCGTTTCTACTTTTTTCTCTCCACCGAGAACCACAGAATACGCCAACCGGACACAAGATGCATTTCTCACGTTTCCATAAAGGGATAAGGCTGCAGACAAGAAGCAACTATTATAAATTGGCGGTTTATCATTTTGGCGATGTTTCAAGTAATATTTGAATATTACGTTAAGCGGTCTTTCTTTTCTTTTTCTCCATCATGCTGGTAGTGTCAGCCTAAGTCTCTGTAATCTTTTACTTTATCGCTATGCTATATACAGTGTTTGCGGGATCAAGTCAAAGAGTAGTCCAGGACTTTCTTTTCATTTGTGGGCCCAGTTCCGCACAGATTGTCACAAAACATTAAATACTAGCTGACATACCTGGCGTTGCCCGTGCCCGTGATAATAACCTTAAAAATACCTAAAATCAATGTTGAATGATTTGATATTTTTAAATGAAAATCCATCCAAACAAACTGAAGGACAGTCGTTATAGTTATTGCCGATTTAATGTCTATTTAATTTCTGACGGTTTGATATATTAAACTTTCAATTCTGACCAAAAGTTCTTGAGGAAACCTAAATAATATAAAGCGCTCCCCCACCTTTCCTGTTTTAAACACAAAATAATATACAGTTTTGGCCAATTTATTAATCCCATTCGAAATTTTTTTCCAAAACCTTGTTTCTAAGTTTATTATATTAAAATTTAAAAAAATTCAAGCACTCATGGCCACATAATTCACCTTTGTATTTTAACAGAATAATAAGGCTACTATAATTTGTGACTCGTGCTGTAGCCAGTATACGACAGGACACATGGCCGTTATCATTTTCTTTTTATGCGTGAAAATTTCGCTATCGTACATTTGTGAAATTTGGTAATTTTTGAAATTCAATATTTGAAAAACGGCATAATTATTAGATTTGAAATTTATATCAAGAAAAATACAATTTTTACCTTTCTAACGAAGTTTGTCTAACAGTTTTCTGACAAATACTTTTCGAGCTGGTAATTTTTGAAATTCAATATTTGAAAAACGGCATAATCATTAGATTTGAAATTTATATCAAGAAAAATACAATTTTTTACCTTTCTAACGAAGTTTGTCTAACAATTTTCTGACAAATACTTTTGGAGCTATTAATTTTTTCAGCAACTTCAAATGTTTCATTATCCGAGATTAATCTGTGACAACGATTATCGAAAATCACAGTCGTCAGCAACGCATAGCTTTTTATTAAAGAGGATTTCCCATGTCTGTCTTTCAAAACATATATGAAAATATAAATAAATATTTGGAAATTATCTGTTGTCTTTAACCTCATCTTACTCTAAAAGTATAAAATATTGATTATGATCGATCAGTACATGGTCAAAACATTTTAAATATCAGCTTTTAAAATTGCATACCAAATTTGGGGCGGGGCGGGGGGGGGGGGAGTCAAGGATCCACTGACCACTAAGCCCAGGATTTAATCAGGCCCAGGCAAAAAGTATTGAGTGTCATTATATTTTTGCTAAATCTTTAAAAGTAATAATCGTATACAAATGTTTTAGCTATAATACAATTATGAATTACTTTTTTGAGTTATTAGAGTTTGTAAAAATGGCAGCAAGTTAACAACTCAACCTTTATTTAAACCTTTGTAATTAAACCATTTTCTTTAAAAAACTGGATTTAAAGAATTACCAATTACGTTGTTTTTTCAAGAAGTTTCATTTTGTTGTGCTATTACTATTAAGATAACTATGAAAATTAGATAATGCTTAAACAAAACATAAAGAACTTTTTCTTTAGCAATAAAAGTGATAAAGATTTTTTTTTTTTAATTAGTAAAGAAATTATTTAAAATTCACACAGGATTGATTGTTATTTTTTATTCATACATGTTATAAATTAAAATAAAAAAAATTATATATAAGGTAAGTCGAGGTAATTTGGTGCCTCATTTTCAATTATCCTAATCATATTGTATGCTAAGAATCTTTAAAAGTTTTTTACCAAGTACTTACACATGTGTACTGTGCATTAAATATATCCCTGTAATGTGTAATGGAAGTAGCACGTTTTCAGGAAGAATTTTTTTTTTTTTTTTTTTTCGGGAATCAGTCAAAGATTGTGCAAAATGACTCCCTTCCGGAGATTCAATATATCTCCCTACTTACATGAAGCCGCAGAAAAAGCGAGATTATGTACGTATGAATAAAGTATTGTACTGGTATGTTGAAAGCACACTCTAATAAGTATTGCGCTTTTCCGCCTCTGCATGTGTGAAAATAACCGAGGACCAAATTGTCCCACATTAAAAAAAAGGGGGGGGGGAAGGGGGTTAATTTGGTGCTGCTGAATTTTACTTATAGATTGATTTATTTTTACTGTAGATTTGTTTGCTGATTGTCACTAACATTTTATTTATTAATCATTTCTCAGACGTATACAGCTGACTTTTTTATTCCAGATTGATTTCTTAGAAAAGTTTTTTTAATATATATATATATATATATATATATATATATATTAAAAATCATTATATCCATTCTAAAATGTTTCCCTGTATATTATTAATCGGTGTTACTTTATTAAAACCTTCTAATTATCATTTATGCTTTGACTGATGTATAAATAAAAGTCAGTATTAAAACTTTTGTTTCAAATAACCATGTTGTATTATTTTTTTTATGGTTAATTTAGTTTAAAAGGACATCTTTTTAAAGAGCATAAAACGTTATGAATTTCAACAGTTTTCAAAATTCTTCATGTAATTGCTATTTCAAACTGTCGTCTTAAAAATATATATATGCTCTCAAACAAAAAAATCAGACTGCTCTCAAATGGTATCTGGTTAAAAAAGTTATCAGTGTTTTGAATAGCACATTGTAAAGGTTAAAAAAAAAAAGGCGTACACCTTACTACCCCAAAATATAGGATTGCATAGATGCCGACATCTCCGGAAATTCCCGAGTTTCTCCGGAAAATACAGTAGTACGGTAATAAAGTAGAAAATACGGAAATCGCCACACACAACCCTTAAAAAAAAAAAAAAGTTATCATGAATTTGTCGAATTTTATTACGACTTGCATCACGAATTTCATTATGACTTGCGGCAAAATATCGCAAATTTCGGCGATCGATCGTTGAAAAAAAAAAAAAAAAAAAAAAAAAAAAAATTCGCTGCAAAAAATCACGAATTTCGTCAATCACTCCTGGAAAAATATCGCAAATTTTGTCAATCGGTCACGTAAATTCACACATTTATATCAATCATGAATTATTTACTTTGTAGGGATTAAAAAAAAAAAATCATATAAATTTATAGAAATGGTGTTTTTTTCCCTTCTCAAAAAGTCATTTATACTTAAAAAGTAAACTAAGCAATCTTTATTTCAATTATGCTTGTATGGATTAAATGCGAAAGCTGTAAGGGGGTCAGTATTCGGGGAATATTTAAATATATAGCTTGAAAAAATTGTGTACGAATCCTGAAACGCTAATATTTTACTCTCCTGAAATTCAATTATAGTCTTCACAATATTCACGTCTATGAGATTGTGGTGTGGCAGTTGTTACAAACGTGATACAAAATTATCCCTTGAGGGATGATTTCGTATCAATTTTTGGTATTATTTCTTTCTTTATTTTCGTTTTTGAAGACCAAGTTATTTATATTTTGTCATTTTCTATTATAAATTAAAATAAAAAATTACGTATAAATAAAAATGTAACTTAAAGAATTTTCTTTTTTGAAGATAGTTATTTATATTTTGTCATTTTCTGCAAGAATTATTCCAATTTTTATGATTATTTATTAACTGGAACTTGCATGACAAACCAACGATACTTCCAGTAAAACAAAGTAGTTTATTTATTCATAAAAAGAAAAAGTGTATTTTAAAGCAAATGGTTTAACTGTTTAATTATGAATGAAATCAATAGAAGAATAAGAAATGGATGGAGTGCTTTTGGGAAGAACAATATTATTCTGAAGAGTACATGCCTCTTTGTTTGAAAAGAAAGGTGTTTAACCAATGTATTTTGCCTGCACTAATTTATGGAGCAGAAACATGGACGCTAACAAAACGGATGGTACAAAGATTACAAACAACACAGCGAAGTATGGAAAGATGCATGCTAGGCGTAACTAGAAGAGACAGAAAACAGCTAAAATGGAAATGGGCTGGGCACATTGCAAGGAGACAAGACAATAGATGGAGTACCAACACCCTACAGTGGTATCCCAGAGATGTAAAACGACCAAGAAGACGACCCCAAGTAAGATGGAGTGACAAAATCGGAAAAGTGATCGGTGTTAATTGGATGATTAAAGCATTAGACAGGAAAAATCTAGGGGAGATCTACATCCAGAAGTGCATTGAAAACGGTTGATGTTGATCCTTATATGGCTAATTCCATGCCTGAATGTAGTGTAAATCACATAGCTGCAAAAGTTTACTGTTCTTGGCCACCGATATTTAAGAAAAAAATTCTTCACTGTGTTTATTTGTCGATATATGGGATTGATTAAGTCAAATTCTCCTTTACTATAATACTGGTAGCCAAACACTGCAGTCATTTACATCTCTGTGACTGACACTGCATCCACGCATGGAATTAGCCTATATATATATATATATATATATATATATATATATTCTTATACCTTGACAAATCGACCCCTCTGTGGTCTAAGTGCGGATCCAAGGGAGAGGTACGAAAAACATTTTTAAGAACAATACATTTTAAAAAAAATATATAAATATGTATTAAAGATATAAGCAGTTAAAACAACGTTTTTAGCACCAGAAAGTCTTATTCTATCGCAAACTAGTTTCGTGACATTTAGCATACCTTCAACTTCATCAGTGCAAAGAATGATGGATTTTTGCTCAGATATATGGAAGAGAAGCGCTAAATGTTATGTTATGTATTACACACACACACACACACACACACACATATATATATATATATATATATATATATATGGTGCAAGACCTTCAGTCTCAGGATTGATTTCAGTCATGGAGAGATTAGAAATTTTACTAACAAGAACTTTTAATCACTTTCATTCATTGTTAGATATGAATTTTTAACATAGAAATCGTCCAGCCTATTTTCACTTGGATATTCCTAACACACAGAAAAATTTTCTGTTTTGGCTTGGATAGACTTCTTACACCCATGGATATACGTATATATAATACGTATATTATTTTTTAAAAGAAAAAAAAGGCTTTTTAAAAAGACACTAGGCTATATAGAAATAATATAGGTACAAAATAGGTTAAAGAACACACTGCACAACATTTCATAATTTTGTCTTTCATAGAAATTTAGATATGAATTTAAGTATGACAAACTTTGAAAAAATGCATTCTGATGGAAATGGATTTAAATCCTGGAATGGCTTGCGGTAACCACAGCCATTTCAACTTTTAAAAAAGTGTTTTTTAAATCTAATTATCGTTTTTACATGCAGTTTGTATCATTCTGTTGCAAAATCATGTTTTAAATCGAAAAGGTAAGAATGTGATTTTTGTGTCTCGGTCTACCTTAAATTGATAAGTATAGTCTGAGTTGAATCATTAACCGGAAGGACCACTTATTTTTATATCCCCCCCCCCCTTTAAAATAAATTGTTCTCGTATTTTCTTTTCAACGAAGCACATTAACTGAAACTTACTCTTGAAACGTGGGTTGGGGCGTTCAGAACTATTCTAATAACTTGTGTAAAAAGCTGACTTAATGATAATAAGAAATATCTCCGACTGACTCATCACCGAATTCCCCGAACTTATCACTAAAGTACATATCTTTTTATGTTCGTATTTTATTTTTGTGCAAGTTCTTTTTAATTGCTGCAAGTAAAATAAAATAAAATTTTACAAATAAGTAAAAAAAAAAAACCATTTTTCAAAGAACTATCGTTATCGGTTTTTAGAATCAGGGGACATAGATTCGGAACTGATGAATAGTTAAGTACCGATACCACTCAAATTTGAAACCGATGCGTACTTAATCTCCCCCCCCCCCCCTCTTTCAGTTTTGTTGCTCTAAAAGCAGTGTATTTGGAGTTTGAAATCGTTAAAATTTTCGCTGAGTTGGATTTTTAATTTTAATTTAAATTTTTACTTACCCGTCATACGTAGTATAGGGTAAGTCTTGTAATCGTTTTGAAAATCGAAAATTTTTTTGAAGTGAAAACTTCTTTAGGTGCGTTGGGCATTTTTTGAGATGGGAAAAAACCAATGAACTCGCGACACTGTTACCGACACCTCTGTACATTTGAAGTGAAAACTTCTTTAGGAGCGTTGGGCATTTTTTGAGATGGGAAAAAACCATTGAACTCGCGACACTGTTACTGTAACAGACACCTCTGTATATAAGTATGTACATGTATTGTGTATAGTTCGGTATGAGGTAGGACAGGGCGGGCGCGCCGCGCGCCCCATGCTTGCTTGTGCGCTATTGTTTTTTATGAAAATTATTTATGTATTATATTTAATATGTTTATATATTATTTTTATGTAAATTAAACAGTAGTATTATATTATATAATTAAATATATAATATATTATATATATATATATATATATATATATATATATATATATATATATGTGTGTGTGTGTGTTAGAGATTGTGACGGTGTGTCTCAAGAGGATTATATTAGGTTAACTAAATCTATTAAAGAGCTTCAGAGTAAATTGATAATCACATATGTCAATAAAGCTAGCACAAGTTACGCATTAATCTGTAAAAAACTTTATGGTGAAATATTAAATGAAAGTTACAATAACAGCGATAACTATGAGCTATTGAAATTGAAAGTTTCAGTGATGGAAAACAGGGTTAAGGCACTATATAAAAAAGTTAAGTTGAAGCAGAAAAGTCAACGTTTCCCATATATTGCGATAGTGCCAAAGTTTCACAAAAAAAAACCAGTGAAATTTAGAATTGTAACTTGTGAGTATGGTTCATACCTAGAGTCTGCTAATAAGAAATTGTTGGGAGTTTTGAGTGGTGTGTTTGATAGAGTGTTGAGTACGGAGTCCACATTTATTATAATGAACAGTTACATTTTATTAGATAAATTGAAAAAAACATCAAAACATAAAGAGTTTGTTTGTATATGATTTTGCAGACCTATACAGTACCATTAACTTACTGAATTTAAAGGACAAGGTTATAAATTTTTATAACAAAAACAGCAATATAGATAGCGATAAAGATTGGTTTATTAACTTGTTTCAGTTGGTAGTGCAAGAGAATTACAGGTATGAGGGAGTAGAGTATTTAAACCGATTCGTGGAATCCCAATAGGGGGGAGTTGCAGTTCAGTTTTAGCTGACATGTACTTACATATATATGAGAATAATAATATTTTAAATAGAGAAATATTGAGTTATAGCTATATTGATGATGTTTTAATGGATTAAATAAGGAAAAATGTAAACTTAGATTTTAAATATTATCCGAATGCTTTAAAACTAGAATTCTCCCAGAATATTAAAAACATCAATTATCTGGATGTGAATTTAGAGTTGGAGAATGACAATTTGATAACAAGGGTTTATGACAAGAGAAATGATTTCGATTTTAAAACTTTAAAGATCTTAAATTTTGAATCGAACGTGCATATTTCAGCATTTAGAAATGTGTTTACAAACAGTTTAGTTCGTATTGAGAGATTATGTTCAAGATTTGGTGATGCAATTGGCGAATTCATGGAGTGGATTAACATGGCATTGATGCAGGGTTACCCTGTAAACTTTGTAGGAGAAATATGATTAATTTTATAGGCAGAAGTAAATATAGAAGTGAACTGAATTCATTTTTGAATGCCAAGTGTGGTCTAGATCAGTTGTTCGATGAGTTCAGATAGGGTTGGTTACTGCTGTGTGTAGCTTAGTGTTTTGGTTGATAGTTTGAATTAATTTGGTCTCGGCAGGAGAAGGGGGACGTTGCTTGCGTGGAAGCCGGTTTTAACCCTGCAGTGCATGTCGTTAGCCATGCCCTCCTGCCTTCAGGTTTAATTTTCCTGGTATTGGTTTTTCGTTAGTATTTTGTGTTTGGTTATAATTGTATTATAGTTTTAATTGGTTATATTTTAGTGTTCAGTTGATATAATGTTATTTGTTTTTGGTTATATAGTGTGGTTAGTGTAAATTTATAATATATATATATATATATATATATGTATATATATATATTGCAAGAAGAATGTCCTACAGAATTTTAGAAGTAGGAATCTGGATAAATAAAGATGATGACAAAATCTATTTATGACAAAATAAAACATGATATAAGGAAAGAGCTTATGATATTAGACGTAATATCAATTTGAATACTTCTAAAAATCTAAATATTTGTAAAGAAATAGAAAAATCAATATTTAATTGTGATAGTAATCGAAGGGAAAATGACATTTAAGGAAATTATATTTAATTTAAAAAAGAAATTGATACCGGAGACTTTAACAACTTTACAATCTAGCACAAGAAATGTTAATAACGATTTGGGCTTGGATTTATTGCGGAAACAGGATCTACAGAGATATTGTAATTTAAAGAACTGTCAGAAAAGTACGGAAGAAAAGATCTATTTAATATTGGATTATGTGGGGAATTGCTATAAAGGAGTTAATTTTGGTAAAATTTTAAACAAGTACAATGATCTACTACCAGTGAGTAAAGTAAAAATAATTAAGGCATTTAAATATGATAAGCCTTTAGGCAGTGTTATGTTTAATTATAATGGATATGCAAAAGACCTAAAGAGGGGTATTGATGAAAGTACATGCAGTTGCAATGATGGAGAATTTATTGAAGTGAAAACTTCTTTAGGCGCGTTGGGCATTTTTTGAGATGGGGAAAAGACCATTGAACTCCCGGCACTGTTACTATAACCAACACCTCTGTATATGAGTATGTACATGTATTGTGTATAGTTCGGTATGAGGTAGGGGGGCGGGCGCGTTGCGCGCCGCATGCTTGCCTGTGGGCTATTGTTTTTTATGAAAATTATTTATCATTATGATAATTATTTATGAAAATTATTTATATATTATAGTATAATATATATATATATATATATATATATATATATATATTATACTATATGTATATATATATATAATATTGAAATTCATGTTTTCACTTCTGTCGGCACTCCCGGAGTGCTTGTGTTTTTTGTTTTTGTTTTTGACGGATTTACACGTTTCAGACACTGGAGATTCCGAAAAACATATTTTTAGAAAAAAATTTTTGTCGTCCGTCTGTGTCTCTGTAAACGCTCTATCTCCCGAAACAATTGAGATAGAGACTTGCAATTTGGTATGTACTTAGTATGTAATAATGGGAAGAAGCCTATTTCATTTCAATAACCTCGATTAACCGGAACTATTTTTTTCGGACTCTCGAAATATTCGTTCTGATGAAAGCTCTATAAAAATTTTCGAAATTGTTTATTTTAAGAAATGAATATAAAAGACAATAAAAAAACAAATTTTGCATAAAGCATGAAGTCGATCGGATAATTAGTTGCCGAGATATTTGGAATCCAATTTCCACACTCTTCGATTTTTCATGACCCTGTATTTCATCCAAATTTCACTTTAAAGATATATTTTAATTGGAAATTTGACGCTTAATCAGATGCAATAAACCGCTAGTTAATAGGATTATTATTTTTGGAGTTATAAGAAGGTGTCTTTCGAGCAGTTCAGTAATCGAGCCCTTAAAGTTTATGACGTCATCAAGCCACGATTTTATTTGAATTGCAATGCATTTTATAAGTAGTTTACACATTTTTATTTTAATATTTTACATTATGCATATCCATGATGGGTAAGTATTACGGTGGCCCCCAACGACTAGTTTTTAATTTCTTTCTTTCTTTCTTTTTTTTTTTTAATGACTGGATAAAAATTTTAAATATGGCTGTGTAGTGTAACGCAAATTGGGATAAATTTCTTGTTTTTTTTTTCGTGTACACAATTAAAAACATTTATCCAATTCACGCTCATAGACGCCCATAATACTTACGAATTGTTTTGTTCAGCCATGTATGGGTCATTCCATGTCAAATCTACGAAAAAATTGCAATTTTTGGACCTTAACTTCTCAGATTTCTATATATTTTCTTTTGTTTATAGTTAGTTTGTATCTAGAGATGGAAAATTTTCGGAAATTTTGAAGTGGCGGAAAAAAAAGTTTTTTTCCGGGTTTTTTCTGGAAATTTGGGAAAAATTGTTTTCTTACAAATGTTTCTCAAAAATAAGTTACATTTTCTTAAAAAATATAAAACAATAAACATTTTTAAAATTTCTGCATGCTAAAAAATATTTTTTTTTTTCATTTTACATGAATATATTACAAAAAAGAAAGAAAAAAAAAGTCAGCTTTTAAAAGTTAGCCTTTCAGTATCAGAATTTTCACAGTAGCTTTTCTTGCTTAATTTAACACCATTGTTTGTAATATATCATCTCTCTGTTGAAATTATTTTTCAGTTGCATTTCTTCAATTACCTGTAGCGATAATTAAAAAAAAATATATCTTATGAATTTCAACCAGTATTACTGCAGTTTGAAAGAAAATTTAAATTGCATGAATTATCACCTCAACATAGTATTGCTTAAGTATATGCATAGTAAATGATGCCATTTTAAAGAAACAAATTATTGTAGTTGTGGCATTATAAATATTGTCATTTTTAACTCTTCCATTCCTTAAAAATTTATACTAATTTACAATATATATATATTTTTCTTTCAATTAGAATTTTCATTTCCCATGTATTTAGTTTTGGTATAGCTTTCCAGTCTAAACCTAAACCAACCTATATGTTTTGGTTGTAGTTTTAGATTCTTAATATCAAAGTAATATATATATATATATATATATATATATATATATATATATATATATATATATATATATATATATATATATACATACATACATACACGTATGTATAATGAAAAGTTATAAAACGTTAATGAAAGTTATACAACGGGTAGGATTTTTGAATGCTTATAAAAATTGTTTTCAACTAAATTTTTCACAGAAAATTTACATTTTCTTTGCAAAGTTTATTTGTATGCATTTATATTTTTAAAGAAATACAGTTAGACAAGTCTTAGAATTTATATTTTAAATAAAAGGAAGAGAAGAGAAAAAAGCTTGCAAAGACTAAATAATTTTAATGCATGTTATTAAATAATAATTTGTTTCTAATTATAGTTAAATATTTCTCCAGATTATCATCTGATTACATGAAAAATCGCAGCCATGCCAATAAAAATAAATGCGTGTTTTAAATTTTATATTCAATTTTCAATCTATTGGTATTGAAATAATTTTGCACACGGATTTTCCTTATTTAACAAGAAAAATTGCATGGGTCTGCTTACTTTTTTTTTCACGCGATCCTGATTTTGTAAACCTTTGTATAAAAAATATTGCCTTAAAATATATATATATATATATAAATTTGTCATAAAAATTATAATCAAACTTTTGTGAATAGAAATTATCGTTATATTTAGGTTCCTATTTAGATATTTTTGATAAGGTCCTTCATACATATACACAGCTAGATAATAGATTCATTGATGATTTCAGCTGTTATGTGATAGGTTTTGTTATTCTAAAATCGTTACATTTCTTTTTCCGAATTTTGTGAAGGGTCCTATAAAGGACTGAAGTTCTTCCTAAACTGCTTACAGATCATGTATTTCATGGTTAACATTTTCATGCGAGACACTGAACATGAAAAAAATATCAGAATGTAGCCACAATAACATTTTGAATGTATTATTTTATAAATTAAATTTAAATTTTTCTAATTTGGAAAAATTAAAAAATATACCTTCGGAAAAAAACAGAAAAAAAAAACAATTTTTTTCCCCAAAGTTTCCGGCTTTTTTCCGAGCATTTCCATCTCTATTTGTATCCATTGTGTATATGAAATATCTAATTTTTTTTTTTTACTGAATTTTAAAAATGGTCAAAAATACCAAAATTAATCAAGTTTTCAATCACACGATCCTCTACAATTCTGTAACTAATTGGACAGAGCTCAGTTATATCTTATTTGAAAGCTCTTTTTATGGGCTTTAATATGATATGCAACACTACTTTGAGTAATAAATCTTTTGTCAAATTAAAAAAAAATTTTAATTTAAATTTTTCAGAAACACCATTTTTTTTTTCAAGGAAAAAAAAAAAATATATATATATTAATCCTTAATTCTTACACCGCTACAAGTATGCAAAATTTCAAGATGGAGAAATGATGGTATTTTGAGCTATTAATTTTTGAATAAGAATTGAAACTTTTCAGGTAACTGTTCCTTATTACATTAAAAAGTATTAGTTCAAAATTCCACCATTTCACCATCTTGAAATTTTGCATACTTGTGTAGCCAAAAAATCAAAAATTAACATATATATATATATATATATATATATATATATTTTGGGGGGGGGGAGGGGGGGAATTAATGTTTTTGAAAAAATTTTAAAAATTTGTCAAAAAAATTATTTTACTAAAAATAGTTAATGTTGCCTATCATATTAAAGCCCATAAAAAGAGCTTTCAAATAAGATATAACGGAGCTCTTGTTACAGAATTGTTTAGGATCTTGTGATTGAAAACATGGTTAAATTTGGTACTTTTGACAATTTTTAAAATTCCTAAAAAAAAAAAAAAAAAAAAGAAAAAAAATGTAAGTTGGGGGAGAACAAGAATTTTCATATCTACTATGGATACAAACTAAAAACCAAAATTTATGGAAATCTGAGATGTTGAGGTCCAGACCCCACACTGATTTGATATGGAATGAGTGTCATTTCATGTCAAATCAACGAAATAAATGGAAATTTTGGACCTTGGTATCTCAGATTTCTATAACTTTTTATTTATAGTTTGAAATCATGGGGTATATGAAAAATCTTTTTTATTTTATTTTCTTAGCGTATTTTTTACTGAATTTTGGCCAAAAGTATGAAATTTAATCAAGTTTTCAATTACAAGATTCTCTGCAATTCTGTAAAAAAAAAAAAAAAAAAAAAAAAAATTGGTCTAGAGAGCTCAGTCCTATCTTATTTTAAAAGCTCTTTTTTATGGGCTTTAATATACTCTCACTCTCAACCTGGGCCTCAACACTAACTATTTTGCATAAAATAAATTTTGTGATATATTTTCAAAATTTTGGAATAAAAATTTTTTCAATAAACACAATTTTTACTTTTTTTCAAAAAAAAAATTTGTTAATCTTATTTTTTGGCTACAAATAAGCAAAATTCAAGATGAAGAAATGATGGGATTTTGAGCTATTAATTTTTGAATGAGAATGGTTTATTGAAACTTTTCAAGTAACTAGTACATTATACCTTAAAAATTAATGGTTCAAGATCCCATTATTTCTCCATCTTGAAATTTTGCATACTTGTAGCCAAAAAATCAGAGATTGACATAAAATGGTGTTTTTGAAAAATTTAAATAAAAAATTTTGAAAATTTGTCAAAAAACTTAATTTACTCAAAATAGTTGGTGTTACATATCTATCATATTGAAGACCATAAAAAGAGCTTTCAAATAAGATAAACTAAAAAAGTAGTTAAAATAGAAATATAACAATGTAGCATAACAAAGCGGTGTAACAAAATATAATTAGTTTCAGCTATATAATATAAGTATAAAACGAGATAATACAACATACAACACCGCAAAATTTCTAAATTCTAAAGATTACCAAAAGAATATCAGATTTTATTTAATAAATCCGACCTTTGCTCAATACCAAAGCTTCATATCTTTTTAAAAGGCGAAAATATACAGTTGAAATTTAATTAATTTGAAATAATATTTGATTAGTGGTGGAGATTAAAAAATGCATACATCTCTGTCACGCACTTAGGACTGTGTAAGAACGCTTTCACTAAGCAAATGAAGTACTTTTAAATTATAAATAACTGGGAAGATTTTGTTTTCCCATCATTCTGCAAATAATTTATACATTTATTACAATGTATTTTTAATAAATTTTGTATTAAAATCAAATTAACGTTTAATTTATCATTGTGTACTACTTAGGATTTCTGTGCAAAAATACTATTTGGAATTTTTAATTTGGATATTTCGTTATGATATTTACATGCATATGTAACTGTATTGTGTATGTTCGTTTTATAAGAAGAAGGAAATTGAATGCAATTTTCCACGCCAACTTAGTTTTTGCAGATGGTGTTTCTTTGAGAGACTTGTAAGAACCGTCAATCTTGAAATTTTAATTTTCTGTTTTAAATTATAAACTTCATAAATTTGTAATTTTAAATAGTACACCTTTTTCATTACTATTCGTCACAAAAATAGAATTTAAAGTTTAAAAGTTCCGAAAAAATATTATTTCCATAAAATTATATAAATCTTATAGTAGCGTGGGAAAGGATTTTTCCCCATCTGCCCCCCCCCTTTTTTTTTTCTTTTTCTTTCTCTCTCTGCGCCATTGCCTTGTAATATATAGCTCGATATTTAAAAAGAAACAATACTTCACAATTTTGCCTTAATAATGTAAACTTATTTCATTCTATTTATTAGTTACTTTTAAGGATCAAAATATGAAATAATAAACCGGCGAGATCTAAAGATTTATCATCTGGCAACATCTTTGGCGACTAAAATACATCCATTGCAGCAACCCTTTGCCGCCTGTGCAGGCTCTTCGCTTTTCACTTTCCTCTCTGACAAACTTTCCGGCGGATCTATTTTTCGCACTGTTCTCTTTTTCAACCAACTCCCAGTGTGTGCTCTCATAGAAATTCGGCTTATTTATTGTTTTCGCTTTCTTGCTGCCTTCTTCCCTCTCATCTTCTGCCCAAAATTCTTCATTGGATATTTCATCGCCGTACAGAATCTGTGTGGATATTCCAATAAGTGCTTTTTGTGTCGCATCTGTTGAGTGAGGCAGAGGACTAGTTGATAACTCCTGCTTTGTTTTGGGAATCATCTTGGCGTTGACAGTGCCTTTTTCACCGACTTCCAACATTGAAAGCCGAAAACGGCCCCGTTTGAACTCTGCCAAGCCAATGGTGAGTGATGTTCACTTGATTAATTTTCCTAACCTCGCCAAAAGGGGGATGGGGATAAGCCCCTATACTGCATTTGACAGATTGCAGTAATCTTTTTCTGGATTCAAAAAAAAAAAAAAAAATGAGTATTGTACGATTAAACTTTATATAAAAGCTAGATTTTTTTTTTTTTTGTATCATATTTGAAATAATTAGTAATTAATACCGGTATCCACAATTCATGAATATTTACATATAACTTTTTACAAGAGATAATATATAATAAATCATAAAAACAACCTTTTTGTCATTTTTCATGGTGCAGAATTTAGAAATTCATATGAAATTGAAAATAATTCAATGCATTTACAAATTAGTAGATGTACTTAATACGATTTCCCATGATAACAAGAACATAATATAGTACTGCTACTACTAATAATATAAATAAAATTTATTAGTAACTATAATAATACTACTTATGAGTACTAAAATAATAGTACTTAAAATTAGATGTTAATATAATATAGAATGTATAGGTGAAAACTGGGAAATTTAGTTAGTAGGCAGTGGCCCGTAGACTCAGTTTCATTAGTGGCCACTTTTTAAAGTTAGTGGCCACTATTATGTTTCAAACTTTCTTGACAGCTAGATAAATTATAATCATTGTATATAAACATATTTTTCTGTAAGAGTTTTACACCTATTGTATGAGTATGAGTGTATTTTGCATGATTAAACAGTATCTCTTGAAGAAAAATAATCCAACTGGTGAGCATGTAGCAGGAGTTGAAATATTAATGATACTGAAATGTCCTTAAAATCCGCTTGTATCCGGTGGGATAAAAGAAATAAATTACTTGAAATGCATGTGGAATCAAAGCTGATGAATATATTTTGCAGAATAAAACAAAGTTTATTTCTTCAAAGTTCTTAAGTTTATTTCTTCAAAAAATAACCCAACTGAAGAGTAAGCACATGAGAAAAAGCCGAAATATTGAAAATACAGCTAAGTTGTTGAAATCTGTTTGCATCTGGTTGGAAAAAGAATTCACCAGTTCTCTAATTAGATGTAATCAATGTAGAGATGCATGGAGTGGCGACTAGGGTGGCAATCGATGGCTGATTTTTTAATCGCCACTTTTACACTTTAATCGCCATGTGGCGAGTGGCGACTGCTAATTTTAACCTCCTAATAGAATGTATAAAATATAGGTACTTTCAGTTCCATATTGTTTGAGCTGTAAATGCCAGATTAACTTACTATGAAGGAGGGGTGGGGTAACATTTTTGTTTCTTTAAATCATTTACACTTACAAATGTTCAACTTAAATGCTTTATTTTAAAAATAAACCTTTCAAAATGTCTTACCATGGGTGCGCAAGACCCTTCAATCTTGGAAGAGATTTTTGCCTGATAGTAAATTCTACTTTATGTACCTAAATAATAGCAATTTTACTTTTTATCACTTTCCTTTTGTGTAAGAGATCAATTTTTAGCCATAATGCAGGACATAGAAATCATCTAGCCCATTTCCATTTGGTTATTCCTAATACCCAGAAAAGTTTTCAGTCTTGGCTCGGATAGACTTCTTGCACCCATGTGTCTTACTACTTCGCTTGTTATTTAATCTAATCGCACCAAATTTCCGTTTATGCAATAAAAGTGGCTAACGTGCTCAATTTGGACTATAGGCTCTGATTCATATTTTTTTCCCCACTAAATGATTAATATCTAAACTGATAACTAAAATATAACTGATAACTGATGCATTAGAAGGCCACATATGCAAATAATTAAAAATATACCTAAAAACTGATTTCAGCCCCCCTCCCCCCCCAAAAAAAAAATTACAGAAGAAATGGTGGAAAAAATGTAAAAGTAGAAAATTTTTCTTACTCTCCGAAATGCATATTACGAAACAGTTATTAATTTCAGAAATTTTGCATAAAAAATAAACATATGTATCTGTTAGGTGTGTATCCGTAACATTTCTGTTTGCTTCATAGTATTTTTTTATCAATTTTTATAAAGTGCTCACAGTAAAATCTTGATTTATAATTGGTTTCGTATTTTTTTTTTTTTTTTTTTTTTTTTTTTTTTTTTTTTTGCGAGGATTGTTGCCACAGAAAAATTCCTATAATTTCTTTTCTTCACATCGTTGATTCAAAAAATAAAGTTAAAAATATAATATTACTCAACTTGTTGTTGACTGTTAATTCTGATAATTCCTTCTAGATTTTTTTTTTCTTTATGCTCTAGGAACAGTGGATTTCAAACTTGTTGCTTATTATGGCTCCCCTGAGATACCAAAATTTGCCCGTGCTCTCCCTGCAGGCAGGAAATTAAGTTAATGTCATTACGATGCAGAAACATATGTTTCACTATGTATTTCCTATTGATATGTTTGTGTATATAAAACCATTAGATTTGACAAAACATGCAGTCGAACCTGAATATTCCGAAGTATCAAGATATAAAGGCAATAATATATGCAAAATTGCGGGCATGAAACGCATTCTAATTAAAATAAGAAGCATTATCCTTGATTAAATTGAATTAAAATAATTTTAAACTAAAATTACAAATTTTCTCAATGTTTCAATTTTGTTAAGTCATATAAAAATAATAATGCATATTAGAACTTACTTACCCTCCGTGTACCGGTCCCACGATTTCTGCTGGTTATCAAGTTGGACTGGAATGTCAAGAGCCGACATTCGGTCCCGGCCCATACAAAAATTTTATTAAAGTATTAAGCAAAAATGTTAGTATAATAGCAAAAAAGTTAGACCCGACCCGACCCGACTGAATTTCTGCAAAGCGTGCCGATATGTCTGAAGCAACATTATCCTACAATTAAAAAAAAATATTCAAAAAACACACTTACTATCACACATATTTCATTTTTAGATTGTTCTAAATGGATGGAATACAAAATATCGACAAAATTAACGATCACTAGACAATTACTTATATAAACACTTTTTAAAAAAATTGGCTTGGACAGTTTAAAAAAAAAAAATGACTTGGACAGTTTAAAAAAAAATTGACTTAGACAGTTTAAAAAAAAAATTGACTTGGACAGTTACATTCAAAGAATTCAGTAAGAGAAGAAAAATCAGTTATAGACAGGTTCCATTTCCATTCTTATTCTTAGCAGGTGCATCGATCGCATCGTTTGTTGTATATGTATTATATTCATTTCGCACGGATTATTATATTCATTTTGACGAATACAGATATTTTTCCGTCATAGACATGTTTTACTGTATTTTTTTCCCCTAGAAATATATATATATGTAGTATTCTTTAAAAAGAATTTTAATTGTAGAATAGGGGTCATTTAAAAATATATGAATTTTTTTTTTTTCAAAATTTGTTGTGCCGGGCCTCATTTTTACTGATTTTTCCACGGGCCGGCTTCATTTTACTGATTTTTGCACGGGCCAGCCCAGTGAGTTTCATACGGGGTAGGTCCAGACCGGGCCTGAAAATCTCGGTCCATGCAGACCTCTAGGAAGAATGAAGTCCAGGACCAGCTTGGTCCGACCCGAGTCTCGTGAAAAAAAAAATGGCCTGAGTCCGGCCCGTGGGTTTGGTCCGTGCAGACCTTTAGTCTGACCACTACTACGGTCACCAGAAGGGTTAAGATAGCTACAGGTGACTAATTAATATATATATATATATATATATATTTGCATAATCAGGGGTCGATCCAGGGAAAATTTGGGGACTATTTAGGGCCCCTTCACAAAAATCTATTTAATAAAATGGGCCGCTTCACAAAAATAAATTTGGTAAAATGGGTCCCTTCACAAAAATAAATTTGATAAAATAGGTACCTTCACAAAAATAAATTCCATAAAAACTTACTATTTATTATTTTATGATGTTTTAAAATGTGTAATTTGTAAACAAACAAGTTCACCAGAGAGAAAAACTTCAGCAAAAGGGTTTAAAAAAGTTTTTGTTTATAAATGCTTGGTTCGAATTTGATTAAGTGGATTTCAACTTTCGTTACAAAATATTATTTTTCACAAAAATATAATAAATTTCACAAAAATATCCTTTATTTTTCACAAAATGGGCCCCAAGAAAAAAAACCTGCATCGACCCCTGATAATACTATTTCAAATATTAATAAATTTCATGACGTATTTCTAGTAGATTCTACTAGAAATTTATCGTGAAGATTGTTTTATGTAATGAGAAACAACAATAACAACAACAACAACAAAAAAGAGTATGAAGCAATATCAGCTAAAAACGTGTGTTCCGTATTATAAGTATTTTTAACCGTTTTTGCCTAGATAATAACTTGGTTCAAAGCAATCTTAAAATTTCTCATGCCTCTCCTGGAGAACTTTTGACTTTTCACACTTTGTAAATCGCTGCTAATAATACAGAAATTTGGTTGGTTCGAAATGATACAGCAATTATTAGTACAGAAGCCTGGGCTGCCCATCTACCAAAAAAGGTTTTTTTTTTTTTTTTTTTTTAAATTGGGGTGGGGAGTGTCTTGAAAAATTAAATAAACAGACATTTTGTCTAATCAAATCCTTGAAGTTTGTTTCGGAATTGCTATGCAAAAGAGCTATCAAATAAAATATGAGCTTATAATACTGAAAGTCATGTAAATGAAGTTGTTTAAAGTGTCTTTTCAGAGTGATTTTTTTTTTTTTTTTTTTTTTTTTTTGACTTTAAAAGGGAAAAGAAGTTTCCATAAGGTTCTTTTTGGAAATAGAATATTATGTCCTATTTATACAACACTTTTGGGGTAATTTCAGTGATGCATTTTTGAAGATGTATTTCTGGAGCAAATATAAATTTGGCGTGCATATATTTAGCCTGGAGATTTTTTTCTTTTGAAAGAGGAAAAATTGAAAAATCTTGAAACAACCAAACCACCCAAAATAATTTTTGTTTTGAAAAATTAATCACTGTGCTTCACATAAGTTGATCAGATATATTTGGATTTACACCTTTTAGCAAACTGTCTTAATTTTTTTTTTTTTTTATTATTATTATTCATTGAACCTATATATTTATTGTTAGGTTCAATGTCTTTAAAGTTTTGATTTGTTTTTAATATTTTCTAAATTACGAAAAGAAAATGACAATCCTATAACAGTTATATTTCATTTTTATTGGATAAATAACTATTAACCCGTAAGCACACGCGCCAATTTTTGTACACGCGTGGGACAAATCTCACCCTATTTTTCTCCCATTATATTTTTGACTGAATACGTTTAAATAACAAATCTACTGACATATATTGTAAAATGCATAAGTACTTGTTATTAGGTAAAAAAAAATCATGCTTTTGATATATATATATATTTTTTTAAAGATTTTGTAGCACTTTCTGTAAAAATCGCGTTCTTTTTTTTCGAAGGAAAAATGTGACTGGGGTGAGATCTATCCTGTGTGTGTGTGTGTGTGTGTGTGCTTACTAGTTAAAATGTGTCTAAATTATAAGAGTTTCGCACCATTGTATAGACGGGAAAAAAATCCACTTTTTTTTTCCCCCTATTTCCCACTTTTATGCATGGGATGGAGAAAGAAAAGTGGCAAATTTAAATCTTTTTTTTAATTTGTTTTTTTCCCTCCTAAAGGAGGAATTCTACCTTTTTGAAAGCAACTTTGGACATTCTCCAAAGTGAAAAAATTTTGAAAGCATATATGGAATTAGGCGGAGGACTATGGAAAATTAAATAATCGGACATTTTGTCTACTTAAACCATTGGAGTTTGTTTCTAAATTGCTGTGCAGAAGAGCCATCAAATCAAAAGTCAGTTTAAATTTTGGAATAGAATATTATGTTCCATTACAACACTTGTCACACTTTTTCACAGTGGTGTATTTAAAGATGTATTTCTGGAGCAAAGAAGAGGAAGAATCATAAACCGTAAACCATCCAGAATAATATTTATTTTGAAAAATTAATCACTGTACTTCACATAAATTCATCAGATATATTTAGTTTTGCACCTTTTAACAAACTGTCTTCCGCTCTCTTTTTATTCAATGAATCTCTGCATTTATTGGTTAATTTAAATTTTGTTTTTAATACTTTATAAGTTACAAAAAGGGAATAACAATCGTACGTACAGTTATTTCAATTTATTGTATAAATATCTGAATGTGTCTAAATTATAAGAATTTATCACGATTCTGTAGATGGTAAAATTTTTACACCCCTTTTTTTGTTTTCCGCTTTCATGTCTGTATATAAATGAAATGATAAACATACGATTTTATTAAGGTTTTGATTGTCAATTTGCTTATTAAAGTCACTTTTAATTTTGTTATTTATTAAGTATTAATCCTGGGTACTAGTCCCATAATTAATTAATTTGAATTGTTTTAAAAGCGCAGCTGCAAATAATATATAATTATCGTACCGTGTAATTATGGACGCCGTATATTTATCGCATTCCCTATTTCTAAAACAAATGAAACAAGAACGAAAAATCATGCGTCAAGCATAGATTATGTAGCACTTTCCAACGCTTCTAAAATAATTTTACAAATCATTACCGTTTAATAAGCTGAAAGATGACATCTAAGTAAACAATTTGGAAAACGCATAACATATTTAAAAACGTAATTTCAGGAATTTTCAATATATACAATATTCGGAAAAATATCCGAATACTTTTATGTAGCCCTGTATATGATCTATAGATTTGTATATATACATAGGATGCTAAATTTTAGTTTAGTTAGGAAACGCGTAGTACAGTTTAAATTCTCCTTCTGGAGTTTCTGTCAATAAACGGAAATGTGTTCGCGAACTTTTGTGCTGCCCTGTATAGGATCTACAGAATTTATACACACCACGTAATAGACAAAAAGCTAGTTAAGATTAAAATCGCGTTCAGTAACTTAAAACGCACTTCCAGGAATTATTGTTAACAGACAGTAGAGAATTCTTTTGTGTGTCCCTGTAAATGAACGATGACTGCTATACACACACTATTCTGTAGTAAGCCTCTTGTAATGCACCTTAGTAATATATATAAACTTCAATGCGTTTAAAATAGTGTAACATTATTTAAATAAGCCGCAGACGATTTTTCTCCATAGACGTAATATAACGGAATTATTTTGACTGTCCCTGTAAAGTAACTCTAAGTGCTATATACCTACTATTCCATATTAAGCTTCTTATAATGCATCTTAGTGATCTATATAAATTTCAATGCGTTTACAATAGTGAAACATTTTAAAAATAAACCGCAAATGATTTTTCCCCATAGACCGCAATGTAACGGAATTCTTTTGAGTGTCCCTGTAAGAAAACTATAAGTGCTACACACTTCAGTTGAAATAGGGAACGTGCCATAGATAACGACAATAACATATAAAAATTGCAGAGCAATCCGAGCATATTTACGGGAGTTAGAGCACGGACAGACGGCCATACGGCCAGACAAACCGAAGTCATAAGCACTTTTCAACTAGGTTGGAAAGTGCTAAAAAGTGTGGTAGAGTGTGGTAATTTGAATTAATGAAGAAACTGGATTTCATACTAACCCAACCGCATGTAACCTGGAAATTTTTATTTTAAAATCTGTTTTCACTGTTTACACAAGTTTGGAATGACTTGGCTGCTTTTCATTCATTATTTTTTTCCTTCTTTACCAGTATCCTAAACATGTGTAGTTGTAGGATTTACTATTGTAATCAACGCTGTAGGATTTATTATTTTCTAACTCATCCGTCGAGAAAGATCCTTTGGCAGCGTACACCCATACATAAATAAAATTTTTACTTTAAACCTGAGCTCGTTTCGTGCCGGATTCAGGCTTGCGGGTTCAGCAGGTTTCCCAGCATCATGGAAAATCTGGAAAGTCAGGGAATATCAAAGTAGTCAGGGAAAGTCATGGAAATTTAAAAATATATAGGAAAAGTCAGGGAATTTACAAATATTTCCTAAAAAGTCATGGAAAGGTCGGGGGGGGGGGGATTGAATTTGAAATCATTTCTTTTCCAGAAAAGTGTTGCTATATTTCTCGCTACATGGTGCCTCTTAAAAATCTGTAGACTCTTGTCGGTTTCAAGATCGAGAAATTCCTCCGAATGCAATGCAGAAAAACCATAATATGGACAAAAATTTTCTACATTTTTCAGACCTTTTCATGACATTTCACATTCTAGACTTTGTTGTATGGCATTCATTTGAAAACTGGCGAAGGTGAAGTTTTTTCTCATTATAGTATTTTATAGAATTTCATTTTGCAGTTTTCTTTAAAGGTGCTTCAATTTTCTCCTGGGAAAAGAGTATGAACCCTGTTTATTACGATAAAAATTTCTGATTTTTTATGCTGCTTGTTATTTTGCGTTATTTAAAGCAGATTTTGTGTATGCCCGTTTGGTCATGGAATTTTTTTGGATTTGGTCAGGGAAAATCATGAAAAATCAGGGAAATTAAATTACCAGACATGTTTTGCTGGGAACCCTGTTCAGACTGAGCTCGCCTCATCTTTAACACATACACACACACACACACGCGCGCGCGAACTTGTTTTATTAATATAGATTACAGGGGTCGATCCAGGAAAAATTTGGGGCCTATTTAGGGCCCCTTCACAAAAATCTATTTAATAAAATGGGCCTCTTCACAAAAATAAATTTAGTAAAATGGGCCCCTTCACAAAAATAAATTTGATAAAATGGAGCCCTTCACAAAATTCTATTCCATAAAATCTTACTATTTATTATTTTATGATGTTTTAAAATGTGTAATTTGTAAACAAACAAGTTCACCAGAGAGAAAAACTTCAGCAAAAGGGTTTAAAAAAGTTTTTGTTTATAAATGCTTGGTTCGAATTTGATTAAGTGGATTTCAACTTTCGTTACAAAATATTATTTTTCACAAAAATATAATAAATTTCACAAAAATATCCTTTATTTTTCACAAAATGGGCCCCAAGAAAAAAAACCTGCATCGACCCCTGATAATACTATTTCAAATATTAATAAATTTCATGACGTATTTCTAGTAGATTCTACTAGAAATTTATCGTGAAGATTGTTTTATGTAATGAGAAACAACAATAACAACAACAACAACAAAAAAGAGTATGAAGCAATATCAGCTAAAAACGTGTGTTCCGTATTATAAGTATTTTTAACCGTTTTTGCCTAGATAATAACTTGGTTCAAAGCAATCTTAAAATTTCTCATGCCTCTCCTGGAGAACTTTTGACTTTTCACACTTTGTAAATCGCTGCTAATAATACAGAAATTTGGTTGGTTCGAAATGATACAGCAATTATTAGTACAGAAGCCTGGGCTGCCCATCTACCAAAAAAGGTTTTTTTTTTTTTTTTTTTTTTAAATTGGGGTGGGGAGTGTCTTGAAAAATTAAATAAACAGACATTTTGTCTAATCAAATCCTTGAAGTTTGTTTCGGAATTGCTATGCAAAAGAGCTATCAAATAAAATATGAGCTTATAATACTGAAAGTCATGTAAATGAAGTTGTTTAAAGTGTCTTTTCAGAGTGATTTTTTTTTTTTTTTTTTTTTTTTTTTTTGACTTTAAAAGGGAAAAGAAGTTTCCATAAGGTTCTTTTTGGAAATAGAATATTATGTCCTATTTATACAACACTTTTGGGGTAATTTCAGTGATGCATTTTTGAAGATGTATTTCTGGAGCAAATATAAATTTGGCGTGCATATATTTAGCCTGGAGATTTTTTTCTTTTGAAAGAGGAAAAATTGAAAAATCTTGAAACAACCAAACCACCCAAAATAATTTTTGTTTTGAAAAATTAATCACTGTGCTTCACATAAGTTGATCAGATATATTTGGATTTACACCTTTTAGCAAACTGTCTTAATTTTTTTTTTTTTTTATTATTATTATTCATTGAACCTATATATTTATTGTTAGGTTCAATGTCTTTAAAGTTTTGATTTGTTTTTAATATTTTCTAAATTACGAAAAGAAAATGACAATCCTATAACAGTTATATTTCATTTTTATTGGATAAATAACTATTAACCCGTAAGCACACGCGCCAATTTTTGTACACGCGTGGGACAAATCTCACCCTATTTTTCTCCCATTATATTTTTGACTGAATACGTTTAAATAACAAATCTACTGACATATATTGTAAAATGCATAAGTACTTGTTATTAGGTAAAAAAAAATCATGCTTTTGATATATATATATATTTTTTTAAAGATTTTGTAGCACTTTCTGTAAAAATCGCGTTCTTTTTTTTCGAAGGAAAAATGTGACTGGGGTGAGATCTATCCTGTGTGTGTGTGTGTGTGTGTGTGCTTACTAGTTAAAATGTGTCTAAATTATAAGAGTTTCGCACCATTGTATAGACGGGAAAAAAATCCACTTTTTTTTTCCCCCTATTTCCCACTTTTATGCATGGGATGGAGAAAGAAAAGTGGCAAATTTAAATCTTTTTTTTAATTTGTTTTTTTCCCTCCTAAAGGAGGAATTCTACCTTTTTGAAAGCAACTTTGGACATTCTCCAAAGTGAAAAAATTTTGAAAGCATATATGGAATTAGGCGGAGGACTATGGAAAATTAAATAATCGGACATTTTGTCTACTTAAACCATTGGAGTTTGTTTCTAAATTGCTGTGCAGAAGAGCCATCAAATCAAAAGTCAGTTTAAATTTTGGAATAGAATATTATGTTCCATTACAACACTTGTCACACTTTTTCACAGTGGTGTATTTAAAGATGTATTTCTGGAGCAAAGAAGAGGAAGAATCATAAACCGTAAACCATCCAGAATAATATTTATTTTGAAAAATTAATCACTGTACTTCACATAAATTCATCAGATATATTTAGTTTTGCACCTTTTAACAAACTGTCTTCCGCTCTCTTTTTATTCAATGAATCTCTGCATTTATTGGTTAATTTAAATTTTGTTTTTAATACTTTATAAGTTACAAAAAGGGAATAACAATCGTACGTACAGTTATTTCAATTTATTGTATAAATATCTGAATGTGTCTAAATTATAAGAATTTATCACGATTCTGTAGATGGTAAAATTTTTACACCCCTTTTTTTGTTTTCCGCTTTCATGTCTGTATATAAATGAAATGATAAACATACGATTTTATTAAGGTTTTGATTGTCAATTTGCTTATTAAAGTCACTTTTAATTTTGTTATTTATTAAGTATTAATCCTGGGTACTAGTCCCATAATTAATTAATTTGAATTGTTTTAAAAGCGCAGCTGCAAATAATATATAATTATCGTACCGTGTAATTATGGACGCCGTATATTTATCGCATTCCCTATTTCTAAAACAAATGAAACAAGAACGAAAAATCATGCGTCAAGCATAGATTATGTAGCACTTTCCAACGCTTCTAAAATAATTTTACAAATCATTACCGTTTAATAAGCTGAAAGATGACATCTAAGTAAACAATTTGGAAAACGCATAACATATTTAAAAACGTAATTTCAGGAATTTTCAATATATACAATATTCGGAAAAATATCCGAATACTTTTATGTAGCCCTGTATATGATCTATAGATTTGTATATATACATAGGATGCTAAATTTTAGTTTAGTTAGGAAACGCGTAGTACAGTTTAAATTCTCCTTCTGGAGTTTCTGTCAATAAACGGAAATGTGTTCGCGAACTTTTGTGCTGCCCTGTATAGGATCTACAGAATTTATACACACCACGTAATAGACAAAAAGCTAGTTAAGATTAAAATCGCGTTCAGTAACTTAAAACGCACTTCCAGGAATTATTGTTAACAGACAGTAGAGAATTCTTTTGTGTGTCCCTGTAAATGAACGATGACTGCTATACACACACTATTCTGTAGTAAGCCTCTTGTAATGCACCTTAGTAATATATATAAACTTCAATGCGTTTAAAATAGTGTAACATTATTTAAATAAGCCGCAGACGATTTTTCTCCATAGACGTAATATAACGGAATTATTTTGACTGTCCCTGTAAAGTAACTCTAAGTGCTATATACCTACTATTCCATATTAAGCTTCTTATAATGCATCTTAGTGATCTATATAAATTTCAATGCGTTTACAATAGTGAAACATTTTAAAAATAAACCGCAAATGATTTTTCCCCATAGACCGCAATGTAACGGAATTCTTTTGAGTGTCCCTGTAAGAAAACTATAAGTGCTACACACTTCAGTTGAAATAGGGAACGTGCCATAGATAACGACAATAACATATAAAAATTGCAGAGCAATCCGAGCATATTTACGGGAGTTAGAGCACGGACAGACGGCCATACGGCCAGACAAACCGAAGTCATAAGCACTTTTCAACTAGGTTGGAAAGTGCTAAAAAGTGTGGTAGAGTGTGGTAATTTGAATTAATGAAGAAACTGGATTTCATACTAACCCAACCGCATGTAACCTGGAAATTTTTATTTTAAAATCTGTTTTCACTGTTTACACAAGTTTGGAATGACTTGGCTGCTTTTCATTCATTATTTTTTTCCTTCTTTACCAGTATCCTAAACATGTGTAGTTGTAGGATTTACTATTGTAATCAACGCTGTAGGATTTATTATTTTCTAACTCATCCGTCGAGAAAGATCCTTTGGCAGCGTACACCCATACATAAATAAAATTTTTACTTTAAACCTGAGCTCGTTTCGTGCCGGATTCAGGCTTGCGGGTTCAGCAGGTTTCCCAGCATCATGGAAAATCTGGAAAGTCAGGGAATATCAAAGTAGTCAGGGAAAGTCATGGAAATTTAAAAATATATAGGAAAAGTCAGGGAATTTACAAATATTTCCTAAAAAGTCATGGAAAGGTCGGGGGGGGGGGATTGAATTTGAAATCATTTCTTTTCCAGAAAAGTGTTGCTATATTTCTCGCTACATGGTGCCTCTTAAAAATCTGTAGACTCTTGTCGGTTTCAAGATCGAGAAATTCCTCCGAATGCAATGCAGAAAAACCATAATATGGACAAAAATTTTCTACATTTTTCAGACCTTTTCATGACATTTCACATTCTAGACTTTGTTGTATGGCATTCATTTGAAAACTGGCGAAGGTGAAGTTTTTTCTCATTATAGTATTTTATAGAATTTCATTTTGCAGTTTTCTTTAAAGGTGCTTCAATTTTCTCCTGGGAAAAGAGTATGAACCCTGTTTATTACGATAAAAATTTCTGATTTTTTATGCTGCTTGTTATTTTGCGTTATTTAAAGCAGATTTTGTGTATGCCCGTTTGGTCATGGAATTTTTTTGGATTTGGTCAGGGAAAATCATGAAAAATCAGGGAAATTAAATTACCAGACATGTTTTGCTGGGAACCCTGTTCAGACTGAGCTCGCCTCATCTTTAACACATACACACACACACACACGCGCGCGCGAACTTGTTTTATTAATATAGATTACAGGGGTCGATCCAGGAAAAATTTGGGGCCTATTTAGGGCCCCTTCACAAAAATCTATTTAATAAAATGGGCCTCTTCACAAAAATAAATTTAGTAAAATGGGCCCCTTCACAAAAATAAATTTGATAAAATGGAGCCCTTCACAAAATTCTATTCCATAAAATCTTACTATTTATTATTTATTTATTATTTTGTGATGTTTTAAAATGTGTAATTTGTAAACAAACAAATTCACCAGAGAGGAAATCTTCAGCAAAAAGGTTTAAAAAAGTTTTTGTTTATAAATGCTTGGTTCGAATTTGATTAATTGGATTTCAACTTTCGTTACAAAATGTTATTTTTCACAAAAATATAATGAATTTCACAAAAATAACCTTCACTTTTCACAAAATGGGTCCCAAGAAAAAAAACCTGCATCGACCCCTGGATTAGAGTCTTGCACGGGCCTGTTTGTACCCGACCGAACTCGACAAATTTCGTCAACGCGAAACCAGATCCGAATTGAAAGAAAATTAGTCCATAATTTAATACAATTATGGAAAAGTAGTCTACAATTATATCTCTAATATAATTTTATCTTTGTATAAATATGAATACATACATATATACACTGATTAATGATCAAATATATATATATATATATATATATATATATAATAAAATATTCAGGACTTTCTTTTGAAAGATCGGGTCAACCCGACCCGAAACCGGCCGGAAATGAAAGATTAGCTGGTAAAATCTGGTTACTCGACTCTATGCATGCAGGACTATTATAGATTAAAATAGAATTATCGACCAAAATTAATAAATATTTTTCAATTTGGATATATTTCGTCCGCTTGTTCATTATCTTAAAAATAAGAAATCGTTATGATGTAATTGCAAGAAAAGTAAAATATCTCTTGAATAAAATCTCATCTTTAATTTAAAATTTTATTTTTTTTTCTTGTGAAATAATTTGTATATTAAGAAATTCCGATTCATTAATAAAGATAATTGAATTAAATATACATTTAACTAGTCGGATGTACTAATCCCAAAACTTTCTTCTATCCCATACATGTTAATACTTCAAAATTCCCTATTACAGCGCTAATAAAATCAATATTTTTCGTCATTCAGCTGTACGTCAGCTGCAGCGAAGCACCCTGCGCTGCACGAGCAGCCGATATAGAAAACAACTACGAAAAATCGAGAAAATCGCACAAAAATCGCATTCACAGCGCTCCTTTCCGGCGGAATATCGCCCAATTCTAACGGGACCTCAGGCCATAGTCCAAAAACATATATATAAAATTTTGTTCAATTCTATGCGTAACTTCATACACTTTTCGATGGTACAGAGAGGACACACAGACATTTTGTAAAAACGTATTTTTCAGTATCTCGGATCCTTAAAACGTGTAAATCTGTCGAAAACCGGAAGTCGAAAAAATTTTCGATTACAATACTTCCTCTTTTTACTCTTTTTAGTTATAATAGAAGAAAGTAAAAAGAGGAATTTTTCACAACCGAAGTATGTCTGTCTGTAATTTTTGGTAATGATGCAATTGTGGCTTTTTTCGGGTTGCATTTATCAAAGTCTAATATTACAAAACAATATTTACTCTGACGCTAAGTGATAATAATAATAAAAGTATGTGTGTACTAATATAGATAGGGGGGAAGGAGAGTTGTGGTTTTGAGTTTAATGGATCAGAAAATACAGAAATATGAAAAATTTTAATTATATAGCAGAACAATCCTTAACAATGTATTCTACCTTAAATTTAATCTCCATTAATCTTGGAATGTAGTTTTTGGCGGTTTATCAAATAAGAAATTCTCTACGCAATTAATCTGACATATTAGTCTTGTTCAATACGTCTATAAGATCTTGTTTTTTAGCGTGATACATAATGTTATCGGAAGTAGGGCGCTAAAAGAATGAGTAAAACCGCGGAGATTTAATCTGGGCTTCTGTATATTTTAATTATAGTGTTCCTTGTACTGAACTTTAGTTTTTTTTTCTTCTATCGATATTTATTTGGGAAATATATTAAAGTTTTATTAGACACGAACAATTTTTCTTCTAAATTTCATAAGATAAGATTTCATAAGGATAAATTAAACATTTTAAATTAAGATTTCATAAGATAGATTTCATAAGGATAAATTAAACATTTAAAAAAAAAAAAAAAAACCCATAATGTGTGTATGTTTCTTTTGATAATTATATTTTAAAAATAGTTTTTAATTGCATTGATATATACATATGTGGCGGAAAAGGGGGGAGAGTACAGGAGAGATTCCCCCTCCTAGATTTTTGAAATGTAATTAAGTTAATTCTCTTTATATGTGATGATTCTGAAAATAAAATTTAATTTAATTTTCTGAAGTGACTTTATAACATTTAAACCCTAAAAAAGAAAGGAACTCTAAGGATTTTTCGTCAGGGTGGCGGCGTTTCTCTAAACCCCCGTGGAAAACAATTGTAGCTCTGTGTTTTCCCTTTTCACATTGATGTGTTTAAATGTTTTTCTTAAACAGGAGAAGGAATTAAACTGATTCAATTCTCCATTTTGAAAAAATGCCGGTTAAAGCTGATTTTTGGATTTATAATGTTTCTTATTTGTTACTTTTATTTTTTTGTGTTGATATGTTTAAAAATGTGGAAAATGGAAATGTGTAAAAATGGAATTTGGAGTGTTTTGGAAAGAAAAAATCCTAGTTGTTAGATTCTTTTATTATTTTATTCTCCATTTTTAAAATCAAGGTCTGCATCGGACACAATGCGCATTTTCTCCAAAATCTTGTCTTTTTCTGGATTTCGTTCTGCTGGTTTCCGTAAATGTTTGTAATTTTGGTGATTAATAGTAATTACTAATTGTAAAACAGTCAAATGTATAACGCAAGATGTGTATTCATTTTGATGAATCCAATCTTCTTTAACACTCCTTCATCATAACTTGATGGATGAAAGCTTTGAAGTTATCGAGTAATGACATATGAACGGCACTTTCTCATCTTCGGTTTCTTTTCGAATTTGCTTACTTCATTCGTTGTGTTAGTTTGTCGATGATTTTAATCTTGAGGAGAAATCATTCATATTCATTCGTGCGTTTCTTTTATTGTTATACATTCTCGCCATTCTCAATACTAAACTTCTCTTTTCTTCTTAGTAATGAAATTAATCTAATAATTATATTTTTCCGGATGAGTGAACTGCACCATCCTTTGTTTACTGCCCATTCCAGACATTATTTTTTTCCATCATTGTCTCTGCCTCTGATGGTGCGCGGATTTTTTACTTGACGGACTGGTTTTTGATGGCCTCAGGGTCCATTTTTCTCTTCATTTCTCTTTTGTCTGCTACTTAGAATGCATACGTCTAGGGCCTAACCGCTTACGATGGAATTTACCTATTTTTTCACGGGATAGAATGCCTACTACAGTCTTTTAAAATAACCCTGTGAAGACAAGAAACAAACATGGTTTTTGAACAAGTAATGTTTTGCATCTTTGATAAAATTTGCTCAATTTATGTTTCCGCTTCATTATTGCTAAGAGTTATTTATTATTTTGTTAATTAACCGTTAATCTTCATTTGATATTTACATGTTAAGTGTGTGTGTAATTGATTGGTTTCAACTGAGTGTCCCCCCCCCCCCCCCCACTCCCCAAACATTTTCAGAAAAGCGCGGCACTCATTCTTGTGACAGAAAATGGAGCTACCTCCCATTTAATAAAATTATTAATTAAAATTTTCCCTGACCACCCTGACTGTTTTCTTTCCCGAGATATATTTTAATTTAAACAGAAGTCAGAATTAGTGAAATAGGATAGTTTCATCTTCGTATATATTATGAAAAAAATATGCTTTTTATTTATATAAATTTTTTTTTAACTTATTTGGGCAATTCCTGCTTATTTTGTTGTTTTTTGAATCTGATTTATGAGCGGCTACTGCTATTTATTATTTCCTTCGCGTCGTTATACTTCCGTTACTGTCGATCTCTATGCAGGCTTTTTTTTTTTTTTTACTTTTTCGATTTTAGTTGCAGTTTTTTAAAAAATGAGGATACTTTCAACTAACGAAACGGGTTCCGAAAATAAAAATATCTTCATTTAAAAAAAAAAAAAAAAAAAAAAAAAAAAAAAGTGAAAAAGGGCCTGCATAGAGATCAACCTCAACTATCCAATGCGGAGGAAAAAAATGCCAACGAGATAGTTTAAAACCTTTCTCCCATAGGATTAACATTAGTGAGCGGGTGTTTTCGCATGAGTGACGTAGCCTCTTAAGACAGGATTCCGTTACAAACAAATTCAGTTTTCAGAGCTTTTATTAAATATTATTTGTGTACAATATAGATTGTCTTTGTGATACCGCTCAAATTGCTGAGGAATTTAAATGTGTTCAAATAAAGCACAATTTTCCTATTCATAAATGATTATGCTATTGTAATTTCATTTAGAAAAACACACGACAAAAAAAAAAAAAAAAAAAAAAAAAAAAAAATGGGGCTTGTAGGCCAAATTTAACAAGCTTAAAATATTTGGCAACGAATTCGGATTTTTTCCTCACCTTCTCGCCCGTCATTTAAGAATTATTAAAGTTAAAAGAAAACGTTTTAATGAAAAATAAAAAAAACAAATGTTTTTTTTTTTTTTTTTTTTTTTTTTAATGAAAAATTTTCTAAGTAACTAACGTAATGCCGAAGAATACCTATTGACGCTACATCAGGAACAAGTTCACCATATTTGGCTTTTAATTTGCAATAGTTTTAAAATTTATGAAATATACGGAACTATGTTATGATTTACATTACGATTATAGTTTGAATTATTCGTGTCATATTGAAACAAGCGTATTAAAATGACACAATGAGTATTCTTGTACAATTTTCATCAGGCATGTCAAACTCGTTTACCACCGCGGGCCAAATTAAGCATTATATACAAAGCCGCGGGCCACATTAAAAAAAAAAAAAAAAAAAATGTAGATGATACCATTGCACAGGATAAAATTTGTACGTACAAAACACAGCCATGTTAAAAGAAATATTCACAAGTTTCAAAGTTATTATTATACATAGCTTATTTTATCTTATTTATTATACATAGCTTATTTTATCTTGCTTTTCGAAAAAAATACTCAAATTTTCTTTTCGCCAACGAAATCTGTAAAATTTAATTTCATTTTCTAAATTGTATTTATTTCAAAAATTGGTTGTACACGCTGGTTTGTTAATCCTGATCTGATCAAAAGCATAGCTGCTAATCTTCCGTGTTTTCTCAGAGTAAAAATAAATAAAAATAAGCATATTTTGAAACAGGAAAGTTATTTAATAAAATGTGTCTTGTACCCATGTGCTACTTATTTAATTGGATTTATTAAATACATTTTCTGGTACAAATTTTGTTCATTTGATTTTTAAAAAAAAGTAGCAGCTATGCAAAGATGTATAAAAGTGCGCTGCCGAATATAGGTAAAATATGCCTAATTGCACTAAAAAATCGGTCGATTGATGAATAATTACAGAGATTTGGAAACCCCATATCCAGGAGTGTCAAAACTGAGCGCCACGTTGACTCCCCCACCCCACCCACCTCTCCCCCTTTTTTTAATCCGCTTGATATATTTTTTAATGGTTACTTGTTTCATTATTGATAAATTTCATTTTTTAAATACTGGGAATAATTGGTTCTCATTTACTAATCATATGTTTTTTAATTAGTGATATAAGAAGAAGAAAAAAATATTTGTAACATAAGATTTGGGCTGAATATCACTTTTCTTCGCCGTACTCGAATCATTAGTATTCCATCTTGAGTTGTGTTGACATTTCTTCTTATATTTCTGAATGATAAGATAAAGTGAGGTGTAAATTTCCTTTCTAGACCTTTATCAGTATTGATGAGCAGGTGTGTAACCAAGAAAATTATCCGAATAAAGGTTTTTTTTTTTTAATTTTATTGTTTAAGCTTTATCATTTTGTTGTAATTATAATTCTATAAATCATTGCATTTATTGTCAGTTCTTTATTTCATCAAATACTTTGCTAAATGGTTTTATTTAACTCTGTATATCCAACTAATCTTGTGTAAAGATTTGTTTTTTTCACAATGTAAAATTTACTTTTTATAAGTTTTAGGGGGCTCTGCCCTCTACGAGCTACTCTCACCAACCCTCTGACACCGTATATAGTTCTGACACCGTATGATTTAAAAACACTCTGATTTGTTCAACTCTAAAACTATTACGGAAGATTGTATTATAATTAAACGACCAGTGGCGATCTGCTGTAACCGGGTTTCCATTAATTTTCCTTTGACTGAGGGATATTAAGGTCGAATCAAATGCTGTCGAAACAACTAACAACTGTTTTCTTGATTCATTAAATAAGATCAATTAAAAAATTTAAAAATCAACCTGTGTGAAATGGTTAAGTAAACAATGTCGCTACATCGGAGAATTTTATAACGATGCTATAGAAAATTGGTTACTTCTCCATTATATAGTCGACTACTTTCTATAAAAAGAAAAGAACTGTCGCCAAAAATACCATTTAACGGCCAAACTTGCATGATCGTGGCGGCGCGGCGCGTCGCATTCAGTTGACATCAGATGCGTTACACGTATTAGTTATTTCATTGAGGGATTTTTAATTCAATGGTTATTTGTCTTTTTGATACTCCTCCATCACCCCGTCGATCAATTTTCATTTTAAAAAAAACTTTCGCCAAACTGTAACGCCAAATAAACAAATAGAAGAATTTTGCCATTGGAATCTCCAAAATAAATAAACAAATGAATAAAATACAAGAAATATGAAAAAACCCCACTCACCAAAGTGTCAACTATTAGTAAGTTTAAACAATAAAATTTAATATACATTAATGAAAACAGAAAGATAATAATCTTGGATATTTATTTACATTATTTTTCTTAATTATCTCTCTCGGCTGGTGAATAAATGTTTGTGACGTGAGTTGAAACTGGTCTATTGTATGGAACTTATTTTTCAATGACTTTTCTTTATTAATATCATGGCACTGCCGTTTAAGGATGCAATTGTTATTTTAATTAATGAAATAATTAATAAATCAGTGAAACATAATAAAAAATATATGTACATGGCGAATTAAAAACCACTTGATGTCATAACAAACACACGTAATACCTCTGACGTCAAGTGAATGTGACGCCACATTCATGCATTTTTGGTGTTAAATCCTATATGTTGGCGATAGTTTTTTTGTTATGAAAAGTGGTCGACGGGATAAAGGAGAAGTACCATATTGTTAATGATATTTTAACAATTTATTAGTTATTTCGGTATTTTAAAGGTAATTATTAAAAGTAAAAATATAGTTTTTAATTGAAAGGTAGTATTATTTACAAAGTTTTAAATTTTGCAATAATAGGTAAAAGATTTGTCGAAATAAATTAATCTCTCGTGTAAATATAATTTTTAATTGAAATTGTTTGGAAATATTGTTATTTGAGCATTTTAAGTATGACGTAAGTTTCCCTTCATAATGCTTTGAAAACGCCTAATAATTTAATTATTTCTCTTTTTAATATTCACGCGCAAGTATATTTTTATTACGTAATTTTCTACATTTACTGCTTTTAACACGTGATTATTTAATTATTATTTTAAAGTTTTATTTCTGTTTTTAATAGTCACGTGTAAATACATTTATTAATTGAAAGGGGATATTATTATGTGCGCTATTTTACAAATTGGCAACAATTCAAATAATGGATTTTATGAAATATGAAATAAATCTTCATCAAAATAGTGAAAATTTCGAATAAAAAATTTAAATATAACCTCAAAAAATTACTCAAATAATTAAAAAAAAAAAATTGCAGTCGGCACACCGCAAGCTTGTGAACTATATCCTTATAAATAATGGTTAAATTCCTGTGCATAGTTTTCGTTCCTATAAAACTTTTTTAAGGAAACTATTTTGACCAACTTTAATATTAAATATATCTTAAAATAATTCTTGGATTCAAAAATTGTCTGCTTCAGCGTGTTTATCGAACATTTCTTTATACAACTACCAATTTTTAAGTTTTTATATGTAATAGTTTTCTGGATATGGTATTAGTCCAGAAAGACTTCAAGGCACAAAATCTTTATTGACAGCGGCTGCGGTGGCGACTTTATTTTTTTTAACATAGAGAGATATTACAGGAAAAAAATATTTTACTCAAATGGTCAGTTACTATCACCTCATTTTTTCTTGCTAATCATGTAACATGTTTCTATACCTTGCTTCTGTTTTTCTAATCGATTTGTTAAAAGTATATATATATTCAATCCTGTTGACAATTCATTTTCTATTAATTTTTATTTTGTAATGTTTGATTTTCATTTTACAATCCTTTGTCTTGGGCTTTAACGTAACTCCTTTGCGGACGAGTGTCGCGTTTACGTGACGTATACACGGTGCTCGGAATTTTTCATTATTCCTACTGGTAATTTTGAATAGTACATTTATGTTTTATGTAATCACGGAATTTCTGCGAATAATTTAGATAAAAATTTCTATTTGGAAATTCCTGTGTTCCGAGATAAAAATTTTGCAAATGACGCATGTCGCTAACGTGCTTGTCGAAAAATTGTTTGAAATCAGATGCCAACAGATGGAGATTCTTTGTGTTTGTTAGAGTTGCTTTCCCATACAGAATTACTTGAGAGCTAATGTTGTGCCCGTCGGTTCTGTATGTATGTACTGTAAGTATGTACGTACGTAACGCGATAACTCTTGATAGAAATATCCGTTTTGCTTCAAATTTCGTTTATAAGTTCATTATGATAAGGTGCTTCCCTGATTATTTTGGGGGTTCATTGGTTAAGTATAAAGGGGGGAACGGGAGGCTAATCCCCCTTAATTTAGATAAATGGGTTTTTCATGCAGAATTATACGATTTGCTTCCAAGTTTTGTATATAGGTTCATTGTGATAAGCAGCCTCCCTGATTAGTTTTGGGGGTTTATTGGTTAATTATAAACGGGGGGATCGGGGGGATAATTCGCCCCCTTAATTTATCGTCGATCTCTTTATTTTTAGAGGGGCATTATTCTTTGAAATAAAAGTATAATATACAATTAGTGTGAATAGCCTGTGAGCTCAATGCCATCAGTTTAACTGGGCACTTTAAAAAAAAAAAAAAAAAAAAAAAAAATCTGCTGTTCCCGTTTAAATGTGGAATGCATAGAGATTTTCCATAGATAACTTTAATTTTATTATTGGCCATTTTGGTGGACCTAGTTTTAGTAATTTAACTAAGTTTAAACTTATTGAAACATAACACAACTGTGATTCCCCCCCCCCTTCTGTCTTTCTTCCCTTTTTTTTTTTTTTTTTGTTTGGGGGCAGGGGGAGTCATTTCAATACTTAATCTAATCCCCAGAGCCGTCCTTAGCGAAAGCGAGGCCGCGTGCAAGAACTTTTGCGTTTGCGAGACCCTTCCTTCCCTTCCAAATTTGTTAATTCTCTTCCATTCCCACCAGTTTTGCCAGTTTAGCTGATTTGTTTATTCATCTACCAGAAATTTCGAATAGTATTTTTTTATTTAATGACAGACATTTCATGATTAAATAAAGTAAAGGAATTTCTGATATTTTGTATAAAAAAAAGTCGCTAAATTGGCAACGGAATCTCCTTTTGAAAAAAGCTCACGTGTGATAATGAGCTGCGCACCCAGGACTACGCTTTTGTTATTATTAATTTATTTATTTTTGGGGGGAGGGGTATGCTTTAGTAGAGGTTTTTACAGACTTGGGCTAAATTTCCTCTCATAATACTCCGACTGGGCTCAAAGATTCTTTTTTCTGCAGATTTGGGCCGGACCGGGAATTCATTCTTGCCTGGTCATGTCAAGGCGGCCTCTCTCTCTCTACTTTTTTTTTTCTGTAAATTAGTGATGTTGTACAGTCGTAGAAAACACGGGAGAGGGGGGGGGGGGGGCATTACTTTACTTTTTATTTGACAAATTGCCGCAGAGAGATGCGAAAGGTACTGTCCAACTGATAATTTGGTCTACTTTTCGACTTAGAATACAAATTTTGAAATAGAGGTAATCTATATATTAAAAGTTGTATCGACTTTAATTTTCCAATGGTAACACACAGCTAACATCGGAAATCTGATTTAACTAAATCAATTTAAAACTAACCTCGGTACTCCGATTTAACTAAATCGATTTAAGACAGACTTTAAAGCAGAGTCTACATCGAGTTGGGCATCTGATTTCAACACTGGCCAGATGGATTTTTTTTTTTTTTTTTTTTTTTTTTTTTTTTTTTTTTTTTTTTTTTTTGCGCAATTTTGATTTTGAACTTTTTTTTTTCAATTGAGAATATTTTCCTGAAATTGTTTTAGTACTTATGGTTATGGTTGAAGAAAAAAAAAAATGTTACATTTTAAATCCAAATTCATTGAATTTCAATTTATATTTTTATACATTCTTTTAAATGAAAAATCGATTTTTATATGTTTGGGTACTATTTGAACATTTTAGTTTTAATTAATTATTATCTTGTAATTACTTAAAAATACCTTAAAGAGTATTGTATTGAATCTGGTAAACCTATTTTTACAGCAGATTGAAAGTGGGGATGGGGGGTTATTTATGATATTTTTTGCTTTTACTTACCCATCATACGTAGTATAGGGTAAGTCTTGTAATCGTTTTGAAAATCGAAAAAAAAAAAATTTGACGGATTTACACGTTTCAGACACTGGAGATTCCGAAAAACATATTTTTAGAAAAAAAAAATTTGCCGTCCGTCTGTGTGTGTGTCTGTAAACGCTCTATCTCCGGAAAAAATTCAGATAGAGACTTGCAATTTGGTATGTACTTAGTATGTAATAATGGGAAGAAGCCTATTTCATTTCAATAACCTCGATTAACCGGAACAATTTTTTTCGGACTCTCGAAATATTCGTTCTGATGAAAGGTATATAAAAATTTTCGAAATTGTTTAAGAAATGAATATAAAAGACAATAAAAAAACATAAATTTTGCATAAAGCATGAAGTCGATCGGATAATTAGTTGCCGAGATATTTGGAATCCTATTTTCCACACTCTTCGATTTTTCATGACCCTGTATTTCATCCAAATTTCACTTCAAAGATATATTTTAATTGGAAATTTGACGCTTAATCAGATGCAATAAACCGCTAGTTAATAGGATTATTATTTTTGGAGTTATAAGGATGTTTCTTTCAAGCAATTCAGTAATCGAGCCTTTAAAGTTTGTGACGTCATCAAGCCTCGATTTTATTTGAATTGCAATGCATTTTATAAGTAGTTTACACAATTTTTATTTTAATATTTTACATTATGCATATCCATGATGGGTAAGTATTACGGTGGCCCCCAACGACTAGTTTTGTTGTTTGCTGATTTTGCTCATTACAAATAGATATATTTTATTACTAACCTTACAGGTTGCCAACGGTAGCAAAAAAAAAAAAATCAGCAATTTCAGAAATTGGGTGCTTCGAGGCTTACACAGTTTCAATCCTCCTCCATCCACTATATAGATGTCAGCATTTATGTTAAACAAATTTTATTATAATAGGAAACTTTAAAGGAATTAAAACTGCACCATATTTCTAATATATTTTTCTTTCTTTTTTAATAACTTATTTTCTCATCATGTTAAATGAATGGTTAAATGCATCGTTAAATTAATTGAACCTGGTTCTGCTTTACATCAATAAATTTTTAATACTGTGTCAGTTAAAAAAGGTTTGTTTCCTTTTCTTTTGTATTATTTCTTAAAGAATGAATTCATTAAATTTATTAAAATAGTTCACTAATTTTTTTAATTCAAAAAGCCAAAGGTTTGGGTTTTCTAATTTTTTTTCATGTATAAAAAATATACCTATTTTCAAAGTTATTTGAAAAATTAAAAACTTTATAGAAGGTGTTACACTTAAATATTTAATGATTTAATAATGAATCCTTTTTCCCATCAGCAATATTACATTTATATTATCTAATGGGGAAAAAATATTTAAAAATTGAAACTTTGAAATAAATAAAAATGCACTAATGAATGACAGTTTGTTTACACATAGTATTTATTGTACAACAAATAAATATGCAAAGATTATTTCAATGGATTTTTCATTTGAGGTGAAATAATTCTTTTACTTCAAATTAAAATTATATATTCTTCTTTAAAAAATTGATTTATTGATAGACATTGTTATGAGAAGTGTTCATGTTACACTTAAATATTTAATGATTTAATAATGAATCCTTTTTCCCATCAGCAATATTACATTTATATTATCTAATGGAGAAAAAAATATTTAAAAATTGAAACTTTGAAATAAATAAAAATGCACTAATGAATGACAGTTTGTTTACACATAGTATTTATTGTACAACAAATAAATATGCAAAGATTATTTCAATGAATTTTTCATTTGAGGTGAAATAATTCTTTTACTTCAAATTAAAATTATATATTCTTCTTTAAAAAATTGATTTATTGATAAAGACATTGTTATGAGAAGTGTTCATAAACATATCTATATAAGAACTTGTGTCTATGGGAAGGAAGGATTCAAATTTTTTTTTTTTTTTTTTTTTTTTTTTTTTGTCTAGATGTAAATATCTTTTTTCAAAATAACAACTAAGTGTACTATATAATACAGAAAGTGTATGTGTGTGTGTGTGGGGGGGGGGGGGGGGGTACATAAAGACCTTATTTTGTCACTATAAGTCAAAAAATGGCTTCCACATTTTAAAGGTAAAATCGGTCTTAAATCGCGATTTAGCACTAAATCGCGATTTAAGATGGATGATAAATCGATTTAAGAGATCTCTACATCGCCCAGTCCTAACACACACCTTTGACACTATTTTTTAGTTCCTTTGATCAAGGTAACCCGGAAAATGTCACACATTGACATTGTATCCTTTTTCAAAAATCTTCGTAGAGTTAGATGAGTTCAAAGTTTGAGGGTGCTAATGATAATTCGCGTGACAAACTTTTACTATCTTCCCAAAAATTCATCAGATTGTTTTTTTCCATTACTATATATTGCACAGACCCAATAATATTTCAGGCATGTTTTTTTCACAAAACAAATATTTAGTTATGAAAATTATTTAATCAATTCATGTTAAAAATCCCTGTACATCTCCTTGTAAGATATTTTTATTTTTCAAAATTTATGGATATACCCCTAACACATATTTTTCTAACTATTGAGGATTTAAGAAAAAATATATAAACAATACTTTTTTCCGGATTGCTTTGATTCAAGGAACTCATATGGTGTCAAAAGCGGGTTACTATGTGAAATTTTTAAATTGGCTTGGCACAATTTTTTATATGTAGACAACCTTTATTTAAAATTTTACATTCCGAAAAGTAGCTCTCGCATCTTTCCATGACAATTTAGCGATCTCTCTCTCTCCTTTTTTCTTCTTTTTTGACGACTTTACATTTGTTAAATTACAATTTGTTTAGTAATTTATTTTCGGTTAATAAATTTGAGAAATATTTTTAAAAATCAAGCTTTTTGACTTTATAGAACTTTAAAATTATGACTTCTTTTATTATCCCTTCCTATTTAATCTTAATGAGTTTTCATTTGAATGTAATTGTCTTATGTGATCAGTAATATTGTAATTTTGTATATCATGGCTTGCGAACAAATAATCTGAAAAACGGTGTTACCTCCTACGCTAGAGTATAACAATGCCTATAAATTGAATATAAGCTACAAACAACCTATTTTTTTCTTAAGCGTTTGCACCTAACATTATAGCGATAAAACACTTTGCATTTTATTTTATAAATAAGTATGTTTACACTTATAAATTTTAGTATGAAATACATAACTCATAACAAAATGGATAGATATATATTTAGCTATTTTGTATTAAGTATTTTATTATTATTATTTTTTTTTTTATCAAGTGCGAGACCTTCCTAGGCGCGAGGCCCTGTTCGGCCGCACCTGTCGCACACCCCTAAGGACGGCTGTGCAACCCGTGTGAATATAATAGGGGTATGGTCAACACCTACTTGATACTGTACTTGATATGTCACGTAATGTGTTGGTATGGTACATTTGGTCATTATTTTCCTGCCATGTTTTATGTTTTATCGTAGATAGTGGTTTGATTTTTTTAATCGTAAAAACTTTTGGAATAGTTAAATTTATTCAGCTATTTTTGTGTTAATTTTAATAATTTATTTTTATATATAACGCTTAGGATATTCCATACTTTTACACTTTTCAAAAAATTACTCTTTGGAATAAAATTTTTATAATCTTTTTGCGAAATAGCTTGTCATTTCCCCCCTCTCCGTAAGCGTATTTTGAATTTCGTTGAGAAGGAAGTGGAGTTACATAAAACAAGAAATTTCTGTTAGAATTTTATTTGTAAAAAGTTTGAGTAGCTTTCATTTTCTAATGGTGAAAGTGTCTGACCTAAATTGCTGAACTTTTCGGTGCGCCTATATCCGTATTTGTCATGTTTTTCTCATCTTGTTTTTTAAGTTGAGTATGACGCATTGTTCATTGAGACCTACTGTTGTAGTAAGTAGACTCCGCCTACCCGTGACTTGTCTTCCAATTTCAGCTGTTTCTTGCAATCGTGTTATCTTCGTTTGCTGGCATTCTTGCTAACTAATGTAAGAGTTATCTGTAATTTTGAAAATACCTTTTTTATGAATAAGACATTGTTTGATAAAAAGTTTGCATAGAGCTAAGATGAACCAATTGACGAGTTTTATAAGATAGATAGATAATGTTTTGAAAGTGGTCGGTCTAAGGCATTTTCTGTCATATTTCGACGAAAGTGTTTAAAAAAATGTTTGGAATCTTCTTCAACGGGAATTGGTTCATTCAACTTATCATGAACTAATTAAAATATAGATAACTATGTAAGATGATTTCGCGCGCCCTAGCGGTGGAAATTGAAACTAAACGGTATGGCAGCGCGTGCGTAGCACGCCTGCTATACAATGCCGTAGGCAGCGAGGACTAATGCCGGAGTTTCGTTCCGAAAAAAGTTTGTTTAGAACAGATTGCTCGCCGAAAATGACTATTTATATCGAAACAGCAAAAGAAAGTTACTGATTCCCGGGCAGCGCCGGACAGATCAGCTAGTTGGAGGATAAAATTGAGGTATTTTAGCTGTCTTAAAAATATCTCAATATTTGTATCATGCTTTTATTATTATTTTCATCCTCTACCAGTCTGGTTGTGATTAACTATCTTGTGGAAACAGTTTAAGCCATTCGAGTTTCTCTCTCCCCATTTCAGTGATTTTCATTTTGCATTCAACACCAGATTTTTGACACCTTGGCTGTTAGCCCAAACTTAGTGTAGCAAATTAGTTCTCTAAGATTATTCTGGAAAATTGGGAAATGAAAGACAAAAGCATGTTTTCGATTCATCGGAGAAGGTTTTTTATACTGTAAAACCTAAGACTAAATTACAAGAGACCGGAGAAGAATTCAGTTTTAGACTGGATTTTTCGCCTTTAGGCAGGGACACTCTATCTTATTTAAAATTTGTTCTTTTCCAATGATCATTAAACTTACCTGTATAAGACAAAATTCCGCTATATACAACTTCTGTTTTGACAGGTTTTACTTTACGTCTACACGCATTAGGAATATTTACTATTTCAAATAACGATTTTCGAACATGGCTGTAGTGTCGTTAAATTCAGTTTTATTTGGAAAGCTTTTTCCCTTTTTAGAAGTAGAAAATTAAAAATAACTTATCTTTACTTCTTTTTTTATATTTTTCCCTTTTAAAAAGAGAACTTGTCAAAAGCAGAATTTTCCTGGTCCCTAGCGATTCCGTTTATACATGTTTTATTATGTGTGTATTGACGATTCCATAAGATATTTATAGTTTTCCATTTTTGATTTTTCGTTTTATTAAGTTTCATTCTTGCAGTATCCTTTCCATTGCTTTTTATAGTGTCTCATCCTTTTTTTTTCTCATGTGTTTTCATTTATATATATATATATAATATACTAACTGCACTGTAGTACGTACAATTATTCAGATGATCGATATAAAGAATTATCCTTTTTTAAGGTGGGGGGGGCAAAAATATTTTGTTTTTTATTATTCTTTTAAAGTTGATGAGGTATTTTGCATTAAAATAGCAAATAATTCTTAAAGTATTTTTTTTTTTTTTATTTTTTTTTTTTACATGATACGTTTAAGTACACCTGCAATCTGCAATGTATTAAAATTCGCAAATTTTAATATCAAGTTGACAGCAATATTTGTAACTATATTTACACATATAACAGTTATGATCTATTTTATTAAGAATTTTATGCGGTGTTTTTTTTAGCTCTATTTACATACTTTAAAAAAATCTAAAAAAAAAATTACTTTTTTACGTTTATAAATTCATAAAAAAAGAAAGAAAATACTTATTCAAATTAGGAAATATGTAAAGAATATAACTGTAATTGCTTTTCTTAAAACTTATTAATCAGCAAAAACATCATATTCAGAAAATTGCAACAGAGTATAGGGAGATGGGATTTAGAAATAATTCAATTGGTATTTGTTCCAAATGTCTACTATCTGAAATTTCCTATATTTGTTCTTAATCTTAACCCGTAAGTCGCGTGGTCTTTTTTTTTTTTTTTTTTTTTTTGGTCCGTTGAAAAGTATAAGTTAAGTCCCTCAACTCAACAACGGTGATTACGGGTTAAATATGACATTATCTGAAAAACAAAATCGGGGAAAACAAATTTTTTCGCGTACAGATTTTCTTGAAAGATTTAATTAATGAATGACCTTTTGAAATAACGCAGAAATTAGTGATGAACCACTCTTGAAAATTTAACAATCGATAACAATCGCCATGGTATAAAATAACTATCGATAACGATAACAACCAATGCCCAAATTCTACTATCGAGATGTTCTACAATATATTGTTACAGCGATAAGCACAGTAATTGCAAAGTACAGTAATTGCAAAACTTAGCGACCAATAAGTTGACTATTTTAAGCTTGTGTCTTTCAGATATTTATTTAACAGGCATTTTTTTTTACATTTTCTCCCCCATGCCCCCCCCCCCCCTCTTTTATCATTGCTAGGCTTCTGTTAAGTTTCTTAAACTTCTCTATATAATTTTAGTGACGATTGAATTATTTTAAATGGTTTTTGAGCAGTTTACACCCATCCACTATGTGGCATTGCTGCATAGTGTACATTTCCGTTTTATTCGATATCTCAGGTTCTATGGGTGTGATCTTCACACAGCTTGAACAATTTGTTTTGGTTTGTCCTCCCCCCCCCCCCCCTACACACCCACCACCATTTTAGTTTTGGTTATCTTCGCCACGTGGTTGCAATTTCCTGTATTGGCTTCCATACTGTCTTCAGCTCCGATTTTCAACGTGTTTTCGGTGGGTGAAGATTCCCTTGAACATTTTGACTGCCCTCGGTTCTTTTTGGAATCATAAACAAGAGATCCAATGTTCCAAGAGGCAATGTGAAACAGTTAATGCGAAACTAGACATCACTAAAAAATAAAATTATACTATCGGTATCATAGAGTTGTCCATAATATCGATAAAACTTATTGTTATCGCCCATCACTAGTAGAAATGGATCTTAACCCCTTCCTCTTCGTGAATTGCGGCACGTATAGTAGCCGTAATAAGGTGTGCAAAATCTTCTAATTTGAATTCCAGTATTTCGGAACAGTAATTTTACCATTTCTAATCCCAGAATTTGAATGATTATGCAAGGTTTAACAAAATAATACTAACTGTTGATATTTTTAATTAGTGTTTTTTTTAATGTTTTATCAAATACAATAATTAATTTATTTTTTATTTGTTTCAGCGTGGAACAGATGAACTCCTCTCACAAAGCGGCGGAGCTGTCAGCAATGGCTCTGCTATGAGCCCCGAATCACACGACAATGAAAACAACAATGATGCTAAGAAGGTAAGTGGAGCTTTACTCTCTTGTTGTTGATAGAGAACGTGATTAGTGTCCTTCCATGCTAGATTAAAAGTTCAAGATCACTCTCAGTGGTAAATCAAGGTGCTGTCGAAAACGAAACCTGACGTGACTGGGTTGTTGAGATTCTTCCGCATTTTGTCAAGATGGTTTTAATTCCTAATAGCGATGTAATCGTCTCCTGCTTTTAAAGTATTTTCATATATAAGTTTTAAAGTTGTCTTTCAAGCAATATCGCATCCAGATCAAGCATGTCACAATCATTGCATAACGATGATTCCATGCCTGTGTTATTTCAAGAAGTGGGGTTATAGATTGTTTTATGTAATTGTTACAAAATGTTATCTTAGTTATCCTGTTACTTTATACTTCAGTTCAGAAATCACAAACTTTTAATTTCGAGGTGAAGGATGTTTAGAATTCTGCATGGGCCCTGTCTTTTTTTTTCACCGGACTTTCTTCTCAGGCCCGAGTCAAAATAAAATAAATTAGAGTTCTAAAAATATTTTTTATTTCTTTATAGAACTTTAAAATTATGGTTTTCTTTAACCTTCATTTACTTCTATTCTAAACCACATTAATTTTTTTTAAATGAGGCTTTGTGCATGTAATTCTCTGTGTGGTTATTAATATTGTTAGTCCATATTCCATTGCTTGCGCACATATAATATGAAAAATACTGTACTTTAACAATTTTGCACACATATGTGCGCTATATTCTTTTAAATTTATTTAATTGGAGAATAATCTTGGTTTCGACAGAGTTCGTTGGTCAGCTTCATACAAGTTAAAAATTAAATTTTTTTAAAAATTCAAAAAGATGTACAATATAATATATATATTAAGAAAGTTGTTTCCGTTAAGTGTTAGATCGTGATAAAAGGATTCCGGGGCTTTTTTTTTTTGTTTTGGCTTTATCTTAAAAAAAAAAAAAAAAAAAAAAAAAAAAAAAAATCCCTGACGCCTCGGCCTACAGGCACAGGTAGATTTCGAAGACGCAGACCGTGGGGCGCCTGTTTGTTGGGAATTGCGGAAGAAATAACCTTTTGCCATGATGCGGCAGTTGGAAACGCCCACTTCGAAACCTAACTTGTTTGTAGGCAGAGCCGGCAAATTTTTGCTATAAGGGTTGGTCCTATAAAAAAATTGTCAATATAAAAGTTTTAGATAATATTAAGAGGATTATAATAAATTTATACTGATTTGATATCTTGTGAATGGACGAAATTATGAATTTTTCTTCTTCTAAACCCCCCCCCCCCTTGGGTCAATTTTTAATGATATCCAAAATCTGTCATGCATAAATTTTCGGCCCTTTTTCTAGAAGTAATAATAACTTTAAACGGATTCGATACGTGTCATAATTAAGAAATTATGGGTTTTTTTTTCTGTTTTCACAAAAAGTCCCCCCCCCCCATTTCCACCCCCTTGGTTCGATTTTACCCATTAACGAACTTGACCGAGATTTTATGCCCCTTGATTTTATGTATCAGTTTGGAAGAGATTTGTGCAGAATAATGGGAGTTATCGAGGCCATAAAAAAGTGACATAGATATATAAAGTTTTGAACTGGGGGTGATTTTAGGTTCTGGGAGTCATAATCGGCGTAGATCTGCAAAATTTTTTCAAAAATTCCAACTTAGGAGAGAATGTAATAGGTAGTATTTCTCACAAAATCTACCTAAAATGGCTGAGATATGACAGTTTGAAATTCTAGGGTGGCTGACAATTTGAAACAATCTTGAGTTTTGTTATGCTATAACTCTCATGCTGAAATTCGCATTCAAATTCAGTATTAACGAAAACTGGGATTGAATCTTCTACAATCGGGTTCCAAGCATTTTAGCTTCGGTGTTTGAGTAAAATGGGTTTAATTTTTAAAAACATTGAACATGGAAGCTACCTTTTCCTCCCAGTACTGGCCGGAAGGACTTTTTTAATTAACATTCTATCTTCAAACTTATAAACTTCTTATAATTATGGCCATTACGAAATTGTAATATTTTATATTTTTAATAAAGATGAGCATGACTCAAAGATTATGAATACATTATAGCTATTAATACTATAGCATTTCAGTTTGTTTCCTTTTTAACACTTTCCAACGTAGTTGAAAAGTGTTTGACTTCAGTTTGTCTGACCGCCCGTCTGTCCGTGCTCTAACTAGTGTTAATATACTCAAGATTGCTATGTAATTGTTATGTTATTGAAGCTTACCATGGGTATGTTCGATATCATATATTCTAATACGAGCAAATCCTTTGTGTGTGTGGTTATATATATATATATATATATATATATATATATATATATATATATATATATATATATATATATATATATGTGTGTGTGTGTGCAAATTTTATCTTAAAAACGGCTCTAACGATTTTGCGAGAAAATGTGAAGGGTCCTATTTTAAGGTGAATAGTTTTGTGAAAGGTATTGTTTTAAAATGAAAAAAATTGTGAAAGGTTCTTTGAAGGACCCAATTTCTTCCTAAACAGATTAAGCGTAAGATTTTGCGAAAGCTCCACGGGTTAGGTACATTATACTACTCGTGATTTCAATTTTAATTTGGTTCTAAGATTTAGATAGATAAATTTTAATAAATAAAATATTTAAGTTTGACAAAAGTGAAAATTAACAATGTATTTATTTAAAATTCACTGGCTCAACGTGTAGAACAAAAAAAAGTTCTTCAGTAAATTTTACATAATCTGTGTAATGGAAGGATCAATGCACTGATCGCTCTCATCTTAAGTTGGCCAAATGTGCAGTTTCATCTTATCCACTCCTTGCTCAGCAAACTTTCAATGCGAGATGCAAAAAACCGCAAAAACTATTCATAGCTTCAAAACAATGTTTTACGAACTTAAAATTTTGAGAGAAGGAAAATTTGTTAAAGTTTTCTTTGAGTATTCCCATAGATCCAGAAAAGGTCCTTCCGGTTAGAGATTCAACGAATATCCAGTATTTGGCTTGTTTCGCCGATTTACTAATCGGCCTGTATTAGAAATATATTCATCTTTACACACACACACACACACACACACACACACACACACACACACACACACACACACACACACACACACACACACACACACACACACATACGTATATATATATATATATATATATATAATTTTAAAATTCATTTTCATCATCCCTAATCAAAATAAATAAATAAATAAATATTTTTTTCTTAGTGTTTAGTGTTATTTATGTATTCATTCTATTATTATTTTCAAATCACCGTGATCAAGAACATTTATTTACATTTTAAAATCTAGGGAAGGACAATAATTATTTTCGAAGATTTTTACTTTTACAATTTGGAGTGATACGCGGTATGACATCAGTCCAATTATTGTTCTTGTTTAAAGGGACATGTTTATACTAGAAAATTTTTCGTAGCTATGACAGTATTAAATTAATCACGCGTTTTTGGCAAAAGTTCCTGTGGCTGGATTTAACTCGCTCAAGTAGACCATGCTCTTGCCTATATACCATAGAATGTCGAATGCGTAATAATTGAGCATTGATTTTGAAAATAAAGTTCTCCCACTGTCACCTTTTTTCAGCTATGTACAGAGAATGATTATTTACCGCAAAAGTATGGATAACGCGAGTTTGCCCTCTAAAATTTAAGTAGTCCCAAAATGACTGAGACATGGGGTCTCCAATTATCATTTCCAAATTTTTTTAACGTTTTAAATTTGCTTAATGCAAGAGAAAATCCACACTACTTGAACTTCTGTTATCTGAGCGGGCAGTCTGAGCTTGATCATAGATTTTTAAACAACAATATATATCAATGTGATATCCTGATTACAATCCTCTATGATAACTGAACTTACAACAATTATATGTACTATTCTACATTATTTTTATACAGGGAACAGAAAAAGCTATGTAATGTAATTTGACTTTCTAAGCCACTCCCAGGAATAAGATTTTGTAGCATTGATGCCACTTTCCGGAAATGTAGATTTTAGAAAACCATTCCCGAATAGGGGGGGGGGGGGGTAAATGATACTGTACTCAGCCTAACTTCAGAGGTTAATCAGGCTCTGGCATTGTATCATTGCTTGGTACAAGTCTAAAATGTCTAGATTCTAAATCTGAAAGGGAGAAAAAATAATACTGTGAAAAGTTAATACTTTTTTAAAATCGCATAGAAATACGTTGTATTAAGGCGAGAATCTTAATTTAGACACATGCACTTTATGTGATAATCTTTTGTTATCTAATTGCATTGTTGCTAGTTTTTTGGGGGCGAGTGAGGGGAAGGGGTATTTAAATGTTTCCCAAACCATTTACCGAAATTAATTTATGTTCATTAATGCTGCAGAAAGCATTTCTCGTTTTCCTCTTATTTGTTGTCTATTCTTTTCATCCCCCCACTCCCCACAAAAAAAGGGTGCTAGCCAAAATAATAATAATAATAATAAAAATCCAGTTGTATGCATGATAGCAGAATTACAAATCCCCGCCAATTTTCGTTGCAGATCCAAGTTGATTTTCTCTGTGACCTTCTTTTTGGTCAAGGTCTTGCATTAGACGCGCACGTAATGGTTCAGAGACTGGAGCTTCTCGTTTTTCAGCCTCTTGTTTCTTATTTGCAATTGAGGAACGTAATAATGTCTGAACAGTGAATTGTTTTACATACAGAATTTTTCTTATCTCCCAATAGAATTTGAAACTGAATTCAAATTATTGTTAACTTCTAAAGCATCCTGCTATTTGATAGAAGTCTGTATTATCTGTTTCATGTTAATTCAGTAATGCTAGAGTAATTATTGAATGCTTTAAAGTACTACAATATCCAAATATTTCATCTTGTCCAAGACCGAGCTATAGGGGAACTGTACCCAGGGCCCGATTAACCTCTGAAATTGGGGGAAGCACAGTATCATTTTAGGGACATTTCATTCGGTAAAAGTTTTCTAAATTATTCATACATGGAAACTCATAAATGCTACAATCTACAAGTATTATTCACGAAAGTGATTTAGCCAAATTCATGTTTCACTAAACAGTCTTTTTATCAGGGTGTCTAGCCACCTGGAAAACCTTGATAACCTACAAAAGTCAGAGGAAATTCAGGGAAATTTACCATTTCAGAGGAAGAGTCAGGGAAATTTGAAAATTCTGAGAAAAAGTTAGAGACTTTTGAACTTTCAAGAAAAAAATAGGAAAATGTTTCTAATAAAACTAAGGATTTGAACTTGCAGCGCCATTAAAATTAAACTTTGCTCTTCATGAGTTCTGTAAAGAGTATTTCAACCTCCCGTGCAAATCATTTTGTCTACCCTCTTTCAGTTCTTTGAACTCATAGATTTGCACTACCAGCTTCACTGAAACTTTCTACTGAATAGTGTAGGTTTGATTAGGTGTTTCACTCTGCTTACTTATCTTTGTTTGGGAACTGAACATTTGTTAGCTTAATTTATTGAATATTTATTATTTGTATTAAAATATGTCAAATCAATCTGTATTTAACTGTGACTGATGTGATAAAGAATTTCATCCTGATTTGACAAAATGGATAGAACCAGATTCTAAAAGTGTGTATCTGCAAAATGTTTAGCATGTAAAATGTTCCAACATTTTGTAAATTTTGCAAAACATTATGTAACAAATCAGTAATTTGTGCCTCAGTTGTGAAAGTTCCACTCTCAAATTCAAACTTTCAGATTTTTTGTGTGTAACATCACAGAATCTCGATACCTGGATTTTTTTATTATTGTAATGGAAAACCTGGAAAAGTCGGGGAAATGTCAAGGAAATTCGTTGCTGATCTGGAATAGACACCCTCTTTTATGTTCTTTGCATTTACTTTAGATCAGAGTATATTTGTAGTATATATAGTTTTTGTATGTTCAGTTACTAGGTTGGTTTCTAATTAGCACATCAGGATGCCATGATTGGTTAACAGCCTATTGATTACATCCAGATTTCCTTGTTTCTAAAGTAGTGTGGATGTTTTATTGCATTAGGCAAACTTGTCCCTTCACAAAAATTAAAAATTCAATGCAAAAAACCAAAAAATGGAAATTAGAGGTCCCATTTTACAGTCATTTTGTGGCCCCTTGTAAATCTTAGAGGGGAAGCACGTGCTTCACGCAGGGTTGTAAAAAACCCAGCCCGCGCGGGCACCCGGGCAGCTCCCCACTACAACCCTTATGGTTGTAAAAAGAACAGTTTTTTTTAAAAAATAACCCAGCCCGGGTGGGTAGCTGGGTGGGTAGCTGGGCGGGTACCCGGGCAGCTACCCACTACAACCCTGACTGTACCCACTTCTGCCGAAAACGTGATTTGCGAATGTGAACATACCATCAGTGAAACCTATTAGGAGAAATTGCATTAATATATATATATATATATATATATATATATAATATTATAAATCTAAAATTAGATAGAATTGGTTTAATTTCACTTCAAACTGTCTAAAATACAAGCTAGAGTCGGAGTCTGCTTGTTTTTTACTGACTCTTGAGCGGACATTTTCAATTTTGGAATCGGTTGGAACCGGTTCTGAAAGTGAAAGTACCCTTACATTAAAAAAAAAAAAAAAAACTAGAACTAAAATCGAAAAAGTAAAATCTAACAACGTTAGAGATCGACCTCAGCTATCCTATGCAAAAAACATCATTTAAAAATATTAAAATGCCAGCGAGAAATCTGCCAAAAACCTTCCCATAGACAACATTAGCTTGCGCGTTTTTTCGCATGACTGATATAGGCTCTTAACCCCTTCGGGACCAGCGGCTTTTACACAAATTTTATTCGGTTGGCAGTTGGCACCACTTTTTTTTTTTAAAAGCTACCTTTACCTAAACTATCACATAAATGCTCTAATTAGAGAAAGCAAATATTACTTTTATTTTTTACTGGTTTCTAAAACAAATTCTGTATGCTCTTTTTGAGGGTGCATATATGCACCCATGGTCCCGAATGGGTTAAGTCCTGTACTCATGGTCAGTCGCATCCGAATCGGTTTATAAATACGAGTGCTATCGCATAATAAAAATTAGTATATAAATCAACATTTCGGTGGAAGATGATGTTGGGGCTGGGGGGTAAAAATATACCTAAATTTTCCGGATGATGTTGGGGCTGGGGGGTAAAAATATACCTAAATTTTCCGGAATTTCTTCCCTCCGAACGTTTGCAATGGTGCTTGTTACTTTTTGTAATGGAAGCTGCATTGCCTATTAAACGGTCTGGGACGATAAAAAAAAAAAATAAACGGGCCAGCCAGGCCGATTAAAAAAACAAAAAGCGTGCTCGATACATAAGAGGAGGCTAAGCCGTCAAAATATAAATAATTTTCACTTGGCCTGGCTGGGCCAAGAATATATAGTGATGAAAGAAGAGAGTGTATGTGCGATGGCTAGGAAAATCTACTGCACTTAGAAGTCTGAAAATTGGATGAGTGTAGTCCATATTAAGAAAATCATCATTGGATGCAGCAACCTTGTTGTAGAAGAATCTTAAAAGCTCATGAAATTCGGTATTGAATGCCGCGGTCACTATAACTTTAACTATTACTATCTCTAATTTTAAATTTCTAGTCAAACATTAATAATTGTTGAATGTAATTTTTAGTATCAAAATTGATTGTGGTGAATGGATTTTCCTTTTTAGGTGCGTTCATAATTATATAAATACGTAGCACCTATAGTCGTCGTCTGATCCGTCTGTCCGTATATAACAGCGCAAAAACTACCTAACCAAATGGTTTGAAATTTAAGATATATTATCTTTGCCAAATTTTGTCAACACATTTCAAATTTTATGAAAATCGAATCAAAACTTCAGAAGATATTAACAAAAATATATTTATTAAGAAATTTGAATTAAAAAAAAAAAAAAATCTGTTTTCTTGTCATAGGAGTTTCCGGGGTTTAATCGTTAAGCGACCGAGATACTTATTTTATTATAGAAATTAATCTGCAGACTATATAATTCATTTCACAGAATTTAAAAATCATCAAGATCCGAATATTTATATAACTAGCTGTAGTACGAACGCACCTTGTTTGTCACCTTTGACGTACAATTTCCAACTTCTTTTCTCTTCAACAGATCAAAATTCACCTCTCACTGCTGGGTTTGAAGGCTGAAGTTTCCTTCCTTAAAACGTTTGGATTTGTTTTGAACTGTCCGGACACAACTCTTGTCCTGACCTCCAACTGCCGAGTTTTGAGGACAGCTTTATTGGTTTTAAAGCCTAGTTTAAAATTATGCCTTAAGATGCATAACATCTCAATATTTGTATCACCTCTTTATGTGATCTAAAAATGAAAGTAAGAAGCATGTATGATTATAAAATATAAAGGGACATGTATTCTCTTGCATAACATTTTATGTTCAACAATAGGAATGAGAAAGTGCTACATGCTTTGATATAAAACCATTTAAAAAAAAAAAACTAAAATACTTTTGATACAGCCTAATATTAATAAAAATCAATATTTGTAACAGTATTGAAGTAGGCACTAACTGCAGTAATAAAAAAATCCCTCACGGCTCGGCCTACAGGCACAGGTAGATTTCGAAGACACAGACCGTGGGGCGCCTGTTTTTTAGGAATTGCGGAAGAAATGAACTTTTTGCCAGGATGCCGCAATGGGGACCGCCCACCTCGAAATCTAAGTTATGATTTTTTTTTCTTCTAAAACTTCCTTCCCCGCCCCCTGGGGGCATGATCGGCGTAGATCTGCAAAATTTTTTCAAAAATTCCAACTTAGGGGAGAATGTAATAGGTAGGGTAGTATTTCTTACGAAATCTACCTAAAAAGCTCGTTTTCATGTCCCAGTTTCAAGTAAAATTTTTTCAGTCTGACAAAAAGAAACTATTTCTTGTAAAGTGCTTATTACATTGTAGTTGTTCATATTCACATGTCTGTAATCTTTGTACGGTACCATAAGTTCGGTACCTTTTGATCTAAGTTTTAAATTACAATACACATTTTATTATATCTGTTTATTTGAGTTGTTTATTTTAATTTTTGGAATGTACTTGAATATACATATTTTTAATATTACTGTTCTTTTTAGGTCAAATTGGATAAAGCGCAAACTGGAAAGCCCTCTCGTGTTGTACATATCAGGAATGTTTCCAGTGATGCCAGTGATACTGATATCATTTATCTAGGTGTAGCTTTTGGACGTGTAACTAATGTCCTCCTCCTTAAAGGCAAAAATCAGGTAATTTACAGTACTCTTGCAAACGACAGTGTAGCTGGTTTTTTTTGTTTGTTTGTTGGTTTCTTGGGAAAGAAGGTATTGTTTTCCAAAAATTATAGGGGTCATCCATCAATTACGTTATGCAAATTTCGTAGTTTTACCCCCTGTCCCCCGTTATGTCGTCGTCACATTTTTGTAACTATTAAATTTCGAGTTATTAAAAAAAAAAAAAAAAAAACTTATTGATATAAATACTGTAAAACCGCTAAGATATTGTGTGATTTTACTTCACTTTCGCAATTAAAAAAATTTGTACATTTTAATGCTTAAATTGTCACAAAAAAAAAAAAAAAAAAAAAAAAAAAGAGAAATAGACATTTGACTGGATTTTTTTTTTTTTTTTTTAATGTTAAAAAATAATCTTAGGGATCGTCTTCATACTGAAATTGTACCAAACTCAAATTTTCAATACGAACGCAAGTTTGGATTTCTTGACACCTAGGATATCAAACGGGAAACGGGTAGTCTGAGCCAAGTACTTTAGAAATTATAAAGATGTAAACCATGGAACTCCTAATGTTAAATCGATTTGTAATCGTTGCAAAACAGATTGCAATCTATTGTTTTTTTAAGCATAACTCAAGAACTGCTTTTCAGAATAAGCTGTAATTTTAGTTTTGCATATTTAAAGCTTCTAAAAATAATTTTTTTTTTTTAAATCGTAGGTTAGAATTATTTTTTTCAAAAACATATTTTTTTTTAAAGTATTTTTCGAAAAACATGAATTATAACCTATAAATTTTTCAACAGAAATCTATTTCCAGAAGCTTCAAATATAGAATCCATGACCGTAAATTCTCCTCAGAAAATTAAACATTTTTACCATATTTTTTTCTGTACGCTTTTCTTGAAGGATGTTTCTTTTTATTAAAAAAAATATTTGTATAATAGTATATACTTAATTTTGTATTAAAAATTTAAGTGAAGCAGACAAGTTTTTTAATCATAATTATAAAACTAGTCGTTGGGGGCCACCGTAATGCTTACCCATCATGGATATACATAATATAAAATATGAAAATAAAACATGTGTAAACTACTTATAAAATGCATTGCAATTCGAATAAAATCGTGACTTGATAACGTCATAAACTTTAAATGCTCGATTACTGAATTGCGTAAAAGAAAAATCCTTATAAACCCAAAAATGTTAATCATATCAACTAACAGTTTATTGCGTCGGATTAAGCATGTCATTTCCAATTAAAATATATCTTTGAATTGCAATTAGAATGAAATACATGGTCATGAGAAAAGTGGGGGAAAATATGATTACAAATATCTCGGCAACTAATTATCCGATCGACTTCATTCTTTATGCAAAATTTATCTTTTTTTATTGTCTTTTATATTCACTCCTTAAAATAAACAATTTCGAAAATTTTTATATGCCTTTTATCAGAACGAATATTTCGAGAGTCCGAAAAAATAGTTCCGGATAATCGAGGTTACTGAAATTCAATAAGCTTCTTCCCATTATTACATACTAAGTACATACCAAATTTCAAGTCTCTATCGGAATTTGTTCGGGAAATAGTGTTTACACAGACGGACGGCAATTTTTTTTTTTTTTTTTTTTTTCTAAAAATGTTTTTTCGGAATCTTTAGTGTCTGAAACGTGTAATTCCGTAATTTTTTTTTTTCTAAAAATGTTTTTCGGAATCTTTAGTGTCTGAAACGTGTAAATCCTTAATTTTTTTTTTTTTTCCGATTTTCAAAACGATTACAAGACTTGTTATATACTACGTATGATGGGTAAGTAATAAACCCGTGAGGACATGTACCATTTTTGTACCATCTTTTTTTGTACTGTTTATTTAATTTTTTATATAATCATTGTTGAGCACGATATAATGCTTTATTTTGTTATTTATACCCAACTACTAGTAGAAAATCTGCAAAAGTCACAATTCTTGTTCTTTAAAATATCCTTGTACAACTATGGCAGAAAGACGTGAGTTCTGTTTTTCAGTAATTCTGTAAAAGGACTTCAAATAGGAAGCGAGAGGGAAAAGAGATATCCCTCGGCTTCTTTATATTAATACAAGGCTTCAGAAACAGATCTCCTTATATTTAATCCATTCCAATTCAATTCCTTTTCAAAGTGGTTTTTAAAGAGTTGTAGAACAGTTTAAGAAACTTAGATTACGTTCTTGTTTCTCTCAAATGGCAAGTTTTTTGGTTCATCCTTTTTTCAATTTGTGAATAAACAAAAATTTCACTTCGAATCCGAAGACATAAAAATCGAACCCATCTCATCTCTACTGTACGTGCGGTAGATTTCCCTAGCCATCACAGATACACACACACACACATTTTTATTTTATTAATATGTGTATAGGTGATTGTGGAAGTTCAGGGACGTTTATTTTCTAAATAGAGAAATAAGAATGAAATGAAAGATGATGAGATTGAATAACAATTATGGCATGGCATGTTTTATCAATGGCACTTTGTAATTGTTTCAGCAGTTTTCTTAGAACTAATAATTAATTATATGGTAATATTGAGAAATAACTTACGTGATTTTCTTTTTTTAAATATTCCACAATGATTTTTTTCAACGTTTCATTAGGTTTGAATACATACATTCCATCACACTGGTGTCATGCCCTGCTGACCTTGAAAATCTGACTCAACGAGAAATGCTCGTGGCTGTTTTCTGTCGAAGTTATTCAATGGTGGGAAGGTGGGTCCTTGCGTGGTTCCTGCCTTCTCGCCGAACGGAAATGTGCACGCCATTTTTTCCTTTTCCTTCCCACCCTCTACTTCATCAACAATTGCTTTTGACTTCGTTTTATTTTCATTGTTTTCTTTTTCGTTCACTTCTTTGTCTATTTTATCTGCAGAGCGCGTGTTTGACCAGAGTTCACTGATCCAAAGAGTTGAATAATATATTTATTTAATGAATTCTCATAGAATCTACGTGAAGGCTTCGGTTGTGCCTAATGTAGCCTTAAAGCAGAGGAGAAATACTTATTGGAAAGTGAGGAAATATGAGAAGTCTATGAGTGTAGCCGTATGCCGTATTCAGTTTTACAAGATTCCTTAAACCTGTACCGCAGAACAACTTCGTGGGACGCCAAATATCCCGCCTTTTCATGATGAAATATGTATATATTACAGTGATGGAACGATTATGCTGCTCATTTCTGTCCAAATTGACCCCTTTTCAACGAAATTGGGCCAAATTTCGTTTTTGGCCAAACTGTGCTCAAGTACGAACGATTGAACGATTTTTGTACGAACGAACATTTGACGAAATTTACGATTTCTTTCCGCGATTTTTTTTTTTTTTTACGATTTCTTTTCTGCGATTCTTTGCCGAAATTCGCGATTTTTTTTTCTTTTTCTGTGGCCGATTGTGAAAACTGATTTTTCTTCTGCAAACATTTATCAAAATTCGCGACATTGTTCGTCGACCGATTGACGAAATTCGCGATTCTTTCATACGATCGTTTGTCGAAATTTTTTATTTCAATTATTTTTTTCCCCGCAACCGATTAGTAAAATTAATGATTTTTTGCGCGATCGTGAATGTGCGATTTTTCCGCTTTTGATCAGCAACATTCGATGTTTCCCCCCCCCGCGATCATTTGCCGAAATTCGCGATTCCTTTCCACGATCGTTTGTCGAAATTCGTTATTTTTGTTCTGCAACCGACTGACAAATTTAACGATTTTTTGCGCGATCGTTTGACGAAATGTTTGATTTTTTGCGCGAATGTTTGATTAAATTCGTGATTAAAAAAAAAAAAATGCTCGATTTTTTTGCGCGAACGTTAGACGAAATTTGCGATTTTCTTCCACATTCGTTTGAGAAAATTTACGATTTTCTCTGCTGACAGCAAAATTTACGGTTTTCCTCCCACTATAGTTGAAATTCGTGATTTTTTTTTTCTTTTTCTTTTATTCCCCCACAGCAAGATAAAATGCTGTGATTTTATCATCTTTGTTTCCTATAAAAGTTCAGGATCTTTTAGAAAATGTTGTTCAAATGGGGGGGGGGGGCTAAACTGTCTTTAGGAACACAACTGTCTGGGAAATGTCTTCATTAGGGAATTATAGATTACAACTCAAGGTGTAAATACTCTAGAACAGTAAAAACACTATTTGACTCTAAAAACTTGAATAAGCATTCCTTAATGTTCCCAAATTTCAAACATTTATAAATGGAAATAACTTATTATCCTGACTTACAGAAAGTCAGTATGATATATCTAAGAAATAATAAACTGATAAAATGAAACTTCTTAATTTTTGTGCTAAAATAAATTTTCTAAATTAAAAAAAAATTTTAAAAAGTACATTTTAACAGTGGTACGACTTATGAGTTCATATTTTAGATAAATTGTTTATGAATTGTTTTCTTGTAGATAAAATTATGCTATTATAATTTAGATGCAGTAAAAGGAAAAGCTATTTTATTATTAGCCTAAAGATGTTTTAAATATTACAAGAAATACGTTAAGCTATTACAAATTTTAAACACAAATAATAAAACATCAAGCTATTAAAAGTTTTAAACCCATAAATAATAAAACATCAATTTGTGTTTGATTCCATTCCTGATGTTTGAACCATTCTTTTTTGGGAAAAAAAAAAGTTTGTATTTTGCCAAATATTTGATATTTGGCAAAAATATTATTCATCCCATACCTAATATATATTCAGTGAAAGTGCAACCTCTATTAATTTAAAGTTTTAAGCAAATAAAAGTTATATACAGTGCCTTACCTACTGATGTACATACTAAAGAAAAGTTAAGATCAACTTAATACACATTGTAACAATGCACCACAACAAACACACAGCTTAATAACCCACATCCCTCCCCCTGTTCCCCCTCTCTTTAAATGTCACACAATTATAAGTGACCCCAAAATTGCAAGTTTAAAGCTTTTAACCCAGAAGCACAGGCGCAAGGCATGACATACCCATGCAGTGTTGCCAACTTAGTCCCCCCCCCCCCCACAAAAAAAAATAAGAACCAGAAATTCTGCATAGTAATTTTTGTTTTATTTAATCATGGAATGTCTGTCATTAAATAAAACATCGCTATGCAGAAATTATGGTAGTTTTAAAAAAAGGGGGGGGGGGGGGCACTGCATGTACCCATGATGGATATGTTTTATATTTTGCCACCAATATTTCAAAATATTTTTTGTCGCCTTATTTAATTGCAGACAATTTTTACAAATTCTGCGATAAATAAAGTCTTAAGATTACTTTTCGTAAAAGAGTGGCGACAAATGTAAAATCCATAGTCATACCCTGCACATCTGCCCCTGGATTAAGAAGAATGTTGATTTCCGATAGGGCGATAGGTTATATGTACATAAACGTGTGCCAAATTATAACCAAACTTGGTGACACTCGGTGCAGGGCTCCCAAATGGTCCCCTTTTTCCCCCCTAAAGTCCCCTTTTTAGAAAAAGGTCCCCTTTAGTTCCCTTTTGTGCATTTTGGTCCCCTTAGTCCCCTTTTATGACTGGAAATAAAAAAAAAATTGCCGCAAAATGCAAAAAACTTTAAAAATTGCTAAAAGTTAAAAAATTGTAGAGGACAAAATTTATTATAATGCGCTAAAACATTATAACCAGAATTCTTTCATGAATGTAAAAAAAAATGCCGTGGAATGTGGAAAAACATTAAAAAACGGATTGGAAATCTCATTAAAAATCACTAAATTTAAAAAATTTACTGTCATAAAATCGTCGCAAAATACACACACAGACACACACACACACACAAAAAAAAAAAAAAAAACATTGCATAAAAAAATTAGCCAAAAGTTAAAAATTTCTACACAATTCCGAATAAATTTTATTGAAAGGAAGACAAAATTTATTAAACTGGGCAATTGAAACCGGATTCTTTTTCATAATGTCAAAAAATCATCCCAAAACGCGAAAAAAATCTAAAACTCATATAAACTGTGCAAAATTAAAAAATTGCTGCACGAATTCTGAACAATTTTTTTATTAAAAAGAGGCAACATTTACTGTATTGGGCTAAAAAAAATTGAAACCAGATTCCTTTTGTTATTTTGCAAAAAATCCCTACAAAATGTATAAAAATTGCAGAAAAAAAATGTTAACGATGTAAATAAAATTCTTTCACAAATGTCAAAAAACACCGCAGAATGTGGAGAAAAAAAAAGAAAAAAGCTAAAAATTGCTAAAAATTCAAATCAAAAAACATAATTGCAGAAGAACAAAAATATAAAAGTTTGCAAGTGAATTCTTTTTATGAGTGTCAAAAAATTAGCACAAGTCAAAAAAAAAAAAAACCCTGTAATTTTCATAAAAAATTCATGAAAAATTTAAAAATCACTATACAAATTTTGAATAAACTATTAAAAAAAGGAAAAAAATTACTACTGGGCTAAAACTTCTTAAACTGAATTCCTTTTATTAATGTGAAAAAAATCACCATGAAGCATGGGGAAAAAAAGGGGTAAAAATTGCCTGAAAAATTAAATAAAAAAAAAAATCTTAAATTTAAAAACTAACTTTAGACATGCAGGTACTTTCCTGCCCACACAGATAAACTTCTATATTATAGATATAGTTTTGTTTTCAGTTTTGGTCAGAACAGGTGGCACTGTTATGCTGCATTTTTAGATAGATTTTGTTAGAAATACTACCTATTACATTCTCCCCTGAGTTGGAATTTCTGAAATTTTTTTGCAGATATACACTGTTATCTATCTGTCTATATCACTTTTTTTATGGACACGATAGCTTCAATAATTCTGCACAAATCTTTTCCAAACTGATACATAAAATCTCGGTCAAGTTCGTTAATGGGCAAAATCGAACCAGGGGGAGTGGAAGGGGGGGGGGGGGGGGGCTTTTTGTGAAAACAGAAAAAAACCATAACTTTTTAATTATGATACATATCAAATCCGTTTAAAGTTATTATTACTTCTAGGAAAAGGGCCAAAAATTTATGTATGAAAAATTTTTGATTTCATTAAACATGCCTTCAAGGGGGGGGGGGGGGGGGGGGGGCTTAATAAGAAAAAAGTTCCTAACTTCATCAGTTCACAAGATATCAAATCTGCTTAAATTTATTATAAATCTCTTTAATATTATCTACAACTTTTATACTGACAAGTTTTTTATAAGACCAACTCTTATAGCAAAAATAAATAAATAAATAAATAAATAAAAAACAAAAAAAATCCCTGTTGGCTCCGCATACAGGCACAAGTATGTTTCAAAGTGGGCGGTCCCAACTGCTGCATCATGGCAAAAAGGTCTTTCTTCTGCAATTCCCAAGAAACAGGCACCCCAGGGTCTGCGTCTTCGAAATCTACGTGTGCCTGTAGGCCAAGCCATCAGGGATTTTTTTACATGAGGTATTTTAATAAGACAATCTGGGTAAAATTTCATCAAACTTCACATTAAGTTAACTCTTAACATAAATCAATGCTGATTAGATTTTGGTGTATTTCACCCAACAGGTGGCGCTACTGGGTTGCATTTTTAACTATTTCCATGATAGCCAGATCTCGGCATGTTTGGGATAGAATTTCACCAAATTTAATATGTACGATGATTACGAATATTGGTTTTGACCACTACCAAGCCTTAACCTAGGAGGAGTTGCCATAGTATGCTTTTTCGAATGAACATTATAGCATCCCAGTTTCTATTGTATAGAAAGGAACTGAATTTTATGTTTGAGTTAATAATTAACAATATATATTTATGTTAATCTAATTTTAAATTTTATTAGTTAACAGAAGGCGCTGTTATGCTGTGCTTTTTTTATTCACTGATTACTGTTACTACAAGTTAAATTCCAAGAAAAGCACTGTTCTTTTGTAATTGTTAATGTATAATACTGCTAACAATTGATTCATTTAATATTTTCTTAGATCCATTAATTTTTACTATTTATATTTTATTCCAAATCATTTTTTGCTGTTCTAAATATAACCCATCTTGGCGTAGGATATTTGAGTGTGTTAAATAAAGCTGTGTATATTGTTTAGTGACAAGATAATCAATTGTTTAATGATATCTTTCCTTTGTAAAGATAATCAATTAACATATTTTCTGAAGTAAATTTAAAAAATTTGAATATTTAGGGAAACTTGGTGCTGTATTTTTAGACATGTGGTCCCTTTTCAGTCGCCTTTTTAAATATAACTGGTCCCCCAAAGTTCCCTTTTTTAGTATAAATGGTCCCCCAAAGTCCCCTTTTTAAATAAAAATGGTCCCCTTTCCCCCTTTTTGAGGACTAAAATGTGTTGGGAGCCCTGTCGGTGGCATAGCCAGGGAGGGGGTCCAAATGCTCTGGATACCTGTAATATTGTAAAGTTTTCTTGGCCTTGATTATCGCAGAAAGTTTTCCCCGATTTAGTTAAGACAAAGAAAACTTTACAAAATTAGTGGTATCCAGAGCATCTGGACACCCACACTGGCTACACCACTGGTGACACGACTTAATAAAAAGTTGCCAAACTTGGCAACAAGGGGAAGGGAAAAAAAATAATACAGAATGGCATTAATCACCAACTTGGATTGGACCAAGATAAAATTTTTAAATGATTTTTTTTGCATTGACTAGCTGAGGTCAATCTCTATGCACGCTCCTTTGTACTCTTTTGATTTTTGTTGCAGTTTTTTTTTTATTGAGGATACTCTCTCTTTCAAAACCGGTTCCAAAAGTGAAAGTATTTTAATTAAAAAAAACTTGTAATCAAAATCGAAAAAGTATAAAGGAGCATGCATAGATATTGACCTGAGCTATCCAATGCACAAAAAATCATTTAAAAATATTGAAATGCGAACGAGATATCGTAAATTATTTCCCCCATAAGATTAACATTAGCAAGCGGGTGTTTTCGCCTGAGTGAAGTAGCCTATCAAGGCTTAAACTGCCAATGAACTGCTAACTGAGCTATCCTGGACAAATCTGGTGGGCCCAATTCATTGTCAACTTTTTGATAAGGGCATCTGGTTTGTTATCTAAAACAGCTAAACAGAATAAATCTAGGTAATGGAACTCCAAATAAACACTGGATACTTACTTGCACTTGATTTTTTAGGAGTTCCACTACCTTTGATTTATTCTGTTGAGCTCTTTCAGATAACAGATCAGATGTCCTTATCAAAAAGTTGACTTAGTGAATTGTGCCTATCAGATTTGTCCAGGATAGCTCAGTTGGCAGAGCATTGGCAGCTTAAGCCAAAGGTCACTAGTCAAATCCTGGCCTTGGACACCTTTTCACTCAGTTGGACTTACATTCAGGAGTTACTTCACTTCCAAATTTTAATACAATTGCCGCTGAAAAACAGATAAACAGTTAATTTCAGCGGCAAAAGAAAAAGTACTTGACCATAAACAAAAAATAAAAATAAAAAATCATGTGAGATTTTTCCTCACATACATATATATAGATTTATATAATCTTAAGCTATAATTTGTAACTTAAAAAAATATTTTTTTCCCCCTAAATACTTAAATAAAACTTTTTAAAATGCAGACAGATGTCAAATTTAAGTATAAGTCTTCTACAGCCAGTTTTATAAAACAGTTCTATTACCAGGTTATGCCAGGTTATATTACTATCTGTGGGAAATAGTTTTTAAATACATTTAAGTAATACTTAATACTATATATGTATTCTATATTTTAATGAAGCTATATTATACTGCACAACAGGGAAAGCACAGGGTCATTTTGTGTATTTCTCATTTGTTAATAACTTATGAACTATCTCTTTAACACTAGAACATCTGTTGGTGTCATTTTGACACCTAACTGAATTTAGCCTTATCTCTCCATCGCATTTTTTCACCTGTATTCTTCTTATATTATGACTTTTTACGTAATAAGCACCCTGTCAAAATTTTTAATTGTAATAAGATTTTTAAAAACATTACAGCGAAATTCACCTAGAACGTCTGTTGGTGTTATTTTGACACAAAACAGGAAAAATCTGCTTCTCTGACAAATAATGCTAAATTTCCATTTTCTCTAAAGCTGTGGTGAAAATGACAAACTAACTAGACTTTTAACAATTTTATCTTTCAAGGATATTCGTAAATCCATATTCGCTAATATCTGACACATTAACGAAATCCTATTCCCAGAGTAAAAAATTCGGAAATCGTACTGCTAATCAACAGATTTTTCTTTTTACAAAGCTTACAATCAAATTCCACTATAGTGGGACCAGTGTTATAACAAATATATGGTTATAATGAACAGCTTTTTGTCCTGTTACGTTTCTTGGATATATCCTATACATACTCTATACATATGGCAGAAAGCTTAAATATTATAATGTGAAGACAATTAACACATTTAAATCTTTGTTTCCTTTTCTTTAAATGTGAAATTTAATTTGATTTAGTATATTTTTCTGTAAAATAAATCATTGTTCTTTTGTGGAAATGTAACAATATAAGCTTAATTAAACTATACTGATGTAATATTGTGCTGTCCTCTAGAAAAAACCCCATTATTTAATTTTTTCTCTATATAAGTCTAATAAAGAACGTATAAAAATTGAACATGGCTGAATAATTACAGCTTGTTCTGACTAAGATTTTAATGATGAGCATTTTTCATTTTATCACTTTATTATAAAATATCAGCCAATCATGTGAGAATTAAAAAAAAATCACTTTACCAAAAAATGATCCATGTTACCTGAAAACAACCCACATCTGACACAATCAGTTGAACATGAAGCATGTTATTACATATTAATGGTTTAACATAAAAAATAAAATAAAAATTTATGTAGATCATTCTAAAATGCTATTATAAAAAGAAAATCTGTCAAAATGAAGCTCGTGTTTTGCCAGAATTCTGCAATTGTTAATTTCAATTATTTTTAAACTAAATAAGCATTCCTTGGGTATTTTTAACTATTTTTATTATTCTATATGGTGCATAAAAACAGAACAATAAAAAAAAAAATGACTTTAGTAAAATATTTGGTGTAGTACTAGAGTGTTTTTAGGAAACATTTCAGTGTGGTTTTTTTTTTTAGAGGACAGCACAATATAGTGTTTAGTTAGAATTTGTAGCGTCCATATTGCATAATTAAATTAATGTTGTCAAAATGACACCGGCAGCCAGGGCTGGGGAAATACATTATTTTACTTGCCACTGGCGAGTGGATTTGAAAAACTACAGGCAAGATATGCTAAAAACTTTATTTTTTTTACTAATTAGCTGTATGTTTCAACTTATCAAATTACTGCGATGTAAACATTGTACTTTCCTATGTTGTATATATTTTTTTTAATTTTATAAAAAAAAGACATGAAAATGTATTAGTAGTAATAGTAATTAACAATTTTTACTGTTGTGTACATTTTGTCCTAACGATTTTAAACTGTTATGTTGCATCTTGCTGGCTGGTAAGATTTTCAGAAAATTCCCCTTTCCTGCCAGCGGATGTTTTACAATGTCAAAATTGTCGACCATTCTAGTGTTAAGGGCATGAAGAATTGCATTTGAATGCTTCCTATTACATCATATACTTCAGTGATTTGTTAAATGTCTTTATATATAAACTAGTTTTTGTTCACCGAAAACTTGTTTTATAACTATATATTATTGTTAATATAATTAATTATGCTATTAATGTTATTAATTACTAATGGTATTAATGATTTATGTTGTTATTTAGGCATTTCTAGAAATGGCTGATGAAGCATCTGCAGTTGCTATGGTCAATTACTATGCTAATTCAGGAGCTCCTTTTGTCCGTGGCCGTAATGTTTATGTTCAGTATTCTAATCATAAAGAGCTAAAAACAGAAAATTCCCATGTTACCGGGGTTAGTTTATTTTTTTACTTTCTACATATATTAATTTTTATGTAGCACATACATTGTACAAGTTTTGTCAATAAAAATTTAATTGTTTTTTAGTCAAATTTAACAAAATAAATCAGTTATTGAATATTAATTGCAATTTTATATTGTACATAAGAATAAAAATGTTTACTAGAAAAAGGAAAAAAAAAGATTACTTTTACATTACAATTTTTTATGAACCATCCCTTATCTAGTTACTTATAGAAAGCAACTGAAATTCATCTTGCTACATTACCAGTATCTTTCTGAATTTTAACTGTATTCAGTTGGTCTTTTTATATGAGTAGCCCTATGCAGACTACTAAATTATATAAAATTAAAAAGTTTTGTTACTGTTAATGCATGCACATTTAAAAATTATAAATATTTAATTATTAAATTATGTAAAATTTAACTATTTCATTATAAATATAAATATTTTTTGTTCTAATTGCAGTATATTGTTTCTGCTATAATTAGTTGTTTCCTGAAAGTGGCGTTTCAGGGTTGGGTTTTAGCCACTGAAAACTAGTTTTTGACGTGACATAAATTTAAGCTGTGTTTTAACCAGTTTAAAACATCAAAAACACTAAGTACACTCAGAACGAAAAAGAAAAAAATGTTGTTAATGTAGCAAGATACAGCATTGCTTTTGTCTAATGATAGTGAATTTTAGTTTTAGTGTACATTAAATTGTAATCAAATATGAAATTATATATATATATATATATTCTTTAATGACTAAGTTTCCAAAATGTTTTATGTGGATTTTTAGTGTGGCTTTTTTGCATACTTGATTGAGTACTGTCTTATTTATTTATTTAAAAAAAAAAAAAATATATATATATATATATATAGCCTTTAATAGCCTTTAAAATATATTTTCCCTGCAGCATTAATTATTTAATTTTTTTTTTTTCATTTGGCACAAATACAGAACAATAAAAATAAAATTTATTTCATAAATGAGAAAATAATTGAATTTTCAGGATTACAATGATATTTTAATTCTTTTATCCCAAAATTAATTTTGTTATTGACTGACAATCACCTCTTACTAATGAAATTATCTTATTTAAGGGATATCTCCTGAAATTAGGAACAAATTAATAATTCACCACAACGGTAGGGGGGGAAAAATAACGTACCTTTATAAATTATGCAATTATTCTTAGTTTATGTATAAATTATTGACAAATACAGAATAATGTAAGATAATGCTTAATAATGTAAGAACTTTTGTTAAATTTACTTAGACACATATACAGATTACATATAATTATGACATGTTTAATAAATTTTTAATATTCTGTTTCAAAACAACCATGTTACATATGATAGCACATCACTAATTTGGAACATTTCTCTAAACCTAAGAGCTTTGTATTCAAAAATTTATCATGCTGCTAGTGTTCACTTTAGAAACAAAAAGGGAAGGGTAGTAGTCACTAAAAGGCACAACTACAGCAGAAAAAGGACAGTTCAGTAAAAAAAGAGCATTATTTCAAGGGAAGGGGGGGGGGGGGGCTGTTAAGTGACGATTTTAAATAATAATAATTCTCTGTGTTTTTCATAAAGAAATAAAAAAAAGTGTGATTTTTGCAAGCTTTCGGGCACATTGATTTAGAAATACTCTGGTATTAGGGAAGATTTTTACAAGAAACCTCTGGATAAAATTAAGGGTGCATTTCACTATTTTTAAAAAGGGCATGATGCATTTTGTGAATTTTAGAAAGGGCAGGGTGCTGCACCCTTAAATAATGGCCTAGAGGAAACACTAATGCTGCAGTCTATCATATTCTCCGACAAATAGGTTTCAAGAATGTATTTGCACAGTTTTAATGTGTATATATTTAGGCAGTTTTTAGTAGAATTTATTGATTTGAAGTCTATCCAACTCTGTTAAATAACTCCTTTGATGATATTATATTAAAATTAGGATTTTGACATTTTTTAATGTAAAGGTTTTTGACACGACAGTTTTAACCATAATTATAACTGTTGTTTAAAAAAAAAAAACTTGCCAACTCTGCATTAAATGTGACTGAAAACTCTGCATGCTGGTAACAAAAAAACTTGTAGAAGAAAACTTTTTATCTCCATGAATACATGCACATTTCTCATGCAAAATGAACACAATTGTTGTTCAGACTTCCATAGTTATCTGTTACAGCTACAGATCATTTTGAGCTTTTTCTGATGCACATTTTTTTTTAAATTCAATTTGTTGTTATTTTCCTAATTAACCATGGGACTAAATCATCACTGAAAAATATGAGGTCAAAGATGTTCTTTACATACCCAAAGTTCAAGAGCGATTTGTCAAGTATTTAGATTTTTGACAAAACTTCTAAAAATGAGTGTCTAAATTCTTTTGACTATATAGTTTATATTTTATGTTATTAAGTATTTTTATTTCTTTACTCTCATTTTTGTTAATCATTTGCAATTTATAATTTTGTTGTATTGTTTTGTAGTAATTTTTTTCATCTATATAAATATTTCTATATATTCTAATATATCCTATATAAATTTTCTTTGAATAGAATTCTGCTACTCAAGCCGCTCTCCAAGCTGCTCAAGCTTTAGTTAACCACACATCAACCGACACTCAGGGTGGACCAAATACTGTACTCAGGGTGATAGTTGATAACCAGATATATCCAGTTAGCTTAGAAATACTCTATCAGGTAAATTCTCTTTCTAAAACTTTTTCCTATTCTGATATTTTTTAAGTTATAGTAACTGAAATCTTGTATCAGCTTTAACACAAAATATCTTAATTTAAAAAAAAAAAAAGAAAAGAAATTTCTTACAGAAAGCTAAATTAACTGTACCAGTAGTGGAAGACTGTTAACAAATTGTTGTATATTAGAGGTCCACATGACCCCATGCCTGTCCCAAAACCAGAGCTCAGGGAAATTTTTGTCTGAAAACTACAGACAGGCTCTGACTTAATTTTATTTTTTGAAAACTTTTTAAAATATTTTTTATTTTGCTAGTATGCTGGTACTGAGATTGAAGCTCTAATCTCCATGATTGAAATACTGCCACTGAAGAAAATGTTATGTTAAAAGAAAACATCCATCCATTCATTCATAAAACTTGAGGGAGGGGTCATGGTTTATTCATACCTCTTTTCAAATTTAAGTTGACTGTTTTCTAATAAATACATTCATGAAATGATTTTGATTAGTAAATGCACAAATTTTTCTGAAAGGAAAGATTTTTAAATCATCATATTAAACTAAATATACATTGTTTGAAATTTTCATCATGCTTGCATGTATTTTTAATGTCTGAGCACAGTCTTAGAAAATGACTGCTTTAAGAAAGTGGGATGGGCTTATTTTTTGGGGTAGGTCTTTTATTATGAGTATTCTGAAAATGCAAGGTCTTATTTTCAGGAAAACACTGTGATACCCATTCAATGTTTTTTAATCTAACAAGGAGAGTGCCAAGCTTGGTAATCACCGATTTTGATTATTTTTATATATGTTGTAGGGTAGAAGCCCCTTAGTCTCAGGTTCAATGGATTTTATACAACACTCCTTAGTTCTCGAGAAATTGGGGGGTCTAATATTATAACACAACTTAAATACTTACTTTGTAACATAATAACTACGTTGGTGGTAGCTCAGTTGGTATGGCGTCTGCTCATTGTTCAGACGGCCCGGGTTCGATGCCGGAACACGCTATGCTTGTTTTTTTCAGTTATTTTATAAATATTTGTAATTTAACAATCTCAATAAAAAAAATTGTTAACATAATTAAATTTTAATTTAGCATTTTTGATTTTTTTTTAAATCGCTTTAAAAATATATTCCATATATGCTTTATCAATGCAACGATATTGAACAATTGTGTCAATTCGTGATTGTAAAGAAGCATCAGTTATAAATTGCCTTAACAAGGGAAGTCAATGCGATGACAATACTACTCTGTTTTTAAAGTAAGAAGCATAATTATATTAAAATTTAGCATAAAAATTAAATTACAACATATTTGTTTTATTTTATTGTAACTAGAGGGCGCCATAGCAGACTTTGGTTATTTCTTTTTTTTAGTTTGGTGCAGTTATTGGTTTTTGTTTTCAATCTTTATTGCACAAGTGCTTATTATTCTATAACAGCTTAAAATCGTATAAAAATGGAAGAAGCTGTAATTCACAAGAAGATCAATCTGAAGTGTCGGGATTCGATGAAAATCAGAAAAGTGGTGTCACAAATGCGTTGAAGTACTGTAAAATTTTATTGCAAAACAATGGATTTTTAACAAATAATCCAGCATTTGAAATATCTTCATTTTCTATTGCGATGGGAGAAAAATTTTATATTTCGATAGTAAATATGCTGATTTTGTAAAGATTTTTGAATTTTTACTAGTCAATAATAGATCTAATTTTTTTAAAAGGTCTTTAGATGATGAGAAAGTTTAATAATGGTTTAAAAATAAAAAAATGCTAAATTAAAATTTAATTATTTTAGCAAAATTTTTTATTGAGATTGTTAAATTATAACTACAAGTATATTTATTTTTAAAAAATGAGTATATACATTAAAAAAATGAGAAAAATAAACGTTGCACGTCCTGGCATCGAACCTGGGCCCTCGCAACAACGAGCAAACGCCATACCAATTGAGCTACGACCAACCTAGTTACTTCGTTACAAAGTAAGCAGTTAAGTTGTGTTATAATATTAGACCCCCCATTTCTCGAGAACTAATGAGCGTTGTATAAAATCCATTGAACCTGAGACTAAGGGGCTTCTACCCTACAACATATATAAAAATAATCAAAATCTGTGTTTACCAAGCTTGGCACTCTCTTTGTAAGTGTGCATGTGGTTTTTGTGTAAAGATTTTTATTGACTTACTACAAAATATAAGATTTATTTGGCTCTTTATGTTTATTATTAATCCTAGAGAGTGGAAAATAAGAATTGATTGTATTAGCTAACCCCCCCCCCCCCCCCCTTCCCTCCCCTTCTTCCTTTTTTCCCCGACCAAGGTCTCTATAGCCAAATGTTTCTTGTATTTTACAATTGCTAAAACATGCAAATTCTGAATATTGCAGTGTATTTAAAGCTTTAATAACTTGGCTATGTGATTTTATGTTAAAATATAATAGGTTATTAATGAATCAGGAAAGTGCAAGATTGGTTTATATGTTTCTTACTTTTAGGTAGTTTTCATTACAAAAAGTAAAAAGTTACCTATTGCAGCCCTTCGGAGGAAAGCAATTCCAAAAAATTTTGGTATATTTTTACCAATCTTGACTCCCAGACCCCAAAACCACCCTCTGTTCAAATGTTGATTTATATATATATATATATCTGACATTTGTCATGCTGTAATTCTCTTATTTATGAACTGATTTGGATGTGACTCGGTATATGTGTAGGACATACCAAGGTCTCGGCAGAGTTCGTTCGCCAACTTCATCTGCCATCTCGTTTCAAAATGGCAGCCAGTTAAAAAAGTTTTTAATTTTTAAACAATCAGCAAGATATACAAAAAATTTTAAATTGAAAAAATATTGTTTCTGTTAAGTGTTAGATCGTGATACAAGGATTCTGGAACATTTTTTGTTTTGGCTTTATCTTAAAAAAAATGCTGAGATATAGCTGTTTGAAATTCTAGGTTGGCTGATATTTTGAAAGAATTTGATTTTTGCTATGCTGTAATTGTCATGGTGAAATTCACATTCAAATTCAGTATTACCGAAAACCGGGATTGAATCTTCTATAATCAGGCTATAAACATTTGGGTTTTTGAAGAAAATAAGTGTGTTGAAAACATGGATTATGAAACTACCTTTTCCTCCCGGTACAGGCCGCCAGAAGGACTTTTTTTTGCACTTTCAGAAAATCTTTGCACTACATTAATAAGTTGTCTTTCATGTTCAATAAGTGAAAATGGAATTTTTCTTTGTTTCTTGGATATGATACTTTTAATATTACATGTGAGAAGGGTCTGCACTGAGCAAATTTTTGAAAAAGATAGATCTTCCTGAGATTATAGATACAGAATCTACATCCTTCCTAAGCCTCATAAATGCATTTTGTTTTTTGAATTAATTCATTAGATTTTCCGTGTGGTTGCTCCTATTCTGAATATTAACAATTTTACAACTAATGTGTGTGTGACAAGAAGATAATTAGAAACTTTAGGATACAAATGAAGGCCTATTAATTTGCAGTAATAAGTCTATTCTTTGTTATTGACAGAATATTTATCCAGCACTTGAGAAGCATACATATATTTTTTCCTCCTTCCTAAGCACAATTGTTGACTATAAGGATTGTGCATGCTTAATTTTGTTCAATGAGTGCTTCTGTTCGTGAACAGAAAAGAGGATAACTTTGCCGCATGAAGATTCCAGTCATATGTTAGAAAACCAGAAATAGAATGGCAATACTAATCAATTTAATAAAATGAAATATCGCATAAAAACATAAAGTTTGATTCTAGTGTCAATGTGCAATGTTATTTTTCATCTTTAAATGTTTAACTATCTTTCTATTCAAAATATGTAACATATTTTTCTAATATATATATATATATATATATATATATATATATATATATTTTATATGAGTGTTAGTTAACTTGAAAGCAGCAAACCTGATAAAAATTTATGCTTTAAATATGTTCTTATAATTTTGTTTTCTGTGTGTAGGTAAAATAATGCTTAGAAAACCAATGATGCTGTTGGCCTTTTCTAATCCTAGTTCCAAAATCTGGGTCTTTTTTTAAATAATAGGCAAATTTCAGCATATTAATGCAAAATATGCCATTCGTATGATACATCCTTTCACTAATTTTTGGTGTAAATGATGCATTACAGTGCATCTATTGCATTATTGAAAACTTGCATTAAAAAGGTTAAGCCTAGAAGTGTTAATTGGGGGTGATGATTTATTTTATTTAACATTATAAAATAACATAAAATATAGCAATTTTGATGAAATACAATAATCCCTCAACATTCGCGGTTTTAACATTCGCGATTTTCGATTATTCGTGAATATGAAAATGCGGAAAAACTTAACATTGGTGAGAATCTGACTTGATTATTCGCGATTTTTTAAAAATTATTATTATCGTTTTCTTTTCAGAATTTATAGTTGTTAAAGATTATTTCCCCTGTTTTCTGAGTATATATTTACAAATCAATTTTCAATTGTCAACTGAAAAAGGAGCGAGTGTTGTAGGAAAGCAAAATAATAACAACAGCAGAATACTCATTGCAAAGGTGATATAATAAAAATTTGTAAAGGGGGTCAACGGCATCTTCAATCTATTAATTTAAAATGTGCAGGTTCTCGTAGAGATGGAGTTAAAGCTGCACTTAGATAGTAAATAAAAGAATTTATGAATCATTTAGCTGTATTTAAATATCGTATTTTAATATTGTATCACATACTGATTCACTAATACATTATCATCTCTTTGCGATTTGCGAATAGAGAGAGTCGAAATTACTTTATATAAAAACCTAGGCTTTTTTAGCTGTAAGTATTTCTCCAGTCAGTTAATTTGAATTATCTTCAATCAATAAATTTCATGTTTATGAACATGTGTGAACATTCACCTTCTACATACATGATATGCAGAATGTATTGTTAATGCATATTATCCTTTAGTTCTTTGAAATGCTGTGCCACTCCAATTAAAATTTTATAGAACGTAACCCATATTTTAGTGCAGATAGATAGACTCAACATTCGCGAGGTTTTCCTGGAACGTAACCCTTGCGAATGTTAAGGGATTACTGTACATCATATCAGGAGACATTCAACGGTCCACTGTATTTGTGAATGTTTGTTCTGTAAATTAATTGGAAGTAAAAGAGTGCTGTATTATAGTAAATATTTGTGTCTTGTGATTTATTTCTTGACAATGCAATGCAAATAAATATAATTGCTGAATACAAAATAACTTGCTTTCAATTTGAGATTGCATACAATCAGGGTTAGAAATTAGCGGTCGTTAGTTGCCAAATGAAACTAAATTATTGCATTTGACGACCACAAAATTATACCTAGTCATCAAATTTAACGCCTGGCTTGCCTTTATGACTTGAAAGCAGAGGATGAAAAGAAAATTAATAAGTTAAAAGAACTTATAAATAGTCTTCCACATTAATAAAGATGTATTAATAGAGGAATTTTGTGATTACAAAATGTGGATTAAAGATAAATTAAATATTCCATGCAAGGCTGCTTGGCAGCGATTAATCGCTGAATCAAAATCTAGTTCTAGTTTATGCAATATCAGCAAAATTTTGGAATTTATCTTGGTACTTCCTTTGAGCATAGCAGAATATGAAAGGGGTTTCAGCCAACTTAATCTTATTAAGACAAATATCAGAAATCATTTAGCATTGGACTTGGTCAATGATATACTTATAAAAAAATTATATGGACCCCAATTGAAAGATTTCAATGCTGAAAAGGCCATTAATTTATGGCACTCCGATGTAACACATGGTCGAGTTAGGACACCTGATTTTAAAAACTAAATATCATGATTTTAAATTTCAAAGTAATTGTTGTAAGATTATCTAAAATAAATAATGGCTGATAGAATTCTATTTTCGTGTTATTTAATATATGATTTTTTTTTATTATTTAATATTTCTCCTTCCTTATTTGCTCCTAAAATAAGATATTGTATAATGTTTTAAAATTTCAGTGTTTCCCTCAAAAAAAAAAAAAAAAAAAGTATTTATATAGAAATCAATATCTTTAAATGCCATACAAATATACATTAATTGGCATCCAAAAGCTCATTTATTTGCTTCTTTTTTTTTTTCCCTTTTTCTGATGTACTTTCAGGCATAAGATTTTTTTTTTTTTAATTAAGCTTATACCTGGTTGTATCTAACAGTTCAAATTTTCTTTCTATGGATATAATTGCTTGTTAATGTCTGTTTTGTATGCATATTAGCTTTATAAAAAGAATTATTTAAATATTTTTCTAGAATCCTAATATTGTAGTTTAATGCTGTTTTAAAATTTTATAGAAAGCCAGCTTTTATTTTGTTTTAGTGATTAACACAGAGATAAAATGTTTAATATGTACAGCCCCCTCGCCCTTAACACAAAGATAATTACAATATTATAGTTAACATGGGTTCGAAAAGAAATGAGAAAATATGATATGACATAAAATTGCAACCATGAAATGCAGTTTGGCACCTAGGAAAAAACTTGCAGGCGTCATTTGACGCCTTACTTAGAATTCCCAATTTCTAACCCTGCATACAATGTTAACTTTTTTAAACATATAAATAAACTTTCATTTTATTTATTTTTTTTTTCTAGATATTTTCACGTGTTGGAAGAGTTTTAAAAATAGTTACTTTCAACAAAAATGGTAAGTTAAGTTTTACTTTGAGAATTTTTTTTGCTGTTGATTAAAAAAAAAAAAAAATGTGTAAGCATATATCATTCTTTAATTTACATAGGCACATTCCAAGCCCTGATTCAATATCCAGATGTGATTACAGCTCAAGCTGCGAAATTGGTAACTATTCTGCCTATGTTTTCATTGAAGTTTTAAAGTGCAGCATTATTTAACCAATCTTGTTAAAATTTGTAATGTATGTGAAAATATTATAAAACCATTAATTTGGGGGAGGGGGGTGAATGAATTGAATCGCCATTGAAATGGGAAATGAATTGAATGACCATTGATTGAAATTAATTGAAATGACCATTAATTTGGGAGAGGGGGGGGGGGGTGAATTAGCTATCTTAGTTTCACTCAATTTGAGCAGCCCTTTTGCAGCTAACGATTGAAGCACTTAGCTCTAGGCAAGAAGGAGATTGAGGTACCTCCTTAAATATCAACACATTTAAGTTATTGAAACTTTTTATATTATTGTGTGCAGGATATTTAATAAGGATTTATTTACCTCAATGGAACTATTGGCCAGCATTTATCGAAGCAATTTTATGACTTGCTTTGTGACCCTCATTCTCTAGGAGTAAAACAGGATATCTGTAGTCTAGTGGGAAAGGATATTGAAAAACAATAATTGAAAAGCCCATAAGCAATGTTTTTGAAGGAAAGGCAGTCATAATTACATGGACAAGAGTGATTATGAGCTTATAAAGAGGTGAACTTCTTTTCAGCAATTTCTCAAATTGTAGTGAAGTTAATTATCTTTGTCTTTAACTATTAAATCGTTAGACTTATAATTAAACATTATTATTTTAATTCCTTAGTTAAATAAAATAAAATATTGTTCATTTAAAAAATTGAAAAGAAGTTTATTCTTTTTTCATTTTCCAGAAGATTAACATATTCATGTGGTTGTACCCCACCAGTGGGCTAAGACCGAATGCTTGGATTTATTTATTTATTTATTTATTTATTGTAAGTAATTATTATTCATTAATAAAAATGTGAACTAATCATATATTTAAAATATGGTGCAAGGATTAAGTGCAGAGTATGTACACAAAGTTGTTGGAAATTCTGGCTTCAAGAAACATTTAATAATAAGGTATTTAGTTTTATCCTACTTTCTCTTAATGGGAATATTGGTTTACTTTACTATTTGTTTACATTTTATGCCACAGTACAAAATAGCATAAATGGCATAATAGAATTTAAGCTGCTTAACTCAAGATACTTTTGCCTGTTATCTTGAGACTGGTCAGTCATATCATCTATAATCACAGATTTAACAAGATCTGATCTGTAATAAATAATGCACATAAAATTATTATATTACTATAATATGCATCTCTATACATCTTCCTCCCACTCTCCCTTTCAGTGTTGTATCCCAAGTTATTTCACTCAGCATCTTGTCCAATTATTATATCCTTGATCATTAAGAGATTCCGTATTCTAATTGCAGGCTTGCCAACTGCTCTAAAATATCCTGACTTTCGCTGCAAGCACACAAAAAATCTGCAACTTCACACATTATATTAATTGCTTCAGAAAACTGCATAGGAACTAGATTTTTACATTTTGAAATGGAAAATTTTTACCCACATTCTTTAATCTTTTTATCATATTTTTCTTATATCTACTTTAAACAAAACATAACTTTTCATATAAAGGCATGTTTTTTATGTATATTTCTATCATATATATTTTATGTTATTTATTCCTTTCTTTATAGCCGTAAAACATCAAAATATGACTTTACAATTTTATTTTAAAATTAAAACTATTAATTTTGATATAGTAAAATTATACATATCAGTATACAAATTCCACAGGCATTAGCATATATTGTGTGGAGAGCAACACTTGTACAGCAGTATCTTTTCATATTATTTGTACTTTAAAACATACTATTTTTTCTCTTTCTAAAAACTTTTAATACTGTCTTTAAAAACACACATCGTCAGCATTCAATTAAAAAACATAGTTTAGTTACTTTTAAAAAAACCTAGGCACAGTCTGATGTCTTATAGTATATATTACATATATATTATGCTAATGCCTGATGGAGTTGGTATGCTAACATAATATTTAATTATAATACAGACATTAAAGGTAAAATATTTTGTTTATCGACTATCTAAAATTATTAGTATTTTGATTTTATAATGTGGTAATTAAAATGTTTCTATTTTTTGATGTGTTGTGAGAATCCTTATAAATAATTATTTTTGATTAGAAACTACACTATAATTTTTAACTTAAGTTGCTCTTGAAAAACTTTAGAAACTCTTGATATTTTATGTCAGTTCTTCTGAAATTGTTGAAAGCATGTTGACAACTCTCAAATAGCAGTTTTATTTTCTGTGTCAAAATCCATTTTAGATCATTCATCTTTATTTGTGTAAAAAAAATAACTGTAGTGTTAAGCCAGTTTATCTATTTCTTTTATTTGGTTTAAATTTTATTAGTTTTAAGTAATTAAAAAAAGATATGATATGATTGATGGTGAATTTTGTTTTTGTGTTGTTACAGTCTTTAGATGGTCAAAATATCTACAATTCCTGCTGCACTCTCAGAGTTGAATATTCCAAATTGTCAAATCTTAATGTTAAGTACAATAATGACAAAAGTCGTGATTTCACAAATCCCACATTGCCTATTGGTGATCCTGCTTTAGAAAATATTGGACTTTCAGGTAAAGATCTTTTAATTACTGAACACAATTTATTTTATCTTAGATTTAATGTACCATTTTGTATCTTAGATTTAATGTACCATTTTGTACCATTATATTATTGTTCTTAATGCTTTATAAAAATTCAATTGGTTGAATTATAAAGTGACAGAGTTTCTATTTGGTCACAAATCATTCATTATATATCCTTTCAGTTCCATTGCAAAGGCCATGGGCATTAACTTTTATATAGGGCATGGAAAAATGTTAATAAAACTCTGGTTGGGGATTTTTTTTTTTAGGTAGATTTCGTAAGAAATACTACCTATTACATTCTCACCTAAATTGGAAATTTTGAAAAATTTTTGCAGATCTACGCCGATCATGACTCCCAGAACCCAAAACCACCACCAGTTCAAAACTTTATATATCTATCTATCTATCTATCTATGTCACTTTTTTCTGACCACGATAACTGGAAAATTTCTGCATAAATCTCTTCCAAACTGATACATAAGCTACTCATTAATAAATAAATAATCAATTTTTTAAATTATGATCAGTGTTTAAACTGTATTAGATTTGTTTTGCATTTTGTGAAAGAATTTCATATTTTGAGAAAATAACATTGTAAGAATCGTTTTGGAGAACTAGCATTGAAAGTCTTCCACACTTTTAGGATATCAATCTCTCCCTGCCCCTACACACTCATTCAAGTTTCATTTGTGAAAAACCTAAAATACTTTAGGCATTTTAGCTAAAATGCTAAATAAAATTGTCTGCCAGATGAAACCCTGATTACAATCAAATTTCAAGTGCTAATAAAAAATTATTTTTCGTGTGAAATTTGTTAAATTGCTTCAAATTATCAAAAATTTTTAACTCTAAAAATTCAACTAATTTATTTATAAAAGTAATCTTTGGCATCTTCATTTCATTGATAATATTGATTTTAATTAATCTTGAGAAAATCTGTGAAATAATGAGTGTGCTAATATAATTATGAATTAGTTTTATAATGTATTATGAAACAGGGTACTGATATATTATGAATCTCTAATCATTATATAGTTTTAGATAATATTTATGAATATTTTCTCTCATGCATATTAAATTTCTATGTAATTTGATTAGATTTAAAAATTAATCTTTTTACTTTACATCAAGTAACTTACAAATGACATCAATTTTTTACAAGTGACGTTAAAAATGTTTTTTCTTATACAGGTCTGATCATGTACCAATAGCTAATTTCTAAAACTGTTAGTTTTAGAGGTACAGTTCAGTTGCAAAAATGTCTAAAACTTTGATTTGCATCATATAAAAATTGATTTACATTAAAATGGTATCTTCTGAAATAGTTAAGAAATTTAAAAAATGTACACAATACCTGGGTCCTGTAAGTTTTATTTAGAAAAGTTTCTAAGTGATCTAAAAAGTAAAACAATACAAATTTAATTTTCAATGACCAAAACTTACTAAGTTATGATATTTAAAATTTTATGAATTTTTAACATTTGAGTTCACTAAAAATAGAAAAAGGTGTTTTTAGTAGCAGAAAAGCTGAAAATGCATGAAATTCAAAGTATCATAACTGGGTAAGCTTTTATCCGGTAAAAAATGGAGTTTAATCATCTAAACTGATTTTAGTGGTGTGGATTCCTCTCAACAGTAAACAGCGTTTATACTTACTTCCAAAATTATTTCAAACATTCTCTTTAAATGTCTTTTAGTTAAAACGTCCGCTGGCAGCATACATAGCGATTAGTTATACGTTAGAAAAATAACAGGTTGTTGGAACCTGTTGCCTATCCAACTATGGAACGATGCAACCTGTTAACCAAAAGTAACTATATTTCCTATCACTAGAAGAAGAGTTTATAAACAAAAAGAAATAAAACTTATGGTTAAATTTATGGTTCCCGATCAAATAAAAAAATTTAGAAAACAGGAATAATTGAAAAAGAAATAATAATAGGAAATAAAAATATTTTAAGTTTAAAAAGTAAATGAATAAATTTTAAATTTTGAAAATATAAATTTTAGAAATTGAAAAAGAATAATAATAAAAAGATGTTTTGTCTGTGACATAACAATAAGTTTTACTCGTGTCCAACTTTGAAAACTACTAAAACACTATTGTACTTGAGTATCTAACCTAAAAGTGTGGTGTCGCAGGTAGAAAAACGTAGTCCAAAGCAAACGATTCTGGAATTCCACTTAACAAAATCTTTTCTAGTGTATTCTGCTGCGCATTGCATGCCTTTTATGTAACAATGTAAGTTCAGGAAGCGAACAACTGCAGGGAGAAGAAACTATTACTGCTTTTCTCTCTGCATGGGCAGGGAGGAACGGCTTTAGGTGACTAGGCACTTTTCTACCTCTGAATACAACCTTTGTATAAAAGCAGGATCCCTCTACACAAATAAAGCAGACGTCAAAAAGAAGTGTACAATAGATGAACGCAGTTCACTCACATGTATGGTTCCTAAATAAAGGAATTCCTAGAATTTTCGGAATTTGCAGTGCCATTGGCTGCTTTCGGTGGCCGTTTCGGAGTGATTTTCCTTGACTGCAGCCGCTTTTCAGACTGTATTCGGAGGTTCGATTTAACGTTATTTCAATGTGACTCATTCTGTTCTGTGGATAAGAGGCCGGATGTTAGAAGGGAAAGCTCTTCAGAGGTGGCCGTTAAAGGAGTTTTTACTGTATTTTCTTTCGGATCTTATTTTTAAATTTTCTGTTATCAATTATTTTTATTATTTTAATTTCAGTACCAATATTATAATTACATCATTTTAAATAATTTGTTATGTACCTCAAAAAATAATTAGTAAAGTAAGTTATTTTTATGATAAACTTACAAATGAAAATGTACTCTTTTTTATTTTTTTTTTTATTTTTTTTTTTAGCGAACTATATTCAGGCTGTAAAGCTTCTTCATTATCTCTTATTACTTTACCACTTTAAAACAAGTTTTGTATTGCGATAACAGAAAGCTTGTTCTTGCTAGTTGCTATTAATGTAGCAACTTAGTAACATAATAAGAAAATTAGTAATTAAGATATTAGCTTAGTAATAGACTATTTTAATGAAAAAAAAAACTGTCTGAGAATGTTTTATTCAGTATCTTTGCCTTTCCCGTTTTTTTCTCCAGAAGTACAACTTTATTCTGTCTGTTGCTTTACCGTATAAAAACAAGTTTTCTGTTGTGAGAACAGAAAACTAGCTTGCTACTAACATAGCAAAATGAGGTTTTTCTTCTCTGATGAACTATCCTCCCATTTTTCCTTTTTAACTTTGTTGCTCATATATACAGGTATATTGCATGAATAGTTATAGTTGTTCACATATTTGTTCTTGTACTAGAAACACAATTTGTCATATATATCACATTTAGGTTAATAAGTTAATATATTGTATTTTTAATTATTTTGTAAGAGTTTATAATAAGAAAATTTTAATGAGTTCAGTGGGGGGGGGGGGGGACCTTGGTATAACTTTATAATTTCAGGTTGAATGCACTGCCAGAGATAATCATATCTGGAATATTGGTTTTTTTTTGTTAATGATTTGGTAAAAAATAGATAAGCATTTTTTTATGCATACATACGTATATTATAATTTTTAAAAACGTCTTGATGAAATACTTGGGAAGACATTTTCATTGTATCATTTTGTATGCCCAGATCACTGATGCTTCTATTTGAAAAAAAAAAAAAGTATTTAATAGACGCTCAGGCCTCTAAGTATATTAGAAAGATTCTCAGCAGAAGAAAAAAAAGAAAAAGAAACTGGTTGAAACATTTCTTAAATGTATAAAATGATTACATTACATCTAGACATGAACTGACATACTATTTATTCATTTTGATAAGATTTATTTGAATAATTTTACAGAATCTAATAAGTTATTGATATCTTCTCTTTATTTTGTTTCTTTATTTAATAAATTTCATTTTCTTGTTGTGCTTAAACTTTTGAGACTGACTGTACTATAATTTGACTATATTATGTTCAGTATAATATAAATAAATTCTTATATGTGGCTAAACTGGATAAACTGTTGTCAATGGATTGCAATTCCCAGAAAAGCATTTTAATTGTTCTGTGCATTTTCTAGCTAATTTAAATTTTAGGTTCACTATGTGGTATATATAAAAATCTTTATCCTACTCAAGACTTCAGAAAAGATTTTGTATACATCTATAGACAGTAATTGCTGAAATTCGACTTTTACTGTATTATGTGTTTTTTAAATTGTTTATTTAGTTATCTGAGTTATCTTTAGTTGTATGAAAAAATGAAACTATGTAACAATATTCCGATTGATTAGTGTTGAAATTGTTTCATAATCTATGCCTAATGTATGATTTTGCATTTTTGTTTTATTTTATACCTTGAAATTAGCAACTTACAATTTAATTTTACAAATAATATTTTAGATAATTTCAAAAAACTTCTCCAAATGATTTTGTTTTCATGCATTGAAACTTTTATTGTTTTGTGTGTGTAGAAAGGGAAATGGGTGGTGGGTTCTTTTTGAGATTTAAAAGTATTTCTCTCGTCAGAGAAACAGAGCTCCTCTGAAGCCCTTTTGTTAAATTACTTTCAAAATCTAAATTCAGCAAGAATTGTATGATATTAACAATTTATGATTTCATATAAGAGGCCTATATATATATATTTTCTAATATCTGTTTTAGATCAAATAGAATGTAAAGGATATCTGTTGATTTACAAAGTTGTCAATAAAGAAAGGAGTTAAAGATGTTATATAGATGTTATAGTTCAGATGTTATATTGAATTTTATCTATGACCCACAGTGTCTTATAAAATTTAAATGCATCTTACATTTACATTCTTAATTTTACAAATAAGTACAATTATGCAATGTTACTTATGTACAGTTACTTAATTTAGTACAGTTATGTAAATTTTTTTTTTAACATTCTTTAATTTACAAGCTGAATTTGTGTGCTAACATCTTCCTTTTCCGTTCCTGTGAATTTAGGAACAAATTCTAGTTTTCTTTTCTGGTCACTAATTTCTCTTGCTATAACCACAGCTCTATATCTTTTAAGATGCATTTAATATTAAAATTTACCTGTAATTTTCTTTATAGTTTTCTTTTATAGTTTAAATTTTTATAAGTTTCTGTGCTTTAAAATTAATTTTGTTGAAGAAATGGTTTCTTTGCTTTTTTTTTTCCCATCAAAAATAATCTCATGACGCTTGCTTTTATCCTTGCTTTATGCTAAAGGTTCAATGGGTGTCTTGGCGTCCCCATTTGCAGCTCCTGGATTAGGATCGCCTTTAACAGCTGCCTATGCTGCTGGTGCTGGAGGTATGCATTTGTAACTGATAATTTTTATTTTAATTATGCTTTAATTCTGATGTTTTAATTCTGACAAAATAATTTGCTTTCATAACCCCACTCAATTTCCAGTTTTTCTATTTTGTTATTATTTTTTTTTTTATTTTTTTTTTTTTATCGCTGAAACAAAATTTGTTCTCTTCATGTTCATAAAGTCATTTTGTTTAAGAAAGAGTAAGGACAGCAGTTACAGAAACAGAGGAGCATTTTCAAGTCTCTTCTTCATACGTAAAATTTGATATCTTTCAAAAGATAAACTTTGTAAATGTTTTAAGCATTTATGTGACTGAATTCTTTTTTTGCTTTATGCACTTTCAATTTGCAGTCATAATCATTGTATTGTTGTAACTATTGGTATTTTTATAAGGAAGAACTCATGAGAAAAATGAGAAAAAAACTCAATTTAATAAAATGACAACTTTATTTTAAAAAGTCAGAACTTGACTCAAGAGTTATAATTTTTCCCCATCTGTCTCCTCCTACAAAGGAAACCGTATCAGTATGTTTCTCAAGGAAGCCATATTTGTGATTAATGAAATTTCCTTTGTGCATTATTTTGTTCCTTTATGTGAAGGCAGAGCTCAGTTCATTTAACAGTTGAATAGACATTTAAATATAAATATCTTTTCATTTTATTCTTATTATACTTTAAAAGGAATCTTGCTACACAGTTAAGGAGTTGAAGAAGAATAATAAAATTTGTTTACTATTCCAAAATTGTGTGAAAATGCCTAGCACATCTGAAGAATGAAAATATGTACAACCGATTGCCGGTGATCCAACCATATAACATCATTGAAAAATATATATTCTTTTTAAAAAGACACACATCACACACAAATGTAATCTGCAGAAGTTACTACTCTGATTTAAATAACAAAAACATTTTAATTAAATGTTAAAATTAAAGGAAAGGACCACATTGTGACAATCTGTCGCCTTGCTGGACCTTGCCAAAAGCTCGTCCTGCTGACAGAACTGATAAACGACAACTTCCAACATTGAAACTCTTCAAAACATTCATCAGCGAAAAATGACAATTGTGCCAAACAAATGTACGAGCGCCTTCAAAATACTTCTGCAGTAATTACACATTGCTTATAATTTGCACTCGCATCTTGAGTCTGTGATAACTGATAATTATAAATAGAGATGGGACGAATACTCAGCCACTATTCGGTATTCATTCCTGTTGAATACTAAAGGCTAGTTGGCCGAATTCTTCTTCTGAATATTGCCAGATATCTTGCTGAATAAATTCAGGATAATATTTTTGTTCTTGTCTTTTGCAATTTTTCTTTTCTTTAATCCAAACTGGCAACTTTCATGAAGTCATTTTCATTCTTATTTGCACAAATTGTACAGTTATTCAGGAGGGATCATTCTAGAACATAAAAAAAGGCAGATTGCACATTACAGAATAAAGGCAATTTTGTTGAAAAGGGCACATCATTTCATAAAAAGGGCATTTTTTGTAATAAGTGCATATGTCAGTGTACTGGCTGGGGGAGGAGTCAGCAACTGCCCAGAGCGCTAAAAAAAATAGCTCCTAAACTTCCCATTTCTTATAACAATACAATAACATTTATAATTTACATATTAACTTTACCGTATAAAAAGTATTAAAAATAGTAAAATTAAATTTACGTTCTTGATTTTTTTTTTTTTTTTTTTTTTTTTGTAAAATAGCTTGTCCTTTTAGTGCACTTTTGGCCTTTACTATATTCATAGTCATTTCCCTTTTTTCCTACGATATTTAGAAACTTTTCACTCTAAAACTCATGTAGTCAAAGGTCAGAACAAATGATCAGAATGTTATTTAACCAGAGAAGGTGAAATTCATTAATGATCCTTAGTTACTCTTTATGTCTTGTTCAATGGAAAGAGTGAATCACAAAGTCCAAGATTAGTGAAACACCAGGACATTTCACAGAGAAATAAAATGAACGATTGGGAAAGAGAAGATTTACTCCTGATGTACCATACTAGTGTTCTAAAAAGAAATTATAAGTAAAGAATTTTTGAAAGTACAATGCAAATAAGGCAGAAATAAAAAGAGGGCGGAATTCTACCTGAAAAAACAGATTCTTTTTTTTTTTTTTTTTTTTTTTTTGGTAAAGTCATTAAAAACAGTTTTTATCATTAATTTAGAAGTAGAAGCCTCCTTGTTACATCCCCCCCCCCTCCCCCAGCAAAAAATCTCTAAACAAAATTAAAAAGTTAATTCTTTTTAAAAAATTTATTTATTTTATTGTAACAATTAATATAATCAATCATCTTAAGGGTGTATTCAAATCCAAACTGCTTATTTTGAGACACATTTTTAAATTCATTTTTGCTCTAAAATGCATCTAATTTTCAAGTTCTCTTATTCAGAAACTTTATAATGTCCGTATTGTCTCGATTTTTTGATAAAGACAGAATATATTTCAAAAAATGCTGTCAAAGTGGACATTTTGAACCGAATTTCCCGAAACGATAGTGGAAACAAAAACTAATTATCGTACTGTGAAAATAATTGTTTGCAAATCAATTTCTAATTAATTGATAGAAAAATAAAAACATGGGGCCCTTATAAATCTTTTCATAAATCACGCCGTCAAGTTTCATGTTTTTACTTTTAAAAATGAGTCTGAAAATATGTCTCAAAATTTTGAGTTGTTGAGCGTGGAAAAATATTTTTTTTGAATACCGCCTTAACACCCTTTTTAAATTACTGCTTCCCCCTTTGCCCCCTCTGGTACAAACATGCACATTTATAACTCTTTAATTTTTTTCTAACGAATTTAATACTCTACTAGCTGATCCCCGCCTGCCGTTGCCCGGGCCCGTGATAATAAATTTTAAAAAAAGAATGTTTTTATTATTTTATATCTTTAAACTGATTTTGTATGAAATTATATTTTAAGGTGAAAAATTCATGAAAGAATATTGATATTTAGTGATAAAAGCACTTATTTTCCTTTTTTTTTTTTTTACACAGGGTCGTTTCATAGTTTTAAAATAAAAAGTTCTTTTTGTCCGAACTCTTTGAAATCTTTATTTATGATAAATAAAACTGTTTTACAGCCCGTGAAAAAATATTGTTATCTAGTTATAAAAGAAATGTTATCTTCTCTTTTTTTTTTTGTTTGTTTTCGCGTCGGCTCCTTTAACATAGCAATAAAAAAACAGTTTTCATCTTCCAAACTCTCTGACATTTCAATCGGTTATAAATATAACTGTATCCAAGCTCTCTTTAAAATTTTGCGAAAAAATATGCATATTTAGTAGTGAAAACACGAGTTCTTTAAAAAAAGCTTTAACTTTCAACCTCAGAGCAAAAATATATTAGAAGTTCTATGCTTTCAATGCGATGGTACACTTCCATCCGTTTTCAATCCCTCTAGTCTAAACAGGCAAATCAATCAGGTTTCCCGTTTCTGAGGGGAGAAGCCTTCAAAAAAGCATTTACGCATGCATAAAGGGATAATATACATGTAGAAAATTTGACAGAATGCGCTTTTTGTTTTAAATATATAGATACTAACAATAAATAAGTAATTATCACCTAAATTATCACTTCTTCCCCCTTTTCTCCCTTATTTCATGAAGATCACTCCTCCCCTACACACACCCGCATTTCATGCAGTTTAAATTCTTTAATTTTGTTCTGCTGTATTTGTGATTTTGTTGAGGTTGTTTAACTATCTAAATTATTTCTCACTCCCACCCCCCTGAAAAAATTTCATTTTTTTCTACCAGCCCTCTTCCAAAAAAATTTGTTTTTCTTCCCCTTCTGCGCACATTTTATTTTTCGCTCTAACTTTCTTGTAACAATAATTATATAATCATCTAAATTATATCCCCCCTTCCCCCCCATTCCAGCACAAATTTTGGGTAAGAACAGCCAAACTGCATAAAAAGTGAAATTTTTGCTTTCCTCTCGCATATTTAGAAATCCCCACCCTTTAACAAATACTGTATATTGTTTTTTTAATAAAGAGTTTTAAAGATTTTAAGCTTTGTATTTTGAGGAGAGAGGAGGGGAAATAGAAGTGAAAATTTCAGAGAGAGGGTAGTTTAGATGATTGATTATTATTGTTACTTAGAGCAGCGGTTCCCAACCTGGGATATGTTGTGTGTCTGCTGGAGGTATGTGAAAATAATAACGGTAATGGCAGAAAAAAAAAATGGTTTAACTAAAAACACATAAAGAAAGTTGATATTTTTAGATTGCAAAGTTCATCTCATATGTGATTCCAATATATGTTACACTCAAAATGAAAAGGCACACTCATAATAATTCATCGGTAATCCAATGTCACTACCTCCACCCACTGCTAATCAGAGCACTTATTCCCCATCTTTGTGAAAACTGTCGTTGATCATTATACAATATTCTTTTCCTCCACCACTTTCTTATTTTTCCATTTTTAATAACAATTTGCGAAAACATCTAAATTACATCAGTGCTTCTGGTTTTAAAGTTTTATTTTAAAATCTGCGGCATGATTAAGGAATTTGGTTGTTGATTAAAGAATTTGGTTGGGAATTTTGTACCAAAAAACATTAGCCATAAGTTTTTGAGACATTTAACTTTCTCATCTGAAAACGAGCTAAAATTATAAGAAGTAGAATCTAGTTTAATTACTTAAAAGGACTTATTTTCATTACTCCACTTCAAAAAAAAAATAATAATAATTGGACTTCAAAAACCGATTTAATGATTTGTTCTTTCAAGAAGATGAAAATTTATCAGTTTCTGAATTTAAAAAAAAAATGATTGAACTTTCAATTGATTTTTCTTTACAATCTGATTTTTAAAAAAAGCAATAGCACTAGCTTTTGGATAGCTTTTGGATCGAAGAATACCAAGAATGCAAGAACTCGGTGACAAAGCTATAAAATATTTGTTGCCTTTCACAAATACAGAGCTTGTCGAAAGAGCATTTTCGTCTTATGCATATATTAAGAGCAAATATTGCAATAAGCTTGATGCTGCTCCTGATTTGAGATTATATCTGTCTCTTTTTGCACTTGTTTTAAGAAATTCAGCTCCATGAAACAAGCTCAAGGATTCCGATGAGAGTATTAAAATCCATATTTGACTGCTTGTATATTATGATGCAAAATTGTTATAAACTTTCATTGTAAGTTAGTTAAAAATATTTTTATTGCTATATGGATTCCTTTTGATATTCAGCTTGTATTATGAAAAGTGATATTAACTTTGAAATGCAAGATAAAAAAATAAAAGGTTAGAAATGTCAAATGTAATTTGTGTCGATTTATTATTTAGCTGTACTAAGAAGATTACTAATTTTAAAAAAAGCATGCATATTTGCGTTATATGGGCGAGGCGAGAGGAATGGGCGTGTTTATGCTATAGAGCAACAAATAGGACAGAAAAATAACAGTGTTTTAAAAGGTTTTTATTTTTTGCTGAGGGATATGGCAAAGGGAGGAAGCCGATATTTTGGCGGTATAAGGAAAGGTCAGAGCAGAAATTTTAAAGGGATGACGATTTTAGGTGAGTGATACTTAGTACTTATCCATATTAGATGATGTAGAAGAGATATTAGAGGAGTCACCTTACAAAATAAGAAATAGGGCAATATTAAAAAATAAATTAATATTAAAAATTTTAAACTATTTGCTGGATGCGGGACAGAGGGGTTAGTAGAACATTTGGAGAAAAGGTGGTAATTTAGATGACTGATTATTCATTTATTGTTTCTAGATAAAAACAAATACTGCAGATTTTTTAAAATAAAGTTTTAGAGAAATGTAAAATAATTTTTTTTTTTTGGGGGGGGGGGGGGATTCTTTCATTGAGATTCTATACAAACATGAGTGGAAATCTGTCAAAAGAGGGAAAATTATCTTCCTTAGATTTTTAAATGTTTTTTTGAGAGGGATATATTTAGGAATGACAAAAAAATCAAAATTGTTTAAAAGTGAGTTGGTGGGGGGGGGGGGGCACTTACAATCTGGATTTTATGGTATATATATACTCTATGTATGCTTTTAATGCACATGGAGTAACTTGTAGAACTTTGTGTTGTTGCATATTGTATATGCTGGTTCAACTGTCAAAGATTTTGTGAAACATATATAATATATATGAAAGGATAAAAGTTAAACCCCTTTTTAAAATGCAAAATCCCTTTTTGCCCCTTTTAAAATTTTAAATTACCGTTTTAAAAAATAGAAATTTAAATCAAAACTTTTAAATGCTTTAATAATTGTGTTTCAATTGATTGAAAATGCCGTCGCCCCTGTTAAATTAGTTTTCCTGCATCGCATCTTATAACTTTCAAAGATCGTTTTCTGACTCTTCATAAGAATATTTGTGCTGACGCTAACGCAATTTTAAAGTCTTGCTGCATCCGATCGGCCGATGGAGCCAACGCCTTTATTCCGCACAATCAATCACTCAGCTCGCGGCCAATTAAAATTAAAAATACGCCTCTTTTGACTTAGACGACCTCTAGCAGAAATAATGCAAAAACCTCATATTTATACCATTACACGGCTATCAGGAGCGAACTTTTTACGATTTCCCTCATCTAAACAAATCCACGCCAATCTGCTCTCTCGGAATTGCCTCGCGATGGACGAACCTTCGATGTCCAGACAGACTTAAAAAGCAGCTCTCACGCCAATATGGGCCTGGTTTAAAAGGATGCATGTAAGAAAAAGAAATAAACCAGGTTCCGTAATAGACGGTGTCTTCCTTTAAACAGAAATACATTCACTCGGAATTTAACCGAATCCCGCTCACGGCCCAGGACTACAAGAGCATGCAAGGGAATCAGAATGAGCGCTTTGACGTAAATACGGAGCCGCCATCAGTCCGCGCAGCCACCGGCCCGGCGATCAAGGACCCACCGACGGAGCAACACGCTTCGTTGAGGGAAAATTATCTTCCTTAGATTTTTAAATGTTTTTTTGAGAGGGAGAGGGATATATTTAGGAATGACAAAAAAATCAAAATTGTTTAAAAGTGAGTTGGTGGGGGGGGGGGGGGGGGGGGGGGGGGGCACTTACAATCTGGATTTTATGGTATATATATACTCTATGTATGCTTTTAATGCACAAGGAGTAACTTGTAGAACTTTGTGTTGTTGCATATTGTATATGCTGGTTCAACTGTCAAAGATTTTGTGAAACATATATAATATATATATATACAGTAAAACCTCCATAACGGACACTCCCGAATAGCAGACACCTCTATTTAACGACACTTTTCAAATCCCCACTCCCAAAATCTAAATATTTGTATGTTTAACGTCTGAATAGCGGATATTTCGAATAGCGGACAGTACGTTTGGCGATCAAGGATGAAAAATGATTTTTTTAAAGAGAAAAAAATTAAAAAGCCTAGAAATTTATCAACGCAATATATCACAAATTTTTTGACCATAAATAAATGTAGGAGTCTCTAGAAAATCCCCATTGGCCTGGGGAATCCGCCAATATCGTAATGGATTACTGTTTGATTCTTCCGATTTAATTGGCATACAATATTCCAAGCTTCAAAATATGTTAAAACCATTTTAATCGTTTTCTGAATATATTGAGTTCTGCGTATTCTGAATTTAGTGTCCTGTTTGTGATTAATGTTTTGAGAATGACCTCAAAATGAAAGCGATTAACTTTAAAAGAAAAATTTGAAATTGTGAATGTGAATGAATCTGAAAAAACAGAAATAGATACTTGCCGAATGTTTTAAAATAGATAAAACACAAGTGGGAGAGATTTTACGAAATAAAGAATTTGTGGAATATTAACTCTAACGAGAACATCAAAAATGTGAAATTGAGGTATACTGATTTCATTGAAATTAATTCTATATTTCTGAATTGGTTTACTTCACTTCCTTAAAAAAAAATTCCTATCAGTGGCTATTGATTCAGGAAAAGGATTTTAAAAGTCGCCAAAGAACTCGAATTACATGATTTTAAGAGTTTGGGTAGATGGCTGGAAAAGTTCCTGTCTCGGCACAAAGTCTCTTTCAAAGCAACTTGTAGAAAAGCAAAATCTGTAGCTCTGAAAAAAGTTCAGGATTGGCATGAATAACTGCAATCAATTTGTAAAAGTTATGAGGAGAGAAATATTTTTAATGTCAAGGAAAGCGGTCTCTTTTTCAGAATTTTTTCGAATAAGATATTGTGCTTTAAAAAGGATGGCTGTATCGGCGAAAAAAATGACAAAAGAGCAAAGCACTATTTTAATATGTTGCAAAGTATTAGGGGAATTTTAATTTCCTCTTATAGTTTAAAAATCTCTAAGAACATCCAATTAAAAAAAATGGTGTTATACAGCGAATAAAAAAGCGTGGATAACCAGTTTTTTAGTGATTAAATGGTTAACTTCCTTTTATAATAGAATGAAAAAACAAAGAAAAGTTATCTTGTCTTTGGACAGTGCAACTTCTCATCCGAAACATTTTAAATTGGACAATGTTAAAATTATGCTCCGCCCCATCCCCCTCCCAAAAAATAAGAAAAAAGAAAACTTCCGTATGCCAGCCCCTTGATAAAGGCGTTATACGCAATTGTAAAGCCTGGTAGAGAAAACTTTTATTAAGCCGTCTTTCGAAGTTTTATTCTATGAATACAGTTGAGAACAGCCTAAAATTAGTTAATGTTCCTGATGCTTTCAAATTCGGATTTCTTCAGCTGTAAAAAACATATAACCGGAATGCGTACGACAATGTTTCAGAAAAGCAGGTTTTACATTAAAAGAAAATAAAACACTTATTTCCGATAGAAATGAAGAACTATCGCAATAAGTGAATTAATGAAATGGATCAGGAGTGAAGAAATGCCGAAATGCCATCAACATTGATGATGACCTACTGAAAAAGAACCAGTTGACTTAGGCGATTATATTCCTTCAGAATCTTCAACAAAAGCTGACTAGTGATATGAATCAGATACTGAAACCAGGGGGTTGTTTCCTGCAATATCGAGAATTTCCAAGAAGCGGCAAAACACAGTGAGCAGTTACACATATTTTTTTTCTTTTTTCAAAAAAAAGATGATTTAGAAGTATTAAAACTATTGATAGCATTAAAACGTCGCATAGAAAAACTAACTACATATAATCGCAAGCGAAAGCAAACTGCTGTAACAGATTTTTTTCTTAAAATTATAATAAATAGTGGGAAAAATGTATGTACAATTTCATTTCAGTTTTATTGCTTAAAAAAGTAATTTTAAATTCTGATTAATCATATAATAGAAGTTCTCGGACATATAAAAACCAATTAATGAAACTTTAAGCATTTCTTAGCGATTTTGTGAATCTCTGAAGTTTTCCCAATAGCGGACACCTCCGAATAGCGGACAATTTCTGCGCTCCCGAGGTGTCCGTTATTTAGAGGTTTTACTGTATATGTATTACTACTTAACCATACATCTTGCTTTAATTTAATTTGTAATATAGAACTGGAGACTAATTTCGGAGGAAAGACCCATTCTTGCCATGTTTATCACTAGGGGGACACACTCCTCACAATAAAATTTACTTGACTAAAGGTTATTTCAGGAAATATCTCACTATGAATTATGAGAGAGAGTAAATATTATAATTGATTTTCAATGTAAGAGAGAATAAAAGTAAGGTACATTCTTTGTTTTAATGGAGATTACTTATCATTCTGACTTACACAAAATCAGTATGATATATATGTGAATAAAAGTATAAAATTCAATTTCCTAATTTTTTTGTTTGAAAATAAGTTTTCTAAATTTAAAAATAAATTAAAAAGTACATTTAACAGTACTAATGACTAGTGAGTTCCTATTTTAGGTAAAATGTTCATGAATTACTTTCCTGTTATTAAAAATGTCAGGCACATAAATAATAAAACATTTGTGTTTAATTCTTTTTCCATTTTAAAATAATAAAAAATATATATATAATCAAAAGTTTTCTTTTTTTGGATTAAAAAAAAAAAAAAAAAAGGTATTTGGCCAAATATTTAGTATTATTAATTTATTATTTACCAAATTACTATTCGTCACTTCCCTAATTATAAACAGTAAAGTTCATGGCAATAAATAAACAGGGTTTTATTCGAGTCAATACACCTCAAATCAATAACTAATGTTGAAAATTCCTTAAGGAAGAAACAAGATTTTTGGAATACAAATAGTTTGTTTCGGCTGTATATTTGGCAGTAATTTCATCAAAAATGAATGCTAGCTGAAACTAAGATTTTAATCTGAAAATGAAACCGAATATTCAATCAAACTGTTTCTCCTTTAATTTAACATTTAATTTTTTCCCCTAAGGATTATAACTAGTGCTCGCGAATATATGTTTAAACGTATATGAAATTAAGCCTTTTTTCCATGTTATTCCTATCTAAATCATTACCGGTTACGATACGTTTTATACGTATATTCACGAGCACTAATTATAACAGCTGCATAGCTAACAATAGCATTAACTTATAGGTTGATCTGGGGGGGGGGGGGGGGTTAATTTTGGAGGCAGCATCTACCCCCAGATTTATCTATAAGTTAATGCTGTTTTTAGCTGTTATAATCCTCCCAAATCTGACTTAAGTGATTATGTAATTTTAGTTCATTTTTTGTGAGTTTGCCTAATTTTCTTGTTATTTTATTAGGTTTGCCTCTTGGTAGTTTTGCTTTATCACCGGCAGCGACAACTGCAGCAGCTCTTGGAGTTGCGGGCTTACGCCTTCCGGGTCAAACCCTGAGTACAGTATTGCTTGTTAGTAACTTGAATGAAGAGGTTAGTATGCATGTATTTTCATTTCTAGATTTGTATGTTGTACGGGCTTTATTTTCTAGGAATTATTCAATGTGCTTTAAAAATGAGTATTTTTCTTAAAAAAGAGGGTCAGATTTTTTAACTTTTAACTTTTTTATCTTTTTAGCATTTTGAGTCAATTTTCACTTTTTTGGGTGGCAGCACAGAAGTAGTACATAGCTAATAAATAAATATATTAGCCTACCAATTTTGTGCACTTGCTTAAATTTATTGGTAGAATTTTAAGACTTATTTTACATTTTTGCTTAAAACACTAAATACTCTCGATTGCATTGGGATTGCTTAAAATGAATATAACTTAAAATAGAAATAAAAAATGTTTACTATATTTTTTAAGGAATATTGCTTAATGTTATAAATTTATATATTATCTAATGTTTGAAAAGTAGAAATTACAAAAGGGTGGATGCTATTTTATTTTTTTATTCTGTGTACATTAGTATAAAATTCAACCCAAAAGTTTAAGTGTACTATAAATATAATCTGTTGTTGTGGCCATCAGCATTGAAATTGTTGTATGAAGGCATTATTTAGGAGGAAATTGAAATTCAATAAATTTGTATTGAACCACTTTTTAGGGTGCATTTTACATTTATGTGAAATGTACAAAATATTATAACTAATGATTCTTTTATATTTACTTTTCTGTTGTATATTCTAATATTCTGCCGGCATATTTATAGTTAGTATTTTTTAATATTTTACATTGTATTTGAATTTTAGCTTATGTGCTAGTTACTTTATTTCAACATTTGATTTGATGACAAGTACTGCAGATGACATTTCTACCTTGCAACTCTGTTTTTGTAACTGATTATCATTTATTTTTATGTGATATCCAGTAGTTTTCATATAAAGTATTAAAATCTCTTAAAATATTTTTTTGTTAATATTTTCTTCTTCATCAAGGTTTTAAATCAGTCCCAGTTTATCGAGAGTATTAATTTTACTGGAGATTTATTTTAATTAAAATAATTTTTGTTTGCTTATAAATTTTTTACAGAATGCACATATAATGTATCTGATCAAGATCAAATTGTTTTAATGCTTTTTGTAACAAGAAAAATCAAGACTTATCATTTTAATATGGAAGTATTGGTAACACAATCTTGCTGGTTTAGGAACAATATCAGCATAAGTTATCATACATCACAACCACAACTTTATCATCTGTAATTTTTTTTTTCTGTTTTCATTTTATATTAAAAATTGTGTTTAATGATTAAGACTTTTTATATGTATTCCCTATCTTTTATTGATTTTTTTTTTTCTTCTGAAAAAGCTGCTTTCTGAATTCTCAATTACTGTTGTGTGAACTGCTGTACTTATTCTGTGCTGTGCCTTTAAAAAGAAAAAAAACAAAACAATCAGCCTGTTTGTTGTGTTTCCCTTTCAGCATAACTTCCATTAATGTTTAACATTATTTATGTTTCACTTTTCATGGATTAATGCATTATATACAGAAATCAATTTTTTGCTTTATATTTACTTTGAAAACACTTGTTTTCATCAAACATGTTAAAATTTGTTTTGAACGTAACAATAAATAGCAAATAATTATTTTATAAAATCCAGAAGTTTTACTACCCTCTTTTTTTTTTTGTGCCTAATTCTTTTATTTTCTGGTCTATCAAATGCTTTTAATGTCTGAATATTTTGTTTCTTCTCATGGAAAGGATAATAAAAGTGCTTTTATTTAGCATATTTAAATTACCTTTATTTCCTTCTTCTTTATCTGTTTACAATGCATATGTAGGATGGAATTTTTTAGTTATGTATTTATTAAGAAAGCTATGAATACAATATTCATTATAATTTAAATCTAGAATTTTTTTTTCCCTTACGACACATAATTTAAAATATTTCATTTAATGATTGTACCCACCATTGTAATTTAATGAGCTTGCCTACTGCAGCTAAATTAAGAGTAATATGAAGATATTTTTCATACTAATTAATAATATTTCTTTAATTCTTGATGCAAAATATATTTTCTAAATTTATGCTGCCCAAGAAATAATTTATCAATCTTAAGAATATTCCCAAGTTAGTTTAATTGTAATTTTTTTTTCATCCTTCAGCAGTTATAAGTGATTTACTTATATGGATGCTCTAATGAAATATGCTGAGTCTGTACACTTTTGATAATCAAAAATCAACTCAAGGAAAAAAAAAATGTTGCCCATGTGCTCATGCGAGATGTATTTTTTGCTTGGATGTATGCAATTTCTGTGTGGAAGTTTCTTTTGTGATAAATTTGTTGTTAATTAAAATAGCTTTGTTTTATTTAAGTTTCTATCATTTATCTTTTGAAAATATTGAAATTTTAAACTCCCACAATTTAAATACTTTAATCTAATGTTACAAAATTTATAATTTCTTCCATCCTAATGTCCCCCTAAAACTTCTGGATTGAATTCCAAATGCATTATTCCATGCTAAATAATATGCCTTTTTCTATTTTTGACTATGCATATTGTTTATTCACTAAATAATTTTATGTATCTTAGTTTTTTTTTTCTTTCTTTTTTTTCCTTGCCTTGGTTTTTTCAATAAACCGAAATATATCTAATGGACTCTTTATTCGTTCGCTCGGTCACTGAACCCTTTCAACCTTCTGCTCTGCCTCACCACCTGTTGCTATCAACTAGAAGGTTACACCTGATGCTCTCTTTACCCTTTTTGGTATGTTTTCAAATGCACTCTTATAATTTTATTTTTTCCCTCTTTATTTTTTTAACCCTTTGCACTCGTATATCAACACAAGTTTATCCAAATTTTCAGTTTTTGAATACCTGTCCTTTTGGCTTAGTTTGAATAGGTAGAGGGAAGAATATTAACATTTAAAGACTAATATGTTCATTAAGTGTAGCATTAGCAGTATGTCTAATAATAATAATACTATTAAAATTGGGTAATTCAGTGTGTACAAATTTTATGATTATATTTAATCAAAATGCAACAGTTGATTGCAGTTTCATACAATTTTTATTTTATACTTGCAGCATTTTTTTTTTTTTTTTTTTTTTGGCCTTTATAAATTTTTTTGTATGGGGTTTATTTTTTAGGGGTGTTTTTGGTCCGGGGGAGCCCCAGGGAAAACTCATTAGATAAACAAAATTTTGGTTTTATTTTTAATGTATATTTTCCAAGGATTCTTGCTAGTTGAATTTTCGTTTTTGATAGGTTTTATAAAAGGGGGGGGGGGTGTTAATTAGTTGAGCATCTCAATTTTTATTTCTAGTCAAAATCTTAAGAGCTTAAAAGTGTTAGTACTAGTTTTCCTTCTTTCATGAAATGCACATTGCATTGTCATGTATCATGTGATTCACTGTGCTCACTATTTATTCATCCTCATTTTTCGCATTCGCTTTATGGAAGTATAATTTAATGTTTCATTACATTCAATTAAAAATTTAAATTTCTTGAATATTTGCAAATTAAAAGAATCTGTTAAAATCTCTTTCGGGGTTTCATTGGCTGATTGCTTTATTGCATTACTGATCTTTTAAACATGTGTCACAAGAAGACTACATATAACTAGCCAAGTATAAAGTAAGTTTTGTAATTCTGGCTTAAATATAGTGGAAAAGTCTCTGAAATCTAAGCTTTTAGCAAATCATCAGAAGAACACATTAAGAACACTAAACATTAAAAAAAGAATGAATTACAAGCAGAACTCAAGTAGACAATCTTTTTCAAAACTGTCGACCTGTTTATATTACTAGAAAAGTCTATAAGGAAGTTTTTCTTCTGGCAGAGATTTCCGAAAGCATTTGTAGTTTTAGAGATGGAGCTGAGTTCATAAAATTTTCAAAGTATTTTAACAAGACCCAGAAACTTCCTTGAAATTTATTCATGAACTATTAACATCATAGTACATAATGCACAAGTGATACTTCTGTGAAATATTATCATAAAATTTGCATTAATCAGGTCACTTTGTGCTCTATGTATGTTTCTGGTGTTGGACATTCTTGTGCTGGCCCTATAAGGACAGGATTACTTGTTCCTCTGCGCCCTCTTCATGAAGTGCCCTTAGCGATGGCATACAATTTAGTATGAAAATGCTCTTATCATGCTCTCTCAGTCTTCTTAAGACACTCACTCAGCACAAGCCTGTTGTTGAATTAATTTTTTCTTAAATTTGTTATCTCTTTGCTCAAGAAAACATTCAAATGTTTTTCAATGACAACTGAGCAAAAGTGGATTTTTTAAATTTATTGTAATTATTAAAACAAAATTAAAATAGTCAAAAAGGGTGTTTGTTGTATTTCAGAGGCAATTCTGTTCAGAAATTTCTGAAAATTTATTGTGTTCAGTTCCGAAAAATAAGTTATCAATTCGAACATGAAAATATTTTTTTTTAAAAAAAGGAAGGAAACAAAAATTTGGATAGATGGAAAACAAGCTTCTTAACATAAAACCCTCTTAATAGATTATTAACCAAGAGTGAATCGTGTTTCTGCGAATATTTACATCAAATTACTTTCTGCAGAAGCAGGGGCGCCATTTCAAGAGTTTCTGGGGTGGGACAAAGCTAGCTAGTTTTTTTGAAGGGCAGTGTTTGAAATAGCATGAATAATTTCAGGCAAAATAAGAAAATCCCGCATAATAAAAAATACTGTGTGATATTTTTCCTGCCTTAAATTCTTTCCTATGCATGTGATTCTTCCGCAAATATTGTTTAATTTCTGTGAAAGTCAGTGAGCATTTTTTTTTATTTATTTATTTTGAGGAATTTCACCAAATGAATTTGTGAATTGGCCATGAAAAAATTTGCGAATTTCTTGAAATGATCGTAAAAAAGTATTGTGTGTTTCGTCAAAGATCTCATAAACAAATAGTGATTTTCTTTAATCAATGATGTGACAATTGATCATAGAAAAAAAAAAAATCGAAATTCATTCATCGGTCACAAAGAAAAATTACAAATTTCGTCAAAATATTGCGAAAAAAAGAACAGCAAATTTTGGTAAAATGTGGAGGGGAAAAAAGAAAAAAAATTCCTCAGATTGTGCAAAAAATTCATGAATTTTTATAAACAATTAAAGAAAAATATCACAAATTTCGGCAAAATGATTTAAAAAAGAAAAAAAAATTGTCAATTGTCTGCAGGAAAATATTGCAAATTTTCTCAATTAGTCGCACGAAAATATTGCAGATTTCTACAAATAGTCACGTGGGGAAATAATAAATTTCATCAATTGATTCCAGAACTCCCTCCCTCTCCTAATTTCGTCAAAGGGTCGTGATGAAAAAAAAAAATGTGGATTTCGTAAAACGATTGCGAAAAAATCGCAAATTTCGTCAAATGGTCACTGAAAAAGAAATCATGAAATTCCATCGGTCATGATATAAATAACACATGAAACATCATCTATAGGCTACGAATGTTCCTATTTTTTTTTTTTTCTCCATAGGGATAAGAAATTTTTCATTTATGGTTTTATATCAGTGAATAGTTTCAATATTGATTGTCAGCCTTCTTATTCAGAGTGATTTAAAATCCATACAATTCAGAAATCTACAAAGCCTTTGGCAGATAGAGTACTGCATCGGGTTAGTTGACTGTTTTCTTTTTCTTTTTTTTTTTTTTTGATGCGGGTTGGGTTGATTTTAATTGTTTTGAGTTTGGGTTGGGTTTTCACTATTGTGAGTGGGTTTGTGTTGATCAGATTTTTCAAAGAAATCCTGGATAATTTTCAGATGAAAAAATATACTGAAGAATTCTTTCCATTTCAGGGAAAAAAAAAAAAAAAAAAAAAAAAAATTGTCAAAAGTGCCTTAAAACGCAATTTTTTTTTTTTTTTTTTTTTTTTTTTTTTCTAAATTGCGTAAAACAAAATTTACTGCGATAGGCTAGAAGATTGAAACTGGGTTCCTGGTACAAATGTCAAAAGATTGCTGTGAAATGAGAAGAAATGTTAAAAATTGTATAAAATTAGCAGAGGAGAAAATTTAGTATATTGATCTGTGAAACATTGAAACCAGATTCCTTTTACAAATGTCAACAAATTGATGCAAAACACAAAAAAACTAAAAATGTGATAAAAAATTTTCTCGAAAAATTCATAATTATCTGTAGGAATTCCGAATAAACTTTATTTAGTAAAAGACATCATTTAGTATTGAGTTAAAAGATTAAAACTGGATTATTTTTACTAATGTGGAAAATTTGCTGTGAAACGTGAAAAACAGTATAAAAAATTAAATAAAAAATATCCAAAAAGTGGCTTTGAGGGGCAGGTATTCTGCCAAATCTTGTAGTTCTACTCACAGTGGTCTTTTTAGAAAATAGTACACACAGACAAACGGCTATGTTTATTATTATAGATATTATTTTCAGTCTAAAACTATATACTGAACTAATTTTTGAAAAATCAGGTTAATCTGAGCCCAACTTCCAGGAATCTAAACTCAGTCTGAATCCCGCACGAACCGAAAAACAATCACTTTACCCAACCTGCAACAAAAATAATTTGCACTGGGAAGGGAATATCCCTCACTGTAACCTTTCAGAAAATTACTCAGAATCACCCCTGTTGTAGTTATCAATAAATTATCTGTTTGAAAGTGATGTGAAGGGAAAATTCTCTAGAATGGTAAATATGTAATGTCATGTGGTAAATATTTAACATGCAGGTCATAGGATTCCATACTCAGTTCATGATATCTTTTTAATCATCTTCAAGGAAATGCAATTATACAAATAATCTATTTTTTTAGATATATGTTTATATTTTTTGATTGTCTAAATTTTTAAACCTACTTTTAATCAGCGATTCTATATAAGAATTTCTCCTTTTCTGATAATTCTTTTATTGCTTAAAAGGATAAGTTTTGATTTTGGTTCCGTATAAATTTTATCGGAATAAAAAATCTGTTTGCCTGTCTTTCTGGGCTTTCGCAGAAATAAGCCGGTCACCAAGATATTTGGATATATTATGAAGGTACTCATTATGCTAAACAGCTAATTGTCAATATTAGAAATTTTGAACACCAGTATGAAGTAAAATGTGAACTTAGAAAACAAAGGAGGTAATATTTATGTCATATGGATGTCAGTTCCATATTTTTAAAGGTATGATTACTTACAAACAGAATTCACTAAGTAAAAATAATTTATTTTTCATTGGATATTCTTCATAATTTTTCAATCTGTAGAAATCAAATACGGGTCTACTTTCAGTAATTTTTATTATTTATAAACCATTTTAAAATATCAAAAATTAATTACTATAGAAGAAAATAAAAATATCAAGTTTTCGTAAAACACATGTTTTATTGCAATGCCTGTCGCAGTTTAATATCAAATTATACCTTTTCTATTTTTGTATTCAAATGGTACTTTCTGTTTAATTAGGTAAAAAAAATGTCATTTATAATCTGTTACAAATTTTTTTATAAATAATTTATTGTCTAATAATGCATGTTTAGCACATACAGTATATTTTTGAAATACGAGAGCAAAGGGTTAAAAATTTTACTTTTGACAAACCTTTAAATTTATAGTAACGCACATCTGCTTTTTATTGACCCATAGTATCTTAGTTACTTAGTCAGTGCTGTTTTTCCTGGTGTGTTTCTTTTTTTTTTTTATGTTGTTTCCAGTTGAAATTGGCTTAGCTTTATTTTATTTTATGCATGTAGTTATATTTCAAGCCTTACTTATTTTTATTTAGCCTTGAATTTTTTTCCTTTTCTCATCAAGACATATGTTTGAAAGAGTAATTTATATTTAGCTGCATTTGTATATTTATTTGCCTTCCATATAATGTAATATTTTAATGTGTATGTATACACAATTTTTATGTTAAGACTTTTTTTTTTTTACCAGTATAAGTTATTTCATATTATAATTCTGGATAAAGAACACATTTTCAAACATCCAATAAATTCCCATTAGTAATAGCAGTTTCCATAGCATGATTAACTACTGTCATCATTGCAAATGGTGTTCAAGGCTCCATTTTATAAATGTAGAACTAGATTTTCATAATAAGAATATATTGTTCAATCAGAAATTTAGAAGTTTGGACTAATGTTGCATTGTTCATGTTTATTTAATAATATAAAAAGGTAGCTTGAACTCCTTTTGCTATTTGAACAGACAATGACAACTAATCACATTCTTGAAATTGCATTCAAGCACTATTTTGGTGCTTCTAAACATGGTCATTATTTATAATTATAAAACTTTGCACCCAGCTGAACTTTTTTGAGATATTCATATGTTCTGTTGAAGGGAGAAAGCTTGTAATTTATTCTTTTATTTTATTGATTAGTATCAATATTTTCTTCATAGAAGTATGTTAGTCAATTTTAAGTTGTTATTATTATTATTATTTACATTTTCTTTTGGTGATATAAACTACTACTACTACAGTCGAACCTCTATTTACTGAAGTTGCTAAATCCAGCAAAAAAGTTTGTTATATTTAAAATTTGCTAAATAGAGATTGGCTTTTTAAAATACTTTATGAATTTAAAATTTGTCTTTAAACACTAAATATTATATAAAATTAAATAAAGTTTTTCTATATAAATTATATTAATTTGTTTTAGTTATTTTATTCATTAATGAAACATTTGTTGAAAAAACAAGAATAAAACAACATTACTGTCCAAGAATACAGTGTATCTTTAATTTAAGAAAATAATTTTATATTTAAAATTTTGTCAGTCTTTTGTTTTGTAAAAGCGTTTTTTCTCGTATGTCTAGCATTTCTTTTGCCTGCTCGGCATTGCTTTAAAAACCTCTTCAAGCATATTTTCTTTGAACTGTAATCCACGGCAGATGTTTAAAGTGATTTTAACATTTCAGCATCATGATTGCATCTTCATCATCGCAATCCATTGCTGTATTAGTATTGTCTTTATTTTTCACACTGTCCTAAATATCAGATTCAGTTGTTATTTCCAATGTCTCAGCTTTAGAATAAATTGAAAGAAAATCATCAATCTGCACAGTGTCATTAATGTTTTTTTTCCCCTCATAAGTATTATTCTAGTCTCAATACTTGTAAAATTCTCATTGCTGACAAAAAATACAACTATTTTAAAACTGGTACAAATAAATACGATCTGTAACATCATAGTTCCAGGCTTTAAAACTTCTGATATGCTTTTCTGTAAGTTTATCTCAAGCACAGAAATATAACTATTGGGATCCTGTACTTTAAAATTTTTGATCACTCCTTGATCCATTGGCTGCAGCTTTTACGTAATGTTAGAGGGCAAATAAAAAACACGTATTTTTAATTTTTGGTTGATTTCCTTAGGATAAGCAAACATAAAAAAAAAAAAAAATCATTTGCACCAAATATGATTCTTGTTTTATTCTTATTTCCTCATTTTTCATTATTAAATATTACTGTGTTTTGTGGCAAACTTATAATATACGAATAAAATAATTAAGCAGTCATCTGCATTAATAAATATGTTTTAGCTTAGTTTTTAAAATTTTGCTTAGTGTGCCCGTTTTTAAATTGTCAACGTCATTCTTATATATTTATATATATATATTGTAGTCAATACATTTTTTACAGAAAATGAAAAAAAAATTACATTATTTTATAATTCTGATATATTGGTTTTAAAAAGATGAGATATCTAGACATAAATTTATTTGAATTTTTGTCAACAGAAATATCGGTTTAATTTTTCAGAAAAAATATAAATTTTCATGAAAAATTCATGAACATAATTTAAATTTTTTTTGAAATATAAAAAGTTCAAAGCTGCAGAATTCATAATTCTGCTTAAATCTTGTAACATATCAAAAATATAAAATAAATTAAAAAAAGAAAAGTCACAAGGTAGGATTGAACTCTCACTCACTGGACTGCACATCAGCATGCTACCTCAGCACCACGAAGACCTCGAACAAATTGGACTACTGGATATTTGAAACATATGTTGAACTTTAACCTCCAATTTCTAAAAAATTAAGGTTCATTTGAAGAAAATCTTTCACCAGAATAGTTAGGGGTATCCACCCTACAACATATTTTAAAATCAAAATCTGTGTGCACCATGTTTGGTGGTCTCTTTGTAAGTGAAATGGATGCAAATGAATAGTATCAGTGATGCCGGTGATGTACTGTAGTGCATCATTTAAGCAAAAAAATGATGAAGAGGTACATAAAAAAATTGTTATGGATCCTCCAGGATGTATAATTTTTACATAGAAAGAGGGGGAAAAGAGGCATATTTCCTGTTAAATACACTGATGACCTATTTTTAAAAGAAAAACCCACTTTTGTGAAAAAAAAAGGACCCAGTATTTTGGAAGTGTCTGGGTCCCAGGGACCCAGGATTTCAAAAGCCTAGCGACATCACTGCAGTATGATGCAACGAAAACCTTTACATAAATTTTATTTATGATTTTGTATAACATGATGTAAAATATAAATCAATTTATTGAAATAATACATTTGAATGCATAATATAGGCTCCATGAAAGTGTGATATATTTAATAGTGTATTAGAAACTTAAAAGTATTGTTTGGATGTGTAAATATACTTTAAAAGACAAGCCAAAAATAATATTAATTGAATTTTAAAACAAACTTTTTAAGGTCACATCAAGACATCACTTGAATTTTGATAACATTTCTTTTAAATCCCATATTTTGACTTTATGAAAGATGTGAATGAAAGAGCATCAGTGAATAAATTTAAAAAAATTTCATGTTGAAAAATTTTGCACTTGTGAATATAAATAGAACAAAAAGAAAATGATGAAATATATACTGTATACATATATAATGCTATTAATTTATATCTATGCTAATATAAAAGTTTCGCTGTGTGTGTGTGTGTGTGTGTGTGTGTGTGTGTGTGTGTGTGTGTTTTTGTTTGTTTGTTTGTTTGTTTGCGATGGCTAGCAAAATCTAACTCATCTAGAAGTCTGAAAATTTAGGTGTGGATAGTCCAAGGCCTGACCTGGTGCACCTGAGTCTCAGAATTTAATAATTTGAAAATTAACAAAAATATTAATTAAAAACTGATCAATCACTCATCTCTTTTTTGCGAGCTGGCTTTTAAAACTCGTGCATGCCCAGAACCCGATTTTTGTTAGGAAAAAGCAGTACCTGGGTCTTATCACTTTGCCTATTATTTCCCTTACCTCATATACATTTCATAAGTCATTTATGAAATATAATATAATGCTTTTTCTTTAATATTGGTCATAAAATATAATACAATACTTTACATAAACTAAAGATAATTACTTTTAAAGCTCACCTTTAATTAACTTATCCACCTTAATAAATATCCTTGATAAATATCTTTGAAAAACATATTTGATAAATGTTTTTATTAAATAACTTTAATAGGTACTTTTAATTAACTTGCTTTTTGGGCTTTTGTATCATATTTTTAATGTTTGAAACTCTTTTACTTAATATATCAATCTCTAACTCACGAAGTTTCCGGCTAACATCGTATTGACACTCTCCACGTTTCTCCTGTTTTCTGACTGGTTCTCACGAACGCTCATAGATGGCAGTGCGATCCAACACAGTTGCGTTTTGTTCCTTGCCTCGTGCCTATGTTTTGGATTTGCATACGACATTCGAGAAGCCGATGGGAAAAGCGATTGGACATGCGAGGCTTTTCTATCAGAATGGTGTGAGTAGTTCTGCCCGCTGGCATTCGAGGCATTCGTTTTCGTTGCTTGGTTTTAATTTCGTGAGACGTCTGAAGTAATGTAAAGGCCGCTTTGATGGTCTTTCCAGAATCATGCAGTAGTTAAAAGCTTGAATTAAGTTTTTTGAAACGTTGTTTTGGTTTCACTTGTGAAGGAATGTAGTTGTCAAGATGAGATCGTGTTGCTTTATTTGTGATCATTTTGGAACTCTGAACATTTCTGAATTTTAACAATGTCGATGGTTAATGAAGCATAGTGGTTTTCCCGTACGATTCAAGGTGAAATACGCAGGGTTAATCTGGCTGGATAACATCTTCATGGATGTGTTAGACTATGTGTTAGTCGATGTGGTCATTGTTCTAGAGAATTAATATGGAAGCATGCGGATCAGCTTTTGATGTTTGGTTTTTCTTAAACAAATGGAATAAGCAGAGTTGCCAAGTCTCCGGCTTTTTGTACACCAGTATATTTTTAGAGAAAATATTGTTCTTTTAAATCGCAGAATGCTCCGATTAAATAAAACGAAATTTTCTGTACTAAAATATTGGTATCGAAAAAGCCGGAGACTTGGCAGCTCTGAATAAGTGCTTAAGTGTCTTCAATCAGTTTTCCCTTTAAGTGATGTTTTCAATTTAAGATGTGCTGGAGATCTTTTTGCCGTTTATTTAATGTTAGAACAAGTTTTACTTATTCGAGTTTTTCATAAATCAAATGAAGTTGAAACTAAATGTTTGGTTTATTTACCAGAAGAATATAATTTATGTATTTAATGAAGTTTCAGTTATACGTCATGATATCTGATTGTTTATTTAAATAAGTCTATTTCTACTTTAAGTAAATGAATATATATATGTTTTAATATAATGAATATATATAAGTTTATTGTATTTATATGTGTTAAGTTTGAATAAATATATTGGTTGTTTTAAATAAATTGTCTTTAATTCTATTCTTCATAGAACTCGTATATTCAGTTTAATAGCTAGTTATAATATCTGGATATATATTTCATGTTTAAATTGAATCTTAATTTAATAGTTTAAATTAACTTTTTTGGGTTATTAAAATCAGCCATATACGCTTCTGCTGTAAACTTATCTGCTATTTTTTTAAAACCCCAGTCAGTACATTTGTACTGACCATTAATTTTCAACATCGTACAAGAATGAAGAAACATATGTATAAAGAATGCATTTATTTCGCAATTCTGTTTTAAATTCCATCGTCTAAATCGTTTGATTTATTTAAAAACGAAAAGCATATTCTGAAAGATCGCATTCTTAAGTCCCGAATGCCGTAATCAATTCGAAAAAAAAATTATGTTAAGCCTTTGAAAAACATTTTTGAAAAAGGGCCGTTTCCCGGGCTTATGTTTTCTCCCTTACGCCAACACACCTCAATAGCACAATTTTAGATATACAGACAAACCAAATATATGCTCTTAAAGCTGAAACCTTCTCTTCTTCTAATAGATGGTGTAATTATTTTTTTTTAAATACAGATTTTAACCCTTTGAAACACACCGGCGAACGCAGGTCATTTTCTGCCTCACAAGAAGATTTTTTTTCTTGCGCTAAAAGTTGCTAAACATTCGTTTTTTGTCCAATCTTTTGAGAACATCTCTGTAGACCAGATTTACATCATCTACAACAATTTCGAAGCGTTTGGACGACAATAAATAGTTTTAAAAAATTTAAATCTGAAATTTTCGGCAAAAACCCATAATAATGGGATGTTTTCCACAGCCACATTCGGCTTCTGGTATCGTTTTCACTATTTAAAATGCATATATTTTCACATAATTTAAGACTTGGAAACAGTTATATTTATAAACGACTAAAATTTCAGAGATCGGACGACGAATTATTATTTTTTTTATGTTAACGGACCCGGCACAAAAAGAAAACATATTTATTTTACAACCAAATAACAATATTTCTCATGTAATTTTTTCACGGGCTGTAAAACCGATATATTGGTGGCCATTGAAAATTTCAACGGCCTTGGACAAGAAAAGTTTTTTTAGCTTTATAATGATCCTACTTGAAAAAAGAAGTAAATGTTTTTTTTTGTGATTTTGTCATTAAAGATATAAATTCATAAAAAATCGGGTAAAATATATAAAATAATACAAATTTGGGTTTTATTTAATGTTTTATCACTGGCCCGGGTAACGCTGGGCAGGTCAGCTAGTATATATACTAGATGGCCATAATTAAACTGATGGTACTCAGAGTGTTCTGTAGCGCGATCTAATTGCAAGAATGGCTCCAAATTTTGTAGGAAGATTAATTAAGACGGGGGACGAAGGATTCCGCGAAAAAAAAAAAAAATCCAAAAGTCACCGCCAGTGGAATATGTGGCGCTGTGTACTCGAAAATTAGAGTTTCAAAAAAGAAGAATCAATACTGAAATAAAATTACCATTTATTTACCACATCCAACTCAGGTTCGATGTGGCTGCCGTTTTTGTGGACTACATATTGCATTCTGTGCACAGCATTTACAACAGCAGAGAATAACATGTCTGCAGGAATCTCCTGTGCAGTTCGCGATATGTTATCCTTCAATGTAGCCAGGTCCTGGACACCTCCGTGATAGACCTTGGACTTTAGGTAACCCCATAGCCAAAAGTTGCAAGGTGTAAGATCAGTGGACCAAGGTGGCCATGCAGTTGGAAAACAGCGGCTAATTGACTCTGTCTGTTGTGAATTTCTGTCAAAGCAGCTGCTGTAACCACAAAGTAATATGTGGAGGGGCTCCATCTTGCATGAAAATGATTTTCTCTAGGCACTGTCTTAGCTGAAGTGCCAGAATAACAAAGTTGCTTAGCATTTGGCAATATTTGTCTCCTGTAACAGAACAAATTACAGGTCCTGTCGGAGTAATGTTCTCATAGAAGAATGGACCTATGATCATATCTGCTATGAAACCACACCAAACAGTTATCTTTGGAGAATGCAAAGGAATTTCCTTGAATACTCTTGGTGACTTGTTATCCCAAATTCAGCAGTTCTGGATATTTACAGTTCCATTCAGGTAAAAGTGGGCCTCGTCTTCCCATAAGATTTTCCAGAGCCAAGCATCATCCAACTTCATTCTGGCAAGAAAAGTGAGAGCAAAAGTCAATCGCTTATCATGGTCGGTGTGACGTAATCAGGGCTGTGGAGTCGGTGGGAAAAATGACCGACTCAGACTCTGACTCCTGAAATTTCAAAGGAACCGACTCAGACTCCGACTCCGGGACGTTTAAAGTACTAGTATTGCCTGCTGATTCCTATTATTCAGATTGCTTTATTGCTGTCATTTGTTTTGAAATAGTAATAGTCGCTTTATTCAATTTGTCATTAAATTATGGAAATATTACTATTTAAAAAAAAAGGCAGCAATCAAGCAATCAGAATAATAAATAAAAAAAACTCAACTGGCAACACTGCAATCTGCTGTGATATTCCAGTTTGACCTTGAAGTATATGATGTGTATATTTTTGGATGAATTATGGGTATAAGCTGTGATAGGTAGTCAAGGTGGTTCTATGCACACGAAAAAAAGGGGAAAAAATTACTACAATTTCAGCATTACTCTTGGTCCTACAGACCTGAAGAATCTAAGGGAAACAAGAAAAAAAAAAGTGAAAAATTTTCTATTGCAATGATATTACGGATTCTATGGACTCCAAAAAGAGCAGAAACTTCCAATTTTCGCATTACCTCGAGTTCTGCAAACCTCAAAAATTGAGAAAAAGTACTGCATACTAATATAAAATATAATCTAGAGATTTCAATTAAAAGCAGTTTTCATATACACTGTAAACTGGACAGTATATTGGACCTGTTTAACCTGGGTTTCCTTGTATATATAGTTAATATAAAAATAATTCAGTTTATCAATTTAAAATTACATAGAAATGGTTTAATTTCACTTCAAACTGTCTAAAAAACAAGCTGGAGTAGGAGTCGGAGTTGGCCTGTTTTTTAGTTACTCAGACTCCGACTCTTTTGTCCAAAAATAGGCCCGACTCCGACCCAGACTCCAAAGCCCTGGACGTAATTCTTGTACACGCCTGATCTTGTACGGGTAGAAGTGAATAATCTTTCGTAGGATTTTCCATACCGACCAATAAGGCATATCCAGATTCCGAGCTATCCCATGAGTGCTGGAAGTGATAGCAGTATTGTCTGGTGCTCTGTCGACAATCGCCGTTGCCACTTCTTAGATTGTATCCTGTGATATGGGTTTTCGTCCTCTGCCTGACAACATTTAGAGAACCTGTTTTCTCAAACTTAACTTTTAATGAAATTGCTTCTAACAGTAGCACATTACCTTTTAAAGCCGAACAAGCTGGCACTGGGCCAAAAGATGTAACGTGAAATTTGAATTAAGAACTTTTTCTTCTGCTGTTGCTTTCTTTGGGGCTCTGTAAGTGAAATTGCAGATAAAGAAACTTTAGCAGTGTTTATGTAAACTTTTAGCTTTTTATAAACTGTTACCATTTTGATCTTGGATTAAATTGCTAAATTCGTTAAATAAATGGTAATTTTATTTCAGTATTGATTCTTAATTTTTTGAAACTCTCTTTTTCGAATACACAGCGCCACATATTCCCCTGGCGGTGGCTTTTGGAACTATTTTTTTTGCTGCGGAATCCTTCGTCCTCCATCTTGTTTAATCTTCCTACAAAGTTTGGCACCATTCTGGCAATTAGATCGCGCTACAGAACACTCTGAGTACTGTCAGTTTAATTATGGCCACCTTGTATATATATATATATATTTAAATTAATAGCATTGCATCATTCAAAATTTTATATCATTTTCAAGACCCATATCAAAAATTGTTTGAGCTATTAGGTGAAGTGCTGCATCAAGCTTTTAACAGTAAGATTATATAAGTTTTGTGAATATTAACTCATTGTAAATTTATTGATAACTGGATTAGAGAAATTAAATATTAGCTGAGCATTATTAACTTTGTATTTAAAGTTTAGTAGAAAGTATTTCATTAAGTATAATTGCTGTATAATGAAGAATATCATAAAGTGTCACAAATGTGATGAATATTGATGAACGTTGATGCTTATTGAATATATTAAAATATAAATTAAGATTTTTCTTTTATATACTGAAAATATTTTTTCTAATTACTAACTAGTTATAATCTATATTATATTGTGCTTCAAGATCATAGATTTCATTCTTTATTATAAAATTATCAACATATTTTTTTTCTCCCCCCCCCCCTCCCCCCTCTAAAGGATCTGTTTTTATTGTTGAGAAATTTAAACCAGGCAAAATATTTTTATATTTATCATATTTAATTAAATCTGAATAAACAGTATAGGGTTATATATTATTGCTGTTGAAATATTGCACAAGATTTATTTATTTTTGTTGCACTTATATGGAGTGCCATTGGCACCACTATCTGTACATTTCCAGAAAATCTGTGGTAGATTTTTGCAACACATGCAAGAAAAATTTACCATGCAGATAAATGCTGGGAAATAACGGTACAAATCAACTATAAAAATTATTGTCAGTGGTAACTCTGTTTATACAGCAAAAGAAGGATAACATTGGCATACTTATTTCAATATTTATTTTTATACAGATTTGCATTATTGAGAAATTGGTTAATTTATTCTTCTGTATGTAATTAAAAATAAGATTCTAATGTTAGTATTGGCAGTTTTGTTTCTAAAACTACTGCAACCAAACAGTGAAGCTATCAAAATATCAGAAAATGAGTCTTCTTTCTGAAATTAATACGATATTTATTAAATGAAATAAATGCTGTTTATCTGCAGTTTGTGTAAAATTGCAGCAACCAAACAACTATAGCTATCAAAAAGCGTACAGTTCTGCTCTTTTGAAATTGGTGCCACATTTACTGGGATACACATACCCCTAAACATTTTGTAAATGTAACAAGGAGAAGGAGACAAAAAAAGTTTTAAATTTTAAAATTTCTATTAAACTAGTTTCAAAGGTATTGTAGATATTTATGCGACTTGTTAAATTTTATATATAGTTTATGACAAAGATGTTTCTATTTAAATTCACTGTGAGTGCTGTTTGTTTTTTAAAAAATGGATTTTTTTTTTAGCATTGAACAAGTTACTGAAATTGTGAAACCTTCTTTGGCATTTGAGTTCAGACAAATATAAATAAATCTATAGCTACAACGAGGCTGAAATCTCTCAAAAAAACGAGATAACTAAAATTGTGATTTCCTTGATTTAAACTAAGACTTACCCGTAAACTTTATTATTATTATTATTATTATTATTTTTTTAAAGAAAAATTGCACTGAGCATATTTAAAAAATGCAGAAAACTATAATATTTGGAACAATTTAACATTCTTTGCAAGTCTTTTCTTCCAATAAAATATTTTTATTGCTGTAGAATAAGATAAAACTGTCAGTCTGTATTTTTCTTTTAAAGTATCCAGAATAATTTTTTTATTTAAAGAGGGAAAAAATTTTCTTTTTATTAATGTAGCTTATTAAATTTATAAGTAATTTTCAGTTTTTGATTACTCAATTAGTTTACTGCAAATGCTTATTCTTAGTCATGTTTCATGTGCTCATTTATATGTAAAAATTATTAAAAAGTATATTTAAAGGTTATGTATATGTATACCGTTTATATAACATATTACACATACTTTTGGTACAAAGAAATCGTCAAAATTTACAAGTCAATTACAATAAAACTCTTTCTGACTATTTTTCACTTGTTACAACACTTCTGGCAAGGAAAAAAAGGATTTATGAGCAACATAATGCACCTATCCACACAAGCCGTAGGACAAAACTCTGGTTCCAGAAGAAAAATATTAAAGTTTTGCAATAGCCACCCAAAAGTCCTGATCTAAGTTATATCAAGAACTTGTGGGGGGATCTAGCAAGACAAGTTTACCAAAGTTGAAGGTGGTTTTTCTCAGCTTCAGAACTCAGGTCTATGATTGAAAATTAATGGTACAAAACCAGTCCTGAACTATGCCAAAAATTAATAATTTCCATGAAAGATAGCATATTTGCAGTCATTAAAAACAATGGTGGATGCACAGCATATTAAATATTTGTTTCTTCATTACTGTATTGTTTTTTTTTCCCCCGTCTCTTAAAAGTTTTATGCAGGTGGAAATAGCTTGTATAACTATTTTATTTTTTTAATAAAATACTTACAGATAAATTTTGACTCTTTTATTTGCTTTTCAACTTTGATACATATTATAGTTAACTTTTTTTCATCTGATTTGAAATTTATCTAAAAAATTAAAAAAAAAATTTTTTGTCCTTAAAGTTTTCACACGCTGTATAGTATTTAGTGTGCTTTATTTTTATTGTACTTTCGCAGTTTTTATATAATGAAGGTTTCTTTGCAAAGAAGTGAGTGAATAAGAAAGAAATACACCACAAAATACAGTGCAGTAGACTCCATTAAGTCTGCTTAGCTTAAAACCAGAGATTGTGTGGATTTTAGAATTTTGCGGATTTCTGATCACTGTTTTGTTTACATTTTAAAACAGTAATTTGGATTTAATAATGCACTCGAAATTATGATTGCTTACAATAAAGTAAATAATTAATAATGCATAACAAAATTTGCTTAATAATGAGAATTTTTTCTTGACTTTGCAGTGAAACTCTCCTTATAAATATACACTAATTCGAATCAAAATCTTAAAATAACAAAATTTTATTTCATGTTTAGCCATACTTAATAATGAAAAAACTTGATTAATATATAAATGTATTTGGTAAAAAGATAGTGATCACCTCAACACAATCTTGAAAATTGAAAATTTTCAGAAATTTATATTTCTTTCATGAGAAAACATGAGTTCAAATCTTGAAAATTGAAAATTTTCAGAAATTTATATTTCTTTCATGAGAAAACATGAGTTCAATCATATTAACCAGAATTCCATATTAAAATGTGTACAGAATGATACAAAAAAATTAAAAAACTTAATTTTTTCCACCTACATTTTAACTGTAAGTTTCATTGTTTACATCTGAAATGATGTGGATTTTAGAGTTGCAGATTTGAGGGAGTCTACTGTATTTGTTTTGATCAATTTTGGGATTTTCAAACACCACCTGTTTTCATTCATTTAATGTAGGGGTGCACAACCTATGGCCCGCGTATCAATTTCGCTGATCGGACGCAAAAAATCGCGAATTTCACCGATCGGATGCATAGAAATCACGAAAATTTCCAAATTTCGCCGATCGGACGCGTAATAATTGCGAATTTCGACCATCGGGTTTGTAAAAATCGCAAATTTTGCTGATCGAGTGCGTATAAATCGTAAATTTCGCCGATCGCTTGTGTAAAAATCATGAATTTTGCCGATCGGGCCCGTAAAAATCGTAAATTTTGCCGATAGGGTGCGTATAAATCGTGAATTTTGCCGATCAGGTGCGTATAAATCGTAAATTTCGCTGATCGTATGCGTAAAAATCGCGAATTTTGCCGATCGGGTGCGTAAAAATCGCGTATTTTGTCGATTAAGCGCTTAAAAATTACGAATTTCGCCAATCAGACGTGTAAAAATCATGAATTTTGCCGTTCGGGAACATAAAAATCGCGAATTTTGACGATCAGGTCCGTAAAAATCGCGAATTTTGCCGCTCAGGCCCGTAAAAATTGCGAATTTTGCCGATCGGGCCCGTAAAAATTGCGAATTTTGCCGCTCAGGCCCGTAAAAATCTCGAATTTTGCCGATCAGGTGCGTATAAATGATAAATTTCGCCGATCATATGCGTACAAATCGCGAATTTTGCCGATCAGGTGCGTAAAAATCTTGAATTTTGCCGTTCGGGTAAGTAAAAATTGCGAATTTTGTCAATCAGGTGCGTATAAATCGTAAATTTTGCCGATCACCTGCGTAAAAATAGTGAATTTTGCCGATCGGGCCCGTAAAAATCGCAAATTTTGTTGATCGGATGCGTATAAATCATTACTTAGAATTTTTTTTCGGCACTGGCAATCTTTAAAGCTAAATTTACTCCCTCAAATAAAGTCAAGGAGTATTTTCACTCTTTGAAAATAATCTTAGCTTAGCTATAACTCTTGTATAAATACAAACGTAAACTGTTGATCTATCCTTGCCAACAGAACTGAATACGTTGACTGGGAAGGAAGGAACCTAGGAACTTTATCCCCCCCCCCCTGTAAACAAAATTCTACTGATGGTGGCCCTCGACAACCCAGTCATTTTTGTAAGTGGCCCTTCGCTTAAAAAGGTTGTGCACCCCTAATTTAATGCAACTTTTGTATTGTATTTTAGCTTTAGCCATTTTAAATAATAGATTTATTTTTTCTGTTTTTTATAATATTATTGAGTTCTATTTACTTCTCAGGATATTATGTCTGAAAGGTGAAAATAACTAAAATATTAGTTACATTAATTACCTGAATAATTATTTCTGCTGCAATAGTAGACTAAAGATTATTCTTTAATCTTATATATTCCTATTCATAATAATTTTTCATTTTATGCCAATTTAGGCTATATCAAGGTTTTGTTATTCCTTATTCATTGTGGAATCGTAGTCTCAGTTTTCTTATTGAACTATCTTCTCATATCTTTTTCTCCTTTTTTACAAGGGGAATTCTTTTACTTGATTGTTTTTATGGTTATTGTATTTGTAAAGTGTGCAGATTATTTACCTGCTTACTTCAGCTTAAATTTTGAAAATAAATTATTTATTTCTGTTTATTATTCTGTCATTTATAGGTGTGTATGGTGATGTGCAAAGAGTGAAAATTCTTTTTAACAAGAAAGACAATGCTCTTATTCAGATGGCAGAACCACAACAGGCTCAGCTTGGTATGTTGTTTGTGCTGCTTTAAATTTAACTGATAGTTGTCTTTAAAGAAATTATTTTACATATTTTGTATGTTATATAATCAGGCATTTTTTTCCCTTTTGATTCATTATGTGTTATCAAATTTTAAATTTTCTGTTAAAAATGAATTTATTTCTGAATTGATGAATTTCTTCTAATATTAATTTAATCTCAAATATATAAAATTTTGTAATACTAGTTTAAATTTTCATACTCCTCTTCATCTTTACTTTTGATGAAAAGTTTATCTCCAGAATTTACATTTACTGTATTGGATTTTTTATATTGCACCAATGAATACTACTTTTGCTTTCTTTCTATGTATATATTTATACATATATATATTTTTTCAGTTTTCTTATTTGTTAATTTGATAATAACTGTAATATTTTTTAGAATAAAATCTGTTATAAATGTTTTCTGTTATTTTTTGTTGAATATTTTTCTCGAAATGTGATATTAACCAGGACGGTTCATGCATGGAAAAATATGTTATTAAGTTAAGTCGAGTTATAATACATTTTCCTTTAGTTATATTATAGTCTCCTAAGAATAACTATCCGATTAATTTCATAAAATTTTACATTCCCTTCTGCTCTCTCTCTATTTAACCGAGGATAAATAAAGAGCTTCCTGTCTGTTTTTTATATGATTTACATTTTCTAAATTTTATTCCAGCTTTGACACATTTGGATAAAATAAAAGTTTATGGAAAACCTATTCGGGTTGCTCCATCTCGTCATCAGGTTGTTCAAATGCCAAAAGATGGACAACCAGTAAGTATAATTTTTTCTCTTGCATGTAAAAATGTAAAAGAGTTTGGTAGCTGCTTTTGTATTTTTCCTGTTCTAATGCATTTGGATTTATTTTATTCCTGTACCTGGTACCTAAATTTTTATATTTCCATTTAGGATGCTGGTTTGACCAAAGATTATGGTAATTCTCCTTTGCACAGATTCAAGAAACCAGGTTCCAAGAATTATCAAAATATCTATGCTCCATCTGCTACTTTGCATTTGTCTAACATTCCGTATGTACTTACTTCTAATGTTGATTTATAAATTTAAAAATAGATTAGAGAATTAAGTTCTCTTCCATACTCTTTTTATCCTGCTTCTATATGCTTATTTATTTTATTTTACTGAGTCAAAACCTAAAGAAGTATATTTTTATATATATTGTGGATCATTAGGTGGATTCTATAGTCTAAAATATCATTAGTTTAGACAAAAAAAAGTATGAGATTCATTTTGACACTGCAGACGACACAACATATCAAATAATCAATTGTATATATTAAACAAGCAAGCAATTTTCTTGATTACAGAAGATAACGAAAACGGCTGGAACGATTTTCTTGACACTTGCCTCCTATACTAAACTGAGCATGAGCAAACAATGTAGCTAAGTTCTGAACTCAAGTTCTGAAAATTTATTTTGACAGGTTAAAACAAACTGAGCACTGAAAATGCTGCTTGGTATAAATAATAATTTAAAAAAAAGCTCAAATGATTTACACAACCACGCACCTTTAATACTAAATTGAGCATGCGAAAACGATCTAGCCAGTTCCCAAATTTTTGGAAGTTTGTTATGACAGGTTAAAATAAACTCAGCACTGAAAATGCTGCTATATATCGAAAACTGCTTGTACAGTTTTCACACAACTTGACTCTCCTTATTCTAATTAGAGTACAAAAAAACTAGCTAGGTTGCTAATTTGGGAAAATTGTTTTTATTTAGTTAAAACAAACTCAGTATTCAAAATGATGGTATAAATTGAAAATAGTTCTGCTGATTTTCATGAAATAAGTCTTATTTGAATACAAGAAAATGACCTAACTAGGTCTAGACTTCATTTTAAAGTTCTTGAGCAATTTTCGAAATCAATCTTCAATAATCTAAATTTTAGTCCCCCCTCCCCCCTCAAAAACTTTTTTGTTTCTCTTCCTTTCCCCCTCTAACACACAAATTTTAAAGTATTTAAAATTCTTTCTCTTTCCTTGTTCAAATTGTTACTTTTCCTAAACAATAAATAAATCATTCTTTTTATAATTACCCCCTGAAATGGCTAATTCTTGGTATGCTCCCTCCCCCAGCATACAAAGTTAAAAATATTTTCCAACAAAAAATAATCATTCTAAATTTTCAAATGGGAATTTCTAAATATGAAGGCGAGGAAAGGAGGGCAAAGTATTTCAACTTTTTCTGTAGTATGGCCTTTATCATTCTTGTTTGACTTCAGGGACTTCATGCAGAAATGTTTTGCTGTTAATAAAGTTTGTCGCAAAAAGCATAGTAATTTTCTGCTACAGGGGTGGTAAGAATGATTATTGGTCAACATTGGAAAAAGCATATCAATAATGAGGAAACAAATGCAAAAAATTACAGGAGTAAGGTAAGATATTTTCTTTTGAGCAAAAATGAAGTTACCAAAGCAGAATGTTTTAAGACTTTGATAGAGCATAATTTACCTTTGAGATGCATAGGTCATATTGGATCACTGTTGTGAAAAATATTTCCGAACCGTGAAATTGCCAGAAATTATAGTGGCGCTCGTATTAAAACAAGTGCAATTATTTTAGAAATGGCATTCAGTAGTCAGATTGGATGAATAGCAACTTTGCAAAATTGTCCGTTTTTGTTTAACTACAGATGGTGGTAGCAATGGCTCAGGAAGTCAGCTGTATCAGATTGTCGTAACATATTTTAACTTGTAATAATGGACAGATTTAAACAGATTAATTTACTAGCAATTTCTGCATTGAAAGAAGACTCAACTGCTTTGAACATTTTCAATCTTATATTCAACAAACTGAATCAGTTCAATGTAACAATATTAAACTGCATTCATTGCATTATTATTTGATAATGCTGCAGGTATGAAAAATTTTATGTTCAATTTTTTAATAATTCAAAGTCTATAATTTCTCATGTTAACTTCTTAGTTAAATGTGAGAATGCTGTAAATTAAGTTCTGATAAATATTTTCACTTTATTTGAAATGTTTTTATTATTATTATTATCTTGAAATCTTTAGGTATTGTGCAATGTATTTCATTTATAATATGTAAATGTAAGTTATTTTTGGACTTTAATTTTTCTTATATGTATTTTTTAATTATTATATTTTAGTTGTTGAACGAATCATTAATGTTTTACATTTTAAAATGAATGATAAAGAAACTTTTTGTTCTTATGTAAACTCATTTAAAACCTCTCTTTAAATTATGAAGAATCACCTGTTTTCTCTTTTGCTAAGGTTGGCAGTTCTTAATTCAGTTATCTCTGTTTTAAAATGCTCATTTAAATTTTAATCATTGATTATGTTTCATTATTTTTTTTTCTCATTCACACTCACAATGCTATGAAACTGTTTTACTACATACAACTAAAAATAATTTCTAAAAATGTTCTTAAAATGAGGTGAAAAATTTTGGGTTGTCTCTTAGAAAAAGAGAGAACTGTGTGAGATGATAACCCAATTTGTTGAGGAGACATTCCCCCCCCCCTCTCCAACTTTGAAAATTTTGAATTTTGAGCAAGTGCTGTTTTTCAAAGAACTCTTCAATAATCCGTTTTATTTTGATAATGTATTTTTCACTCAGGATTTTTTTCTTTTTTTAACAGGCCTAGTGTGACTGAAGAACAAATTAAAGAAGCTTTCAGCCAAACTGGAGGAACTGTTGTTGCATTTAAATTCTTTCCGTAAGTATAAAGTCTTAAGAGTATCTACTTATCCTTTTTTTCTTTTTATAGTTTTTCTATGCATTATGTTATGCTAATTTATTCAGGTTGTATTTATGAAAATCTTCAGATTAGAGATTGTTTGCTTATTATTTTTTATAAAATTCTTTTTGTGTGTGCTTTTTTAATAATTTTTTTGCAGTTTTTCTGTAGAAATTTTTCTACTAACTTTGTGAAATGAAATGGCAGAAACTGATGCCAACTCTACCAATTTTGAGAGGAAAATTCTTGATTTTAAACCTGACTCCTACCTACATACTTATTTTTTTTATATATATATGTTGCATCTTAAGGTTTGTGGTAGTGAAAGAACTCGTGCCGGTAGGCAGCTAAAAACGTAAACAACATTTATTCAGATCTGAACAACCTCGTTACATCGCGGCTAGTGCAAGACTGGCGACCGACCGACGATCTGCCGATCACATAAGCGCTTCACAGTGGCGCCATCTGTTGTGGACAAGATCGAGTATTACACTCATAACATTTCTCCCTTTCTTAAAGAACATACAAAATGTCTTTTACATAGAGATAGTTCAAAGCAAAACAGTCTATCACAGAAAACAGTTCAACACTAACGAACCGTTTGTCAGGTTCAAGGCAAAACAGTCTAAAACTGTAGACGTGCTGGTTTCACTTTAATACGTCCTGAAAGCCTAAGCAATGGAGTACTTATACCAGGGGTGAACACTTGTGGTGATAGAACTGGGGGTTTTGCAGGTGACCTTGTTCACTATATTTGGAGAACTTACATCTAAGGGGAGTACAGGGGGTTTGGGGGTGCTTGTGGGAACCTGCAGATCAGCAGATTCTGTTTGTGAAGCTGTAGGAGCTGGTAAGTCAGGTGGAGTACGAACATCCTCAGGCAGATCTTCCTGCCTGAGCCTTAGCTGGTCGATGTGACGTATCCAATTTCCCAAAGGGGTTGAGACTTCCCACATAACTTTTCCCATGGGACATAAAACATTGCCTGCAACCCAGGGTGGCCCACGACAGGGGTGGCCACGAAAATATATCTTCTTCCAAAGATAATTCATCTTTTACTTTGAGGAAGGGATACAAATTATGCTCTATTTTCTCAGGTAAACCTTTCAAGATGTAAGATTTTAGCTTCCTTAGGTCAGGACATTTGTCGATTTCAGTGGCAATCAGATGCCTTGTCACAGGAGTGTCGTCCAGCTGAGTTAATAACAGCACCGACTCTGTTGGAACTGGTGGATCAGCATACTTGGTATTCAGGGGCAGTCTACTGCAAGCATCTGCATTAGCCTGCAAACTCCCCTTTCTGTACTTGATCGTGTACGAATATGCTGCAAGGGTCAGAGCCCAACGCTGGATTCGCGCAGCAGCTACCACTAGTACCGGCTTGTCTGCAGAAAGAAAGTTCACTAAGGGACGATGATCAGTGAGTAATGTGAATGTTCGTCCCAACAGATATTTGCAAAATTTGGTAACACCAAAAACCAAAGATAATGCCTCTTTCTCTATATGGCTGTAGTTTTTCTCAGCTTCGGTTAAGGAACGGGAAGCGAAAGCTATTGGACGATCGCCATCGTCAGTTTCGTGGGATAAAACGGCTCCAAGCCCATAAGGACTCGCATTACAGGCCAACACAACCTCTTTCCCGTTATCAAAGTGTATCAGCAGCGATGAGTTCTGTAGTACCTCTTTCACTTTCGAAAATGCTTCTCTCTGCTGTGTCTCCCATCTCCATTTAGATTTGGCTTTCAACAACTCATATAATGGAGCTAACAGGGTGGCCATGTTTGGTAAAAACTTACCATAATATGTAATCAGTCCAATGAAGGAACATAGCTCATCAACATTATTGGGATCACGTGCTTTGACCACAGCATCCACTTTAGACTCCAGTGGATGAAGTCCTTCCCTGTCAATCCGATGACCGAGGTATTCGACCGAAGACTTAAAAAAATTCACATTTATCAGAGTTCAGCTTCATTCCAGCTTCCTGTAAGCGTGTTAGAACAGCCGTCAAGTTCTGTAGATGTTCAGCTTCATCCTTTCCAAAAACCAGAACGTCATCAAGATAGCAAGTAGCCTTCAGGCCATGTAGAATTTTGTCAAATTTCTCTGGAACATAGCTGGAGCTGAGGCTACTCCGAACGGTACTCTAGTGTAGCGGAAAAGTCCTTTATGGGTATTAACCAAGACTAGATCTTTGGACTCTTCGTCTAGCTGCAACTGGCAGTAGGCATCACGAAGGTCCAGTTTAGAGAAAACAACGCTGCCAGAAAGCTGGGCAAATAAATCTTCGATGTTCGGCAGTGGATATTGTTCCAATTCAGTCACCTTGTTGGTTGTTAATTTAAAGTCTCCGCATATTCTGATGCGTCTGTCACGCTTCAACACAGGCACAATTGGCACTGCAGACTCAGCGGTCTTCACTGGCTCAAGAATGCCTTCTTTAACGAGGCGAACTAACTCCTGATCAACCTTGTCTAAAAGAGCATAAGGGATTGGACGTGCCTTGAAAAATTTAGGTGTTGCAGAATATTTCTTTATCAAATGCACTTTGACGTCTTTCACAATACCTAATTCTGGTGTAAATAAATCTTTGAATCTTTCTAAAAGGTTATGTAACATCAATTCAGGAGTTGGCACATTGTTTGTGGCATAAGACTGGTTCTGGTTTTTAAAAATATTCATCAACTGCAATGGATAAATGCAGTTGCGGCCTGCTAAATTAATGTTTCCTTGCCCAACAATCATCAAAGGTAATAAGCAAGACTTAGATTCATAGGACACATTAACGTGTGTCATTCCTATCACTTCAATAGGATGCTCTGTATAAGAATTTAACTTAATTGCAGTTGGCTTCGAAGGAGGAAAATATTCTTCTACATTATTAAATATACTTAATGGCATTAAGGAAAAAGGGGAACCTGAATCCACTTCAAAAACAAATGGCTTGCCCTGGAGTAAGCATTCAACTTTAGCAGGTGGCAAGGCTTCTCCCATCCCTGATATGTTGAATAGCGTGTAGACTGGTGGCACCTTATTTTCTGCTTCCTCCACCTGCAAATTATGCACCCGAGCTCCCTGGTTTCTCTTCTTAGACCGGCACACTCTAGCGATGTGCCCGGTTTTTTTACAAGCACGGTAAGTAGTATCTCTAAAACGGCATTCGTTCGCCACGTGACTACCTCCACATCGATTGAATTTTTCAGCATTCTGGCTTGTCACATAAGGATCTGGTCTTTTCTCTGCATTACTATTCCTGGATTGAATTCTGTTTACCTCAGAGCCGAAATCTGTCATACACAGATTTATTGTGTCCCTGGCTGCCGTCTCCATCGTCACCGCGATCTCTGTGGCCGTCGTTAGGGTTAGACTGCTTTCCGCCAGTAGTTTCTGCTGGATTCCTTTATCTTGAATCCCGCAAACGATTCGATCCCGTAACATTTCATCGAGCGATGCGCCATAATTGCAATGCTTTGCCAAGCTACGTAGTTCTGCAATGAAATTAGCGACTGATTCGCCGACGTGTCGAACTCTGCTATTAAATTTGTACCTTTCTACAATCACAGAAGGTACCGGGTCGAAGTGCGAATTTAGCACCAGAATTATTTCTTGAAGCGTCTTTGTAGTCGGCGCCGCTGGTGACAGGAGATTGTGGATCAAAGCATACGTAGTTGGGCCGACGATCGTCAGGAAAATAGCTCTTTTGCGATCATCATTCACAATCCCATTTGCGATGAAAAACTGTTCAATCTGTTCGGTATACAAAGTCCATGATTCAGTAGTAGAATTGAACTCTTTAATTTGGCCAAGAGCCCATCTTAAGCTATTTTCTACAGCTTACTGCAAGGAGCACGAGCACACACGCACTGGCACTTTAGGCTTTGTTCGCCGAGCGCTACCAGCAACTGGTAACTCTGCAACTGCGTGTTAGGCTTAGCGCGGCGTGGCTTAAGATCGGCTGTGGAGATTCGCCGAAAAAAAAGAAAAAAACTTCTTCTAACATCACCATCCCTTTCTCGTCGTCGACTGTTGCATCTTAAGGTTTGTGGTAGTGTAAGAACTCATGCCGGTAGGCAGCTAAAAACATAAACAACATTTATTCAGATCTGAACAACCTCGTTACATCGCGGCTAGTGCAAGACTGGCGACCGACCGACGATCTGCCGATCACATAAGCGCACCGCAGTGGCGCCATCTGTTGTGGACAAGATCGAGTATTACACTCATAACAATATGTGTGTGTGTGGTGACAGGAAACAGACTCTGTACCGCAAAGCTTAGCAAATTCTTTAGTGAGGCTCTTGATGATAAACCTCAACTACCGAACAGTAGATTTTGATGAGCTAAGTAATTTTTACTGTGAGAACGAGCCGAAGCAGTCGAGATTCAGACGTGAGTCAGACGGACTAAGAGATGCTGCGAAATCTTCGGCCAGCTAGATGAGCTAAAAAATCTCATCAATATCAAATGAAAACAAGAAAAGCCAACAGACGATTGGCCATGTTGTTAAAATTACCTTCAAACTGTAAATATCTGTGCTGTTCCATATATGTCCAAGAATGTTAAAATTTGTAAGATTTCGTTAATAATCTGCCTGGATTTATTAATACTCACTAGACACTGACCAATTATCACTACATATATAATATATATATATATATATATATATATATATATATTCGAGAATCTGCCTTCGACAATTGTTTTGTGACTTGCTATATGGGAGCACCGCAGCTGACTAGTTTGCAAGGCTGTAGCTACTTTTTCTTAAACTATTTCAGCATACTTTTCACCCCTTCTAATTTCGTTTTGGAGAGAGCTATAGAGTTTTCCTTTTTTACATCAAACTGAATTAGGTTCCATGATGTCATGTTTCTGTATTTAATAGTTTTTGAAATATGGAAATCCGAAAAAGGACTTTTTGTCTCTGACTGACTGGTGATCATAAAAAAACTAAGATACTTCTAATAATTGTAGAATCATAAAATTTGCCAAGTAGTTTTTCTAGCACAATTAATCAGAAAAATCTGAAAACAGAATTTCTGTCTTTCAAACAGGGTGTACTGATTTGGCTATATACAGTTCCGTGACACATTCAATCAATTGGCTAATTAAACTAATTACATTGTTGAAACCATATATGTTTTTTGTTGTGTGATAAATATGTAAATAATAATGGTTTCATAGACTATCATTTACTCACTCATATTTGATGCCAACGGTTGATCACCAAAGCCCGATTACAGAAGCTTGAGTTTTGAGGGTGTTACATCATTTCAAGCTGAATGAAATTTTTGTGTTTTTCCAAAAATGTTGATAAAGCAAATCTTTATGTTTATCTGTCCATATTTCTATTTTTCATTTAGTTAATTTTTAGTGTGAGTAGAATCTATTAATATTTTTCAACATATCTGGTTAATTAAATGGGATACTGTACGAATGATAATAAAGTGTCAATAGTTTACTGCACAAGACCTCTTCTATTGTTATTATATTGGACTGCTGTTATACTTGCAGTTACTATATTGAAAGTGATTTCTGTTAATCCCAAATTTCATCAATCACTCTGAAAATAATTACGAATTTCGTCAAATGCTTGTCAAAAAAAAAAAGAAATTTCATTTATATATTTCAACAAAAACTGTAATTTCATCTCTCTCAATAAAAAAAACACTAATTTCCTTTATTGACAATTATAAAAATTGAGAACTTCGTCAGTCGTATGTGTAAAATAAACGTGTATTTACTCAACTGCTCATGGGAAAAAATATTGCGAATTTCATCAATCACGAATGGGAAAAGTATCGTAAATTTCGTCAAATTATCTCAGGAAAAAAAATTTGTCAATTGATCCTTGAAGGATTTCACAAAATTCGTCAATCAATCCTTGAAGGATTTCACAAAATTCGTCAATCAATCCTTGAAAAGTATCACAAAATTCGTGAATCGATCATTGATAAAATTCTCAAGTTTCATCAATCAGTCGTAAAAAATTGTGAAATTCGTCCATTGGTACTTGAAAAAAAAATTATGATGAAATTCATCAATCGATCGTTGATAAGTCTCAAATTTCATCAATCAATCACAGTAAATAATTGTTAATTTTGTCAATCAATCTTTGAAAAAAATTGTAAAATTTGTCAATCGATTGTTGATTAAAATCTACATCAATCAGTTGTGGTAAATAATTGTGAAATTCGTCCATCGGTCCTTGAAAAAAATCGCAAAATTTGTCAATTGATCGTTGATAAAAATCGTGAATTTCATCAATCAAGTCACAGTAAAAAATGGTGAATTTCAGCAATCATCAATATATATCACTAATATTAAGCACGGTAAACGTCTGTGTGTGTGTGTGTGTGTGTCTGTGCACTCCGCCTTTGTACCCGCAAAGGCTCCTGGACTAATCGACGCACCGACGGCGGACGCGTACCGAAAAATTCGCAAAAAAGGCGCGACGCTCAAGTTTCGATCGGGTCGGGCCTCCGACCCGGACACGGGGCGTTATTAATGAGCGAAAGTGTTTTAATTACCGACCGAAACCGAACTGGAAAAAGAATCGAAAAAAATTTCCGTTTTGATAATCGCAGACATCCAAATCGTCGCTTTTTAACGCATCATCGAATTAAAAAAAATGTACCGGAGGTATCGATCCGAAAATCTAGGTACGCACGCGGCCGATTTTTGTCGTTCCAAAACGTCAAATTTTTTGAAATTCGGACCGTAACTTTTCTTTATTTCGGCCAAAAACTGACCAGACATCCAACATCGACCCCAGACTTGAAAAAAGGCTGCCGTAAAGAAAGCAGTGTCGACAGATACGAGATCAAATCGCCCCACTCCTTTTTGAAACAAGTGGAAATAATGACTCTACATTCGCGAAAATTTGCTAACACGTGTATAAAAAAACCGCGAATTCAACAAAAAAAAATTCGTAAAAATCGACCAGTAATTTTTGAAGATATCAATTAAAACTCATTAATGACACGGCAAATGAATTTATTTCTATTCCGGAGAGACAGCTTCTTTTTTATTTCAACATTCAACGCAGACGAATCGTCTGTGGATAAGTCATTTCTGAAAGAGATAAAATAGTCACGTGACTTTCAACTGCGTTCTTTCAGAGGGGGGGGGATTTCCGAATATAAGGGGCGCATTAATTCTAAACTTTGACAGCGCGACTCAAAATGGATTCTGCTTTCAGAATATCTAAAAATTATTCTCATATCTTCATTAGGAGCCAATATATTATTTTATTGTGTAATTAATCATCGTTATTTGTATAATTAAAGCAAAAGAAAGATTTCTTTTACAGTGCCGGCTAGATATTACGATTTTAAGAAGTAGGCCGCGTCTAAAAACTGCCATAACGAGTATCTTAAGTTTTTGTTTTAGAGTGGCAACCAGATATTATGATAGGGAAAAGCGGGCTTCGCCCGTTATCGATTTTTTTTTCCGTTTTAAGTTTTCCTACAGGTCCCTGTCTTTGAACAAGAAGTCTGGTAGTCTAAATAAGTTGTTTGACATCAGATTTTTTTTTCAGGCAGTCTAATTCAGTTGTTTAAGGAAAAGCAGTGTCCTCTCCCCCCCCCCTTCAAGTTTTTTTATCTTAACTGTGGGGTTCTAGAGGTTCGTTCAGTTTGAAGTTTATCTTATTCGAGGTTTACTTTTCTATTTGCGCCACCTGGTGGCGGAAGGTGGAACTAACGTATACTGCAGCGCGTGCGCAGCACGACTGCTATACGGTGCCGCAGGCAGCGGGGACCGAAATCACCCACTCGTGGACAGCCACCCGTGAGGTATATGAACAATAAGTCCACGAGGGGAAAAATAAACGCTACCCGGCACCGATAGCACCCATCCGTTCCAACCCCCACCGCAGGAGGCGCCTGTTTATTAGATTTGAAACAATGAATATAATTACATAACAATAATAAAATATAAAAGGTAAAAAATAACAATTTTTTGCAAATTGAAAGTTAAATATAAAATATTTTCGAAGTACTATAAGTTCATAATGTCCTAAATTTATGGTATTTTAGTTCAGAAAGTCAATGGTCAGTTCAGTCAATTTTTTTTAAAAAATTCTTTCGTAATGAAAGAGAAATTTTTATTGAGAATATTATAATTCTCTTTTAACTTTTGAGAGTTTGAAGGATTGAAAATGATATTACGAAGGTTATATCTGAGAGTTTCGTTCTTATCAAAAGGGAAGTGATGGATCATAAGAGGGCAGCATCCGAATATGTAGTGAACTGCATCTCCTTCTGCTTTATCGCATGGACATCTAGGTGAGGCTCTTTTTCTTATTTTATGTAAGTATTGTGGGAAACTGCCATGGTTACTCAGATAATACGGCAGTGTTGGCTGTTTGCAGAGATAATTTGGATCGACTTCATTTATAAAATTTTATAGGTATCTCTGCCCTTATTACATGAGTCCCAAATGGCTTGCCAGTCAGAGATGGTTTTCTTTTTAAAATACAATTTTGCTATTGAAATGGGGAACAACAGATCTTTTCTTGATTGATATTGGTCTTGTAAGATGGCTTGCTTTGCTAGGAGATCAGCTCTTTCGTTGCCAGTATCACCCACATGAGATTTAGTCCATGTTATTATAATGGATTTATCAGGAATTTGAAGTAATTGATTGTAAATGTTTTTGATAATGTAGTTTCTAGGAAAAGCAACTTTTAATACTTCCATAGAAGAGTAACTATCTGTAATAATTAGTAGTTTATTGTGAGCCGGAGGTTCGTTCAGTGACAGGTTTATACTATTCTATGTGCAATTTAAGGGATTATCCGGTGCGTGCTTAGCACGACCGGTATACGGTGCCGAAGGCAGCGGGGACCAGGGTCGGAGATTAGTTCAGTTAGAGGTTTATACTATTCGATGTGCAAATTAAGGGATTATGCAAATTATGGGATTATCCGGTGCGTGCGTAGCACGACCGGTGTACGGTGCCGAAGGCAGTGGGGACCCAGGTCGCAGGTTCGTTCGGTTCGAGGGGGGTGCGAGCCGGAGAATACAAAAGTTTCGACCGGTATACGGTGCCGAAGGCAGCGGGGACCAGGGTCGGAGATTAGTTCAGTTAGAGGTTTATACTATTCGATGTACAAATTAAGGGATTATGCAAATTATGGGATTATCCGGTGCGTCCGTAGCACGACCGGTGTACGGTGCCGAAGGCAGCGGGGACCCGGGTCGGAGGTTCGTTCGGTTCGAGGGGGATGCGAGCCGGAGAATACAAAAGTTTCGACCGGTATACGGTGCCGAAGGCAGCGGGGACCAGGGTCGGAGATTAGTTCAGTTAGAGGTTTATACTATTCGATGTACAAATTAAGGGATTATGCAAATTATGGGATTATCCGGTGCGTGCGTAGCACGACCGGTGTATGGTGCCGAAGGCAGCGGGGACCCGGGTCGGAGGTTCGTTCGGTTCGAGGGGGATGCGAGCCGGAGAATACAAAAGTTTCGAGGCACCGATGTAAATTAGGGGCCCGCTGGCGGGCGAAGCCAGCTAGTTTTTAATAATTATTGATGATTATAATTAAGTTGAATGAATTGTTGTAATACATTTTGTTTTTTATGAATGATAAAACACCTTTTTATTCTTGTGTAAGCTCGTTTTTCTCCTGTTAAACTATGAAGAATCTCATGTTTTTTTCTTTTGCTAAGATTGGCAGCTCTGGTATCATATCATTTTCAAAAGAAAATCCTCTAGAATGCATTATCTGCCAAGCAGCAGGAAGTCATTTTCAATGAAAGATTTCAGATGTTGGACTTTTAACTTGGGCAAACTTCAGATCAGATATCAGTACATGGCCAAAACATTAAGGAGAACTTGGCTTTTTTTTTTTTTAACAACTTTTTACTGTGGGAATTTGAATCTTTCTCTATTCACTGCATGAATACTGTCATTTATGTTATATTTTACCAAATGTAGCAATGCAGTATTTCATATATATCAGTTTTATTTTATAGTTTTTTTTTTCTATGTTAAATGGGTGGTAAAAATCTCACTTAGTTTTCACTTTGAATTTTGATTTGTGGAGAACAAATTTTCAATGCCAAGTTTTTATTCTGTTTTCTTAATAAAATATTATTAAATAAAGATATTTTCTTTTTTTTAAGCCGTTACATATATTTATCTTTTTCTGAATGCTTTCTGTTTTCATCCCTGTTATAGTAAAATATTATTTTTCAATGTATTGCCCTGTATTTTTTCTTAATTTAAGAGTACATTTTTTTTTTGTTTTATCCCAATAGAAAAGACAGAAAAATGGCTTTAATTCAAATGGAGAATGTTGACGAAGCTGTCATTGCCCTAATAGTAAGTGCCTTTATTTTACTATTATTGTTACAGTCTTAAACTGACAATAGGGAGGGAAAAATGGAGAGAGCATGCAAAAAATTAATATAGATTTTAGATTAAAGTTTAGGAGTTTGTCAAAGAAATGCTATTAAGAGATAAAGAATCAGGCATTTTCTTATTTCAAATTATGAAGCATTTTCTTTATTCACTCATTTCAAAATGAATCACTAGAGAAATTAAAACAGCTAATGAATACCTTATATTTATTTTTTGTATTCCTACTATTAAACGAAAAATATTGTTGCTTTATGCTGTTTCAGTTAGTGCAGTAAATTTTTTTCAGAAGCTCCTTCTTCACACTTCTATGCAAAGTTTCGCCAAAGCATCATTTTTCTTTCTTTAAATTATTAATTACTTTCTAGTTGCTTTTAATAATGATAAATGCTGAATCTAAGGGTTGTAACGAGCGGTTATTTTTAATGAATGGGTAACATGTCATTCATTCGTAAAATATAAAACTATATTTTAGTCTATTAAAAATAATAAAAAATGGCTTGATTTTATTTACAACAATTTTAAAATAAATGAGTTAAATCAACATTTCATCACTAGTTTCTAAACAAGTTCAGGATGATAATTTAAAATCTTAGAACTGATCAAAGTTCAATTAAATAAGCATGTTCAAAGTCTGAAGCTGCCTTTTACTTTCGTAAGTAAATGTTCTTTCTTGGTGCACAAGGGAAGTTCACTTTCTCAGCAAGTTAAATGTGTTAAGTCGATCAGAGGGATCTTTTATTAAGTAGAGAAGTTTCTTGTCATTCTTCCTGCTCATTTTCAAAGATTTTGCTGACTTATTCAGTATATGGAACAGGCTAACTTGCTCAACCTAAATTTCAATCGCTGCTCGCTCGAACTAAAGATTAAATTTCTAACAAATTACTAGGCATTATTCCTACTTCTAAGAGATAACAACTCTCCAAACATTTCTAGCTAGCTCATCAAAAGCTCTTTCCGAAACTCATTTTAGCTTTGTCATCCCATATCGTATCACCTCGCTTCTTCAGAGGAGACCCCTGGGACTTTTTCTCTTTTCCATTCTGGATTCGGGAGAGTGATGGGACTTCATTCTGCTACTCCTATTGGTTCGGTTGAAAGCTGGCTTGCTTTTTTTAGTTTTGATCATGGCATTTTTCTCAAGTTCTCGTTTTTGCATAGCTGAAAAAAAACTACAGAAATATCTGACCTCTTGCATTAGACATCCTTGAAACTTGAGATAAATTTTTCAGATATTTTGCGGGCGCCTCCCCCCCCCCCCCCCCCCCCCCCCCCCCCTTGAAAAAAAGTATTTCGACTGTGGAAAAATTTATCTGGGTTCACACAATTGTTAACATAGTTTTCTATATTCATTTCTTTATAGGAAATGTAATTGAGGTTCTCACAGGGGGATATTTATTTCAGATTTTGGAAATTATGAAATCGGGGAAAAATCAGGAAGGTTTATCAATCTCGAAAAATCGGGGAATTTCGTAAAAGTACTTGAAAATCAGGGAAATTTGTCTACATGCAAAAATATTTGTGTTTTCACACGAGACTGACTTGTTGACAAACATATGATAGTTAAGCCAATAAGTATGCAATTAAGAAAAGTAAAATTTGTATATATTTTTTAAAAGATGCACATGATGTGAGTTTTTGGTATTTAACACAAATTAAGGTGATCAGATGTCTTCATTTTCTGTGGACAGTGCTTATATTGAAGGCAATTTACCCATTTTTGAAAATTTATGATACATTAGCATAATCTGACCAGGTGGCCAGCTTAATCCAGTTAGCTGTCTCATCTTAGAATTGAACATTCTTCAGGAAATGAGGAAATTTTCTGCTCACCATATATTCATTGGCCACTATGTGAAGTTGTTAAATTAAATTTTGAGTTCAGATTTATGAAACTGTGAACCAATACTTATGAATATTGTGCAATTTTTGTTTTTATCTTGTTTTTCTCTCTCCCAAATTGGGTATTAGCAAGCTGGATAAGTGTGTTATACGAGGAAGCAGTGTATATTAAAAAATACCTTATGTGTATAGTTTGATAAAGATATTCAGGGAACTTTTTTTCGCAATTTCTGTTTACTAAGTTAGTATTGTCAAAGGTTCAGATTTCATTTGCAAAATACCACCTGAGGGAATCTTTGAGTTTTCAGTGTATGTAAAAAGAAGTCATCTTTTAAATAAGTTTTTGCTCAGACATTCTTTAAAAAGCAAAATTTAATTAAAAAATAGCTATGCATATGTCTTTAAAATAAGTTTTTTAATTGGTAATTATGTTTTTCTCATCAAATTATCTTTATAATAGTCATCACTGTGTTATTTAACAATATCATTTCTTTCTTAAAAAATCTAGGACACTGGACAGCATTAAAATCCAGTGAATTTGCATATGTTACATAAAATTATTGCTAGGATATAATAAAATTGTGTTCCTACATATTTATTAACAGTAATAGTATTTTTTGTAACACATTCTGAAATTGAAAAAAAAAATTGCAGTGAAAAAATTGAAAAAGTAAAAGTACCGGGTAAGACATCATTAATCTCTGATATTATATCCAAAAAAAAATTGAAATATTGAAATATGAACGAGAAATTTGAAAAAAATGTTCCCATTTGTTTAATGTTAATTAGTATTTTCACATTACTAACATAGGTTCTTAAAGGTTTATTGTATTTCTTACAGTAGCTGAATAAAAGTTTTATTTATACTCTTGTTGACCTTTTTGACAGTATCTCTCTTGTATGTTGTGTAACTTCTATTTTAACTATGTAGCCTTGTTTTTATAACTCATTTTGTTTCTACTTCCATAGAAAATGCACAATTACCAGCTCAGTGATTCAAGTCATCTCAGAGTGTCATTTTCAAAATCCACCATTTGAAACTTCAAGATGAACACCATTTAGTCTGTGATACATGGAAGCAAACATTTAACAGCAGTGTTTTTTCAGCATTGAAGAAAAGGACTTGTATATTTAATCATTATTATTTGAACTATGGCTCAAGCACTGGATATATTGTTTAAATCATTCCTATTTTTTATCATCTTAATTATTTTTTAAAAATCATTTATTTTGGAAGTGAATCATGTAACATATTTTAAATTTTTCTTACTGAGTTTTCTGAGATCTGTTGTAAAAAGTTTTTTTCAGAGATTTAAACCTATATGTTCACTGCAAGAGCCTCGAGGAAATAATAATAAAAAGCCAAAATGGTTTTATGAAAGACAGCACATTCAGCCTTAGGGTTTCATGTTACTGCATATACCAGGAGTATTGTATAACTCTGTTCTTTTTCTTTTCATTTTTATTGTTCAATTTTACTATTGTGTTCTTTTAGGGAAGTCTTTTGCTTCGTATCACAGACATAATTGAATCCGTGTGATTCATATCTTTACTTTGACGTATGAATCTTCATGATTTATGATGGGAAGGGGACATGTTATTTTTTGTTATCAACATTTGTCTTTTATATGAAATATTCTGTATTTTTGCAAACATTTATTGTCTTTCTGAGTATAGCACATTGGGGGTTGTACTAAAGAATTCCATGTTCGTAATCTATTTTTCATATGTGCTAAGAAAACCACAATCTCAAGTTAGTTTTCTGTGTATTTTCTCCTCTTTACCTTAGCCAACACATGTTTATTCCTTGAAGAATTCTAAATTTTATGTGCGCTTATACATACTGCTGAAGTATGGTAATTTTTCATTGTGGCACGCTGGCACATGCCTCATAGATGCTTTTCCCCTTCTATACTTTTACCTCCCCCAACTTGGTAAATTCTTTTGAATAATATTCTTGTTCATTTATATAAAGGCATCATATCAAGACTTTTTTGTTTTTGTGATGAAAGAATTTGTTAGAGAATTTCCAGATTGTTTGATAACCTGGTCAGCTGTTCCTCATTCTACACAAGTGATTTTTATATTGATATGAATTTTTTAACAAATTAAGTTCCTTATACATCAGGTAATCATGTGTGAATATAAAATCATATTTTTTTCTTGATCTAGACAGTGTTTCACAAGCAGTTTTATTCTTGCTATATATGATCATGCAAAAAAATGGAATGATTAATTGTTAATTTTCTTTAATTACATTTAGATTTAGTTATTTAAAAAATGAAAGTTTTAATCTCTTCAACAGGGTATTCTCACAGTTTCTTAGTGTATCAATGCTGTTACAGTGGAACTTTTATCTTAGCTTTATTCATTGGGACCATTTAGGAAATGCACTTGTTTAAACATAATTCATGTATTGATAATACCAGATTAAATTTAGTTTTCAAGAATTTTAAATCAATTAATTAATTAAATGCAGAATCATAGATAATTTAAGCATTGTTTGAAGTTGTATAAAGGTTTTAAAAGCATGTATTTTCCTTAAATTAAATTTTTACATATTTTTTGGTGAAGATATATTAGATGTTTTTATCCTGTCAATTAATACATTAAGGAAATAATTACTATGTTTTAATCTATATAAAATTCTAATAAGCAAAATAAAATCCTATTGTAATCAAATTAATGAAGTAAAAATATAAGAAATAATTTCATTTTGAATTGATGTAAAATTATTTAATTTCCATAGCTGCCAACCTTTCGATATTTTTCAAATCAAATAGACATATTTCAACCAAAAATTTTATTTAATGAATGAAAATATATACCTATTGCATAAAAAGAAGGTAACATCTTATTTAAAAGAAAAATTCTAGTTCAATGTAATGTATATCTGAATTTTAAATAAAATATGTAAGGTTAGCAGCTGTGAATTTCCATTTATTTTTTAAGGAACCACTGTGAATGGAATATGTATTCATACTTTTTTTATTTGGGGATTTCATGTTTTGATCTTTTATTTAAGAATTAATCAGTGAAGTTCCACTGTATGTTATTTTAAAATGTGATTTTACATCTCATTTGTTTCTGCTCCATTTCATGTTAGTTAGCACTAAATCATGTACATTGAAGCTAGCAGTGAACTTAATTTTTTTAATGATTGTTACATGTTACTATGTTTGTACATACAAAAAAATGTGCAGGTTTGATCCTCAAATCAACTTGTGTCAATTTTTCTAACAAAATTATTAAAAAATCATGACTTAAAATATTCAACCATTCTCATCTTGTTATGAAAATTGCAAAAGTTTTGTATTTGTAGAGTATATTTTTAAAATATTCAACAATTGTTATTGAATACTTTATTTTTCATCTGCAAAATAGATAAACAACATTCCATTTGCAGGTGCATATGCATTTTTTTCATTTCCAAAGTATATATATATATATATCATATTTTTCTGTATTTACATTTATAGCTTTAGGCCAGAAAAGGTTTGGGTGTGTATGTATGTGTGTGTACACATTTTATCAAATACTTTCATACAAACAGCTATGTGTATAAAAGTAAAATGGACCATATTAGCTTAGGAAATTTGATAGTTTTGTGTACAGCTTTTATCAGGAGGCATTGAAAATAATTTTGCCTCATCTGTTTTTATATTAATATCATTCATATGCGACTGGCTTTGTAGAAGTTAAAAAGAAAAAAAAAGCTAAAACACCAAATGGGGTTAAAAAAAAAAGTAAAACCTGCCAAAACAAGAAAAGTTAACAAAGACTGTTATACAGTTGAGTTTTCATTGCCTTTATATATTAAAAAGAGAAAAAGACCATACATATTAAATCTTTTAACTTGTTGTGCCTTGATGCATAGCTACCAGTGGAAGTTCTTAATTTTCCTCTACAATGAGCTTATGATATTCCAAACATTAGAAATGTAGAAAAGTATTTTTGCTCTCATTTCATTGGACTATTACTTTGCATGAAGTAAAATTTTAACCATTTCATGATTTCTCCAAATTACTGTCTGGTTCAGGGTTCCTTCATAAATTGTGTAGGGAGGGAAAAATGTTTTTTATTTGTCTTTTATTTTTGCAACATTAATGTATGTTATACAATAAAAATATAATGTATGTAAAAGAAGTTGAAATTTGTTTGCATGAATTAAATTGTTCCAATAATACTATATGTTCATTTTTGTGAAATGTGTGTTTAATGATATATTTCTTACTAGCGTTTTTATGTAAACATTTTATAAAATTGTTATTTTAATAATTTTTTCTGAACCTATTCTAAATCATAAAGGCTCCAAAGACATTCAATGATTATTCTAATTAGTATGTTGAAATATGTTGTTCGTCTTTCAAGTTGATTGATTGTTGGCAGATTATTTAATGGAAAAACTGCTTTCTTTTTTAACAAAATAAAAGTTTGAATGTTAACAACCAAATCAGTTAGAATGCAAAACATCGAAATTCACGATTGAATGTATATAAATTACCATGTTCTTATAAATTAGACCTTTCAAAATTCAAAAACTTTTAAATACTAGTGTTGCATTCATTATTTGCTGCATTTAAAAGAAAAAAAAATGCTCATAGTTTGTCTTTTAGGCCTTTATTTTCTGGCTTTCGTAAATTTTGTAAAAGTTGTATGACATTAAATTGTGATAAGGGAACCCTGTGCCAATCCTGATCTACATTGCAAAGAAAGCTTAATTGGTATAATTGATGCCAGAAGTGCTTCAAATCATATCATATATATATATATGTGTGTGTATACAAACATTGCATAATATCTTATATTTATGAGGTTGATTGCCTCTTCAATGTGTAAGCACACAACACAAGCTGTGCCTTCTCAACAGGTGCTACTTTTACTAGCACTGTTTTGCTTGTGGCAAAATTGACTTTTATAATGTGTACTGAAAAAAGAATAAATATTGTCTTACTTTAAATTGATGAGACATTTTCCTCTATAACATGGTCTTTTTGCTTTTGAAAAATAAAACCACTTATGAATATCCTGTTAATATGTAATACCATGTTACTATCAACCATTTATCAGCATCCTCTTCTGCTCACATTTATGCTTTCAGTATCATTGTTAGAAATAATGGTTACTGAAGTTTTATAACAGTCAGTGAATTCAGAATTTATATTTTCCTTTTATTTCAGCTAATGCATGATTGAATTATTTTCCCTAATCAACATGAGTGTATAATTAAACTAATATCATTTACTATTAGATAAAATTTTGAGGTTTTTCTTTTATTCCTCCAATGAGACATTGACATTGGAGACAACCCTAAGTGTTTGACAGATTGTTTGTGGTTTAGGATACAGTTCTCTCTCTTTGTACCTGTACATCTATCCCCTTTTTTATGTGCTTTGCCGTTTACCACTCTTTTGCATTGCAACTAGTAAATCTTTCCCTGTTTGCTTAAGTAGTGTGTAGAATTTCCTGATCTTGCATATTGTGTTCAATCCAGGTCAGTTCCTGGACGAGCTTGGATTCTATGTAAGTGTTGTATCTTGTATAACCCTTTTTAATAATGTCAAAGTAAATAATATGTATAGTGTTTCATTTTTTTTTTCTTGACGGTAAGAATTTGCATGAGCTATAGCATCGTGTTTGTTAATATCTTTGATATTTTTCTTTGTGTCTTCCTAAACTATATTTTCTTTTCTACTTTTTTTGACATATCTTTAGACCTTTCTCTGTAATTTTGTTGTGAAATTAAACTTTGTATCTATTCTTGGCTCTCTGTCCAGTTCTTATGCCACTTTTTCGCCTGCTGTCCCATTGTTTTTTTTTCTTGTGCACTTGCTATTCTTTTTTATACTTTTTGCATATAAATTATAACTCACTTCACTTTGTGTAAAACCTACTAATTATTATATAAGACATTTCTTTTTTAACTTTCAAACAATTCTGAGAAATTCCCCTCTCATAAAATTTATAAATTTTACTGTTACTGTAATATAATTGAAATTATTTCTAATTCTGTCGATAAACAAACCGAACATATTACAAGTATTTGTAATAATCTAGCCATATTTAAAATGCAATTACTTGGTACTATTTATCAAGATCATGGGAAGGAGCGGAAAAGAATTTTTATGATGTTTAATTGATGAAACACTTTTTTTTTGCACGGGGATAAAAACATGAAGCTAACAAATGAAAACAATGAAACAAATTTTTTACATGGTGTTACAAATAATTTTTGCTTGCCTACTTAATAGAGCAGCCAATGATAGTAGTTTCAGAATGTCCTAAATAACACTATTCTTTTACGGAGTTTATTTTTGGAAAATTTTAGATTTGCTAAATAGTCAAATATACAGTTGAATTCTGTTAATATGAGAAGCAAGGGAAGTCCTTGTGTTAACTGTTATTTGTAATTATGGATGCACTGAATATTCGGCTTGGCCGAATATTAAACTATTAGGCCTACCGAATATTGAATTATTCTGCCAAACCGAATACTTAAAATGCCCCGTAAAAATATTTTTTTAAACTTTACACAACTTCTACTTTTAATTGTCAGTTAATAAAGCTATTCAGAATAATCAGACAGAACCATTCAATCACTTCCTATGACCAATTCCAATTATCATCACATTTTATACAAACAAATTAATATGATGCAAATCTCGCTAAAATATCTTCATTTTTGCTAAAGTAGTGAACAAAAATTCAGTTACGGCTTGTATTGACACACTTTGCATTTGTGATGGAATGATATATTGGTTCTTGTTCAATATAAGATAATTCTATTCATTTGTGTGAATTCACAGAAGGCATGGAATTTAAAGTTTGTTAATTAAAAACGTTTTAAACCATCCTCTTCTTAAATAACTCAAAACATAATTTTTTTAAGTGCAAAGTTTCCTTATAAAAAAGTCTTGTTTATCAAAATGCAAGTATTTGGGCTAAATATTATGTAAAATTGTTTAAAATTTAACTTTTTAATGCCGTTAAACTCTGAGATATAAAAGTATTTGGCCAGCCGAATATTCAGTATTCGGTTTACCTGCAGGCCGAACATTCGGCCAAAATCACTATTCGGTACATCCCTATTTGTGATACCCATGAAGATAATAAAATTTTTTAAACCATACACATAAATTAATTACTATTAACTGCTCAATGTTAAATTCACTTACTATCATAAAGGTAACATAAAATGTTCAGTCTTACTTTTATAAGTATCATTTTATTTAGATGGATTTTTTTTTTTTTTAAACACAAAATCACAGTATTGAAGTCAAAGCTTCTAAATAAAAAAGTAAGGACATGCAATTCGATAGGACATAAATGATATGCAGTAATACAACTTATCACTTCTGTTTTTCTCAGAAAAAAACTTCTAACATTGCAATAGTCACTGTAATGTTCATGCTATTGATTTCACATATCCTTTTCATTTTAATTGGTTCATATGGCCAAGAGCCCAGATTTTAAAGAAAGAAACAAATAAGTTTTCTTCTAGGCTCTTTCTTTTCTGTGACTCAGTTGTAAATCTTACTTTTATTTCTCCCTTTATTTCAAAACCTTTGCATTTTTTGGGGGGGTTGGTGTCTCTTTGAAGGCTGAAATTCTATTTAGTAAAGCTGAGAAATTGCCACATTTTGATAGACAGTTGTAATGTAGAAATTATATTGCTGAGAGAGAACAGTGTTCGATAAGAAAGGGATTTCTTTCCTTCTACCCTAATTTTCAGTGAAAATCACACTAAAATGAAGAGATGTTTTGCTTGTATTAGCCAAGATCCTGTTAGCATGTGACCAAAGGATTTTCGGTTAACCGGGATTCCATAGGATTTTTCGGATAACCGGGAGGCTTCCTGTATTTATTACCAGATGACTCACCCTTCTCACTCAGGTAACGTGTGCGTGCCTGTAGATGCAGCTAAAGCTCCTATAATAGCCAGCAAGAGTCCGTATTCTATGTGATTTCCCCTTCCTGTTTACATGTGTTTTAATTTTCCTCAAAACCTTATTTATGATGAGTGCTTTGGAGTTTTCCTCCGAACTTTATTTATTATGACTTTAACCTTTTGATTACAGGGGGATTACCTATTGGGACATATGTCGTCCCAGAGACTATTTCTTTATTCCATTCTCACCATTTTTTTCAATACCAATACCTGCCACACATTTATATCAAGATAAATCTTCCACAAAGAAGTTTTTTTTTGTAAATTGTGGTACGAGTGAATATAAAAATAGTCACCATTCCAAGCCCGTAATCAAAAGGTTACAGCGCAAATGGGTTTTTATAAGCATGAAGATCTCAACATGTTGAAAAGAGTTGATAATGGCATTTCAATGTATTGAAGTGCAGGAAGATGTAACATCAGCATTAGATGTGTTGTTGTTCAAGAGGTAGCATGATAAGGCAGCATTGAAGCAATGCAAAGTTGTAAAACAAAACACAACTAGTTTAGCCGATTTTCGGATAATCGGGGCTTTACTGTAAAATTTAAATGTTGAACCATTCTTAATATGAAAATTGCTCGTTTTAGCCATTTTTTAAATGTTTCCTGAATAACTCTTTTGAATCACTGGTTTATTTCAATAATACTTTGAGGGGTGCTGTACTTTTTTTTTATTGGGGACAAAAATTATCTTTATAAAGAAGTGCCAGTTACACTATGAAATTGACAGTTGTCTAATACTTGAGAAAATTATCTTTACTGAAACAAATATTAAATAACTGAACTTATAACGTAGTAATAGTGATACTGACTTCAATTATTCACCCATCCTCTTTTTACTCTTACAAGGGAAGGTTCCAAGGTCAGGAACACAGAATGTGGTGAACATTTGTGAATCGATAGAGTATAGTTAGTAAATAAATATATGAAAGGATATGCAGGAGATCTTGAGAAAATAAGCCTCATAGTTTATGTGACAGTTAATAATTTGACAAATTACTTTCTTTGGCAAGTGACTGGGCATGAAAAATGTTTTATCACTTATTTTCAAACCACAGTTGGAAAAAAAAAAAAAGTACAATCATTAAAATTTGCAAAAAATATAAATTAATATGTGTTTGATTGAGGATGAATATTGCAGGTTTAAATATTTAATGAAAAGTAAAAGGGAGAACAAAATGCATTTTGTATTTCTATAGACCAGAAATTTTTGCTGCTATTTAAAATTATTAATAGTTATTTAAATTGATAATGTCTTATTTTTCAGAGAAGCAAAATAAAATACATGATTAAGATTCTAGACTATATATTGAATTTCATGATTTTTTAAAATTGCTTTTAAATTTTTAATATTTTTAAATGTTGGATTAATGATTTTGTAATTAGAATAACTGTCTACGTAATAATTATTTTCAGCAATTCAAATTCTTTTTTTAACATTCTTTCTCCATATAATTACAGTTTAAACTAGGAAGTTTTCACGTTTATATATTTAATGAAAAGAAAAGACAATAAATAAATAAACAAACAAACTAAAAAAAAAAAAAAAAAAAAAAAAAAAAAAGAATAGGCAATTGGTACTTCTAGGCCACAAAATTTTGCTGTTTTTAAAATTTATTACTATTATTTACTTAAATAAACTACTATTTTTCACAGTGAAATAAAATGTTACATAAAATTAAAACTTAAATAGTTATTATATTAGGATTTATTTTAACTACAAAACCAAGAATCCAAAATTTAAAAAAATCTTCAAAAATTAAAAAAAATAATTGAATAAAACAAAATATATTGTAGATTTATATTGCATATTTTAATTTGTCTGTAAAAGGTTGGAGATCATTCATTTAAATAATTTTAAATAGCAGCAAAAATTTATGGTCTATAAAAATACAAATTGTCTACTGTTTTTTTTTTTTACTTTTAACTTTTTAAACAGGCTACTTGTCAAAGTAGTACGAGGGCATTTCGAAAAGTAAAGGTACACCGTACGCCAGAGGAAAAGAAAAGTTTTGGCAAGCAAGTTGGCAACACAGGTGTTAACCTTGAACCGCTAGCTTTCTCCTCGCGGTCGTTCAGCATTTCAACGTTGATTCTGGTTGGAGTAGGTCGTGTTTAAAATGGTTCTGCCGATTCAGAATCCCGCGAAGTGCGCTCCGTTATAAGTTTTCTTCATGCAAGAGGTCAGCGACCAGCGGATATTCCCAAAGAAATTGTTTCTGTTTATGGGAACATTATGAATCAACGAAATGATGTCGTCATTTCTCTGAAGGTAGGACGGATGTTCATGACGAACAAAGAACAGGTCGGCCATCTGTGATCTCTGATGCCCTTCTTCAGAGAACGGAGGAAGCAATTCGTGCGAATAGACGTCTCAAATTGAAAGAAGTCACATCTTGGAGGAAAATCATTCCACGACGATGATGAGATCAAAGATGAAGTTGAAATGTGGTTCAGACAACAGGCGGAAGCCTTCTATGACTGTGGGATACAAAAGCTTGTGACCCGACAACAAATGTTTGGATAACGGGGGTGATTATGTCGAAAAATAATAAATAATCCAGTTAATAAGATGTAACTTATGTTTTTTTTAAGGAATGCGAGCCATTGTATCTTTACTTTTCGAAATGCCCTCGTATATTGGATACTGTAACATAAACGTTGATGCTTATTTTCTTACCACCTGGGTATTGCACTTTAATGGCTTTCATATATTTATATACTATTTACACACCATCGATACACAAACAACGTTCACTACACTGTGTCCCTGAACTCTGAATCATGAACAAAAAAAAATTTAAAAATACATGTAATTCAATGCGCTTGCATGGAATTTTCCTGAAGAGATAAGTTATATTTTCTCCACCAAATGGCGTATTCGAGTGCTGGAATCGCCAATAACTTCTTTAATCCGGAATAATCTCTATTACAATGATTCCAGATTATAGAAGTTTTGAAACTTCCGTAATACAAAAAAATGCAAGAAACTTTCTAATTTAAAATAATTAAAAAACAGGAGAAATTTTACTTTTAAATGTCCTAAAATATATTTTTTTAAATAACATATTTTACAGTGTTGCCACATGTTGTAAATTATGGATAACAATAACTTTACGATTTGTTTTTAAATCCTGATTTATAAATACTGAATAAATAATACAAATCGCAAAAATAATAGTAATATATTTAACAAAAAATTAAATATTATATATATATATATTATATAGTATTACTGTTAAATTAAACATGAAAAATATTGCAAATGAAACTAATTTTCTAAAAAAGAAAAATTTTATAACTTTATTTTAGTGATTTGTATTATTTATTTAGTATTTATAAATCAGAAATCCTATTATAATGAGAAATTTAAATAAGACTTACAATTAGAAAAAATAAATTTATTATTACATTTAAGATTTTAACATATCTGACATTAAATAAGGCTGTTATAAATAATTAAATATATAACACCTAGAAATATCGAATTAAATTACCAATTCAATACTTAAAATAATAATAAAATCTGATTTTGTGTTGTTTTGGCGTCATCTATCTTAACTTTGAAGAAAGAAAAATAACAAAATGATTTAAAATTAATATTAATTCATAAATTATATTACTTAAATAACCTTGTAATTATTACTATTACTTTAATATGTTTAACAATAATATACAAAGCTAATAGTATTATGAAAAAATATGAATTACATATAAAACAGAAAATTATAATTTTAAAATTGGAAAAATTAAATATTATTGAATCAAATATATTTTTATTGCTTTATCAATAGTAGGCTATTTTAACAAGGCTACTATTTTGAAAGATCAAATAAATACTTTGAAATATCAAATTCTGAGTTAAATTGAAAACTTTTGAGAAAAATGAAATCCTATTTTGCAGTATTTTGGTGGAATCTGTTGTGACTGAAGATAATGTTAAAAATTGTAATATTAAGTTGTATAAATTCAAAATTAATGCTAAACTATAATAATAATAAAAAAAAAATTACATATAAATTTTAATCATTTTCTGAGAAATCAATCTTAATTGTGTGGTGGTGCCATCTATGATCATTAATTGAAAATAAAAGAAATAAATGTTTTGAAATGTCCAAGATTAAAGATTTTACGCTTTATTTTCTTGCAAGCAATTGATTAATTGTGATTTTCTTACTTAAAATGTCATTCAGATTGTTTTCTGTGATAAACTCATGCATACTTGAAAACATTTGCAATGTGAAATTTTCCATACTTATAAGGTGAAGTTTTTACAGAAATATGTATATTTTGTCACACAAAATTATTGTATTCATTTGCAAGGACATATTTTGTACAAATTTTCCGGCATTGCAGAATAGATTAGAATCTGAGTTCCTTTCTAAAATAACACTACCTTATTTTTTATATCTATATTAATCATTTGAAAGCTTGTCCCTTTGACGATCATCTCGTTTTTGTATGTAATAAATATTTTTGGTAATTTGTGCAAAACGTGCGTCGCAGATTTATTTTAGACCTTGCAGATAAATTTACCAACTTGTGTTTTTTTTTTTTTTTTTTTGTGTTGGGACGCAAACAAATTGTTCTTACGCCGTTCCCTCCGTTTTTACACGAGTAAATTCTTCGAGTAAATTCTTCGAAGAATCGCGAATTCCATCCAAGGACCGCCAGAAAACGGCGAATATCTTCATAGGATCGCTGAAAAAAACTAATTTTGCCGAGGAATCGCAAAAAAATTCAAATTTTGAAGAAGAATCACAGAAAGAAGAAAAAATTTCGTCAAAAGGCCGCGGAAAAAAGTCTTATTTTACCCTCCCAAAAAAAAAATAAATAATCCGTATATTTCAAATTCTGTTAAAATATTTAAATTATTATTAAAATCATAAATTTGTATTTGAACGAAACATATTTTTTGACTGAAAAAAGCGATTGTATCAGTTTCCAAAACAAAAATTATTTATTGTAGTGTGCATTACAACTTTTTTCTTTAGGTTTTAAAATTTGTCCAATCTTTTTGAATAAATATTTTGGAGTATAATCATATTGGATATTTCATAACTAATGAGCAAACTTTACATGGAGGTAGAAACTAAAACATTTTTCATCGAAGAATACAAACAGGTTGGTCAAAACTGAAGCAATAAGATATTAGTGTTCATATTCAAAATTATCTCTGAAGATATTTCTCGCAGCATTCCTGAAAAAAAAAATATATCTCTGATTCTTTGTGATATTTGCATTCCAAATTCGCAGTATTTCCCTTTTTTTTAAAAAAAAATGCTGTATAAAAGAAAACTAGCTATCATTTATACAATATTGTAAAATAGACATGTTTTCCTACAAACAGAAATTGCTCTCTTAACACATTAAAGCTTCCATTTTAATCTTAAATAAAATAAAAATTACCTGACAGGGAAACCTTTTATGAAATTTGTCTATTGAACAATTAAAACAAGGTTTTTCCTTTATTTTTTGAATTAAGACTGATTGTATAGCTACAATATATTGAATACTTGAAAGTTTAAGTCAACAGTACAATATATCTAAAATATTTTAAAACTCACAAGCTGATTAATAATAAATTTTTTAGATGACATTTTTTTTTTCCAAAACCTGTTTCAGTAAAAGTACAAGGGGGAAAAAAAATCACTAAATTAAATTTTTTTTATTGATATATCTACAAATGTCTATTGATATTGCATTTTATACAAAAGAATGAATTGTTCTACTGTTCAGGAGTTGTCCAACGCCACCAAGCTACTTTTGCTCTATCCCAAATTGCACTGAAAGAATCGAATGCAGGTCGCACATCCAAAATGGCAAATTTACCATTTTGAACATTAACTTCACCTCCATCATAATAATCAATTATATAACGAACTTCTTTTCCACATCTATCAACAATCCAATCATGTCGATCAAATGGCAATTCATAACTGCAAAATATAAGAATTTAAACATATAAAAACAGCAAAAATTAATTATATATATATATAATTAAAGAGACAGTTGCAAAAACCTGCTAACATTTTACTAGGGAAAACTCCGGGAAAAGATCAGTTTTCTTATTTACAAACACAAGAATAATCATAATTTTATCACAGAAATGAACTTATTCAGGCTACATCGGCTCATGAAAAGAATTCATGTGCCGAGACAAATTTACAAGACTTATTGTTTGATATATTGGAAATTTAAATAGGAGTATTTTACTAGTGTTTATACTAGGTAAAATATGTATTAAATTACTTATCTTCATAAACATTTCTGCCATGTAGACAACTCAAATATACTGCAGGTAATGAAAGTCTATTAAACAATGGATACACATTATCATTTTTAACTCGATCATACTGCTTGGTTAGCTGAGGGCTAGCAGGCAATTTGAAACAGGTGACACAGCTGAAGATTGGTAGTATAGTATTTCTACCTTACCACATTATGAAATTGTTGATCTACCAGCTAGAAGGTGGGGGATTTGCAACTTGTAATTTTTCGATGAACAAAAGTTCTTTACATATCAGAAAATACATTTTTTTTTTTTTAAATGTAGAACAATAATTGGCAGATGGCTAAATACAAGTCGGATATCTTCAAAGCTGTTACAAAAATAAGTGGAAAAAAAAAGTTTCTTTGATAAAACGTTAAACTTACACAGCACATTCCATATACTAAATATTGTAGGTTAGTTTTATGGCAGGCCTATTAGCTCCACACGAGAGCTAGCAGGTACTTTATAAAAGCTGAAATTTGGTGGTATAGTATAGTAAAAACTATAATTTACATATAGGAAGATACATATTTTTGTAAATGTAAAAATATAATTGGCAAACAAATCTGCCTGTACAGAATTTTTTTTTAAAGGGGGGGGGGGGGGGGGGGGGGGAACGACAAAAAATCGCAGATCAGTGGGAAAATATCATGCCTGGGTAATCAGACTCTACATGGCAGACCAGATGCTATTAGCAATTTAAGCCAAAGATCTTGGGTTAGACTCATGTTTTCTTTGATGGGAGTAGGCAGATGAAAAAAAGATGATAGTTCAAGTTATTATAAGTCAAGTTAGATTTTCTAGTGTAATATAAAGTTGCAATTTTATTATGGCCTGTAATATGTATTATTATACCATGAATCTGACTACAAAATAAAATGCAAAGGGCTTACAAAACGGATATCCAACAAAAATAATGAAATAGTATTAACAATACTATTTTCTTCATCCATGCTGGATGATTCATAATAGGTGTAATGACCACTATCTCTTTAACTAGTGGTGTACCGAGTAGTACTTTGGCCGAGTACCGAGTAGTTGTGTATAAGAAAGAAAGACTGATGCACACATGAAGGAAGCTTAAGGGTAGCACGCCTGTGTGTGTATATATATAAACATTCATTTTGAGCATATTTTTTAAAATTAACGAATTAAATTAAAAATTTGATTGTGCACCTTTTATAGAAAACTTTTTAAAATTCATAAATTTTAAAATAGTAGCATTATCAAAAAATTGACTAATACACACAATTAACTAATATGAAATTAAAACAGATTCTTCATACATAAAATATTATTTTTCTAGTATGAGAAATATGAGGTATGTAATTGTATTTGTTAAAGTAAATTAAATTTCAGAATGGAAGCAATTTTGTATTGGCACTATTTATTTTACTGTTCAAATAATGTTTTTTTAAGATTATTAAAAACAATAAATTTAATAACAAATCTAATTTCATAAAAAATTTCAGTTTAAAGAACAGTACTAAAAGTTACAAACATAAAAAATATACTACGGGTGCATTTTTTCTTTTTTTTTTTTTTTTAGCTGTTTTGCACTGAAATAAAAATACAATAATTTTCTAAATAACTCAGTAAAGGTCTAGGTAACTCAGTAAATCTCATACAATTTCCTTACCCTAGAAGGTGGATTTGAGGGAACGCTTTTAAATGGAGAATCTTGTTTTGAGATTGATTCATATAGAAGATTCATGGTTAGATGAAAACAAACATTTAGTTAACGGAAAATGTACACTAACAACAATACTGACACAGAATATTTACATAAAAATCATCTACTCATTTTTAATCTGTGTCATCATTTTACTCACAAAAATATTTAACACATTCCTTCATAAACAAAGTCAATTTGGATATTTATCGCCCATTTCAAAGAGTCTGAAAATAGAGACAGCAAACTGCAACATGTATAAGGTGGTATATTGTTTACGACGGAAAGTTTTCTCTGTCCCAATAGATTCTGCCTTAGTTTACTGTGTGTGTATATATATATATTCTTTTTAGGTGTAGGGGATCAAAGATACAGCATTTCAAAGAAAAAAATTAAATGTATCAAGGAATCAAGAAATAACATGTCAAATAATGCGATAGAATGCATATTGTTAGTAAAAAAGTAAGAATTTTCTTTTTTCTAATTTTTGGATTTAGGCAAATTTTGTCCTAAAACTTTGCATATACATAGTACAATGTATATACTTCACCTATATTAAAAGTTTATTTTATTAATAAAAAATATTTACCCAAGCCAGCTTCTTATTCTTGCTCTTGGAGAATAGTCTGTTGCTTTACCACCAAATTTTTTCAGTTTAGGATTACAGCATTCACTAAAAAAAAAAAAAAAGTGTATATATATATATATATATATATATATGAAAGGATATAAATGAACCCTTTTGTAAAAATCAAAATTAAATTTAAAGTTCAAAAGTTAAAATTTAAAATACCAAAAAAATTTTCTAACTTAAATCCAACTTGCCCCTGTTAAGTTTATTTTACCGCACAGCACTTATTACTTCCAGACTCCAAAATTGAACTTTCTTTAAAATTAAAAGTGCTGACGTTTGTGAAATTCTCTTCTGCTTGTGATTAGGTCTGCATAAATAATTGCCCAGGATGTTCTGAAAAATCAAACCCAGGCATCAATCAAAAGCTAATTGACCAATTAAAATAAATGATCCTCCCAATTTGACTCTTTCTCCCTCTGCTGGAAAATATCCTAAATTCTAATTAAAACTGGCATGCAACAACCAGGAAGACAGATTTTTGGCAGATTTGAGCGGTCAGCCAAACCCTTGGATCTCAAATATGACCGAAGATGGCTCGCGGGGCCTCTGGTCGAACTCCCGACTACAAGAGAACAGCCAATAAAAGAGTTTGATCTGCAAAGACGTCCCGATTCCAACTTATTTCTGTGTATCTCGCAATTATTAGTCTCCCAAGTCGCCCCCGGATAATTATATATATATATATATAATTAGATTTTTAAAAATAGAGGGATTTAAGTAATAAAGTCATTTAATCTAATCCGTTTTCTGCGTCAAATATGTTTTCAAACCTAATAAATTTGAAATTTATAAATATTGAAATAAAGTTTTCTGGTTGTTTTTTCTGAAATCTAATGAGAATTTTTTTTTTATTGTTACTATACTTAAAATGTTTTATAGATAATTACACAATTTGTTAAGTTTAATGTTATTTTGTTTGCAATATATATTTACAGTGGATAGAAATCACTCAAAGACAAGACTGCAAAAATTATACTTTTCTTGAGTCAGAGTACCCCAAAACTTTTTTTTCTTTAAAGACAAAACAAAACTCCCTGACTGAGTAAATTTAATTAAATTGACAAATTCATATTACAACTTAATTTGAAGAGCTTATAAGTAAGATATTATAAGCAGATAAGATTAAGACATTATATACTCAATATTAATACTACAACTAAGTGACTCAAAATTACTAGATTTCAGACAAACATAATATAAAACATTTTCAAGTACTTTTACAAAATCCCGAGACTTTTCCCTGATTTCCAGAATCTGTAGCCACCCTGTTTTTTGATATATACGTAGAAAACAGCCGAGAATAGGAAGGTAATTCAGTCCATAGTCAATGTGCTTTTTTTAGTGGGTGAAATTTGTCACAAAAGTAAATACATTTTTCTAACCAGGTTTGTTTTTTGCATGGTACACACTTTTTGGTTTTTGAGATGATCATTTCTTCGCTCACCTTTACTTCTTTTTTCATTGGTTGCTGTGTCCTTTTTAAAATTGTTTATATTATTTAGCACAAAATTTAATTTTTTTAACCGAGTTATGTCAAAGCCCCTATAACAAGTAAATACTGTACTGTCTGCTATAAAATGTAATAAGGAGTTGGTTAATTACATCATATGTTTTTAATTAGCGGGTGTGAAATGTTTTCCTTAATTACTGCATTTATTTTTCTTTTAATGTTACGTGAACAACGTCACGGGTAACAGATAGTCTAAAATAAGAAACTACTAGACATATTTAAATAAATCATTGTTATTTGTTATCTAAGTAAGCTGTCATTATTCGACTCACTTGCTATCACTTCATTTTCTTAAAGTCATTACAAATCTTATTTTTTCAGCCGAAGGTACTGCCTTTTAATAGGGAACTTGACACAATAGAAAAGACGGTGAGATTAAATTTAGTGAGGAAAGCAAAATTTTTAGAAGCACTTTCTAGCAAACTTTATTAACATTTTAAAACCAGATTGTTAAATATTTATGAAATAACTATCAATGAATGTATGTCACAAGCAATTTCTGCAACATTTACATCACTTAATACATCTAGAAACAATTTATTTAATATGTATGTTATGGTCAATATGATTAATCCGGTCATTATTAATAATGACCAGATTAATCATATTGACCGTAACATATAAATAAATAACTCACACAATAATTTAATATAAAACATATATAGCATGACTACATAAATAAGCCATATAGCATTTAGAAGTTTGATACTTGTATTTACTTTCCAATTAACTATTTATTGTAAACAAAATCTGTCACCAAATGATGTGATTTAATGCCAATAATGCATAAGCATGATATCACTAGGGGTGGGCAAAAGAGTTATTTTTCATTAATAGGTTCCATTGTTCTCTCCTTAGAATAGTAATAGGTTCCGATAACCTATAACTTTATAACATATTACTGGGCTTCTGAATATTGTTTATATTTACATTTTTAAAACATTTTACTCTTGGGGCAGTTTTTATTTTTTTTTATTGGGCAGAAGGAAACAGTTTTAAAAATTTGGAGAACTCTTTATGTTTTATGAAATTTTCTAATGTTTTAGATAGTCAGTGATGCCGGGGATGTACTATAAAACATCATTAAAGCAAAAAAAATAGAGAAGGGGAAAAAATGTGATGGAAATTTCAGGATGCATAATTTTCCCCTTGAAAGATTTCAAAAGAGGCATATTTTGTATGCCTTATTGAGTCTGTCTTATTTCTAAAAAGAAGACCCACTTTTGTAAAAAAAAAAAGATAGTTTTTTGGAAGCATCTGGATTCCATAGCAGGGTATGAAAAAATCATGATTTAAAAAAAAAAAAAAAAAAAAAAAAAAAATCAGATTTTTTTTTTATTTAAATTAACTAACAACATTATTAACTTTAAAGTCTATAGCATGCCATTTTCAATTGTTTTATAAATGCAATTAAGATAGACTTAGATTAAATAGTATTTTAAACTATTTTGTTACATAAATTTTTATACTTCTGTATAATGATGATTACATACACTTACCTTAAGAGCTGTCAATAAGATATGTTAATACCATTCAAGATACCATCCACTCACCAAAACAAACCCCATCATGACATATTATTTTAAATATGTTACAATATGTAAAATTTATATATTAGTACAATAGGTAAAAAGATTATTGTTTAACCAGTGACAAATGCAAAATTAAACCCAGAATAAACATCCAATGTAGTACTAATGAATCCTTTGTTCGGTATAACTAAATGTTTAAAGGTCAAAATTCAAAATAAAAATATAATTTTATAATTAGTCATAGTATAAATGTATAGTCATAAATCAGTGTTAACTAAAATAATAAGCTTATACTAAACTTGTTAACTAAAATAATAACTTAGCTAAGTTCTAATAAACTTTTTTTATAATAAAAATTCCTCATACTGACATTTTGAAGAAAAAACTGACAAGGTATCAAGGCAAGGTAATCAATTATTTATTTTAAATCAAGAAATATAATTATGAAATTTTCAATAAAAAACTAGGTTCTTTTAAAGTACAAATTCTTTATACTGACATTTTGAAAGAAAATAATGGACAAGGTGTCCTGATTATTTTAAATCAGGAAATGTAACCACGAAATGGTTAGCTAAGACAAATTTAGTGCTTTGTAAAGAAAAACTAATTTCCCTGCTTTTTCGTGACCCAACTTGTTTTGAAGTTTGGAGTGCACTAAGCCATAAGTAGAAAATATTCTTTCTACAGAAGCAGAAGTAGCTACCGCAGTAAGTAATTGCTTTATAGCATTTTGGTCAGTTGAATAAACAGTTGATTTTAAATGCACCTTCCACCATTCTAAAAAGGTGACATTTGGGAAATGATGTTTTTCTCAAAAAGTAAATCATAAAAAGGATCTGCCTTAACTAAAGATTTCATGATTTAAAGGCATAAAAGAAGTTGAATATTTTGTATTTGCAAATTCAAACGCCTTTTTTTTTTTCCAGTTCAGTTAGCTTGCTTCCACAAAAACGTGGGTCTATTAAGCAGGCAAGAAAATGAGACTCACCAAGTGCTTGATCATATCGAGTATCACTTCAAATTCTGTTTATCAAAGTTTTGCTCAATAAATTTTTATTCAAGTGTTTTCCATATATGAACAGCACCAGCAATGGAGCAATTGTCTTTCGGTACAGAATCTAAAGATATAGCGATTGGTTCAAGTATGCCAATTAAATCTTCTGCATTTCTTTTAATCAAGAAATTTAAAACCTTATTACTGACAACACTATCAATTTTTTCTCTGTGTTCCTCACATATTTTCATTAATATTGGCCAACGTTTTATATAAGTTGCTAGACAGTCGAACATTGTATTCCACCGAACATCCTGCGGCATTACTAACTTTTGGCCACCTTCTTCTTTATATTTAGCAGCAGCAAAGTGGTTATTTCTGAAGTATTTAACTACATGAACAATATGTTCTTTCACATCAGGAATTAGTAAATCACAGGCTATTAAATTTAAAAGATGTGCAGAGCAGCCATAAGTAAGAAGGTCATAGTTTTCTTCTTCTTCAAACTCTTCATGCATGGTTAAATAAACATGTATTCTTTTCAAGATTTTTTTAAATTTAGAGTATAGTTAAAAAACAAAAAAATTAGTGTGATTTAAATCAATGATTTTTTTTTTAAAAATCAAGTGATTTAAATCATGATTAAAATCAAGCTGATTTAAATCGGCATACCCTGTTCCATAGCCTAGCAACATCACTGAATAGTATACATGACATTTTCTATTTTCCTTTAAAGGATTTTTTTTTTAAACATTTTATAAAGATTTTAGTCTCAAATTGAAAAATGGATTTACAGTATACCAAACCAAACTTTCAAAAAATAAGTCATTTTCATCTTATTTATCGCTTTGTTTAGAAAATTTTTAATGGGCGGCAGCAATAAAATAACACTGAAATGGGCATTGTCTCCTTATTAACAAGGTTGACTAGTATTTTCCACTGTGGAAAAAACCTCAAAAGAAATCTATCATGAACAAAATATTATTTTGTACCAGAGTTATTCAGTTTTTTCCACGGTGGAAAAATCATTCTGTACAAAAATTTTTACCCACTTTTGGTCAACTGCAAGTTGTAAATTAGAAACACAGAATTTATAAATAATTAATAAATATCTGGATTATTTCAGTTCATGAAACAATATTTTTTTAAATAAAAAAATGCACACATCTATGTACACAACAATATTTGCATTATTACATTACTTTTGCAACAAATGCATATCAATATTAAATTATAATATACTATTAGCTATTATAAATGATACATTTGCAGTGAAGTTTAAAAAGTACTGCCATGGAAAAAAATAGCATATTTCCCACTCATTCTGTAACAAATCATTGTACTAAATGATACTGGTACCAATCAATTAGTCTATTATGCATATATTGGGGTTTGATGGTTCTACATATTAAAATTCGAGCTAACTTCTGCAGGGATATGAATTTCAAGTCATTTAGATCAAAAGCTTTGCAATTACAATTATTAAAATTTTGACCCTCTAATGTCAAATTAGCTTTAAATATTTTTATGTATATCACCTAAAATCAGGGTGCACAAAGCTGGATTCAGTCTGAAAAAACCCAGTGAGTTTTTTCAGACTGGGCCCACTTGAAAAAGCCCACCAAAAAACCCATAATGTGTATTTTTTTCAATTTTCAGCAATATTTCATTTATTTAGCATTTTTCTATTAAAAACTAATAAGAAAATTCAGATTGAATCTTAAATTTTACAGTAACGGAAATTAGCCCAAGTTTTACTATTCAAAATTTCCAAAACTAATCATAGGAACTTTACAAAAACTAATACCTAGGATAATTACATGTTCATATTAAAAAATTTAAAGTTTTTGATTTTTCTTTTTTTTTTAATATGGTGATAGTTCCTTATGAAAAATGCAAAAGTATTATGAAAGAATTAATATGGGGAATATACTTTTTTTTTTCCATCGCTGTACAGTACATTTGTCAAGTGGCAGTTCTGTTGTCAGTTTGTAATTTGTTTAATAAAATTTGAAATAGAAATATAAAATTATAATGGGGGTCTTAAAAAAGTCATTGCTTAAAGAGGAACGACAAAAGTTCTTTATCTACAAAACGGCACAGTCAATAACAGCTGAAAATTTCATTAACACTTGTTTTGACTGAATATATTAAAAATATCATATACAATGATATTTCGAAAGTAAATATCAAACATTCAAAAATATCAAGCATCATGATATTTTGAAAATAAATATCTGATATATATCATGATATATACACCAAACAATGATCAAGATGATTAAAATATCAAATATCCTTAGCTATAGAAATGAGCAGAATATAATTTATTAACCTGATTGGCTAGTTTCCTCCAGGTTTAAAAAAGAGCAGGGTGTTCCTGGCGAGAAAAAGGCAATTTTTTATTTTTAAGGGCACGTTTTAGATTCTTGAGGGCACTTTTCAGATTCTTAAGGGCACTTTTTGTAATTGTTAAAGGTATTCTTTTGGTTTTTAAAGCCACTTTTGATATTTAAAAGTCAGGGCACTCTTTTGAAGACAACAATGAGTCAATTTTTACTATGAAAGCAAATTTTTTAATGCAAAAAGGAGAAAGGGCGCTTTTTTTCTGAGGGGCAAGAAGGGTGCAAATTATTTTACCGTGGGAGCAAACAGGGTGCTATTTTGTAAACCAAAGGGCAGGCAGGGTGCAGCACCCTTCTGAAACTGTCTGGGGGAAACTCTGTTGGCACATTACGTAATCCAAAGTTTGCATTGCAATTATAATGCATATTCCAGCTGTTGTTAAGGCCGAAGATGGTTGGAAATGGATACTAATGCTATATTACAGCTGGGCATTTCAACATTCAAGACAAAGTAACATTTAGTGATTTTTGGGGAAATATAACAGCTGTCTAGTTAATCTTAGTGTTGCAGGCAGCAATGAAAAGTCTCCTCTCCTGCAACGGACAGCATTATTGGTTTTGACTTGCATAATAGGAGAGATTTTGACTGACAGGTGATCACGACTGCATTTAAATTAAGAAAAAACCTCTGGTCAGTTGAAAAAAAAATTGATAATGTACAGTCCTTGAAAAAAAAAAAAGTATTTTCAGCGCTGAGATTGTTTTAATTTGTAAAGACAAATTTTCTCGAATTCGGGACCCAGCTAAACCATTTTCCCGTGCTCAATTTAGTATAGTAGGCAAGGCAAGTTTTGTGAGAAACAATCCAGCCGTTTATGATATCATCAATAATCAGGAAAATCGCTTGCTCGTTTAATGTATAAGATAAATGCTACTTTTGAACTGCAATACTTACTCTGCATGCAAAGCTTCCCACTTTAAAACCTCTCTCCAAGCTTCTTCATTATTTATATTATGGATTCTTATAATATGAGCCATATCATTAGGAGATATATCTGATTCTTTCCATCTCCAACCTTTGCGTAACATAGCATTCCAAAACATCTGCTGAGATGGGTAGACCCATTTTTCATTATCACTTCCAGCTTTTGGGATAGTTGACTCCTCTCGATCTTTCGAAAGGGGGAATGGCTGATCTGGAGCAGGATTTTGATTCATAGGTGGCATCTAATCAATAGAAATAACAAATGATAAGTTGTCAAAAAAATCAAATAGGCAATCAAAAATTAATATAAATATAAATGTACATCCCCAGAGCTGTCCTCGGTAGTGTGCGACAGGTGCGGTCACAGAGGGCCTCGTGCCCCCCCCCCCCCCCCCCCCCAAAAAAAAAAAAAATAATAATAATAAAAATAAATATTTAGCTACATTGTGTTATGAGTCATTTATTTTATAATAAAATTTTAATTTATATGTGGAAACATGCTTATTTATGAAATATGACATATTTTATCAATTCGGTGCAATTTGTGGACACTCCAGAAGAAAATTGGGTACTTTTCGGTTAGCCGAGTGCCAGTGATATATGTACATATATAAATATATGTGTGTGTGTAGATATATGTGTATATATATACACATGTATATATATCATTGGCGCCCGGCCAACCGAAAATTGTTTGTAGCTTACTCAACCTATAGACATTGAACCAATTATTCAATGAAGTATTTATCGAACTTACTAAATAGCTATTTATCAATGTTTAGTAGGCAGTATCTTTATCTAGTAAACAGTTCACATTCGTACTGAAAATTAGTTAATTTTTTACAATATAAAGTCTGGTATTGACAGAATTTCTGCATAAATTCCATTGTGAGGAACTAAAAGTTAATTTAACAACATATTTATTACAAAAATATCATAAATAATTAATTGTTAAATTAAAAGAATTCATAAGAAGTTTATCTAAATTTTATCTAAATCTGTAGGGCAAAATAATTACTTTAGATATGAATTTTTTAGTTATAAAAAAAATAATAATAAATATATATAAATTGTACACAGCTAAATTTATATAATTCATGACATATCAACTATACATTCATGTTATTCAAAATATTTTATAAATATTTTTAAAAACATACTTACCATGTTATAGGGATTGATATCATCATTAGATGCTCCTGTCACAGGACATTCACTTTTAGTTGGACTTTTCTCTTGATCATGCTTATATGGACAACCAGACACTTTAACATTATTATTTTTATCTTCTTGATTCAGATCATGTTTTTCACTTACTAAGTTTCCTGTAGATTTAGCTTGCAGATTGGATGAAGAGGCACCCATGTTTCACAAATCTAAAACAACAGAAATTCATTAAAATATAATGGAATTTAAAAATTAGAAAAGCTGACAGGAATATATATAATACAGTAGACTCCCTCAAATCAGCAAATTCCTAAAATCCGCACATAATTGCAGATGTAAACAATGAAACTTACAGTTAAGATGTAGGGGAAAAATTCAAGATATTTTTAATTATTATATCATTCCATGCACATTTTAATATGTAATTCTTGTTAATATGGCTGAACACATGTTTTCTCATCAAGGAAGTATAAGTTTATTTCTGAAAAAATTTAAGTCAGTGCTGAACGTGATCTTTTTACCAAATACATTTCTGTATTATCAGGCATGCAACTGTAATAATGCTTCTAAAAAGGTGAGAAAAGTGATTAATTTGCCAAAAAAAGTGACTAAAGCATGTCAAAAAAGTGACTAAAACGTGTCAAAAAAGTGACTAAAGCGTGTCAAAAAAAAAAAAAAAAAAAGTGACGAATGGTACAAGACGAAGATTTTTTTTTCAATCAATTTGTAAGTTAAATTATATAAATAAAACACATTTTTGTTTTTTTTAATGAAAATCCCCTATCAAAATGCCAGATAAGATCAAACCTCAGCAGAAAAAAGTATGCTACATAACAATGATATAGTAAAAAAATATTTTAACATACTGGACATTCAAAATTCCTTTCCGTTCAAGACACTATTAAAAAAATATCAAACTATCAAACAATCCAATATTAATGAAATATTACAATATAAATTGTAATCCAAATTAAAAATTTGACAATTTACAGTAGAACTCTCTTAATATAAGAAGCAAGGGAATTATAAAAGTTCTTATATTAACCGTTACTCATAATACAGTCCACTCCCGCTAATCCGCGACCCTATAATCCGCGATGTATTTCAGATGTAAACAAACTTTTTCATAACGTTTTCTTTTTTCCAAACTTTTTTTTTTTTTTTTTTTTTTTTTTCAACCATAATAAAAGTTTACTGAATGGATAAATTTACTAAGATTGTTTTTAAAGGCAATTCTGCATGCATAGAAGGAAATTTTTTGTGTGCCATTCAAATATACTAACATTATTTTCGATACACGGGAGCCTATGTATCAAACGTTGCCATTCTTAAAAACAAAAAACAGATAAAAACGTTATTGATTAACGAGCGACCGCTGGACCGCTGTGAACAGACGTCGAAACGAAGATCCAAGGAGAGAAAAATCAAGGTCAAGCACTGATAAAACACGTCTGCTCTGTTCGGTGTCGCCGAATCTGACATGAATTCAGAATGCATTCGTTGGCTTTCATGTTCGTAAATAACGAACACCAGAGCAGCGTCCCATCCAATCAAATCGCTTCATGCCCAAAGCATGGGGTTAAGACATGTAGCTGAGGGGCAACCTATCAATAAATTGCGAGCGATTGCAACTGCCACTGCAGTGAATAGACAAATATAATATAATTTATGGTCAGTCATATTATTAGTGTTATCTGTATGGAAACGGGTGTAACATCGTTGTTATATCAACAAATCTCGGCTGCGTACTCACGTGCTAATCGTTGTTAGAGCAAATTAAATTTGAGTAACGTTATTGCATTTACATTTAATGTTATTTTGTAATATTTTTAATATTATCTAGATTTTATTTGATCTTCTAAATTAAGAAAAAAAGAATGTCGGGAATTAAAGATCGTGAAAAGATCGCAAAGCGTAAACATGTAACGCTAACTCTTCTACAAAAGGTAGATATTATAAAACAGCTAGAGAGTGGATCATCAGTCAGATATTTAGCTTCCATGTTTGGTATTAGTTCAAGAACTGTATATGATATTAGTAAGAACAAGCAAAAAATTCTGCAGTTCTACTCCAATAGTGACAGCAATACAGGGATTGCCAAAAGGAAAACTATGCGTCCTGCTAAGGATGTGAATTTTGATGCCATCATTTATGAATGGTTTAAGCAAAGGAGAGATGAAGGTGTGCCTATAACAGGACCATTACTGTGTGAAAAAGCAAAAATGCTCCACGAAGAATTAAAGATACAAGAGCCATGCAATTTTTCTTCTGGATGGCTCACGCGATTTAAGCAGCGCCATGGAATTCGATACTTAAAATCTTGCGGTGAAAAATTATCCGCTGATACACAAGGGGCTGAAGATTTTGTTGACGAATTTTCTAAATTGATTCATGACGAAAATTTAACTCCTGAACAAGTGTACAATATGGATGAAACGGGACTCTTTTGGCGTTATTTACCCAGGAACACATTAGCAGCATCCAATGAAACTGCACCAACTGGTGTGAAAGATGCAAAAGAGAGAGTCACGGTTGTTATGTGTAGCAATGCTGCTGGCACACACAAATGTCAGTTAATGATCATTTCAAAGAGTGCTCACCCCCGAGCCTTGAAAGGCATTAAAAGTCTGCCAGTCACTTACAAGGCTAATAAGCGAGCATGGATAACCAGGGAGTTGACCCTGGAATGGTTTCAGAAAAATTTTATTCCAGAAGTCCATGCTCATGGAAATAAAATTGGTTTACCAAGTGATGCAAAAATTTTATTGCTACTTGATAATTGTGCTGCACATCCAGAAATATTGACAGAAAATAATGTTTCTGTTGTTTTTTTGCCTCCTAATACAACGTCCCTGATTCAGCCAATGGATCAAGGGATTATCCACAGTATGAAATGCCAGTATCGTTTTGAATTCCTGCAAAAAGTAATTGCCTTCAATCCTACTGTGGACAAAATTGATGAATTCAAAAAAACTTTCACTATAAAAGATTGCATATTTTTAGTTGCAAAAGCGTGGGAGGCAGTTTCTCAGCAAACATTAATTAATGGTTGGAAAAATCTGTGGCCAGCTACACTTTTCCTTGATGTGCAGAATGATGATTCAGAATTTAATGGATTTAGGTCATGTGTTGCGCGTGAAAAAGCTGCTGAATTGCTTAGGTTTGCCAAGGATTCATCAGCTTCTCTTCTGAATTCTGCATCAGAAGATGATTTAGTTTCCTGGATGGTTTCGGAAGATGAAATCTTGGAGTCGCAAAAAGTAACAGATGCGGAAATAATATCTTCTGTACTGAATTCAGGAGAGACCGATTCAGACACAGAATCTGATGTGGAAGAAGAAAAAATAGCATTTGATGAAGTACTCTTTCATGGCGATAAATATCTCAGTTTTTTAGAAAAAGAAACATTTAAAGATGTTGTTTCTGATCAAGAAATCATGACTCTAAGAAGGCTTCAAGATAAAATTGCAGCATTAAAAAAAAAATCTTTGAAGCAAACCACAATAACTGCAATGTTTGACAAATTTAAAAATAAGTAGAAGTTTAGTAAATTATATTAATTTTGCATATTACATATATCATTTAAATGTGTTTATAATGTTGTATAAAATATTTTCTTTCATTTCTGTATTACTACACTTATTTATATACTTGGTATACTGTGTGAGTATTATATTTGTATATAAAGTATAAATTCTAATAACATTTAAATCTATTTCTAATATTAAATATAAATTTTTTATGTATAAATAATCATTTCTGTTAATTATTTATAGTGTGAGTATTATATTTGTATATAAAATATAAATTCTAATAACATTTAAATCTATTTCTAATATTAAATATAATTTTTTTTATGTATAAATAATCATTCCTGTTAATTATTTATAGTGTGATTACTATATTTGTAGATAAATTCCAAATATTAGAACATAAACAAAGAAATGACCTATAATCCGCAAAATCCTATAATCCGCACAACCCTTGGTCCCAAGCTGTGCGGATTAGAGGGAGTGTACTGTACCCTGAAAGATAATAAAAATCTTAAAAACACACACATAATTAAATTAATAACTATTATTAATTACTCTGATCCTTTAAATGCTAAAATTAATTTAATATCATAAAGGCACTGATTACTTTTTTGGGAACTTTGTTTTCATTCTATCAATAAAAAATTAAGATAGAATTGTGAAATGGAAATTCAATGAAGAGTATGCTGCGTTGTGGATCTTACAGTCATGTGATGGGATTCCTTTATTAATCCTAGCCCACTTTTTCACTGAAACTCACACTGAAGTGAACAATGTTTTGCTCGTATTAACCATTATCCTATTTTTGTAGGTCATAATAAGAAAGAAAATCTTAATACAGTTTAAATGACGAATTTTTCTTAATGTGAAAATTGATTGTTTAACTGTGCCTTCATATTAGCTCGTATTAACAAAGTTGTACTATATTTACACACGACTTTTTTGTGAGAGAATATCAACAATTATTGATATTGGAAATATCGACAAGGTTGAAAGATAAAAATGTCAATTTTAGTTACATTTTTTAATGAAAAGTGAGCAAACCAGTTTCCACAGATGCCTTAGAGAGTTGAATTCAGGGGGTAGCCCAGGAGGGACCCCCATGGAAAATTTGTGCTTTCAATGGTCAAAAAGTGCAATTTCCCAGCCCGGAAATCTATCATGTCCCCCCGGGAAACACAGAAATCCCTCCTGGAGAAAAGCATCTGAATTCAACACTGCTTTCAGAGACTTTTTTAACTTCTTTAACTTCTAAAAAAAAGTGACTAAAAGTGAGAAAAGTGACTAACTTGCATCCCTGTACTAATCAAGCATTTTTGGATATTAAGTTTGGCTAAGCCTGAAATAAAACTTCTTAATTTTATGATTTTTATGTAAATTATTAGTATACCTTTATGAGGCAAGTTTCAATGAATAATAATAAAAAAAAAATATGTCACCATTATTATGCCTATTTAGTTATGCATTAATATTTATTTGACTTTTACCTTTAAATTTTTAATCATGTTTTAAATTTTATTATTTTTCATTACTTAACTATTTTAATATTTTACTTTATTGTAAGCATTCATTATAATTTACAGTGCATTATTACATTCAAATTACTGTTTAAAAAATGTACAGACGAAACAGTGACCAGAAAACCACAAAATTCTAAAATCCGCACAACCTCTGGTTTCAAGCTATGCGGATTTGTGGGAGTCTACAGTCTACTGTATATAAATTGTATGCTAAGAAAAGAAAAAAAAATTCAATGAGATAAGTTTTCTGTGTTTCTTTCTTTGTGTGTTTTCTTACATTTTCTCACAGAAAATTTAGAGCAAAAAATAACTTGTTTACAAACAGATTTTTATTATTTTTTTATTTTTAATTAAAAACTCGAGAGAAACATCACATTTCACAGATATCACTAACCCTGTGGCAGAAACACCACGACACGGCGACGTAGTTGTGGACAAAGAACTCTTCTTGTGGACAATTTTTGTCTAGACTAATGAAATTAATTTAAAAAACTGTCTGCAACTTCTGAATTTCGGCAAAGGATCATGTAATTTCGTCAAAAGATCGTGGTAAAAACACACGATTTTCGTCAAAGGATCGTGGTTAAAACACATGAATTTCGACAAAGGATTGCTGTAAAAACACGTGAATTTCGACAAAGGATCGCGGCAAAAACACGTAATTTCGTCATAAGATCGTGCAGTAAAAACACACGATTTTCGTCAAAGGATTGCGGTAAAAACACGCGAATTTCGTCAAAGGATCTCGATAAAAACACATGAATTTCAGCAAAGGATCGAGGCAAAAACACGTAATTTCGCCAAAAGATCGCGGTAAAAACACTCGAATTTGAAATATCTGTAAATAATCTCGAGAATAACTTGAATCTGAAAATAATCTGAGTATTGTCAAAATTTACTCCCTAAAAAGACTGCTAAAATATTGAAACCCAGTTCCTTTTACTAATGTCTGAAGATTGTCTCAAAACAATAAAAAATTCAAAAATAGATGGAGGAATTCCAGATTTACTAATGTAGAAAATTCGCTGCAAAAAGAAAAAAAAAAAAAAAAACATAAAAAATTAAGAAAAATAGTCCAAAAGTGGGCTTTGAGGTGCATAACTTCAGACAAAACAATACTTCAAACTCTTCCTGCTAAATCTTGCAGCTCTGCACTTAGCGGTCTCTTCAGAAAACATCACACACAGACAAACATCTATGTTTAATACATAAATTTTTAAATCTGAAACAATATGCAGAACCAACTTTTAAAAAATTGGGTTAATCCGAATCCAACCTGCAGTAATCTAAACTCAGCTCGAACTGAAAACAGTGTTAACCCGATCTGCAGCTGATGCAGGACTTTAATCAAAACATTTTTCTTCAGAAGGAATTTCTGTAGCTGCATTACGAGAGGGAAATTTCTCTCCCTAAGCTTATCCTTCCCATTTTAGAAATCCCACAAGAAGTGAGATGATGAAACGATATGTAACATCAAAAGTTATAAGCAAAATTACTGAGAATGCATCAAGCTTACCCTATTTTAAATAAAATGATGAAAAATTTCTAGTTTAGTGTGTTATTCATTCATTAAAATTACATGCAAAATTTGCAGACAGATTATGAAATTTTAAAAGCTTGTTGCAGACAGCTATAGAACTCTCTGCCACTGGGATCACTAAAAATACAAAATATACAATAATACAATAAAATACAACCAGTGCCGAATTTCTGAGAAGACATAAGTTCTAGTCCCAGTTCAAAGGGTGCCAAGTTCCCTGAAAGGGCTATTTTTTTTTTTTTTTAAACTAATAGTGAAGAAAATTATACCATTGTGTTACTCAATATAAATATCAGAGGGTATATATAAAGGTCAATATAAATATCACGACATTATATTTGATAATTACCTATACAGTCGGACTTGATTAAGTAAGACGCTCACTGTTAATATGTGATCCCGCTTAATATGAGGATTTTTCCGGTTCCTTGAACATCGCCAATAAGACTAATGCAAAAGTATCATGTTTAATATGCAAACGGTTATTACACAATCCCGCTTAATACACAATAAAGTTTCAGTCTCTTACACAAAAAAAATCTCACTTCATAGATATAGGTGCAGATTCACGGTCGCCAGTCGCCACTGGATTTTTTTCTTTGGCCACTAACTTTCTATGTCTAAGTCGCCTAAGTGTCTTACAGGGATGCCCCTTTTCCACCAACTGTCAGATTTTCGCATTAAAAAAAAAAAAAAATTTTTTTTAATCAATTCTGCACATTTTCTGCAATATTTGCCCCTTTTTTACTTTTTCTGTTGTTCATAATTAAAAAACATGATTAAGCATGGATACCACATTTCCACAGATCTACAAGTTTCCCGTTTTCTTCTTTAAAAATAAATTATCCCTGAATGTCAAAAATTGTTCAATTTATTTTATTAAAATCTAAAACTTAAAAGAAAATAAATCTCCATATTTTTTTCATATACATTTTTTTCTTTTGATTTTTATAGACATACTTTTTGATGCAAATGCCCATGGTGATTTAGCATGGTGATAGCATGCCAGCATTTATTTTCAGCTATGAAAAACACTTTGGAGGGGGGAGGGAGGGCATTTATCTATTAAAGAAAATATAAATCATTTATTTAAGTTTTGTGTAAATTTTATTTTAAAATTTACTGTTTATTACTTTTAAGCTTTAATAGTAAACAATAAATCCCATATAGACATATAAATGCTATTGTTTTTATGCGTTTGTTTCACAATGTGGCCACTGGATTTTTTGGGTTTAGGAGCCACTGGCTCCTTACAGATTTTGGGAATCTGCACCTATATTCATAGATTAAGATGCGAATTTCTTCTCTCCTGTTCAGTGTTGCCAATTTAGTGCGAATTTTTTATTCAAGATATCTGTCGCTATTTCTGAATAGTAATACATTCTTACTGAATGACAGATTAATTAAGGCGACTATTACTAATTGGAAATAATGTTAGCTATTTGCATAAAAAAAATCTCGCTAAAATAGAAACACCGGGACTCAGTGGCGCCGACTTCTGGGTCTGCGGTGCAGACCCTGAAAAGTATCTGCAGACCTTGCAATATCTCGGCAGACCCTGCAAAATGTATTTAAAATATCAAGAAACGGTAAATTTCATCGTAGGATCGTGAAAAAACAGCCAATTCTGCCGAAGGATCGCGACAAATTTCGTCGAAGAATCACCAAAAAGCGGTACATTTCGTCGAAAGATCTCGCAAAAACGGTAAATTTCGTCGAAGTATCTCGCAAAAATGGCAAATTTTGTCGAAAGATCTCGCAAAAACGGCAAATTTCGTCGAAGTATGTAGCAAAAACTGCAAATTTCGTCAAAGTATCTAGCAAAAACGGGAAATTTTGTCGAAAGATCTTGCAAGAACGGCAAACTTTGTCGAAAGATCTCGCAAAAACGGCAAACTTTGTCGAAAGATCTCGCAAAAACGGCTAATTTTGTCGAAGTATCTCGCAAAAACGGTAAATTTCGTCGAAGTATCTCGCAAAAACGGCAAATTTTGTCGAAAGATCTCGCAAAAACGGCAAATTTTGTCGAAAGATCTCGCAAAAACGGCAAATTTTGTCGAAAGATCTCGCAAAAACGGCAAACTTTGTCGAAAGATCTCGCAAAAACGGTAAATTTTGTCGAAAGATCTCGCAAAAACGGCAAATTTTGTCGAAAGATCTCGCAAAAACAGCAAATTTCGTCGAAGTATCTCAAAAAAATAGCCAATTTCGTCGAAAGATCTTGCAAAAACGGCAAATATCGTCGAAGTATCTAGCAAAAACGGCAAATTTCGTCGAAGTATCTAGCAAAAACGGCAAATTTCGTCGAAGTATCTTGCAAAAACGGCTAATTTCGTCGAAGTATCTTGCAAAAACGGCAAATATCGTCGAAGTATCTCGCAAAAACGGCAAACTTTGTCGAAAGATCTCGCAAAAACGGCTAATTTTGTCGAAGTATCTCGCAAAAACGGCAAATTTTGTCGAAAGATCTCGCAAAAACGGCAAATTTTGTCGAAAGATCTCGCAAAAACGGCAAACTTTGTTGAAAGATCTCGCAAAAATGGCTAATTTCGTCGAAGTATCTTGCAAAAACGGCAAATTTCGTCGAAGTATCTTGCAAAAACGGCTAATTTCGTCGAAAGATCTCGCAGAAACGGCAAACTTTGTCGAAAGATCTCGCAAAAACGGCAAATTTTGTCGAAAGATCTCGCAAAAACGGCAAATTTTGTCGAAAGATCTCGCAAAAACGGCAAATTTCGTCGAAGTATCTCAAAAAAATAGCCAATTTCGTCGAAAGATCTGGCAAAAACGGCAAATATCGTCGAAGTATCTAGCAAAAACGACAAATTTCGTCGAAGTATCTTGCAAAAACGGCTAATTTCGTCGAAGTATCTTGCAAAAACGGCTAATTTCGTCGAAAGATCTCGCAAAAACGACAAACTTTGTCGAAAGATCTCGCAAAAACGGCAAATTTTGTCGAAAGATCTCGCAAAAATGGCAAATTTTGTCGAAAGATCTCGCAAAAACGGCAAATTTCGTCGAAGTATCTCGAAAAAATAGCCAATTTCGTCGAAAGATCTCGCAAAAACGGCAAATATCATCGAAAGATCTCGTAAAAACGGCAAATTTTGTCGAAAGATCTCGCAAAAACAGCAAATTTCGTTGAAGGATCTCGCAAAAATGGCAAATTTCGTCGAAGTATCTCTCAAAAACAGCAAATTTCGTCGAAGTATCTCTCAAAAACGGCAAATTTCGTCAAAGTATCTCTCAAAAACGGCACATTTTGTCGAAAGATCTCGCAAAAACGGCAAATTTTGTCGAAAGATCTCTCAAAAACAGCAAATTTCGTTGAAGGATCTCGCAAAAACGGCAGACTTCGTCGAAATATCTCTCAAAAACGGCAAATTTCGTCGAAGTATCTCTCAAAAACGGCAAATTTTGTTGAGGTATCTCTCAAAAATGGCAAATTTCGTCGAAGTATCTTGCAAAAACGGCAAATTTCGTCGAAAGATCTCGCAAAAACGGCAAATTTCGTTGAAGGATCTCGCAAAAACGGCAAATTTCGTCGAAGGATCTTGAAAAAATGGCCAATTTCATCGAAAGATCTCACAAAAACGGCAAATTTTGTCGAAAGATCTCTCAAAAACAGCAAATTTCGTTGAAGGATCTCGCAAAAACGGCAGACTTCGTCGAAATATCTCTCAAAAACGGCAAATTTCGTCGAAGTATCTCTCAAAAACGGCAAATTTTGCTGAGGTATCTCTCAAAAATGGCAAATTTCGTCGAAGTATCTTGCAAAAACGGCAAATTTCGTCGAAAGATCTCGCAAAAACGGCAAATTTCGTTGAAGGATCTCGCAAAAACGGCAAATTTCGTCGAAGGATCTTGAAAAAATGGCCAATTTCATCGAAAGATCTCACAAAAACGGCAAATTTCGTCGAAAGATCTCGCAAAAACGGCAAATTTCGCCAAAGCATCTCGCAAAAACTGCAAATTTTGTCGAAGGATCTCTCAAAAACGGCAAATTTCGTCGAAGGACTCGCAAAAACGACAAATTTCGTCGAAGGATTTCGCAAAAATTCTTTGACGAATCCTTCGAATTGATCCTTCAACTAATTTCGTCGAAGGATCTAGAAAAAACAACAAATTTTGTCAAAGGAACAGTAAAAAAATGCGAATTTCGTCGAAGGCCCAAGAAAAAAAAGTGAATTTTGTGAAATAGTCACAGAAAAGCTGCAGCATTCCTTTCGAAAACAGCACACACACAAAGTTCTATGCTTGTTAATACAGGTAAAGTTTTTAATCTGAAACAATATACTGAACTAATTTTGAAAAATCGGGTTAACTTGAACCCATTTTGCAGGAATCTACACTTAGTCTGAAATCGACTCGAACCAAAAGCAGGGTTAATGAAAAAGTTATCTAAAAGTGGTAAGTGGTCTAAAATGTTCTGAATTTGCATTAAAATGCTGAAATTGAATCAGCTCCCGGGGCTTTGCCCCGGACCCCACTGGGGGAGCTCAGAACGCTGCCCCCAGACCCCCTAATTCATTGAGCTCGCTTCGCTCACTGTCTACGTTGGCAAATCGTGTGTTTCCCAACCCCCTCAAATCTGCCCTTGTCGCAGACCCAGCTATGGGACCAAAGTTGGCTCCTATGCCGGGACTTGTCTTTGATCCCGTGTCCTAATATTCTTTGCATCTTGCTTCGTGTATGTTTTTACTGAAGTAGTGAAAGATTGTGGATTTTTGTCACTTTCTGTTACAGGGCGATTCCACCGTTACGTGTGTGACTTTTAAAGAGTGTTTTTTTTGCAAATTGAGACAAAATCGAAAGTGAAATTATTTAGATAACGTTTTACTTTTTTTATTGCTATTACAGGACACATACAGAATCATTTTTGTAGTGACACCTTTAGTCTAAAGTAATAACAATTTTTTTTTTAAAAATAGTAAAGTTGTTGTTACATGTGTGATTTTTCTGAGACACACACGTAACGTAACAACGTGTAAAGATGTTGCTGAAGATAGCAATTACCACATCGAAACATTTATTGCCAAACAAAAATTCGCCAAATCTACCGGCACAGGATATGGAACTGTTCCCCAGTTAGGTAACCTTCGAGCCATCTATCAATTTTAGGAGCCATTTTAAAAATAAATCTTTTAATTTTACATTCCAATCAAAAGATAGGAGTAGCAGACGATTATTCTGAAGTTGCAAAATTTTATCTCAAAATGGAAACGAGAAAAATAAATTACAAAATCGTTTCCATAAAGTGCGAATGACCTTCTGAATTTCCAACAATTCATGGATGACAAAATTGTATACATTAGCTTAAAGTAGATACAATACAATATCAGGCTCATTTAAAACATTCTTAAATCAAAAGAAAAGAAGCTTTATTATTTTTGTTTTCTAGAATTAAAATTAGTATTTTTTTGGTATGATCAAAATAACAATAAGCAAAAACTACTTAGTTACAAATTCTTATAATACGCAAAATGATTTACATGGGCAAAACAGAAGCTAAGTTGCAAAGTATATAAGTTTTTATTGTATTAATATACTAAAGAACTCACCAGAATTTAGTATTTACCGAAATATAAAAAAATAATAACCTGGAAAAGGATTGACCTTGCATATTTATTCAGAGAAACAATTCAGTTATTTTAATAGCTGAAAAATGCTAAAAATAAAATTTGCACATCAAAAACAAAATACTAATTTCAATAAGCAAAATAAAGGATCAATCATACCTTTTACTCAGTAACATATATTTTTCTCAACAACCGGGATTATAACACACTCGTGGGAGACGAGCACAAACAAATAAATAAATATTAATAAATAAAACCATACACTATAAAACCGATATGTCAGGTAACTCTGAATTAAACTATTTAGCCAGAAGTTTTAAAAGAGTCATTGCAAAATACTCCAATTCCTCCTTGGTTTTAACGACGGCAGATACTCTTTTTTTTTTTGCTTTTTGCTTTTCTCTTTTGGCAATATTCCAACGTGTGTTTATTTGGCGCGCGCAGTTTGCGCGATATTTTATTTCATGATCACCAAATTAATATTTTTCATCAACATTTTGTTTTTTGTAAGTCATATTTTATGTGAAGTTATCTCTTGAAAATTTTTATTTTGTTTCTAGTGTGTGAAAATCGAAAAAATGTTATTTCATAACTTTTCTATAAATTTCTGTTATATAAAATGTAAATAATTTTTCGATTTCGCATCCGTATTTGTACTCTACTGGCACTTTGTACTCTACTGGCACGGTATACATTTTACTGAAATCACATTTGTCTAAAGGTAAAATCCGTAATTTTGTAGAGTTTATGTGCTTAGAATTTATTTAAAGATTGATATTTTTAAATATGCAATGCAATTTAAATGTTTGGCCAATTTCAAAATTACATTTAAAAAAAAAAATCTAAAACGAACAATGTTGACATGAAGCAACTTCAACGTAGTCTTCTTATTTTAAATTTATTTCACACAAACATGCAAATAATAATCACATTTTAATTATCACTAATGATCTGCTGAAAAGGTTCTAGTTTCGTACAAAAAATAAGTTTATAACTTTCAGTAACAATATTTAATTCTTCCATGACTCTGATTATGTGACCAGCTATCTATAAGACCCACAGACAGGGAACTTAACAAACACATTTGGGATAATCAAGTAGTTTTACTTGAAATCTTGGAAATTTGTATATGTATGTATTGTCAAAATCACCTGTCAATAAATTAGAATTTGTGTAGAATAAACAATTTTTGGCACCAAAGCATTTCTGTCAACCAGCATTTCAATTATTCATTTAACTATAATTTTTAAAAATTCAAAATAGCATTGCTATGCTATATATTGTGATCATATGTAAAAGATGCAACTACTGTATATTCTGTCATATAACATGCATTTTGAAACAAGAAAAAATATATAAATTTACAGGTCTGCATTATATGCTGAGTATAAAAATGAAGCATAAGATTTGAGATTTCTGTATGAATAATGCACACAAGTTGAAAACAGGATTATTTGAATGAACAAGAGTATGATTCCAAATGCTTTCGGGAAATTAAAGCAAATAGGCTTGGCAGTAACATATGTCCTCACTTCGCATTTGCTTATTTTCTTTATGTTTGTAGTACTAGTTACTATACTTTTTACAGCTCTTTTTTATACCTTCATGCTACATATCTCATGAAGGTTTTTTTTTTTTTTTTTGCCAAAAAAGAGGATGTGCATAATTTAACGAATATAGCTACCTAAAAATAGAAAAATACAGTTTCAAACCATAGGTGTTGTGTTATATGCTGGAATATACAGTATTTTATTCTATCCAAATATTCAAAATAACCATATGTTTATTCCTATATTATATATATATTGCAATTTTGTTGTTTTTTCTTTTGCATCTGCTTAGAAGAACCATTTTTTATAAAAGAGAATTAATAATGCAAACAATAGTAACTTTTAAAATTTTATTGGATAATAAATCAATTGGTGTTATATTTTTGCAAAAAAAATATATGTATTTCCTATATTTTAAATAACTATTTTCTCTCCTAAAAGTAATAAAATGTCAAGAAATTCCATTTTATTATTTGAATAATATAATATAGGGTAATTTTAAAAGTTGTATTTTGGAGGTAATTTCGTGCAAGTTTAGACAATAACATTAAAAAAGTATTAGAAAAACCTTGTTTTTGTAATATATATTGTATTACAATATTTTATAAAGCAAAATACATTAAAGAATTTATTTAAAAATATATATCTGGTTTGATTATGTTTTAATAAAATAGTGTTTTATTTTATTTATCCAATAAAATTAGAATTTTCATATGTTAAGTGCAAATGATAAACCAAGGATTGATCCAAGCATGAGATTCTTCCGCGGATCCACAGTTTTCCACTTTTTTGTTATTTTCTGCTTTTTTGCCATTTTCTGATTTTGCGAAAAATCGCAAAAAAAAAAAAATAAATAATAATAATACAGAAAACAATGCGAATTTTGTCAAAGGATCGGTGAAAAAAACGGGAATTTTGTCAAAGGATCGATGAAAAAAACAAGAATTTCGCCAAAGGATTGCTGAAAAAATGCGAATTTCGTCAAAGAATCGTGTGAAAATCACGAAGAAAATGTAAAAATTGCGGAAAAACTTGTAATTCGATTAAAGATCGCGAAAAAACATTAATTCCGTCAAAAAATCGCTAAAAGAGCATGATTTTTGCCAAAGGATCGCAGAAAAAACTGCGAATTTCGGCAAAGAATCGCAGAAAAAAATGCAAAATTTGCCAAAAGATCGCTAAAAAAATGTGAATTTTGCCAAAGGATCACTGAAAAAACATGAATTTCATCAGAATATACTGCATTATGTTAAAAGATTGAAACCAAATTTCTTTTAGTAATGTAGAAAATTCGCCATGAAATGTGAAAACAAATTAAATTAAAAAAAATCTATTTCAAAAATCCAAAAACTGGCTTTAAGCTGGCTTGTAAAAATGACCTGAAATCTGGAATAACCATGGCACTGACTAGTTAGTTGGAGTCAATGATAATGGCCTTAGAAAATCTCTTTAATTCCTTAAAAACTTATTTTTTATCTTTAAAAAGTGTGGAAACTGTTCTATCATTTATTTAAGGTGGTTGCAATTTTAGCATATACTTGATTTGCTGTTTCAAGAACATTGTCTTACTATATTCAAAATTTCAATTAAAAATTTTGTTCATAACCAGTGGATCCCAGGTTCAAAACCAGTGGATCCGCACGAGGATTACACACTGCAGTCTGATATTTTTTAGCAATATCTAATATTTTTTAGATGCAGGTTTAAATGTTTAAAGAAAAATTGAGGATAAAAATATCTGTAAATAACATTAGTCAAACCAAAATATCATTTCATTTATTCCATCAAAGTTACAGTAAAAACTGATCGAAGATAGCAAAAGCAAAAAGCATGCGCAAGAAGAAAAAAAATTGTATTTTAACAGCATTAGAGGATGATGTATTTGCTTCGAGAAAAACATGGAACAAAGATAAATGAATTGAATACGTATTAACTACAATTTTATTTAATGTAACAAAGCATACCTTTTAGGCTACATGTGAAATATCACTGCTCCGATTGATCGATGATATCTTTGTCTCCTAAACATTGAAATTTCAATTTTTCTTTTTAATCATAAATATGAAATAACTTGTCGTTGTCTCTTTCATTGGCTGCTGTTGCCAGAAAGTGTAGTTTGTGAAAATTGACAAGGCCGTTATGAAAGGATAGATACTTAAAATTATTTTCATATTTTCTTTCCTAATGTTTAATAAAATGATGTATGTATTTGCTATGAAAATAAATGTATTTTAACATTTTTTTCTTTTTTTTTTTTTTTTTGTAGGTAGTATACAGTAATTGAATCAGAAATAAAAATGCCTAGAAGAAAATATTCAGATGAAAATGTAGAATTTCCGAATGCTTATAATCAAAGGAACCTCTTACAAGAACCAGTAACATTACATATAATGAAAGAAATGGATGTAGTGCCACTGAATCCTTCACAATATATTGAAGAGCGTAGTTCTGAAGAAGACAAGCCTAGTCCTGTAAAACCATTACAGGTAATTTTTTTCTGAATATTCAATGAAATTATCAAATATCACTGCTGAACAGGGCTCCTACAGATCAGGGAAAACAGGAAAAAGTCTGGGAATTCGAAAATTGAGGCAAAAAGTCTGGGAAATTTTTAAATATTCGAAGAGGTCAGGGAGTTTTTGAAGTACTACTTTCCAACAGGATCTCAGTTATCATTGTAAATGAAGAAATTTTGAATTATTCCTCTGATCTATAATTTTTATATAAAATGTATATGCAAATTATGCAATAATAGCATAATTTGAAAAGTAATTAAAAATTGAAAATACATGTTGCACATATCTATCATTTATCTAGAATAAAAGAAGAGAACATAGCATACATGAAGATAGCACTGTTCTTTTGGAACTTTAAAGGAAGCTTTTAATTCACATTGAGCATTATTATTACATTTTAAATTTCTGTAATCTAAATGCAAAATCTGAGAAACTTTCTTGCACTTTGTCCTCTTAAATATGTGATTATATATCTTATCATTTCAGTGTTTTGCACTTTTTGTTTAGCTGTAGGCAACATCGTCTCCTTATTTTAGAGATCTTCCAGTATTAACCACTTCAACGGCTGCCCCGAGTTAATTCGGGGGTAATAACACTGTTTCCCTATCTATGCGGCCGTTGAAGTGGTTAAGCACTGTAAAATAAGTGTCCATGTAAGATTTTTGCTGAAGAAAGGGTATAGATCTATTAGAGTAATGCTTTTTTATGAAAATTAGCAACTGCCTGTACCTGTAACTATTAGGTTTCCATTGAGGAGCGTTTTACAACAATATATAAGCCAAATTTTTGTTAAGAAAAGTCAGGGAATTTTTTTACCAAATATATGTAGGACCCTGCTGAAGTTTACATCTGCCAACTTTGTTGTTTGCATTAAAAATTGGCAAGTTTTTTTTACTTTATGCTTGTAATTATTTTCTTTCTTATTCTCTCTGCCTTTTTAAGGACTTTTCATGTTGTATGCTATATTTGTAGACAGAGCCGGCATGTGGATTTTTCGGTAGTGTGTGTAAAAAATTGTATGGCATCTTTCAACTTTTTGAGGGAATTTTTTCTCACATTGAGCATGGAATATGATTTTTTTTCCAATCTAATACACATATTTATGTTGATTTTTAGCGCACTCTGTTAATTTTCACTCTGTCATCAGTGTATCAAAACCATATAAAGATGCTGCATATTTACATCATCAAAAGTTTTTGTTACAGATGTTATTGCTTATAATTTATAATGAATTTCACATGTTGAGTGGTAGCTCAAAACGTTGTGCAGCTTAAATAAGTTTTCTTCAGTAAACTGAATCATTAACATGCAATTTAATACAATTCAAACCAAAACTATTGACAATTAAAGTTTTTCTTTACTAATTTCATCTATTATTGAAATAATTGTTGCAATTGTTTCAAAAATTGTTTTTAGAAAGAGTTTTTCTAAAGTGCATCTTCAAAGTTATTTTGGAGTATAGTATAAAAAGGGGAATCAAATTATAACCTTGCTTAGAAATAATTGTTTACTATCATTCTGGGAGGGGGGACACTTGTTATGGACATATCACATTAACAAATATAAAAAAAATTCTGTTTCATAAAAATTTTCAATTTGAGCTTATTATAAAAGTTATAGTGCAGTCGAGCAATGCCTCAAGGAAGCTATGAATATTTTCAGTAGACTGAACAATTTGATCAATATAACAGAAGAACTGAGAATTTCTATCACATTATAAAAAATATTCTAATTCTAATGCAATTACCTTTCACAAAAAATTTTTTATAATAATAATAAAATTTACAGAAAATTTATTTTTTCTGTAAAAGACTTGACAGGAATCAAATTCCGTACTTATTCATCAGCATTGTTTGAATTTTATATCAGTTCCAATTGAAGTAATAGACAAACCATTAAATTTTTCTTGACTCATTCATGATTATCAATAATATTTAACTACTTTTAACTCAGGAAAAGGTTTGTAAACTTTAGTAAATAAAACAAATAAAGAAATAAATATTTTAAATGCTATTAAAGTATAAAAAAAACCTTAGCATTGAGTAACTTTTAATCCATTTAAACAGGGGTGGGGAAATACATCATTTTACTCGCCACTGGCAAGTGGATTTTCTGACAGGGTGAGTGAATTGTTGAAAACTATAGGTTATAGAGATATGTCAAAAACTTTTATTTTTTTACTAGTTAGCTGTATTTTGCAACTTTCGAAATTATCGCGATGTAAACATAGTAATAAGTTCTATCTGTTAGTAAAATTTCCTCTGATGTTAGATATTTCTTAATTTTATAGAATTTTTTTTTTTTTTTTAATTCATTGTAGTAATAGAAATGAGCCATTTGCTGGCTGGTAAGATTTTCTGAAAACTCCCCATTCCTGCATTTAAAAGATTGCATCTGGTCTGCTTAGGTCTCCAGTTTTTTAGACAACAATTTTGATTCTTTTTAAAAATAGATTGCTTATTTTTTTTTTCCTTCCTTCATTTTGTATTTTTTCTATTTATTTAAATATGTGTTTGTCATTCATTTTGAAATATTGTATAAAAATACAAAAGATCTTAATAGATGGGCTGAAAGACTCAGAAAGCTCTTTCATTGAAGTAATTGCTGTCGAAAATGTCAAAAAAAATTTTATTACTTTTAAATCAAACTGCTCAAATATATTTGATTTATTGTTGAAAAAATAGCTATAAGAATTTTCAAAATTATGAATAATATGAAAATCATTATTTTCTCATTGGAAATACTGTCACTTTCATTCTCATGTTCTTTGAATACAACACATGCATTGTGCGGCTAAACTTTGGTATTCACCTGTGGTCAGCCATCTTGTTTTTTAAATCAAAACCTTTTAATTTTTATTATTAAATATAAATAAATTAGTCAATAAAATTAAATAACTTGTTTATAATAAGTCCACTTACTGGAGAACTTTTTGGATGAAAATTATTTTGGAAATGGGAAACAAAACAAATATGTTTTGATTTAAAAAACAAGAATCCCAAAGCTGTTCCCATCATGCAATTTATTTTCATTACCATCTCTTATCGGATGACCGGTTTCCAGATGAATTTAAAGTGGTTTAAACTTAGAAGCCCATCCCTTACAATGTTTACTTTATTCAACTACAATACATTTCATTAAGAATCAACAGTTATAACACTGTAAAGCAGGCATCTCAAACTCGTTTACCACCAAGGGTCAAATAAAGGATTTATAAAAAAAAAAAACTGCAGACCCCATTATAAAAAAGAAAGAAAAATAGAAAAAGAAGAAAGATAAACAGATTTATTTTATTATCACACAGAAGACTTTCTGCTTAATCTTTCGTAATAGAGATTATTTCAATGATTTTTTTTTATAGGCAATGTAATACAAAAAAGAGAGAAATGAAATAGGTGTTGTGTCAAATATGTAAAGTGGTAAAACAAAATGCTTAGAGATGGGAATGCTCGGAAAAAACCCAGAAACTTTGGGGGGGAAAAACGGTTTTTTTTTCTGTTTTTTTCCAAAGGTGTATTTTTTAATTTGGAAAAATTGAAATTTAATTTATAAAATAATACATTAAAAATGTTTTTATGGCTGCATTCTGATACTCTTTCTTTATATTTTTTCATGTTCAGTGTCTCACATGAAAATGTTAACATGAAAAATATGATCTGTAAGCAGTTTTGGAAGAACTTGAGTCCTTTAAAGGACCCTTCACAATTTTGTCACCTTAAAACATAGGACCCTTCACAAAATTCGTAAAATATTTCAGTCTCTTTTCTGAATCCTCCAGAAATGTAACGATTTTAGAATAACAAAACCTGTCACATAACAGCTGAAATCACCAATGAATCTATCTAGCTGTATATATGTATGAAAGATCTTATTAAAAATATCTAATTAGGAGCCTAAATATAACGATAATTTCTAATTCACGAAATTTTGATTATATTTTTTATGACAATTTTGTAAGATTTTTTTTTTTTTTAATAAGGCAATATTTTTTATACAAAGGTTTACAAAAACAGGATCGTGTGAAAAAAATATAAGCAGACCCATGCAATTTCTCTTGTTAAAAATGAAAATCCATGTGCAAAATTATTTCAATAATACCAATAGGTTGAAAATTTAATATAAAATTTGAAATATGCATTTATTTTTATTGGCATAGCTGCAATGTAATCAGACGATAATCACCAGAAATATTTAATTATTTGAAACGAATTCTTTTTCAATAACATGCAATTGAAATTATTTAGTCTTTTTAAGCTTTTTTTTCCTCTTCTCTTCCTTTTATTTAAAATATAAATTATAAAACTTTTCTTACTATTTTTTTTTTTTTTTTTTAATATAAATGCTTACAAATAAACTTTGCAAATAAAATGTAAATTTTCTGTAAAAAATTTAGTTGAAAACAATTTTTGTAAATATTCAAAAATCCACCTGTTTTATAACTTTCATTAAAAAAATATACATACGTATCGTATATATATTACTTTGATATTAAGCATCTAAAACTTAAACTAAAACCAGAGCATAGGGTTGGTTTAGGTTTAGACTGGAAAGTTATACCAAAATTAAATACACGGGAAAAGAAAATTCTAATTGTAAGAAAGAAAAAAAAGTAATATTGTAAATTATAAATTTTTAAGCAATGGAAGATTTAAAAATGATAATATTTATAACGTCACCAATACCAACGTCTACAATAATTTGTTTCTTTAAAATGGCATCATTTCTATACTTAAGCAATACTATGTTGAGGTGATGCTTAATGCAATTTAAATTTGCGTGTTGGTTTAGTGATGTTGGTTGAAATTGAAACTCATAAGATTTTTTTTTTCTGTTATTTTTTTAATTTTCTGTTCTGGTAATTGAACAAATGTAACTGAAAAATCATTTCAACAGAGACATGCTATATTACAAACAATGGTGTTAAATTAAGCAAGAAAAGCTACTGTGAAAATTCTGAGACTGAAAGGCTAAACTTTTAAAAGCTAGCTGCCTTTTTCTTTTTTGTAATATATTCATGTAAAGTGAAAAAAAAAAAAATTAGTATGCAGAAATTTAAAAAAATGTTTATTATTTTATATTTTTTAAGAAAATGTAACTTATTTTTGAGAAACATTTATAAGAAATCAATTTTTCCGGAAAAAAACTGGGTTTTTTTTCCGCCACTTCAAAATTTCCAGAAATTTTACATTTCTAAAAATGCTTTATATTTTTCGAACAGGTGTATAAAATATCATCTAAATTTATACACCTAATTTAAAAAATCTTAGAAATGTATTAACAAAATTTCAAATTAATCAGCATAATTTAAGACCCTTGGAAAATTTTAGCATCCTTAATTTAACATTGTAATCAATTATATAAAAATGCACCATTTACTGTTCAATAAATGGTAAAGTTTTAAAATAGTCTGAATAACCATAGATAAGCATTATAAAGTAAAAGAAAATGTTTTATATTTTGAAACTATGATTCAGTGTAGAATAAACTCTAAGCAAAACTTTTTTGCATTGAATTCTCCAAAATGTATGTAGTAGATGGTATGCAACTTGCATATCAAATAGAAGTAAAAAAGTTTAGTACATTCGGTGCTTTTACCAAAGCATTTTTAAAAGCATAAAGCTGATATTCTCATGCCATGTAAAATGGATTGATATTCTATTTGACAGATATGATGAAATATCCATAAAATATTTGTAATTATTTTTGAAAAGTAAAGATATATCTATAAAAAAATAATCATTTCAAGCCATTCAACAAAACTTCCATCAGATTGAAAACCTTTTTTTGTAAATACTGTGAATAAATTTAATTTAGTACGATTTCTTATCAGTAGTGCTCTCACACATGCACAATTAGCAGAAGATAGTCAGCTGTACATTTGTGGAGGATTCAATGATACAACAGAATGTTTCAAACTGCTAGGTTCTTCATTGTAAAAGGTGTTTTAAAGCCCTTTAGAAAGATCGAATACGAAAATGTTTTGTCATATATTATTCATGGTAAAAAAAAACTATAATCATGCAGTAAAAACACCCAAATATGCCTATTTTTAGGTGCTTTTAGTATGTTATTGCTATAGAACAGATTAGAATGTATTGTAATATCTTGCATCTAAATATTATAGTATGACCACCAAAACTGTTTTCAGAAACAAACATTGTAAAAACATTATATTTTTAAATTAGATTATCTACTTATAATAAAATCCGAAGGCAAGAAATTGTCTGTAACCAATCCGGGCACGACCACTTTGGTGTACAAATCGACGGTAGTTAAACGCCATGTTGGGCTTAATGAAAAACGTATGCTAGCTACAGCATAATGAGATAATATCTTCTACTTAAAATCATGCCTGTTCAGCATATTTTCTTATAAAACATGTATATCATATCCTATTATATTGTTTTAAGTTCTTAATTAAAACTCCAGATTAAACATTGGAATCCCAACGACGAATCCCAATCAACAAACGAACACTGTTATCCAGTATTATATTACGCTTTCTTTTTAAATATTCTGGCGAGGTGAATTCCGGCACACAGGATCGGCGGGTTTTAAATGTATCATTTTAAAATGATGTAATTTTATGCTTTTCATATGTAATAAATTAATTCTTTAAAATGTTCTTACGTTTTTTACTATTCACATGTAAATATACTTTTCAGTTAAAAAGTTTTTGTAAATACTATTATTTGGGATTTTTAAAATCTGGCAACAATATAAGTAAACACTGTTTTTTTTTTTTTTTTTTTTTTTTTTTTCAAAACTATTAATGAAATCTTTATTCAGAACTAATATTACTAACTAATATACTACTATAATTCAGAACTAATATACTACTATCTACTATTATTTGGGATTTTTAAAATCTGGCAACAATGTAAGTAAAAACTGTTTTTTTTTTTTTTTTTTTTTTTTTTCAAAACTATGAATGAAATCTCTATTCAGATAATGATATTCTGAATAAAAAATTTAAAAAAACAACAACTTACAAATTTAAAAAAATGATTGCACACTGCACACCACAATCTATTCAAGTATGTGTGTGTGAAAGATGGTTAAATTGCTATGCATAGTTTTTGATCCTATAAAACATTTTAACTGAAACTACTTTGACTGGTTTTTGGTTTATCATACAATTCTCTATAAAACTACTAGTTTTCATGTTTTTGTATGCAATAATTTTTTTTATTATTATTATCAGCCGAGAAAGAATAAAGATCACAATAAATTCAGTTACTGGAGTGATGGTGTCTGTAGCATTAGTTACTTTTTTTTTTAGAATAGAGAGAGAGACATGTTTTTTTTTTTTTTTTTTCAAAAAATATTTTAAATATTCCTTACTAAAAGTCATTAAAAGTTCTTTTTATTCGGAATAACCTTCTGGATTTTCTTGCTTGTATGTGCTGATGAAGTTGATTACAAATTTCTGATTTTTTTTTTTTTGTGTGTTATTTAAAGCAGATTTTATGTATGCCCGTTTGCATTTGGTCAGGGAAATTGACAGACATGTTTTGCTGGGAGCCCTGTATAGTTTTTTCATTAAAAAAAAATTCAGGACTTTCTTTTGAAATGTTCAATCAAATGCCACTTTCAATGACAACACTGTAATTGGTAAAAAATATTTTTAATTTACTTTGAAATTTATGCCCGAAAACCAAGTTTCAAGTAACGTGGACTGAAAGTTTTAGAATCTCTTGTATCTAATTTCCATATCTGTGTGATAAAAAATAGGAAATTAATATTCGAAAAAACTGTAAATTACAACTTATAAATATTTTAGAAGTCGATTGCTAGAGTCTTCCAAACTTCTTTACAAAATTTCAGCATATTCTGCCAAATAATTTTTGAGTTATACTTAAAAAAGCTGAACTACAGTTTGAGAGACCATAATTTATCAAAAAAGTGACTAATCTCAGAAAACTCTAATTTGAAAATATTCCTTTTAAAGTTTATAGACTTTAGATATTCAGTATGAGCTGTGATCCAGTAATTATTATTAATAATGAAAATGATAACTCGGCTCTATGTGCAGCTTCATGTTGAAAGTGGGTGATTTTGAAACTGACATTTTTTTATTAAACGGGCAAAGTTTACAAGTTACGATGTAATTACCAAAGACTTATAACTTTAAAGTACTCCTTATATGCCGACCAGGCAGTTCAATTTCATTTTTCTCTTTCATAATTTTAATTGCAAAAGAAGATACCTGGTATTAAAACATTAGATACAATAATGTGTTAGTAGATAAAGGTTAACCGCAAGAAAATTTATTATTTTCGTGAGTAATATCACTTTGGTTTGTTTTATCAGCAAGACTCAATGGAAAAATCTATGACACTGCAACTGCGATTTGTTGCTGACATTCGCAAATTGTTTCACAGCACACATTTTGTAAAAAAAAAAAAGGAAAAAAAGGTAGTTATGATCAAGTGATTACAAGAATGGTATTTTTTCCTCCTTTCCAAGTAGCGTAAAAGGTCTCTTTTCGGGTGTGTCCATTATGGAGGTGTATTGTATACATACTTTTAACCTGCAAAAATATTGTGGACATTCTTTTGGAAAAGCGGGTCAACCCAACCCGCAACAAAAAAGTAGAAGTCAACCCAACCCGAACCGCAACGAAAAAATATATTGCCGACCCAATGCAGGACTCTAAAATAGGTGCAAGAAAATTTTTGAAAACCATAAATCTTTTTCAGGTATTTTTTTTTTTTGGGTGGGGGGGGGGGGGAGATAAGTTAAAGAAAGAATCCTTACTGTCTTGGAGTATTTTATATTTTTTTATTATTGGAGACCAGATGTCTAGCTCCTACCACACATTTCCACCAAGCAATAGAAAAATGAAGCCAAAATAATTCAAACCTCCTTTCAGGCTTCTAATAATGAAATTCAAAGAATAAAAAAGGAGCATTTTCATAAAAATAAAATTAGCAAAATTTAATAATCTTTTTATGCCAATCATCATAATTTAATGTATTCAGAAAAAAACGTTTAGAACTTTTGCCTGCATAATCATCTACTAGTAATGGGGAAAAATTTTGTAGAGAGAGAACATCCCATACATTTCATTTTAATCACCAAACTGTTACACAAAAAGAAAACGAAATTATCCATTCAACTGGAAATTGTGTCTTCATTCAAATTATGTTAAACAAATAGGTTTAGGGGGTCGTCTTCATAGTGAAATTGTACCAGACTGTGAAATTTTCAACACAAATATCTAATTTTGACATCGTATTTGACTCTTTTGGGGAGTTTTACCTTAGGATGAAAGTCGTTTGGTCAAATAGTTTAAGATTTATGAATGTTTAAAGTTAGTTACTCCTAATGTTAAATTAATTTGTAATCCGGGCTTAATTTCTAAAAAAAAAGGGGGGGAACCGGAGCCCTAATATTCTGCAGTACTAACACCCGTAGCGTACCCCTCCGCCGGCACTCCAATCTGCATATTTATATTTCATACATTATGTTAAAAATTTAAAAGCATTGTTTTTACTTACCCATCATATTACGTAGTATAGGGTAAATCTTGTAATCGTTTTAAAAATCGGAATATTTTTTTTTTGACTGATTTACACGTTTCAGACACTGGAGATTCCAAAAAACTTATTTTTATTAAAAAAAAGAAAATCCCGTGCGTGCGCGCGCGCGCGTGTGTAAGTAAGTAAGTAAAAAAGTAAATGCCCTATCTCCCAAACAAATTGAGATAGGGACTTGAAATTTGGTATGTACTTAGTATGTAATAATGAGAAGAAGCTTATTGAATTTCAATAACCTCGATTATCCGGAACTATTGTTTTCGGATTCTCGAAATATTCGTTCTGATAAAAGGTATATAAAGATTTTCGAAATTGTTTATTTTAAGAGTGAATATAAAAGACAATAAAAAATATATAAATTTTGCATATAAAGAATGAAGTCGATAGGATTATTAGTTGCCGAGATATTTGTAATCCTATTTTCCACACTCTTCTATTTTTCATGACCCTGTATTTCATTCAAATTTCAATTCAAAGATATATTTTAATTGGAAATGAGACACTTAATCCGACGCAGTAAACTCTTAGTTAATAGGATTATCATTTTTGGAGTTATAAGGATGTTTCTTTTACGGAATTCAGTAATAGAGCATTTAAAGTTTATGATGTCATCAAGCCAGGATTGTATTCGAATTGGAATGCATTCTATAAATAGTTTACACATGTTTTATTTTTATATTTCATATTATGCATATCCGTGATGGGTAAGTATTACGGTGGTCTCCAGCGAATAGTTTTATTTAGCAAAATAAAAAATTTAAATTCTGCGTACAGAGGCTGTTCGCACATTTTTTAGACAAATTTGATAAATGATTTTTAAAAATGGAATCATTTTAGAGGAAAACTTTCTTTCAACAACTTATTATTTGTAATTCATATTATTGTCTGATGCTTTCAAATTTATTTTTCTATCAAGATGGCGCATTCAAACAAGCTGTTAATCAGAGGATAGGTTTTTTTTTTTGTTTTCCAAAAAGAAATATTCTTATTCGGAAGCTTAGAATGATTGTAAAGTATTTGAATTATAAAAGTATTGATGAAGTTAAATTAATTCATAAATTATTTGGTGGTGTTGAAACAAATGAGACAAACCACAACAAATATAGAATTCATTTAAGTAGTATTGATAATAGTTATAAATGTGATATGCATGTTTTAGATGTTCCTGTTATTTGTTCTAATATAAAAAAGGTGCCAAATGAACCTTGGTTAAAAGAATTAAATAAATATGGTATTAAGATTTCGGATGTTGAAAACAATGTATATAAAACCGAAAACGAAATTAAATTGTTAATTGGTTCCGATGTGGCGGGAAAATTACTCACCGGAAATATTAAAGTTTTAAAAAGTGGTCCGGTTGCTGTAAAGACCCATTTGGGGTGGACTCTCATGGGGAAAATTCCAGGCATTAAATCTGAAACAAATGATTCTCTTATGGTTATTTCGTCTCTTTGGAACGAAAGTTCCGTTGCTGACTTATGGAAGCTAGATATTCTTGGTATAACTGATCCGGTGGAATCTAAAACTAAAAATGAAATTCATGAAGAAACTATGCAACATTTTAAAAGAAACATAAGAATAGATTCAGATGGGAGGTATGAAGTAGCATTGCCTTGGGTACTAGATAATGCCCGCTTACCTAGTAATAGAGAATTGGCCGAAAAACGGCTTGCTGCAACGAAGAAAAGGTTATCAAATTTGAATAAAACTGAAGTTTATAATGAAGTATTTGATACATGGTTAAATGCAGGAATAATTGAAAGGGTAGTCGATAATAAAAAATCCAAAATACATTATTTGCCACACAGGCCTGTATTTAAAGAATCGAGTGAAACTACTAAAGTAAGGCCGGTTTTTGATGCTTCGGCTCATGTGAAAGGTTTTCCTTCATTAAATGATTGTCTAGATAAAGGATTAAATATGATTGAAATGATTCCGACAATATTGCATCGTTTTCGGAAATTTCCTGTTGGTGCAGTATCTGATATAGAAAAGGCATTCTTACAGATAGGTATTACAGAAAGTGATAGAGACTATCTACGGTTTTTATGGAAGGATAATATAATTTACAGACATAAACGTGTGGTTTTCGGAATCAATTGCAGCCCTTTTTTACTAGCGGCTACTCTGAAACACCATCTGGAAAGTACACCTGACAATTTTGTTTCTACAGCAGAAACTTTGAATGAATCTTTGTATGTAGATAATTGTGTTTGTAGTTTCAACACAACTGAAGAGTTAAACAAGTTCATAATTGAATCGATATTGTCGCGAATCCAATTGAATTGAACGTATTCTTGGCTCCTACTAACAGGCGATGTTTGCATAAAAGTATCTTTCTAAGCTGTGTGAGAAATATGTTTTTGTTTTTGTAGATGTAAATGTAAATTTCTAAGCTGTGTGAGCAAGATGTTTTTTGTTTTTGTAACTGTATTTTTCCAAGCTGTGTGAAAAAATGTTGTTGTTGTAGAAATGGTTTTGTAGAATGTTTTGTCGGCACGGAAGTGAGATAATAAAAAGATATTCGTTATGTTTTTTAAAAGGAATGTTTTTCACGTATTAAAGTATTATTTTCTATTGTTTTAAAAATGACGAAAGTATTAAAACGGGTAGTTTTAAGCTATCGAAAGTCGCTATGTATGTATTTGCGATAATTTGGCGCCCGAACAGGGACATAGGAAGTAATATTTTTTAAGTGGAAAACTGTTCAAGTATGGATGCGTTAAAAATAAAAAGAACACCCCTTAGAAGCGCATTTACGAAGACTTTAAATGCTTTAAACGAAGCTATTAACCAGTCAAGCCCAGATGTTAATCTAATAGAAGAGCTTTTAGATCAATTAGTAGACAAAGCATCAAGATTACGTTCCACAGATGACGAAATATTAAATTTTATGTTGGCGAATGGGTCTCCAGAAAAAGATTATGTAAAAGAGTTCGAGGCATGCGAGGAATACCATGAAAAATTAATAACAGTGAAGCAAAGTGTAAGACATTTTCTTGTTAAGCCTACCGTCGAACATCAGCCTCTTTTATCTAATTCGATAGAAAACGAAAGAATGGGCTCCCGCACCCTTAGATTACCTGAAATTAGTTTGCAGCCGTTTGATGGGGACTCAAGATCGTGGCTAACATTTTGGAATACCTTCAAGAAAATTCACGAAGACACTGTGTTAGACGATCACTCGAAGTTCGTATATCTGATGCAAGCAATTACTCCGAAATCGAAAGCGTCTCAAATTGTGAAAAGTTATCCTATATCGGCTGAAAATTATGCTAAAGTAATTCAACATCTTAAAGAAAGATTCGGAAGAGAAGACACTCTGATACAAATTTATGTTCGCGATCTGCTGCAGCTGGTATTGTGTAATAATAATACATCGAAAAGAGAGTGTAATTTGTCGTCGTTATATGACAACCTAGAAACCAAACTTAGATCGTTGGAATCTCTTGGGGTCACAGAGGATAAATACGCTAGCATTTTATTCCCGTTGGTGGAATCGTGTTTACCTCATGATGTTCTCCGAATTTGGGAACGGGATCGTGAGAAGTCTGATCAAGGTAAGAGTGAATTAAATTCTATACTTAATTTCTTAAAAAATGAAGTGTTGTCTGAAGAACGTATTTTATTGGCGCGTACTAGTTTTGGTTTTGATAAATCTAAGAATTTTACTAGATTTAAAAATGTTGAATATAATTCTGTGCCAACTGCTACTGATTTATTTGTAAGTGATAAATCTAAGGATAAACATTTAATTAAGAAATATGAGGAAACATGTATATTTTGTGACAAGTGTCACTTATCAGAAAAATGTTTTAAAGCTAATTCGCTTTCTTTTGAAGATAAACGAAGTATAATTTTGAAAAAGGGGGCTTGTTTTGTCTGTCTTAAGAAAAATCATATTTCACGTCACTGTAAATCGAAGATTAAATGTTTAAATTGTGGTAAAAGGCATTTTGCTGTAATGTGTCAAAATGTTTGTAATGAAGAGAGTAATACGGCATTAGAAAGTCGTAAACATGAGTCAGGGAGTAGTGATACTGTTTTGACTACTCAAGGTTCCGACCCATCAGTGTTATTACAAACTTTGCATGTACGTGTAAAGCACGATGGCAAAGAAAAAATTGTACGGGGAGTCATAGATACGGGCTCAGAGCGTTCATATTTATCAGAAGATGTAATTAAGTATTTGAATTATAAAAGTATTGATGAAGTTAAATTAATTCATAAATTATTTGGTGGTGTTGAAACAAATGAGACAAACCACAACAAATATAGAATTCATTTAAGTAGTATTGATAATAGTTATAAATGTGATATGCATGTTTTAGATGTTCCTGTTATTTGTTCTAATATAAAAAAGGTGCCAAATGAACCTTGGTTAAAAGAATTAAATAAATATGGTATTAAGATTTCGGATGTTGAAAACAATGTATATAAAACCGAAAACGAAATTAAATTGTTAATTGGTTCCGATGTGGCGGGAAAATTACTCACCGGAAATATTAAAGTTTTAAAAAGTGGTCCGGTTGCTGTAAAGACCCATTTGGGGTGGACTCTCATGGGGAAAATTCCAGGCATTAAATCTGAAACAAATGATTCTCTTATGGTTATTTCGTCTCTTTGGAACGAAAGTTCCGTTGCTGACTTATGGAAGCTAGATATTCTTGGTATAACTGATCCGGTGGAATCTAAAACTAAAAATGAAATTCATGAAGAAACTATGCAACATTTTAAAAGAAACATAAGAATAGATTCAGATGGGAGGTATGAAGTAGCATTGCCTTGGGTACTAGATAATGCCCGCTTACCTAGTAATAGAGAATTGGCCGAAAAACGGCTTGCTGCAACGAAGAAAAGGTTATCAAATTTGAATAAAACTGAAGTTTATAATGAAGTATTTGATACATGGTTAAATGCAGGAATAATTGAAAGGGTAGTCGATAATAAAAAATCCAAAATACATTATTTGCCACACAGGCCTGTATTTAAAGAATCGAGTGAAACTACTAAAGTAAGGCCGGTTTTTGATGCTTCGGCTCATGTGAAAGGTTTTCCTTCATTAAATGATTGTCTAGATAAAGGATTAAATATGATTGAAATGATTCCGACAATATTGCATCGTTTTCGGAAATTTCCTGTTGGTGCAGTATCTGATATAGAAAAGGCATTCTTACAGATAGGTATTACAGAAAGTGATAGAGACTATCTACGGTTTTTATGGAAGGATAATATAATTTACAGACATAAACGTGTGGTTTTCGGAATCAATTGCAGCCCTTTTTTACTAGCGGCTACTCTGAAACACCATCTGGAAAGTACACCTGACAATTTTGTTTCTACAGCAGAAACTTTGAATGAATCTTTGTATGTAGATAATTGTGTTTGTAGTTTCAACACAACTGAAGAGTTAAACAAGTTCATAATTGAATCGAGAATGTTACTGTCCTCCGCGAAATTCAATTTAAGGGGATGGCTGTCAAATTATCCAATTCAAATTATGTCTGAAACTTCAACAGTTAACATAATACCAGTACTAGGCTTAAACTGGGATCTAGAAAACGATACCCTATCTTGCAAAATCGGCCCTATTGAGGAAGAGCAAATTATTCCTACAAAACGAGCTCTACTTTCATTGGCTCAGAAGGTTTTTGATCCTTTGGGATTTGCATCACCCGTGACTTTGCTCCCTAAACTTATTCTACAAGAATGCTGGAAGTTGAAATTAAAGTGGGATGAATTAATTCCAGAGAATTTAGCTAAACAATTTTTGAAGTGGGTGCAGGGAATAAAATTAATTTCTTACATCGAACTTGAGCGCTGGATGAATCTAGATAATTTTGAAAATGATGTAAGCCTTCACATATTTTGTGACGGAAGTAAACACGCATATGCTACTTGTATTTTTCTGAGAGTAAAGAAGAAAAATGAAATTTTGGTGAGTTTTATACAAGCACGCGCAAGAGTAGCTCCTCTTAAGAACCTAACTATACCGCGGTTAGAGCTTTTATCATGCTGCATTGGAGCCAGGTTGGGTAGTCGTGTCATTGCTGATTTAAGAATTCCAAATTTGAAGATCTGTTATTGGTGTGATTCAACCACAGCTTTAAGCTGGATAAAGCGAGATGATAGATGGGGAACATTTGTCTGGAATCGTGTAGAAGAAATCAGATCTTTGTCACAGAAAGATCAGTGGCGACATATTTCAGGAAAATTTAATCCGGCTGATCTTCCTTCCAGAGGTTGTTCCATTGAACAGTTCTTGCAGCTAAAATGGTGGGAGGGACCAGCCTGGCTGGCTGAGCCAGAATTTACTTGGCCTCAAAGTGTCGAATCACCAGATGAAGAAGTTATTAATACTGAGAAACGGAAAAGTGTCATTTCAGCATTAAACAAGAACACGAAACCTAATGATTGGTATTATCGACGATTTTCATCATACAAGAAAATAATAAGATTGATTGCATGGATTCTAAGATTCATAAGTAATTCAAGAAAACCGAATTTAAAAGAAGTATCTGATCTTACATGTTTAGAAATAGAACAAGCTGAAAGAAAATTAATGATTTTGATCCAGAAAGACAGCTTTGATGAAAAGAATAATGAGAAAATTCGTAGCCTAAGACCAATCCGTGATGAAGATGGTATCATCAGAGTAAAAACACAAGTCATCTATCGAGAAGATACTGTCAATTTTAAGTACCCAATTCTTTTGCCGTCTGACCATCCTGTAGTCCATCGATTGATCTCCTGGAAACACCAAGAGCTATTACATGCAGGAGTGGCTCTTTTGATGACATCTATACGAGAAGACTACTGGATCCTGAAAGCCAGGAAAACCATTCGAGCAGTAGTTCAGAAATGCGTGCGTTGTAAAATATTTAGTGCACAGAAGACAGAGTCAGAACCTATTGCATTGCCAGCAGATAGAGTTCAAGATGCGGCAGTATTCCAAATAACTGGAGTAGATTTAGCTGGGCCGTTATATTTGAAAAATGGAAAAAAGGTATGGATTGTGTTGTACACTTGTGCAGTGTACAGGGCCGTACATTTAGAATTAGTGACGTCATTAGCAACAGATACCTTCCTCCAATCTTTTAGGCGCTTTATAGCGAGAAGAGGAAGACCGACGACCGTTTATTCTGATAATGGTAAAAATTTTGTTGGTGCAGATAGAGCTTTTTCAGGCATCGATTGGGAACAGATCTCAGCTGCAGCAGCTGTACAAAAGATTCGTTGGAAATTCAATCCGCCTACTGCTGCCTGGTGGGGTGGTTGGTGGGAGAGGTTGATACAAATGGTGAAACGCATCTTGAGGAAAATACTAGGTAGAGCCTCATTATCCTATGAAGAGCTTATCACAATTCTTTGTGACTGCGAACAAGTTGTAAATGCTAGACCACTCACGTATGTCTCAGAAGATGTGGATGATCTAGCACCTTTAACACCATCAATGTTTCTTCAAGAAATAAGATCTTCAGATGTGATAGATTTTGATGCAATTGACGCACAAGAATTAAACAGAAGAGCAAAGTATAGACAACAAGTTCGAGAACATCTTAGAAGACGATTCCGTATTGAGTATTTAGGGCAGTTACGCCAACAAAATTCCCTGCAAAAGAATGCCAAGCAACTGACCGTTGGTGATGTCGTTCTCGTAGAGTCTGATAAGAAACGTACGTATTGGACTTTAGCTCGTGTGCAAGAACTAATTTCTGGAAAAGATGGTCACCCGAGAGTTGCTCGGGTAAAAACTGAAAATGGTGAACTTTTAAGACCAATACAAAAACTGTATAATCTAGAGATTCCAAAAGAAAACTCTTTAGAACCAATATTACGAACAAGAAGTGGTAGAACAGTGACTGTTCCAAAACGTTTTCAGTCATAAGACTATTTTTTTGAACACTGAACTTTTCAAACTTTTTTCCTTATTTTTTAGTAGATCTCATTTCCTAGTGTTAATTTGAATTTGTAATAATAAGTTTAATTTTTGTTTGAATTTTTGCAGAAATTTGTATAATTTGTCTTTGAAAATTAGGATTAAGAATATCTATACTTTGGCCATGTAATGTAAGTATAATGTTACACATATTTTGTTTTATTTTGAATTTTGTTGTGCATATTGTTGAGTTTTCCTGTTGAAAACTCAAGGTGGGAGATTGTCGCGAATCCAATTGAATTGAACGTATTCTTGGCTCCTACTAACAGGCGATGTTTGCATAAAAGTATCTTTCTAAGCTGTGTGAGAAATATGTTTTTGTTTTTGTAGATGTAAATGTAAATTTCTAAGCTGTGTGAGCAAGATGTTTTTTGTTTTTGTAACTGTATTTTTCCAAGCTGTGTGAAAAAATGTTGTTGTTGTAGAAATGGTTTTGTAGAATGTTTTGTCGGCACGGAAGTGAGATAATAAAAAGATATTCGTTATGTTTTTTAAAAGGAATGTTTTTCACGTATTAAAGTATTATTTTCTATTGTTTTAAAAATGACGAAAGTATTAAAACGGGTAGTTTTAAGCTATCGAAAGTCGCTATGTATGTATTTGCGATAGCTGTTTTGTTTCAAAATGTCAGCCACCCTAGAATTTCAAACTGCTCTATCTCAGCCATTTTTAGGTGCGTTCGTAATTATATAAATACGTAGCACCTATTGTCGTCGTCTGATCCGTCCGTCTGTCCGCATATAACAACGCAAAAACTACCGAAACGAATGGTTTGAAATTTAAGATATATTATCTTTGCAGAATTTTGTCGAGACATTTCAATTTTTTTAAAAATCGAATCAAAACTTTAGAAAATATTAATAAAAACATTTATTAAGAAATTTGATTTTTTTTTTTTTTTTTAAATCGGTGCTTTCTCTTTATAGGAGATTTCGAAGTTTAATCGTCAAGCGACCGAGATACTTATTTTATTACAGAAATTAATCTGCAGACGATATAATTCATTTCACAGAATTAAAAATCATCAAGATCTGAATATTTATATAACTAGCTATAGTACGAACGCACTTCGTTTGTAACGTTTGACGTATAATTTCCAACTTGTTTAAGATAGAGGTAAACCAAAAAATGCTCTGGAATCCTCGTATCAAGGACTACTTAATTTAAAAATAAATTTGAATTTTAACTTTTTTGTATATTTATTTTAGTTTTAAATTTTTAAGTGGCCGCCATCTTGTAAGAAAATGGCGGACCAAGCTGGCCAACGAACTCGGTCGAGACATTGGTGAGCTTAATACACACAATTAGTTTCATCAAAATTGATTTATAAATACGAGCATTATCGTATGACATAGCTCAGATATATATATATAAATCAACATTTGAACGGAGGGTGGCTTTGGGGTCTGGGGGTCATGATCGGTGAAAATATATCGAAATTTTCCGGAACTGCTTTCCTCCGAACGGCTGCAATAGGCAGCTTTATGATTTTTTGTATTGAAAGCTACCTAATACATTTAAAAAAGTCCTTTCGGCCTGTACCGGGAGGAAAAGGTAGCTTTCCTATATCTTCGTTTTAAAATTTTAGCTAATTTTACACGAAAACAGCAAGTTAAAATGCAAAGAAAACGTTTACAAAAGATTCGTTAATACTGAATTTGAATAAGAAATTCGCCAAATTATTGAGCAATAGTCAAATTGGCTTCATTTATGAAGACTTATTTTGGTCGCCAAATTTGGCGATATTTCGCCAAATGTCGCCAAGTTTGGCGAGAATTTGGCGCTAACGGATATGGATATATAATTTTATGCGTATGATTGGGAAAATTATTACAACAATGAAAATTTTTGTAATGTGCTGTCTTGTTTCAAAATGTCAGCCACCCTAGAATTTCAAACTGCTCTATCTCAGCCATTTTTTAAAATAGAGGTAAACCAAAAAATGCTCTGGAATCCTCGTATCAAGGCCTAACACAAAAAAGGTAAAAATTCAAATTTATTTTTTAATTAAAAAATAAATTTGAATTTTTACCTTTTTTGTATATTTATTTTAGTTTTAAATTTTTAAGTGGCCGCCATCTTGAAACAAAATGGCGGACCAAGCTGGCCAACGAACTCGGTTGAGACATTGGTGAGCTTAATACACACAATTAGTTTCATCAAAATTGATTTATAAGTACGAGAGTTATCGTATGACATAGGTCAGATATATATATATATATATATATATATATATATATATATATAAAACTTTAAGTAAAATTTAACCATTGAAACATAAGAAACTGACCACATACACATATTCATTTGAATATCGTTCTATTGCAGCCATCAATTAGATTTCATCTAATTACAGCCCAAATTTTGGCATATCTTATATTTTCATAATATATATATATATCAACATTTGAACGGAGGGTGGTTTTGGGGTCTGGGGGTCATGATCGGTGAAAATATATCGAAATTTTCCGGAACTGCTTTCCTCCGAACAGCTGCAATAGGTAGCTTTATACTTTTTTGTATTGAAAGCTACCTAAAAGTAATAAAAATTGTATGAAAAATGAGCAGGTTTACTAAATATTGTTTCACTGCGCATGCGCGAATTCAATCAAAATATACTGTGCATAATATATTAGCTAAATATATAAACCAATTTTTATGAAAGTCACAAAAACATTGCTTGAAAATTCTGATAATAATCGTCGATAGAATAAGCTCGAATTTCGCTGTTCCCAAAAGGAAGCAAAAAGGTGAGGGGTTGTATCCAAATATACTAGCTTATGAAAGTTGACATAATAAGAATGAAGTGTCTCTCATTCTATATTTGATACAACCCCTCATCTTTTTGCTTCCTTTTGGGAACTGCGAATTTCGAGCTTATTCTATCGACGATTACTATCAGAATTTTCAAGCTATGTTTTTGAGACTTTCATAAAAGTTGGTCTATACATTTAGCTAATATATTATGCACAGTATATTTTGATTGAATTCGCGCATGCGCAGTGAAACAATATTTAGTAAACCTGCTCATTTTTCATACACATTTTATTATTTTTTAATTCTGATTGCAGGGTATTGTGTACAATTTTATTTGTCATATTTTCTGAAAATAACTTGTTTTTATATTAAAAACTCTGCAAATTATAAGCAAAAAACTTGATAAAATTTGGGACTGTTTTTATAAAAACCTGAATTTCTCTTCGAGTATACATGCTATCTTCATAAAAATGAACCCAAATTATTACAATAATCTACTTAATCATAATCTACAGTTTGAATGCTTTTGCAATATTAGTTTTTACAGGGTTATCCAAAATATATTCGTTTTTCTTCAATTTGTTGACGGCCCCTTATGGGGTTTCGGGAAAAAATCTTCACGGAAATATATAACGTTTATCATGTTGTTTACACTCCTGAAGTTTCAGGATAATTCCTCATGTAGCTTTTCAGATATTTAACAAAACGTCTAAAATCGCAAGTGACCAGTCATCATTGGAAATATAGTGTATTCCACTTCTTCGTTATTACTACTTCCAAATAGAAGCCTTTGCCTGATTTTAATGTAATTAATCGCAGAATTCTTCGATTAAATAAGCTCAGGATTATGATTCGGAAATAGTGTTAACACAAAAATTAATGGTTCGCAGCTATGCAGAATAGAAAAAAACTGTTTATTCTTTATTCTGATCAAAGTAGCATTAAAATGATTTGAAATAGAAATAAATAAAATTTTGAATTTAAGACAGATTGAGCTCAAGCCTGCCCAAACCCGAAGACTGATTGATATAAAAATCGAGCCCGTTTCATCTCAATTTCATAACTGTCTTACGTGAGCGACACATTACGTCACTTGTAAGTGTTTTGATACAGAAGAAGGCAAAATACTGGAGAAGGAAAGGGTAATTTAAGATTCGTTTTTCGGAAGCGTTATTGCACAGGGTTCCAGAGCGCAGTGTTTATGATCTCCGGTGAATTCTGGCTAATATTTAAACATTTACTAAAACCAGAGAAGTACCGAAGCTGAGCTCCCGCGCAAATTAAGCCCTGTTTGTAATCTCTGCAAAAAAGATCGCAACGCGGATAGTTTTTTACTTCTTTAATTTTTGGGCGCGGCGATTTCCAAATAGCATTTTTCGCCTTATTTAATCACCGAAATTCTGTGATTAGATAAAGCGAATATTACAGTTCGAAAATAATGGTATTCAAATTCAAAGATTTTGTGCACTTTTATGGCAGGTATACGTACCGTTTGTCGCGATGGGGGGGGGGGGAGGGTAAATCTGTTTCATGGGAGACGGTATGCCATTAAAAACCTTATAATAGAGTCTCGAACAGAGCGGCAGACTTAGGTCGGCGGTTTGTCGGAATCTTTGATCTTTTATGACTATCTAAGCATGTCTAAAGTTCAGAGGTCAAGCAGAGGAGCATGATGACAGGTCACTAACGCCTCTTTCTTTTGCTGAATCTCCCCTTCCTTTTGTCGAAAACCACAAAATTGTTCAGAAAGAATATGAAGTCGTATTATTATAGCTTTCTCAGGCAGACTTGCAAGTCTGCTATATAAACGCTGCCTTAGGTATGAGGCGTAGCGCAGGGGCACCTCCAGGACCTTTCCATAGAAGTAGGATAGTACAGTGTTGAATTCAAGGGTGGCCTGGGGGGGGGGACATTCCCCACCGAAGCATTAAATGCCCCCCCCCCCAGAAGATTTGAGATTTTATGCTGTTAATGGTTAAAAAGTGTCATTTCCCGCCCGGAACTCTACAATGTCTCCCCCCCCCCCCCCCTCGGAGCCACAGAAATCCCTCCCGGAGAAAAAGTGTCTGAATTCAACACTGGGATAGTATATAATCCAACTTCTTTGGACCTTTCGCAAGTTTAAGTAAGGCCAAACGAGGTGGAAGCTCAGGACTTTAATAAGGTGGAGGAGAGGGGTAAGGAAGGACGCGTGTAAAACAAGACAAAAATACAGTAGGTTTTCGTTATATTGCTCATTTTCCGTTTCTTCCAGGAGGAAGAACAAAGTGCTTATTTTTATGCTCTTTCGAGTAACTGCATATATGCAATAAGTGTAATCTTCTGTTCAGTACAGTCTTAACGCGTGGATCAGCGGGGCTAGTGAGTCATTCAAATTTGTTTTTCTAAAAACTATAGCTGGATTCGTGCTAGATTGCGGGATCACGCGAATCGTGCAAAGCAATATTTTTAAGAATCCCACTTAAAATAACTCAACTTTTCGAACTTAAAATTTTGGTTAGGATCTGAAAATCAAACCTTGTAATTTTTTTTTTATTGTCGCGGGCCCTGTATAGCTCCCACCCTCTACGCCATGACCGAATACTGTTAGCAAAATAATTAAGCGAGCATAAGTTGATTTGTAAAAAAGTCTCATAAAACCAGTCAGGCCCGGGTGGACATTGAAATGCCCCCCCCCCCCTTCCCCGGAAGGCTTGAGATTTTATGCTTTTTAATGGTCAAAAGTGCAATTTCCCCTCGGAACTCTATATCCCCCCCCCCCCTTCCCGCAGAAAAATTTCTGACTTTGACCAGGACCCAAGAATACATTAGGACGACCCTGACTCTGTTATTTTTTTCATTATCATTATTACTTTAAAGAAAATTGTAATATGCATATAAACTTTAACATTATAAAGCAAATATAAAACATGTAGTACTTGTTGGTTATCGCCTTATATTTTTCACAGTGTCCTCGGTGATTTATTTTTTCCGCGTCACCACACCATGCGCGGTAAAGAAAGGATTCCGAATGATTTCATATACAATATCTCTTCGTTATATAGCACACTGGGAGACAAGAAAAAAACTGCGATATAAACGTTTGCATTTAAGAAAGATGTAAAGTAAATATAATGTTTCATATTTGTTTCTAAAACGTTAGTTTATACGCACACTACAATTTGCTTTATAAAAATAACGGTAGAGAATCGTGTTTTTTGTAATCGACATGTAAAAAAAATAGAACTTTACTTTTTTTCTTTCTTTTAAGAGATACGAAAGAATGAAAAATATAACGGAGTTTAGTGGCTACTGTAATTCGATTTGGAGTGGGATGTGGGGGGGGGGGGGGGGTAAAAAGTCTTTTCCCGAAGCCTGTGATTTCTCGTCGGGTCTGACACTTAAAAAAAAAAAAAAAGAAAGAAAGAAAGAAATGTTAACTCAATTTTCGCGGCGAAACAGTGAATTTGGTCACATAAAATTAAGTATTTGCTGGCTTTTGCGTATCTTTGACTTTCGCGTACATTCACTAACGGTATTTGGAATTTTTTTTGCTATTAATATTCATTATTGACAAAAATGTATGGTGAGAATGAAATCTAGAATTGTTTAGTAAATCTGAACAAGTAAAAGGATGTAAATAACAGTATTTGTTTTGTTTAATGAATTAACATTCTAGTCAAACAGTTAGTTACAAAGTTACATAATTTCAAGTCTCTACGCGCTACTGCTCATCAATGATGGCATAAATTTTAATCATGTGAGTGTACTGGCCATTATGGGAGTTTGAAAAAATAAGCTGTTATATTAGTTAAACATTTCAAGTAAATTTGTTAGGAAAATTATATGCCTACAAAGACGAAAAAATCAGTTAAAATAATCCATTGTTTTAATAAAATTTTACTGTCGTACATAAAACTACCAATATGTTTATTTACGATTAGTTATAAAGTTAAAATAAATTTATTGCCGAGCTACTTAAATTCGAGCCAGTTCCGATGAAAATAATTACAGTTTTTAGATTCATTACCCCTCCCCCCCCCTTTTTTTTAAAAAAAAATCCATTCTTTCGCTGATTTATTAATGTGTTATGTTCGGTTATTTCAGCTATCCCGCTCAAAGTCAAGCTTGTTTACCGCTTAGTTACGGAATTGTGATTTGGCGGTAAAAACCGAATACCTTGTTGGCGGGGGAATCGAATAATTTGCGCGCGTGCATTTGTTATTGCTTGTGGGCTTGATTATTTTTACATCTGCATTAAAATAGCGATAGTGACGTGACATCTTCGCTATTTTCAACAGTGATTTTAAGCAACCCTTTTTACTATAGCCTTTCTTGATACATTTTCTAATACGGTGACAGTGTTTATTTTTTTTTTCTAAAGAAAGCATATACAGCTCTTATAATTTGTTTATTTGTCATTTCGATTAATTAATTGCATGATGAAATAAAAGTGATACAGATGTCGTCAATTGTGATTGTAAGTTTTATTTCGTTATATTTGTTTCCTAATAATTTTTTTAAACATTTCACACCTGAGAAAGTGATGTTACATATTATTTTCGATATTTATGAATGACCTTTACGTTTATTACTGTTGTAAATATTTAACTTATCAAAGAATATCTTCATATTTTTCGTTGATTGCGATGATAAAAGCTCCATCTCAATGAAATTAATTTAAAAGGTTTATTGTTGATATACCTGCAATATATAATGTTTGATTTGTTTCTGTGTAAATATTTTTAAGGAAAAGGGGGGGGGGGTCTTCTCAACTCTTTAATTCTATTTTAAGATAATATTAATCCTACTTATTTTAGCATTTGAATTCGTTTTTATTTTTAGATGGTTAATGGCACAAAAAGGCGTATGCTGGTCATACCTGAAACAAGTCCACATTTTAAAACTTATAGGGATGACTTTGTGCTATGTCAAAAATTACCCCAGTATTCAACACCAGGTGAAGGTAAGTTGTTTACTTTAGAAATTTGTTTGGCTTATTAAAGTATTTTATAATGATAAATCATGTCATTAATTAACTGACATGATTCAAAAGTATCCAATATTTTGATATATATCCGATATTTTCACACTAATCAACTTTCTGCTGTTTATAAATAATTTTACGAATTAATATAAATTAGAAATTAAAAGATGCACCTAACGTGAAAATTTAATACAACACTATTATAAATGTCTTTTTCTTTCTTTTTTCACTTTCTTCCAAAAAATAAATAAGATACAATATCAAGTATAAAGAAAATTTTAAATACAAAATATTTTTTTTATTTAAAAATTTGAACATGAATTGTAACTTGTCTGCTTTTTCATTCCCTAACCTGTTTTGCAGTTTAAACTGAGCAACAACCAGGCTAGAAAGGATTCTTTATAATGAAGCTGCAAATAACTTATTATCTAAATTAGGCAGTTTGTCTTTCAACAGCTCTGCTAAGTTAATATTGTCCCACATGATTATTGGTTCTGCATTTAAAATTTCAGTTTCAAACGTAAAACCTGAAAAATATTGTTTGGTTAAAAAAGTCACAGCCAGAGGCAAAAGTACTTTATCTAAAGAATGACAAATTTACACATGTTTAGGCTTAAAATATCACACACACACACAATGATATTTTGAAAATAAATATATGATATATATCACCAAACCTTGTTGATTAACATACAATAAATCTTATTTTGACTGCTGTTTAAAAGTTTTTTTTTTTTTTTTTTTTTTTTTTTTTTTTAAATGCACATCACATTTTAGGGTTTCGTTCATCTCACGAAACCCTATTAGTCTCGCTTCTCTGTCTGTCTGGCTGCTTGCCTGTCACAGAGTCTATTTTCGGAAACTGTGTAAGTTAGAGACATTAAATTTTATGTACTTACAGCTAATATCTACTGTCACACTGGAAATCATAAAATTTTGAAAATGTTTTCATTAATGCAAGATATTAGTTAAAAACCCACTTAGTAATGGAAAATATTCAACTGAAGTGTAGAATTTAATCAAACTGCAAAGAAAATTGATTTTGGAACTCCAGAAGAGGGGGAAGTGTTGCCATAGTCACAGCATTGCAATGGTGATAACAGATTGAACGTTTTCAAAGACACCCACTATCTTATTAACTATTCCACCTTCTAGGAATGTAAAATTTCGGGCACACATGCCACCCGCCCCCTTTCCCCCACCAAAAAAAAAAAAAAGCTTTTAGAATTTCTAAAATTTTTGTAACTACTCCCACTAGAAGTATAAATATCACTTAAAAATTGATTTGAATAAATTCGTTTAATTTCTTTTCATTGGAAAACCACACGCTGGTGTGTGAAATCCCAGACTCTTAGTGAGGATAAATAAACTGCAGATTTTGATGGTAGTAAGAGATTGAAAGCTCTATTAAGTTTTTTTTTTTTTATATTGCATTTACCAATTTGAAAATTATGCAAGCATCTATGCATATTTTTTTATGGAGAACCCAAAAATATAATTTTTATAAAGATTGTATTATTACAACCAAAGTTGTATTTTATCACAAAATACTGATTTTTGTAAAGAAAAAAGAAATAACACTAATGGAGAATGATGTAATTAATAATGTGATTATTAGGGAATATTAATAAAGAAGGGGAGAGGGGGGGGGGGAACTACTTTTTATTTAAATATCACATTTAGTCCTTATGGCAGAGCAGAATAGCAGGTTTTGCCCGCTATCGGGATGGTTAAAATATTTTTTTTTTTTTAAATAGACCGATAAATTTTTATTTTATAAAAAAACATGGCTTTTTTTGAGAAAATGAAATTTATTTAGATTTATTAAAGGATAAAGTGTTTTGATAGGAATATTAAACAAAACTCTTATGTGATCTTTGATCACACTTACCCACTTGTTTAAATAGTAAACCTGGGGGGGGGGGGGTTCAATTGTAATTAAAAAATAAAATAAATAAAACAATTTTAAATATTTATACATTTTTTCAATTCTAATAAAATATTTTAAATCTTTTTTTTTTTTCATTAATATTTTTAAAATAATGGCTTTGAAATCAGTTGTTTTATTATAATAGATAAAAACATTTTAAAAATGATTTATAATTGTATCTATTAATGTTTAATTATTTTAAGTCTCCCCCCCCCCCTCCAACCCCGAAAAAAAGTACTATTTTGTTAAAAACATCAAAGATAAAGAAAATCTAGTTAAATTTTCAAAATCTAGTGAAAAGGGCTCTCCCCTGTCTCTTTTTGCAGTGCATATTTGGAGAGAATTTTATGTGCAAGTTATTTTTGCAGTTTTTAAATTAATGCAACAAAAATATTTTTTCATCATAGAATTAAACTTAATATAGAACAAAATATTTATCTGTTGTTAAAATCTTTTAAAAAAAGATTCTAATATATTAATTAAAATGAAATAATAATGAAAGAAATGTACGTAGAAACTCTTATGCTGAAAATCCATCCAATTCAAAATGGAAGCCGTTAATATTTGTGAATGTGATATTTTTGGCAGTTTATGTAATTAAAATAGTGAAAAAGCCTTGTTTTTAATAGCCATATTCTGTATGTATTTTTAAATTAAATTTCAGCAATTTATTTATCACTTCCTGTTTTATAGACCATTTTTCAAGGCTCTCTGACGAAATAATCTTACAAATATTCAAATGGTTGTCGAAGTCGACTCTAATAAAATGTGCTGGAGTTTGTAAACGATGGAAAACTTTAAGGTATGTTTGTGAAGTCGTACTATTTATCGGTAATTTTATGGATCTTATTCCTATTTAACTGCAATAACATTTTTAAATTACAATGTGTGTGAAGATTTGATTTTAAATTGCAGCCAGTAATTTAATACTTTTAAAAATCTAAAATATCTTAAAAATTATTGCTGTAGATTTTCTTATATTGTGTGTATTTATCTTTATTTGGAAACTGAACATTTCTTAGTTTAATTTATTGAATATTTATAAGCCTTAAATTTGATAGTTACTGTTGTGATTAAGAATTTCACTCTGACAAATTGGAGGGAACCTGGTGCTTAAAGTATGTATCTGCAAAACGTTTAGCATGTAAAAAAAAACATTCTCATTAAGAGATATAGGAGAAGCACGCAATTATTAACTATATAATAAATATTTTAATGTTCAATAGTTTGTGCTTCAGAATCAGTTGTGAAAGTTCCACTCTCAAATTCGCAACTTTTAAGATTTTTTTTGTGTAACATCACAAAATCTTGATACCTGGAAATTTTTTTATTGGTATAGAAAACCTGGAAAAGTCAGGGAAATTTGTTGCAGATCTGGAATAGACACCCTGGTTAAAGACAGGCTAAACTTACATAGCTGGTAGAGAGATATTTTTTTTTGGTCTGGAAATTGTACTATAGTAAAATCCAGTCAGTTTATGAATTTATAATTAAAAACTATGTTTTTAATAACTACATAGCTGCCAACCGTATGGTGTTTTCAAATCAACTAAACATATTTCAAACCAGAAATTTTACTTAATAAATGAAGTCAAATAAGTACTATGTTCAAACAAAACACTTTTGATTAAATAAACTTTTTTGTTCAAAATGTTTTGACTTGAAAAAAACAAACAGAAGGTTGGCGTTTATATAGTTATAATTAACTATCATATTTATACTACTACTTATTTAGTAAGAACAAAATAAGCCAGACCCCATTCATAAATACAGTGGTTATAATTCAGAGTTTTAAAAAAAATCTCCTTATTGATTCTTAATTATCTTGTCATAAATAACTAGTCGGATGTGTCAATCCCAAAACTTTCTTCTATCTCACACAGGTTTCGCATACACTAAAAAGAATCAGCACCCATTTATATCAATGTCTAACTGAAGCTCAAGTTTTATTAAATTCCATGCAGTATTTCTTGAGATATGACTATCGCCAAAATCGTGTAAATCCTTCAAAATGCTGCATAGCAGCGCCACCTGCTGGGTGATTTTTACCAAAAACTAATTAGCACCAATTTATATCAGAGACTAACTGAATATAAAGTTTTATTTAATTCCGAGCATTAGTTCTTGAGATAGATCTATTGCGGAAATCGCGAAAAATGCTGCTTAGCAGCGCCACCTGCCGGGCGATTTTTACCAAAACCTAATCAGCACCAATTTATATCAGGGACTAACTGAATCTAAAGTTTTATTAAATTCCGAGCATTAGTTCTTGAGATAGAGCTATTGCAGAAATTGCGAAAATTGCTGCATAGCAGCGCCACCTGCCGGGCGATTTTTACCAAAAACTAATCAGCACCAATTTATATTAGGGACTAACTGAATCTAAAGTTTTATTAAATTCCGAGCATTAATTCTTGAGATAGAGCGCCCACAAAATTTTTGTCACATACAGACAGATAGACAGAGTCACAGACAGACATTTTCTAAAAATAGTCAAATCATGTTCAGGACCTTCTAAAACGTATAAATCCGTCGAAAACCGGAAGTCGAAAATTTTCATGAATCCAATACTTTCTTCTTGTAAAGATAGAAGAATGTAAAAATGCTTATTCTGCAGTATCCATTTTAAATGTTATAAATATTTCATTAAAAGTCTTTTAAAACTCCTTAATTTTTTTTCTCTTTTTATTTTCTTTTATTGGTTGGCAATTCTCCATTAAAAGTACAATATAGAATATCTGTATATATACAGAAATATCCGTATAAAATGTAATCCTTCTTTGAAAGAGTATTGGCAAAGTAGGATGTATGCTGTATATATAGTACATAAATGGAAGTAGTAGTATTTGATTTGACTCTGTGAAAAATCTGGGAATTGGATCTCTGGATGTGGTCACTCCAGGAGTCATGGGTAAAATCAAAGTCAATGAATGGGAGTGGCAAAGGTTAAAAAAATAAAAAGAAACAGATAAAAAAATATTCTTTCTGTTTTTGTGGCCATTTATTTCATTTGAAACCCTTCTTCAAATGTGGGAATGAAGGGGGGGGGGGGGGGGGGATGGTTTTAAATTGCATATTTTCCCTTTTTCTATAAATGTATCGTAACTTGAGTTTTAATCGATTGTTACTCAATGAAGACTTTTCCCTGACAATTGGTGTCTCTAAAATTAGCCGAGATCTCAAAGTTCGACACAATTTCTAAAATATCCTTAGCTTTTATAGGAAATGCTATTGGATTTCTTAGTATCTGAATAAGCTAAGAAATCAAATGGACCTGTGCGAAGAATTCACACTGCAATCTAATATTTTTTACCAATATCTAATATTTCTTAGATGCAAATTTAAACTTCTAAAGAAAAATTAAGGATTAAAAATATCTGCTAACAACATTAGTCAAACTGGAGTATCATCTCATTTATTCCCTCAAAGTTACAGTAAAAACTGATTGAAGATTGTAAAACTCAAAAAAAAATATATATATATATATATATATATATATATATATATATATATATATATATATATATATATATATATATATATATATCAATTTTATTTTAACTGCATCAGAGGATGACATCTGTTTCGAAAAAAAAACTCGAGACAAAGAAAAATAAATTGAGCAATTTGAATTTCAATTTTGTTTTATCACTTATATTTTTTTGCATACAAGTAAATAGCCTTATTTCCAGATCACTTGTGCACTTAGCTCAGTTTTTTCAATTTTGTCACTTATACCCCTTGGCTTCTGGGGTCCTCCTATATGATCTATTTCTTTATTAAGAGAAAAAATAAAACATTATTTTCTTTTTAGGATTTCTTAATTGATTTCTCAATGTATAGTCATAATTTAATTAATACAACGCTGTTTAATTGATTAAAGCATTTATATATATATAACACTCATTTTTTATTTATATATTCTACTTTTTAATGTTTAAAATATTTTGTTGTTGCAATTTTACAGCCAATTGACCTATTTTGGTTAGTATGGTTTGGTGCATAATTATATCCATTGATCTTGTGACTCATATACAAATAATTGTAACCATAAAGAGTGTTTGGCAATTAATCACATGTGGTCAGTTAACGGAAAAATGCCATAAAATTAATGTATTAATTTATAATTAAGTTCTAAAAATATTAAAATGCTGTATTGTCTTCCGAAACGCAGCCCTGTACATATTTTTTATAATTCTAGCATATCAAGCAATGAAGAAAAGAGTGTAATTAATAGCCTGCTTTACAATGCTTAACACTGGAGTGGGAATGGTTTTGTAATATTGATTTATTACAATCAATTTCTAACCCTGTCTATCGTTTTGTAGTATTGGTGACAGTCCCTGTGGCAGAATTGCAGCGACATGGGGACAATGTTGCAGAATAGGAAAGATTTCTTGCAGAAATAGTTCTCATTTGGGAAAAAAAACAGAACATTTTTGGGAGGGAGAGAAGATCCATGCATCAGCAAAAACATCTTCTGTATATGTTTCAATTCTGCAAAATTATATTGGTATGAGGTGAAAATCTTCTGAGTTTCGGCAGATTTTTATTTGTCCCCTCCCACACTCCCTAAACTTTAAAGTTGAAAATCTTTATAATTGTTAAGCTCTAAGTTCTGCTCAGTTTTTTAATAGGGTTTTGCTGCAGTTGTTTTATTTGTTACTAAATTTTAGTTTCCCCTCTCTTTGCACCCCTCCATCTCTCTCTCCAGCATTAACCTTTAACTGCTGTGACAAACACTGTTGCATAAGATACTGTGAGCAATCTCTAAGATTGCTTGATCGAAAGGGGGGGGGAGGCTCAATTTACTCTTAAGAAGTACTCATAGGATTTACTCAGTTTATGTACTAAACTTTAGTTAAGGACTATTATAATTAAAATTCACCTATTCAGAATGCTCTAGCAATAGTACTAGGGCTTCAAACGAAACATAATTTCACTATATTTAAATCATAGTATCTATAGTTAAACTATGAAAATTGAAAAAAAAAAAAAAAAAAAAAAAAAATATATATATATATATATATATATATATATATATATATATATATATAGCAGCCTGTGAGACAGTTAACAACAGTTAAGTGTTAACATTGTTAATCTTAAAAAGTCTCAAGTTTTTATTTAAAAAATTGTGTCCCTATTTTAATGTTGTTTTGCCTTACTTCTTGTACTTTGAAATACTTGTTACTTCTGCCTTAGTTCTAATCCCCCCTCCCCCCCCCTGACTTTGCTCCATCATCACAGTTTAAAATCTTTTAAAACAATTTCATAAAAAAAAAGACAAAAATCTGCCGTATTTATTACTTTGAAATAAATGAATGATCATCAACCCCACCAAAATGGTTGCTTCTCTTCCTCCTAACACACAAATTTTAAAGTACTTAAAATTATTATTTTTTAAAGTTTCCTTGTGTTATTTTACATAAACGATAAATAAATATATTTTTTAAATTGTTCTGAAATGTCTACTGCTTGTTTGCCTCCTCTGCCCCAGCATACAATAAAAAAAACTATTTTTGGCAAAAAAAAAAATAATCAGTCTATATTTTCAAAGGGGAATTTCTAAATATGTGGGAGTGCAAAGTATTTCAACTTTTTTGTAGTTTGGCCTAATATCACTCTCGACTTCAGGACTGTTTCTGCAGAAAGATTTTGCTGTTAATAAAGTTTGTTGCTGAAAAGCACAGTAATTTTCTGCCACAGGAGGGATGACAGTGCAGTCCAGCCATCTTAAATCATTTTTATTACAGTTCCTATTTATATGAATTTGTTTATTTTAACCCCTTCACAATGATCGTCATTTACAGAAGTTTTAATCTTTTCCCACCAGTAATTCAAAATAGAAAAGTTTGCCTAATTCAATCGCAGATATGCTACGATTAAATAAGGCAATACTTACTGGTAGGAATAATCGAGGTTTCTGAGCATCTTGTGTCTCATGTATATGTAAAAAATCATTGTTAAGGGGATAACGACTTTCACTGTATTGTGTCTTATTTTATACAGATTATAAAAAAAATATATATATAATTATATTGTCTGTTTTTCTTTTCAAGTTATGATGAAAGTTTATGGACAAGATTTGATTTGGGGAAAAGGCATGTTGGGACTGGTGTTCTTGATACCTTACTTCAAAGAGGTGTATCTGCTTTCAGATTAGCAATGTCGGAGGTAATTTTATTTTATTATTGAGAATTATTTAAGTTTGTTTCTTCTGCTGAGAAAATGTACAATGCTTATTCCCCCATCTCCCCAAAATAAAATAAATCTTGTTTACTATAATAGTCAGTTATTATATTCATTTATTTCAGATTTATATAACTCCTAAATCTTTTATACAATTTAACAAAACTGCAGATCATTTCATGAAGTTTAAATTTTAATCATCAAATCTATATAGCTATAATTATTTTTCTATCTAATGTTATAGTAAATAACCATTCGAAAGATGTTTTCAAATAACTTGCCTTAAGTTATGTACTTTGCATGCTATTATTTCTTATTCATCTACTTAATTTTTCAGATACGATCTCCAGTATTTAAAGATTCCGTATTTGCACGCAGAGAACGGTAATATATTTTTTTTATTATTTTTGCCTCTTTGTAAAACCTTTTTCTTAACTAACTTAAAAATTAAACATCTTTCTCCTTTTCTACTTTTTTTTTTAAACATATATTCTTATATAACTTTAGCATGGTTAAACTGATTTTAATTGCATTATATTTTGTTTGAAAAGGTGCATTTTCCATATAATTCCTAGCAAATTTTATTGGGATATATTTTCTAATTTGCTTTTTAATTTTTCTTGTAAAATATGACACCCTAAGAGATTGATTTCTAGGTACCAAAAATGTCTATTCTATATTTAACGTTTCACTTTGATGATCACAAATATATCATAAATGCAAATCTCACCCATCCATTTTTGACAGGTGAAGCTATACAGCAATCAAAGAATTAGGTCTGTTTTGTTTTAAAGTTGGAATTAAATAGATAGCCGTCAGATCTATATACATGGTGTTATAAAAAAAGTTACCTATAAATTTGATATTAAGGATTTTAAATGGAAGTGCACCTGATGATGTATCTGTAAGGGCAGCTGGGGTAACTGGGCCATGATTTTACATTGTGACTCTGGAGTTTCTGGCAGTTCAGCTTCCTCAAGCCAATGTTCATTTTGAATTAAAGTCTGAACCTGTGTAAATGTGTTCAGTGAGGTTCACGCTATCAAATAGAAATGTTCAAAATTGCACCTTGCTGTCTAAAAATTAAAATATATATATATATATATATATATGTATATTTAATCTTGACCTCTCCATGGGTCCAGTTGCCCCATAGTGTTCGACTGTCATTCGTTTTGTTTAAGTTGGGGTATCAGGGCCTGTTACAAAAAGTGTAGTGTAAATAGCTTTAAAATTTTTAATCCAGGCAGATCATGTAAATTATACACCAACTAAAGAGTGTTGTGAGGGAAACCTGTTCTGTCAAGGTGTTTAAAAAAAGCACCAAATGTGTAATTTTTATGTTTTTCTAAGTACTTATAAACTTTAGTATAAGTAATAAGTATAAAAGTTACATGTGTGGGTATTGTAGGGGAGGAAATGAACAAGAAAAATCTGTGAACAAATGGGTAAGTAAGTACTTAAGTATCTCATTCTCTTTTATTTAACTCAGCGCTGTAAGAAGAGCCAGCCGCTTTGTTTGTCTTCCTAATATATGTTCATGCCATATCCTGTAATAAAAATCAAGCAAGTTGGAAATTGTACCTTAAACATAACAAATGAGGTGTGTCCTTACTGTAACTAGTTTTACAATGTAAAAAAATAAAAAAAATCATTATTTCAGTGAAATGAATTATATCGTCTGTTATGAGCGAAATGAGCATGCCATTCTTTTACATTTATAATGTAAATTTTTATTTTGACACCCGATAGCGCTGCAAAATTCACCATGGAGATCTTGCTTTGCGAATGATTACCTACATGGTTTAATGTTTCTATGATTCACGATAGCATATATCATATGAGCAAAACATAACTAAAGTTAAGAAACTGAGAAAAATAACTCACAGTGATGTTGATATCACTTTGTTGAAATGGCTCACCCTTCAAAGATCTGGAATGGGTAAGCCAAACAAAAATGACAATTTTTTTTCTACGTAAAGGTATGCTTTATAATTAACCCTTATAAAATCCTTCTAATACAATAATGAAAATTTTTAGATAAATTTATGATGTAACCATATAATATAAATTTTGATGTTTATATTAATTAAAATGTGTAAAATTATTTTAATAGCTTTAAAACAATCATTAAGATTCTTAGATATAGTTAAAAGCATTTAGAGCATTACCTATTATAAAAAGTCTTAAATCGTTTATAACAAACCTCCGATATACCGAACCAGTTTTAATGGTCCGGCCAGGTTTGCCATAAGTGGACTCGACTGTATTTATACATTTACAAAAATAGATGGAATTTTTTTATATACAAAGGATGTGCATTTTCACTTGCTAACTGATACATTTTTTTTTTCTTTTCTGTCCTCAATTTCCTCACCTCCCCAAAATTATTTCTCAACTTTTAAATAATTGTTGGTTTAAAGCATTGGAATTTAAATTTTTCTCATTAGTTAAAATACAGGTAAGATAGATTTTTTTTTTCTTAAATAGTAGTTTGATTGAAAGCCAAAATCTTTATTAATAAAAGTTTCTTCTTGATTGGAATCTGTGATTAAATCAGCATAATAAGAAAAAGAAGCTTAATTAGTATTTAATTTTGAAATTAGACCATGATTTTATCACTTATCACAAATATTAATGGGATTCAAAGGTTAGGTTGTAAAATATATTCTTTGTGCCGTGTAATAATTTCCTACTTTACATTTAATGTATTTTTTAAATATAAATTGTTACCATTGTTTCTTACATTGAAATGTTATTTTTGGTTTCAATATCTAATTCTATCAAATTAATTTTTACAGCTTCTGTAAACTTCAGTATTTAGACTTGAGCATGGCAACCATTGCTCCTGAGGCTTTAGCTGATATTCTTGCTGTCTGCAATAAATTAAAAAAGCTTAGCCTTGAAGCCTGTGAAATCAATGATGATTGTTGCAAGTATGTGTTTTGTTTATTTGTATGAGAGAATATACGTTGGTCTTAAGGATGTAGCTATAAATAGTTTACATATTATTAATATTGTATTTTTTGTTGCATTTATTGTGTCATGTTAGTAATTTAAAACTTTGTATGTAGTGTAATTCCCTAATTACACAAAATTAAATATATGTTACAGTACATTGACATTTATAGTTATTAACAGCATATCTTGTGGTGCATCATGTTTATCTAATTTCCATTTCAATCAGTGAAAAATTAGTATAAAAAATTATATTAAAGCTGTTAAAACTGTATTCGTTATCTTGATGAAAGAGCAGCAGCATTTTATTTTTTTAAACTAGCTGATCTATACAGCGTTGCTCGGGCCTGGAATAATAACTTTAACTATACATAAAATCAATGTTTCATTCAGACATTTTTCTCCAGGAAGAATTTGGTGTTGGCAGTCCTACTGCCTTTCACAGTGTACATCTTTGAATATGTATGATTTTGTATTTTTAAATGGAAATCTATCTAAACGAAGCTAGAGTTCTGCCTTTGTCAGTATACATCCAGGTGTGCTATGCGTACCCAAGTCAGTTTTTGCAAATAAACTTCTAATTTGTATGATTTTATATTTTTGAACTAGAATATTTCCAAACAAACCAAGGAATTCCCGTTAAGTGATTGTCGATTTAATTTCTGACATTTAGGTAAATTACACTTTGAATTCTGACTAAAAGTTCTCCCGGAAAACCTAAATTTAGAAAAAAAACAGCACCTTCTAGTGTTAGTGATTCATGTAACCTATTTTGTTATTTTCTTCTCTTGGAAATTGGTTAAAAAAATATATATATATGAAATCTGTCAATTAGCTGTGGAGTTATTAAATTGACATTTTAACACAATAAAAAAAGAAATAAAAATCTTCCGCTCTATTTCTCGCCCTCTTTTAACATTTGAAATGTTATCTGTGAGTGTTGAAAATGGAGAGGATTCCATGGACATGTGTAGAAATGATCACTGGTGCAAAAGCATGCATGTTCATTGGCATATGTAACAGCTGAAAATTGAAGCTCATTAATGTGGGTTTTTAATTAATGTCTGGGCTAATAAAAAATAATTTTTTAATTTGTGCCTCGGGTGCATTTGTAGCTTTCTCTATCTATTCTTATCCAAATTTTCAAATCTCTACATGTATTGTGATATTTTCCTAGTCATTGCCAACAGACACACAGACGAACATCTTTCTTTTATTAATATAGATAGCATCAGTCATATATGTTTTTGAATTACTTATTGCATTAGAGATCAATTGTAGTTCATCAGTAACCTGTCCCCCTCTTTGTGGTGGTTATTTGTGAGGTTCTTTTCTTCAAACTTGATGGACACTTTCTTTGAATCTTGATGGGCCATAAAATAACTTGAGACAATGTAAATTAATTTTCTTTTGAATAAAATTTGTTATTCTATGGTATGGAACGTTATTACCTTGAAAAAAAAAGTTATTACTAATATGAATAGTGTTCATTTAAACAGAAAATAAGTTTGATAATTATTTCTCCAGTGATACTAATTAATCAACTATGAAAATTTTACAAATGATTTAATCTAAAGGTTTAGGTTAAGAAGGATATATGGAATTGTAAAAGAATGTTTTTTTTCTTTTTTTATGTCACATTTAGAATTTAGCTGCATCCTTAACTGAACTAATGCTTTTATTCAAAATTTTATTTGATTCGGAGCAATCTTACACTTGATTCGTAATATTTAAGCAAACTTACTTTGTACTTTCCATCCTATAAATTTAAATCAAATGAATCCTGAGTAGTTTTTTAGGGTTTCGTACCTGAAAAGATAAAAACATCCCAACTTTGGAAATACTGATTAGGGAAAAATCATGTATTAAATCAACATAGAATTATAAATTAGTGGTTTCAGATTTTTTTTTTTTACTTCACATGTGCTTTAAGACCTTCCATCATGCCAAATTTTAAAGTTCTGGGTCAATTTGGAATTACCTTTAAATTTTTATTCTAAAAAATATAGAGTACTTCCAGTTGACCTAGAACCTTGAAATTTGGCATGAAGGAAGGTCTTACAACACATGTAAAGGAAAAAAATCAATTTATAAATCTGTTGATTTATTACATGGCAAACTTATTATTTCCATAAGTTAATATCATATATAAATTTATATGATCATATGTTATGATCATATATAAATCTATACATAAATTAATGATTTTCGGATTTTTTTCCTTTATGTGCTATAAGTATTATATGCTTTCTGTGTGCCAAATTTCAAAGTTAACTGAAAGTACCCTTTAATTTTGAGGGTAACATTTATAGGATACTTTTGGTTGACATAAAACCTTGAAATTTGGCACAGAGAAAGGGCACTTGTAAATGAAAAAAATTCAAAAATCATTAATTTTATTACATGATCAGTATTCTCGATTATGGAAATTCAATTTATCATGTAATAAATCGACATAGAATTATAAATTAATGATTCTCAGATTTTTTCCTTTACATGTGCTATAAGACCTTCCTTTGTGCCAGATTTCAAGGTTCTTTTACTCTCAAAATGTATAATACAGCACATCCGGTTGACCTAATATCTTGAATTTTGGCACAGGTGTCATATATGCACTACGTTGGCGCAATTTTTTTTCCCCCACCAATTTGGTGAAAACTTTGTTTTTGAATATTAGTTACAAATAGCATGCAATAATTGCACGTGATTTTTTATTTCAATATAAAAATAAAATAAAGTAATAAATGAAATAGCTTCTATTATTTTAAAAAAGGAAATAAAAATAAATAAATAATAGTTTGATATAAATAAATATTGATTATACATAATAAAAGTAAATAAACAATTTACATAACAAAGTTCTCGCCAAATTGACAGGGTAAAAAATCGCGCCAATGTGGCATATATATGACATTTGTACCGGAGTTTCTTATAGCACATATAAATGAAAAATCCAAAAATCGTTAATTTATAATTCTGTGTCGATTTATTCCATGACAAACTTGTAAATTTCCATATTCAGGACTAACGCCAAATTAATGTATTGTAACGGAATATTTTGTATATTTGTGAAGATACTAGATATTTACTAAGCTTTACGGTAATATGACAACTGTACGAAACGGAACCCTCAAAGTGGGAGTCCTACTCACACTTGTCCTGATTTTTTAATTGAATCTCCGTAAATATAGGGAGCTTTTCTTTCTTTCTCTAATTTAAAGGCATGTGAGGAAGTGGGGGGGGGGGGGGGGGGTATATTTTGCAGTTAATATTAAAGATTCTATGTCGCTAAAAAATAATACTGTGAATTTTTGTTTTGTAATTAAAAAAATTATGCTAAAAATTTTAAAATGATAAAATGTATCCATCATTTTTATAGCTATCTTTGTTTCATAATATCTCATTTTTGTGGTCCATTTTAAAAGTTTTAAATATTATCTTCCTTTTGGTCACAGTAGTTTACATTAGATCACTTTTATTAATATTTAGGTATACAAACATTTATGTTAATCGTTTTTGTTGAATAGCTGGATTTGTTATGTAAACTGTTCAACTGAAGCAGTTTGTACATACATAAATAATTATTTAAATTATTATTTAACAGTAGTTTGACTAAAAATTGCCTGTTAGTTAGTTATTAAAAGGAAAATGTACGTTTATTTTATTTATTTATTCTTTTTCAAAAATTACCGTATTCACTGAATCTAACACACCTTAAATTTTAGCTGCGAAAATATGGATTTTTTCTTTTTTTTATGTCGTATATAATAAAAAGAAAAGATTAAGAAACTTACAAAATATGATAAATTCTAATATTTTTTATTTTCTATGTTATTCTAAATACGTATCCATTCGTCATAGACATCTCTGTCTACATCGTTAGATATTTTACCGCATGAATCTTCACTATTGTTTTTTAATGTGGCTTCATTTGTTCAAAGATAGTGTCATGTGTCATCAGTCGCGCATATGTCTGTACGAGGACAGGGAAATTGAGGTATAAATTAACTTTCTAATATAGCACACTCACACACATTTGGTTTTACTATCTTCCGAGTCATAGTCAGTTGCAAGATGCACCCAATTAGATTAATGTGATTTTGGAGGAAAATAAAACATATTAGATTCGTGTAAATATGATAGTTCTACCATGTTTATTTTTGGAAAAGACAATTTTTTTTTTTTTCAAATTTTTATAATATTTATATTGAGGATGTCTGCCTTTCATATCTTTTAATATAGCACTTAATTGTTACATTACCGATATCTTTTCTTACAGATTTATAGCTCAAAATAAGTCACTAGAAGTTTTAAATATGACTATGTGTTCAGGGCTAACGCCTACAGGACTCAAAGAAATTGCAGTTAATTGTTTAAAGTGAGTAAATATATATATATTTTTAAGTTAAGTGATAATTACTTTATTTTGTATAATTTTTAGTTTTAATGTGTTAGTAAAAGTATTCATTTGCAGAATGTACTTTGTTCTTCTCTGTTGGTTTCCTCCTCTCCTGTGGATCTGAAATGTCCCCCCCCCCCCCCCCCCCTTTTTCTTTTTCTTATCTCAAGTCTGCTCATCAGTAAACTTCCCGATTCCCCACGCTTGTTAAACCTATGGGCATAAAATGCATCCATATAATTAAAATACAGGGGTGATTCTCTTCCGGATGCAGTGGGTCTTTACCCATCGATATTGGACAAAAGAAGATTTTTAAAATGTTCTTCGGAGTGACGAATCAAAGTTTGAAATATTTGGAACAAAAAGGAGAAATTTTGTTCAACATTGAGAAAGTGACATCTGTGAAGCACGGCGGTTGATCTGTTATGGTCTGTGATTGTTTCTCTGGGTATGGAACTGGAGATTTAAATCAAGGAATTATGAAAAAACAACAATACAAAAAAGATTCTCGAAACAAATGCCATTTCCTCTTGACTGAGATTCATTGGCAATAATTAGTTCATTTTCCAACAAGATAACCACCCGAAACATAGTTCGAAATTATGCAGAGGTTATTTAGAACAAAAGAAGCAGAAGGTGTATTAAGAAACATGGTGTGGCCTGCTAAGAGCCCCGATCTTAATCCGATCGTATGCCAAGATTAGTGAAAAAAAGTTATAAAAAGCAAAGGAGGATTTTTCTATGAAAAATCAATTTAAGCTGTTTTTACCATTAAAAGCAATAATTGATAATTTGTCTATATTTAGATTAGTTTTATTTCTCAAGTTGCATATTTTGTGATGATTAAACTTTATTCTGAAAATACCAACAGGTTTTCAAGTTTTATTTTATTTTCTCGTTTTCCTTAAAATGGTCTCAAACTTTTGGCCAGCAGTGTATGAGATAGAAGAAAGTTCTGTGATTGGCACATTAGACTAGTCTTATATTTGTATTCAAAATATTAATTCATGCCTCTTTTGCATGATAAGTTTAAATGAGGTTGTATTACAAATGAACCCTCGGAGAACCATTCATTTTTAATCCTTTATTCACAAGTATTATTAGATTTTCCAAAGGTTAATAATGCTTGGGAAATACAGTAATAAATGTCAAAATCATTTTCTTTTTTAACATTCAGTTTTAAAATTCACCTTTGACAAATTTGTTTCTTTTCTGTCTGAAGGATTTTTTTTTCAAAGAATTTCTGCTGTTGGATCTAAGCAAGAATGACAAAAATATTTTTTCTACTTTTTGTTAATGTATCCAAAGTTTATATTATCGCAAAAAAACTGCATTTATATAACTAAATTTAATAACTATTCATATTTTTTTATTGCTTCCAATCCTCCTATGGGGTTCTCCACGGGAAACAAAGTATCAAGAAACATTATAGCAAACTCTACTTCCACTTGATGAGATCTTAGGGGCCCCTGAATAGAGATTTCAGCATAATGGTTCAATCTGCAATTCACATAGTACAAAACAGTGCTTTTTCCCTGCAATATGTTAACATTTTAGATTGGACAGATTCAAGTCCAGGCATAATGTCAATTGAGAACATTTGGGCTATCTTAACCCATGAAGTATGCACGAATGGAAAGCAATATGACTCTACTAAAGAGCTAAAAAATTGAAAAACCACTGAAAAAGCGGAGTGTTCTCTGCCATCAATAACAAAATCTAATTTATTCAATAAAAACACGATTATTTAAAGTTAACTCAAATCAGGGAGCTACTATTAATAAATAGCATGTAAAAGTGGTGAATGATGTTTTTTTTTTCCATTTTGCCTAAACTTTTGAGACTCTGTCTATTTACAGATTGTTTTTATTAAAGTTATGATAATGTACCATTTATTCATTTCCATATGATTTATTTGCATTATTTTGCAGAATATAATAAGTAAATAATGTGTTTTTGTTTATTTTTGTATTATATATTTCTAAACGGTATTTAACTTTGGAAAGAGCAATGTATTTGAATAGGCAACATAATGAGGAGAGGAGTACTGTACTATTAATATCTGTAAGGAATATGAAAAAGAAAAAATCTCATTGGTAATTTTCTTTTTAAAAAAGGCTCTGTAATTCTGTTTTATAGCTGTGCTTCTAGCAAGTATTTAATAATTTCATTCCCCTTTTCATTGTTTATATTTATGTGAATTGAAAATTTAGTTTGATAGAACAGGGTGATCAAAAGGTCACACAATCCAAACTTTTAAAAATAATTGCGCAAAATACATATTAGTGGAATTATTTTTCACTAAATGGCAGCACTGTATTATTGAAAATCATATTGCACTAGAAATTTCAGTTGCAGTTTATGCTGTTACCTATAGCGTAAAAACAGTTTGTTTGGTGTAAGAAGGAAGTGAAATTTTTCCAAGCACAAAGAAAAGTTTTATGATTGGGCGTTATTTTACATCTTTCATTACTCATTGCAGTATCTAAAGCAGGCATGTCAAACACGTGGCCCGCCGACACCTTATCTGTGGCCCGCGAAGCTTTTGGCATTTTACCCCAGTTTAATTTAGTTGTTCGAACATGTATGTTGAAAATACACTTTGGAAGAACAAAATTGCACCAACTGTGGTCTTACAGATGACCAACATCAGAAATAATGCATGTCAGTGCTACCTGTTTGGTGGAATTTTTATTATTCAGAATGCTACCACTATTTTTGAATAGTAATATTTGTTTTATATATTCTGTCATTAAATAAGAAGAATATTTCTTTTCGGAATGTGGTAGCATTCTGAATATAAAAAAAATCTGCTCATCCACCAACAGTGATATACAGAGGCAGATGTAACTCAATTTTACATTTTAGCATAAAAATAAAAACATGTGGAACAAAGATAACCATTCTGAACGTAGCAAAACGCCGGATATTGAGTTTGAAAATTTAAAAGATTTGTAAATTTTGTCAAGTATTTTACTTTTTTTTCTGTCAAAAGTAATATTTTATTTTACTACTCTCCTCGATTTTACACCACTTTAGAAAATAGTATGCTGCATTTATTAAATACTAAGAAATGTATTGTAAAAATAATAAAATTCGATGCTAATTAAGAATAGTTGAAATATTAAAAAAATCAAAGTATAAAATTAAATAGTTTTAAAAGAGTCGCTTTGAAAGAGACACAAATCATCACTTTTGTGCTTAACACAAAGACTCCGAATATATCATCCAGGTTCTTCACTTAGGCTTTACTAGAATATATGGGTTTTAGATTTACGCATTTTAATTATTTTCATTACTTAGTTTAGTAATTGTGTGTGATCTTTCTGGAATGCTGCTTGATCTTTCTTTCCCTTCATTTTTTATTGATATGTACACACATTTTATTGACATACTCTCACACAGCCCAGGATTAAAAAAAATATATATGTGAAAGCTCTTTACTACTATGAATAAATATGATAAACTGAAAATGAACAAAGCAGATTTTCTTAAGGGTGATTTACATCACAATTATATTCAAAGGGAAACCGGAATTTGCTGATATGCAGGACACTGTTGGAAAGAATATAACATTAAGAGGTGCTACAGCACAAAGTATAAAGAATACTCACAAAAATCTGACCAAACACTGGAAAGATAAACTGTCAGAATTGAAACTGATACTTCTCAAAAGCGAATCAAAGCGAAAAAATGCATTGAAGAAAGTGCAATTGCTTTAAAAAAAACTAATTATTGTCTTTACTAGGACTTCCCTCAAAGGGATTAGTCTGAGTGATATTGCTAAGAACATAAAGTTAACAATTACGATATAAAGAAGATATCAACAAGAATCTAAGTGAATATACAGCATATGATAGATAAAGATACAATATAAAGAAAAATAGCAAATTAAATGATATAATTACAAAATATCATATATAAATTCATATGCTGTTATGTTTTCATATGCATTTTTTTATAACATTTGGCAAATAATCTCATTTTTTAAGCGGGAATTGCTCAAAACTTAAAAAAAATGTTTTAAAACGATATTTTTAAAGTCACATAATCAGATTTGCAGCCAATAGCGTATTTTAGCAAGCGTAGTTTAACGCAAATTTAATTTAATTTTTGCAACATTTTCTTTGTGACAAATATCTAAATAAAATATTAAAAAATAAAATATTAAATATTGAAATATTAAATCAAATATTTAATATTTGAATTAAAAAAATTTCCTTTGTTTATTTGTATAACTATTTATAGAAACTTGTATACTTCAAACCACATTGATAACATGCTTTGCTACAAACGTGTCTACCAGTCTAACTACTCGTATGTCTTAGCTGTGTCTCTCTCCGAACTCATCTGTCTACTGTCTCTCTACTCTTCTGTATACCCGTCTCAGTATCCGTCTGTCTTTCTACCCGACTCTTTAATCGTGTCTCTACCTGTCTCGTTTCTCGTTACACTACTCGTCCATCAACACGTCTGTCTGTCTATATACCCCTCTCTCTACCCGTCTGTCAAGTCGTCTCTGTACTCGTCTCTCTATCCACCACGTAACCGTCTCCCTACCCCTCTGTCAACCCTTTTTTGCACCTGCCTCGCTACCCGTTATATGTATTATAACGTATATGTTTTATATGTATTTCTGTCTATTCGTTTCGCTACCCGTTAGCTTATCTCTGTCGCTATCCGTCTCTCCATCCGTTTGTTTACACGTCTATCTATCTCTCGCCAACTCTTCCCAATATTTAAACAATTTAGTAAACGGAAGCCGTTTATCTGTTATTAAATGCAAACAGGAGTAATTTATCTAAAGAGTGTAATCAGATGCAATTTTTTTAAATACATACATAAATCAGCATAATAATTCACCAGTTTTATTTTCATAGTAGTTTATGTCATTTGACAGTAAATCTCAACTTCTTCAACCCGAACTGCGTCAAGCTTTTTAAAAAATCCCCAAGGTCCGTATAACTGGGAAGGGGAATTGTCCTCAGGGCTATTAGATACATGTTATTAAGTTAAGTGAAAGTTTCGTAATCGGGTTCGCAGCCAATTTCTTATGTCAGAAAGGGTGGCTTCACGCCATTTTAAATTCATTTCTGTAACTTTCTTTTTCTTTTTTTGGTGGGTGGTTGGGGGGGGGGGGGATGGTTCCAAATATATACACATAAATTCAAACTTTTGTCCCCATGTTAATATTAGTGTTGTTTGTATTATCAATTAATACTTTGTTGATCGAGCTTCATTCGAAACAAATGTAAAAGACTTCTACAGTTTTTTTTTTCTAGGAGAAAGTTCTGTAATCGGGGCCCTAAGCTAATCGGGGAATTTAATATCATTATTGTTTCTAACTCTTATAGAGTTAAAACAATATTGTTGCTAGCATTACTCTTGTTTGTGACCAACCTCTTCTGTGTATCTGAATAGGGAAAAGTTCCGTATCATGTACTGGTTGGTGCCAAAGGCAGTTGTAGAATCTTACAAATTTTTCTAGAGAGCGGAAAAACATGTTTTTTAAAATATTTACAAATATACGTTTATTAAACCATGTTTTTGAGCCATTTTAAAAAATTAAGTACGGTGCTAAAATAAAATTTTATTGCCATTTTCGATATTTTAATAAGAAATGAAAATACATAACAAACAAATTTAACAAAACTAAGCCATTTTTGGGTACTTCTCTATTATCCCGTCGACCACTTTTCATAACAAAAAACTATTGCCAAACTAAGATTAAATGCCAAAAATACAGTCCCATTTACTTGATGCCAGAAGCATTATACGTATTTGTTATGCCATCAAGTGGTTTTTAATTCGACATTTGCGTGTATTTTTCATTATGTTTTACTGATTTATTAGTTATTTCATTCATTAAAGTAACAATTGTGTCCTTAAATTCTTATATTTTATTTATTTTGATATTTCAATGGCAACGTTCTCCCGTTTATTTAGCGTTACAGTTTGGCGATAGTTTTTTGTTATGAAAAGTGGTCGACGGGATAATAGAGAAGTACCCATTTTTTGTGATAAATAATTGTTATTGCCAGGGGGGCAAAATTGTAAACAATTAATAAGCGAACTAAAAAAATTACCGGAAAAAACTTGTGGGAATCTCAAGAAAGAAATATCTGATATAAATAGCATTTAAAACCTTAAAATGGAGAAGTGGTCCGTATAAAAATGCAAAACATTATACACCTGATGTAAGAATTTTTTTATTTTTTTATATTTCCGAAAGCACAGATAAAAGGGTAAAAATCCCGGCACAGATGCCATATACTCACCACGTTGGCGCGATTTTTCCCCCGCCCATTTGGCGAAAACTGTTTGTTGTGTTTGTTTACTTTTATTTTTTATTTTAATTCTATAGATTACTTTTATATGTATTTCAATATTAATTTAGGCACAGATGTCATATACGTACCAGATTGGCGCAATTTTTCCCCCGCAAATTTGGCGAAAACTTTGTTTTTGAATATTAGTTACAAATACCATACAATAATAGCATGTAATTTTTTATTTCAATATAAAAATAAAATAACGTAATAAATGAAATAGCTCCTATTATTCAAAAATGGGAAATAAAAATAAATAAATGATAGTTTGATATAAATAAATATTGATATATATAATAAAAACAATTTATAGAATTAAAATAAAAAATAAAAGTTAATAAACAACAATTGAAACAAAATAACCGGGTTACCATGTGAGGCATAAAATTGCCATTTTGTTGCAATCGCGCCAATGTGGTGCGTATATGACATCCGCGCCTTTATTTATGTCAAACTATTATTTATTTATTTTTATTTCCTTTTTTAAAATAATAGAAGCTGTTTCATTTATTACGTTATTTTATTTTTATATTGAAATAAAAAATCACGTGTACTATTTGTCACACTATTTGTAACTAATATTCAAAAACAAAGTTTTCCCCATGCTGGTGGTGGGAAAAATCGCGCCAACGTGGTGCGTATATGACATCTGTGCCTTGTTTCATTTCACATAGAGGTACTGCTCTATTATCCCGTCGACCACTTTTCATAACAAAAAACTATCGCCAAACTGTTAGATTAAACGCCAAAAATGCAGTCCCATTTACTTGATATCAGAAGCATTATACGTGTTTGTTACGTCATCAAGTGGTTTTTAACGCGACATTTGCGTGTATTTTTCATTATGTTTTACTGATTTATTAGTTATTTCATTCATTAAAATAACAATTGTGTCCTTAAATTCTTATATTTTATTTATTTATGTATTTTGATATTTCAATGACAACGTTCTCCCGTTTATTTGGCGATAGTTTTTTGTTATGAAAAGCGGTCGACGGGATAATAGAGAAGTACCCACATATGTATTGGTACTTTTATGTTAACTTGGCGCAGTTGATAAATTGCCAAATATTTTTCTCATAACATCTTCATATTGCATTCATTTCATTTAAATATAAATCTTTCACTGATTTCATTTGAAATACATACATTAAAAATACAAGTCTTTCACTCATTTAATTTAAAATACATGCCTTTCACTAATTCCATTTAAAATACTAAAAAGGAAAAGAAAATAAGAAATAATGCCACAAATCGAAACCTTTTATTTAAACATCAAAGAATTGTTCCTAACATACACACGCGAAATAAAAAAGCTGCTAATGGTGTGATTTACGCCAAATCTCTAATACTAATACTACTCTTACTAATCTCTAATACTTTTCAAACAGAAAAAATTCCAGATTAACTTTCCATTTTTATTAAATTGAAATATATTTTATTGTGCTGAATATTAGTGCTTGCATATTTTTTTGCTCCATGTATTCCATGAACTTTTCAATTCCGATTGTCTACGAAAATCTCCCGCCGGTGAAAATGACGTACGCACAAAATTTAGTGACGTATGTACTTTAATTGTGCTTTTTTATCTATTTTTTTAATATAACTTCCAAACGGTTTGACATTTATTCTTGGTAATAAATAGATGACGTTGTCACCTTTATAGGTACCTGCTGTAAAAATTTGAACGAAATCCGTTAAATATTTTTTGAGTTATGCTTGACGAAAGGTTTTAATATCCATCGTAGCTATATATGGGGCAAAGTAATACTGTGCTGTGTATGAGTCTTCGTTGCACTCAGACAATTACATTATATGTTCCTTGAAGAAATTATGTCTACAGCAGTTAAAGAAATTTTAAAATGCTGTAAGCATAAGTACCATTGCTAGATTTTTTTAAATTTTTTTTATGGCAGATACAGTTACAAAACCCAGATATGTGCTTAAAATCTTACATAGTGTTCATAAATTTACATTTTCCCTATTATTAAGCGCGGTAAACGTCTGTGTGTGTGTGTGTCTGTCTGTGCACTCCACCTTTGTACCCGCAAAGGCTCCGGGACCAGGCGACGCACGGACGGCGGACGCGGACCGAAAAATTCGCAAAAAAGGCGCGACGCTCAAGTTTCGATCGGGTCGAGATTCCAACCCGGACCCGGAGAGTTATTAATGAGCGAAAGTGTTTTAATTACCGACCGAAACCGAAGTTGGAAGAGAAGTCAAAACATCGAAAAGTTCGCCTCCGCCGAGGGTTGCCGGTACACGTCCGGTCCGGGAAGGAAAAGGCAGGGGGTTCCCAGGGAGCGATTTATGCCCCAAACCGCAGCGCAGGTTCGACCCCTATCTCCGGAAGTCGGGGGGCCAGAAATTCGTAAGTCGCACGTACGCAACCGGGACGTCGTCAGGTCTCATAAATTCGAAAAATCGTTTCCGTGCGACGATTAGAACCGGAAAAATCGTTTAAAAATCGATCGATAAAAAATTATTTTTCTTTTCTTTCCGAGCTGCGATTCCCAGATCGGAGACGCACGGCCAGACGATTGTCTGGATCGGCATTTTCTTTGACGGAGGTCAGGTCACATGACGTTCAATTGGGGTTTTACAGAGGGGGGGGGGGCATCTCTGATTCTAAGAGGCGCAGAAATTCCAAACTTTGACAGGGCGACGCTAAATAGATTCTGCTTTCAGAATATCTAAAAATTATTGCCATATCTTCATTACGAGCCGATATATTATTTTATTGTATAATTAATCATCGTTATTTGTATAATTAAAGCAAAAGAAAGATTTCCATTACAGTGCCGGCTAGATATTACGATTTTAAGAAGTAGGCCGCGTCTAAAAACTGCATTACGAGTATTTTCAGTTTTTGTTTTAGAGTGGCAACCAGATATTATGATAGGAAAAAGCGGGCTTCGCCCGTTATCTATTTTTTTTTTTTTTTTTTTTTTTTTTAGTTTTAAGTTTTTCTACAGCTCACTGTCTTTGAACTAGAACTCAGGTAGTCTACATAACTAGAACACAGGTAGTCTACATAAGTTGTTTGAGGAAAAGCAGTGTCATCGCCAACCCCCCCTCCCTACTTTGACAGGGCGACGCTAAATAGATTCTGCTTTCAGAATATCTAAAAATTATTGCCATATCTTCATTACGAGCCGATATATTATTTTATTGTATAATTAATCATCGTTATTTGTATAATTAAAGCAAAAGAAAGATTTCCATTACAGTGCCGGCTAGATATTACGATTTTAAGAAGTAGGCCGCGTCTAAAAAAACTGCATTACGAGTATTTTCAGTTTTTGTTTTAGAGTGGCAACCAGATATTATGATAGGAAAAAGCGGGCTTCGCCCGTTATCGATTTTTTTTTTTTTTTTTTTTTTTTTTTTTAGTTTTAAGTTTTTCTACAGCTCACTGTCTTTGAACTAGAACTCAGGTAGTCTACATAACTAGAACACAGGTAGTCTACATAAGTTGTTTGAGGAAAAGGGAAAAGCAGTGTCATCGCCAACCCCCCTCCCCCCCCCCCCCCCTCCCCGCTTTTTTCTTTTAACTGTGGTCCGTTTCTGTAACTAAGAAACTATGTTACGGATGTCCACCAAACTGATTCCAAACATCATAATTAAAGTAATAAGGACCCCCTATCCAGATATTATGATAGGGAAAAGAAGGCTTCGCCCGTTATCGATTTTTTTTTTTTTTAAGTTTTTCTACAGGTCCCTGTCTTTGAACTAGAACTCAGGTAGTCTAAATCAATTCGACTCGACATCGATAGAGCTTACCAATTTTACTTCGTTTTTTCACCACTAGGGGGCGCTTTCCTATCTTCGGTTCTACGGGCATGAAAACGACGGGGTATGGCTCATTCGACTCGACATCGAAAGTCTTAACGATTTCAGTTATGATCATATAAACAGATTGCGCCACCTGGTGGCGGAAGGTGGAACTAACGTATACTGCAGCGCGTGCGCAGCACGACTGCTATACGGTGCCGCAGGCAGCGGGGACCCGAGCCGCAGGTTCGTTCAGTTAGAGGTTTATACTATTCCATGTGCAATTTAAGGGATTATCCGGTGCATGCATAGCACGACCGTCATACGGTGCTGAAGGCAGCGGGGACCAGGGTCGGAACGACTGCTTATACGGTGCCGCAGGCAGCGGGGACCCGAGCCGGAGGTTCGTTCAGTTAGAGGTTTATACTATTCTATGTGCAATTTAAGGGATTATCCGGTGCGTGCGCAGCACGACCAGTATACGGTGCCGAAGGCAGCGGGGACCAGGGTCGGAGGTTCGTTCGGTTAGAGGTTTGTACAATTCAGTGTGCTATTTAAGGGATTACCCGGTGCGTGCGTAGCACGACCGGTATACGGTGCCGAAGGCAGCGGGGACCCGGGTCGGTGGTTCGTCCGGTTTGAGGTTTTACAAGATTCGAGATTTTCTACAATTCGAGGCACCGATGTAAATTAGGGGCCCGCTGGCGGGCGAAGCCAGCTAGTATTCATATGAATGTGCTTAATCATCGTCAATCTTAGGAAATATCTTGAATATATGGGTAGTGGAGATAAAGAAATCTATCTACCTTATTATACTGATATTTGACGGCTTTCCATCATAAAGTTTTAACTGTTAACTTTGAACTTATAAACAACGTTACAAATTTCCTTTTAAATTGACAACTTATTATGTGGATTATTAAAGGACCATTAATAGACAAAGTACTTTGAGTTTTCATTTGAAATTACAATCCAGCATAGTAAATTTCAACTTCAAGGCAAATATCATAATGCTATTTTGTTATTTGACAGTGTTACCATTTTCAGATAGAATTTATTACTTTGATAAACATTTGGGATACAATTTTAAAAAATAAATTGTATTTCATTTTAAATGCCAGATATTATTACAAAAGTCATCTTACTGATGATATATTAAAAGATGAATTCAAAGGAAGATTTTTCAATTTTAAAAATATGAAAATCGGTTTTATCTATTTACTTCATTTCTAATGATTGATCGATGTTCAAATCAGTATTCAGAATTTATTACTGCAATTCACCAAAATTCAGTGCGATTCTATATTGGAGCGAAAATGTATGGAAATGGTGTTTCCAAATTTCTGTAATTATTAATTAATCGACCGTTATTTAAAAATATAGTGCGCAATTACGCATATTTTAGCCACGTTCGGTCGCGTACTTTTATAACACATCTTTGCGTGGCTGCCAGCATTTTGTTATTTTCCAAGTCAAATAAAGATAATTTGTACCAGAAAATGTATTTGATAAAGGAAGTCAAATAAGTAGCCCATAGATACGTGACACATTTTATTAAATAAATTTTCTATTTCAAAATATGTTTATTTTTATTATTTACTTGAAGGAAACACGGAAGATTGACAGCTATGCCTTTGCTATATCAAGATTAGCAGACCAGAGTGTACAATCAATTTTTAAACTAAATACAATTTAGAAAATTTAATTAAATTTTATAGATTTGGTTGAGGAAAAATAACTTTGAGTATCTTTTCGAAAAATAAATTAAACTATGTATAATAATAATTTTGGAACTTTGTCTGAATACTTATTTAACATGACTGTCTTTTTGTACGTACAAATTTTATTTTGTGCAATGGGAATAATATTATCTACTTTTTCTATGTGGCTCGCGGCTGAGTATATAATACTTAATAAGGCCCGCGGTGGTAAACGAGTTTGACATGCCTGATCTAAAGAGACAAAGCTGTAATGCAATAATATCATTTTTCAGAGTTTTTATTATGAACTCCTCATTTCCAAAGAACTGAAGCTTTCCATGATCTCCCGATTTGTAACCCTGATTTCTTTCTGTGGGTCATCTAAAAGTATGTGCTTATGGGAACATCTACATGCTATCAGTGACCTGAAAACAAATATTGAACATGAGAGTCAACAAATAAGCATTCAACTGTTGGAAAGAATGAACTCAAATGTGATAACGCGCATTCATGTGTGTATTCAAGGAAGTTGGTCACATTATGAGCATTTCTTGTGACAAAATTTTTCTTTTAGTTTTGTTTTTTACAATAATCACTCTTTCAATTTAATTTATGTTTGTAGGTTTAATCATATGTTTTTAACAAAATATTTTTTCATGGGTTATGCGAATTTTCTATAGCTCTGCATTACAAAACTTGGCATTAAAAATTTAATATTATGATATTTTATTTTAGACTAAAAGAGTGGAACTTATCATGGTCTCTTTTAAATCCATGTTGTATGAAAACATTTCTACCTGTGCTACCAAGCAGTCTGACAAGGCTAAACATAAGTGGCCATCGAGAGACTTTTGATGACATAGGTCAGTATCAGGGTTGATAAAAATCATGATTTTTTTTTTAAATAAAAAAAATTGGATTTATTTGATTTAAATCAGATTTTTTTAATTAAAATTATTTGTGTACTGTGCATGTATTTATTTTATTTTCTCTGCATAGATATACACATTTCTATTAATTTTATTACAGTTCCTAAATAAATTTCAAAATAATTTAAATAAAAATAAATTGTTGCAAACAAATTCAGATTTACTTAAAACTTAAAATCATATTATTCTACTGTTAAATTGTTATAGATAAGATATACCTATGTGTGTTGTGTCTATAAATTTTCAGTTAATTTAAGTTATTAAATTTTTCATTAAGGTATTATTCCAATAATACAGTAGACTGCCTTAAATCTGCATAGCTTAAAACAGGAGGTTATGCAGATTTTAGAATTTTGCAGATTTCTGGTCACTGTTCACATTTTTTAAACAATAATTTGAATTTAACAATGTACTCAAAATTTTAATGAATGCTTACAATAAAGTAAAATAGTTAAATAAAATAAAAAAATTGAGAAAATTTAAAAATCATTTAAAATATTAAAAGTAAAGGTCAAGTAAATAATTAATAATGCACAGCTAAATATGTATAATGATGAGATTTTTTTTTCTTGAACTATTCAGTGAAACTCGCCTTATAAATGTACACTAATAATTCCCATCAAAATCTTAAAATAACAAAGTTTTCTTTCATGTTTAGCCATACTTAATAACCAAAAAAACTTGATTAATACATAAATTATTTGGTAAAAATATTGTGATCGCCACTAATATCAGCACTATATAGAATTTTTTCAGAAATAAATGTATTCTTCCTTCATGAGAAAACATGAGTTGAGTCATATCAATCATATATTAAAATGTGTACAGAATGATATAAATTTTTTTTTTTTAAACTTAAATTTTACACCTACATCTTAACTGTAAGTTTCATCGGAAACTATGTGCGGATTTTAAGAATTTGCAGATTTTAGGGTGGCAGATTTGAGGGAGTCTACTTTATATATAATATTAATCCCATAATAAATGCAGCAAAGAATGCTAAATATATATGTGTATTTCAACCAGGGCTGGCCAATTATTGCCTAAGTGGAAAAAACCCTCCTGGCAAAAATACTTTTTGCCACTGGCAAAAACTACTAGTATTTTAAAACATGGCTTTAGGGAATTAAGTTTAATTACATGATTTCAATGTTTAAATCATAATTTTAACCGATTAAAATCAGTGGTTTAAAATATAATCTTGATCAATTTCTGTTTTTGCCAATTTTTGTCTTTTTTTTCCCACTTTTTGCCACTGTCCTCAGAAAATACATTTTTGCCGGCAAAAAGCCAACCCTGATTTCAACCGATTCAAATTCACTAATGTCATCTTTTATCACATAGACCGTAAGTTTCTTAGTGTTTTTGGCTTCAATCTCCACCATTTCTGCACTACATGGTTTGCATATTGCTGTCACACATTTTCCAGAAATAATTCTCTTTGTTTTTTCTCCAGTAAAATAAAGTCACATAGGCTTTTTCTTTTTGCCAGCCATTTTTCTTATGTATTAATAATGTATTCAAAAGCACTCTGTATTGTATCTCGTATTAGTAAATGATATTCTTGTCCCAGCTTGTTTTTCACACTATACTATATTAAAGATTACAAAACAGTTATAAGACGCAAGGTAATCTCATAACGATAACAAAAAGTACGGAGCTATCAAATGTCAGTGTTATCCAGCCCTCAGCCATTGACAATTTCAGCAATCAGTCATGCTTATTTAACAGTAGAAATGACTGTTTAGCTAAGAAATAAGGCATAATAACATATCTTATATTTTCCATTGCAGTAAGCAATGAATTCAAGGAAAGGAAAGGGCAAAGGGATCAGTCACAGGGATTAAATAATTTTCAGTTATAGAAGAAACATGAAACTAGAATTCTATAATTCTATGTTAGACAACAAAGTTCTAAATATTTATTATGTTACAATTTAGTCCTTGTCATATTATATAATCAATACATTAACCATACCATCAACTTATGGGACATTGATATTTGCAGGTCTAAGCAACTAAACATAAAAGAAACTTGTGAATCGTGTATAATCTACTTTAGAGAAAGTGATTCCTCACTGAAAATACTATTATATTAAATACTTTTATATTGAATATATTTAACTTTAGCTTCAGCATCTAACTTGCAAAAATGAAGTGATCATCTAGGAAAGACAAAAGTTTAAAAATGAGAGAGCATTTATCAGTTATTTTGGGATGCACTATGGATAAATATTTTGAATGTAGTGTTGCATTTTCTTTCATAAAATAATTATTTTTAACTTATAAAAGTTTTAACATTATTAAAAGTTAATGTTTAATCTGACATGAATTATGACATTTATTTGAACACGAATGATTAATTTAATCCTTATTCAGCTTGTAAATATCAATGTTAAAAATACTGATTTAAATCAAAGATTTTTTTTAAATCATTTGATTTAAATCAAGCTGATTTAAATCAAACAACCCTGGTCAGTATTCGAATTTACATTTTGATGCTTTTTGATGATTTGTCTTGATTATAGATAATTATTACATTTTACTTATTTTAGATTTACTTTCAATCGTTAATCGTTGTCCAAACCTAATTGAATTGGATATCAGTGACTGTCATTTGTTGACTGAATCATCTTTCCTGCCATTAGTCAAAACTTGTTCCAAGTTGGAACATTTACATACTAGTCGTGCTTATAAGATTCCTACACATTGTTATCGGTAAGCTTTTTATTTGTTTATTATTTTAGTTTGATTTGATGAAATATTTTTGTGCAGTATAGAATATGAATATAAACTTCATAAATTATAAATTATTTTTCCATTTTACTTGTTAGAGTATGGATTGTGTTTTTCTAAATACAACTTGGACACAGAAACCATATAAAAAAATTTAATTTGTAACTTAACAAAAAAAAAAAAAAAAAATGATGTAAATTAATTTTCATATGATAAAGAGCAACATTTCAGTAGATTTAAATTTTCCATTAACCATTTCTTCTATTTTGTCCAGTATCCCAAATTTATAACAAAAAAGTTTAAAAAATGACAACCCTGAATATTTTGCATTTGCAATTTTATTCCGTGTATCATAAAAACTAGCAGACCGTCTGAATACACATTTGTGCAACACTGGTGTAATTTTATTCCATATATTAAAAAAAAAAAAAAAAAAAAAAAAAACTTCAGAAGGCACTGCACTTATATAAAAGCTGCACCATGGAAAGTATGCCAAAAATCGGTAATCTTTTTATTTGTATATTTGTTTATTATTTTAGTTTGATTTGATGAAATATTTGTGCAGTATAGAATATAAATATAAACTTCATAAATTATAAATTATTTTTCCATTTTACTTGTTAGAGTATGGATTGTGTTTTTCTAAATACAACTTGGACACGAAACATTTCAGTAGATTTAAATTTTTCATTAACCATTTCTTCTATTTTGTCCAGTATCCCAAATTTTTAACAAAAAAGTTTAAAAAATGACAACTCTGAATATTTTGCATTTGCAACTTTATTCCGTGTATCATAAAAACCAGCAGACCGTCTGAATTCACATTTGTGCAACATTGGTGTAATTTTATTCCATATATAAAAATAAAAAAAAACTTCAGAAGGCACTGCACTTATATAAAAGCTGCACCATGGAAAGTATGCCAAAAATCTAGAAAAACTGGCTGTTGAAAAGGAATAAAAACATAGTTTTCCTCTTTCTAGAATACAGGGTGCATAAAGTTGCCCCTTGCATCCCAAAATGTCATATTTAAATGAAAAGAGCTAAAGCTATGTATGTGAGACACTCAGTCTGGTACAACAGATACCAAAGTCTCCAATGGAGAAGTTTAGAAGATGCCTGTTGTAAATAAAAATTTTCGAGTTAGGAAGATGCAAAACATCATTTAATACAAAATATCATTTAATTAATACAAAACATCATTTAATTAATACAAAACAATATTATTTGTTTCATTGGGCTAAAAAGTATTGTTGCCTATATTCTCAAATTGCCTCTGTTCAACTTTAATATTCACAATTTTATGACAACATTTGAAGAGAAAATGTTTAGTCCTCAACAAATATCTATAATTAATTGTAAATGTAAGTACTTATAAATTATAAAAATTAATTTATGTTATAATACTTGTTTATATTTTCTTATGCTTATAGATTTTCAGGATCTGAGAAATTGAACTAAAACAAATTTCTACAAGTACAGTGTCGTTACAATAATAAGAATGTTATGAAACTTGGGGAAAAAATTTAAACTTTTAAAATTTTTTCCATTTTTGTCCGGATTCTACTAATTGTGAAGTGCAGCTGCACTATATATATATATATATATATATATATTTTATTTTCTTATTTTTTTCTAGGTGATATTTAAAAATATCATTAATTAGTTTTATGTGTAGACATTTTAGAAGAATGTAGTTAAATGAATATATAATTTATAATGTACATACAAGTAATAAAAAAAACTGGAGTTAAGATAGCAAGATATCACTTGTTTGACAGTCCGGGGGTTAATGATGCAATGATTATTTTTTCAGAATTGTTACAAATTTTATCAATTATAAACTGATAACTTGTTACTGTATTTTGTTTATTTAATCTGTTTTCTTTATTTTATTCAAAATAGGCATTTGAAACATCATAAGAGCTTTAAATATTTAGAAATTTTCCGAACTCTCACTGATGATGCTTTAGCTTACTTAAGAGGATATATGCCGGAAATCAAAATAAATACAAAACTTTTTTCTACTATTGCGAGACCAACAACTGGTAATAGAAGAACAGCCATTTGGGGATTGAAAGTCAGAGACAGAGATCTCCAATATTAAAAAAACAGGTAAAGTATTGTAGATGTTTATTTCTTTATTGTTTTTTAATACTTTTGTAAATTTAATAAACTAATGTTTATCATTTGAAGTGAATTTATGGTTGTTATGAAAATGTGAAACTTAAAAATTTTATCAGAATCTTAATAAGGTTTTACAACCCTTCAAATGTTTTTTATGACCTTGTAATTTCTGTTTTTGATTATTTCGTAAGTAATGAAATTTTTTATTTTTATTTCAAATGTATTATTTTTTAATTGATGCATAATCCCTGCATAGTTAGAAAAGTGAAATGTGTAGTTGAATACCCCATTTTAATTTGCATTTGCATTGATTACAAATTAATGCAACAGGAAAGGTGAAAATTTTAATGTGTGAGTGCCCATTCTTCCAAAAAGTTTTTAGAACAAAACTGTTTTCCCATCCAATCATACACACACATATACAAGTGGAATACATTTTAAAATGACAAAAACTAATTCAGAGGTCCTCAAAATGTTAAAATATGCCAATATTTCCGTAATCAGGTTTTTATCACTATTCAAAAGTTCCTCAAACTCATACAACGTTATATTCACTTGCTGATGTCATATCCACTTGCTTTCTGTACTTGCTCTTTTTGATACTATCATTGTAGAATTGTCAAATATATGAAAAAAGTTTGTTAAACCTCAATGTATGACATCATTTTCTTTTTAATTCTCTAATGACGTAATATTAACCTGCTTTCTGTACTTACTCATACTCCTTGTATTATTGAAAAATGTTTGAGAATGTCCTTTGTTTCCAATATGACATCATATTGATCTTCTTTTTAATTGTTGAAACTTTTTATTTAAATTTTCATGTGGAAATCTTTCAATAGAAAATTAATTGTTGTAGAATAAATTTTAATTTGGATTTTTAGTTGTTGGCAATGGTTATAATGAAAAATATTTAAATTTGTAAGAAATGACTGTTAGATTGGTGTTTTTTATTAATTAAAAATTAACTACACTTTATTTCTATTTCGGATTACTTTAGTTTCCTCGGCTGTGTCTTTAATACGCCTGTACGTAAAATTTCACAACTGTTGCTTCTAAACTGTGGATTTATAGAGAATTACAGACAGACAAATTTTCATTTTTATATATTATATAATACACATCATTATGACGTCAGCATAAATAAAATCCTTTTTGTCGTCAAATATATAATACCCATATTTATAAACCAATTTGGATGTGATAGGGCATATGTAAGGGATGCCACTTTTCTGTAAAATCATAAAAAAGAAAGAATTGCATTCATTTGCACCACATATGAAGTCAAAAGCAGCAATTAGCTGCCAGCACAGAAAAATACCTGTCAAGAAGAGAAAAAATTTGGGTCCCACTCATTAAATTTATAACTCAGGGATGTTTTTACATGTTCTGAGATGTTTTTACAAACAGATGATATGGACCTGCAATCCTTCCATGAATTATCACAATTCTATGAAGTGTTTGTTTTGTGCTAAATTCTCCAAAATCAACTTGTTAATCGCTCATAAAAAAGGAGACTAATACATGGAATAAGACTGCAAATTTCATCGGTTAGTCTTTGTGTTCAAAGTTTATCCATTCAACTGATTTATATCTGACTATAATAATTTTAACTATTATGTATAGAAATAAAATCTTAGTTTTTAGCTACTGAAAAACTGTATTGAAATATTACATGTACAAAAACATAAAAGTATGCTGTACAGTAAGCCTTTACTTTTGTGTGACTGACAATTTGATTTTTAATAACTGTTTAAATGATGAATATTTATATTCTATAAAATTTGAGATTTCCTATAAAACATGGCCACGTAAGAGCCAAAAAGACTAACAATTTATTGTTATCAAGGTGTCATGGGTGCAAGACTTTAGTCTCAGGACTGATTTCAGTCCTGGAGAGTTCTTGACTGATAATAAATTCTACTTTATGTACTGCAATTATATCAATTTTACTAGCTAAAACTTTTAATTACTTTCTTTTATTGTAAAAGATCAATTTTTGGTTAACGAACTTAATTTGTTCCAAAACAATGTTCGTTAACTGATCATCGATTTAGTATACATTTGTATGGGAATTCGATTAATTCGTTCTTAAAAGCTAAATAGTATAGAAAAATTAATATAAATTCACCCTACATTTTTCCGTATTTAATATGGACAGATCATATTTTAATGGGTTTGTCCGTGCCGTGACGTACTTAACCCGACAGAAGGCACGCACCCAGTACTGACGTTAGAGATCGCGCGGGGTGACTGGGTCACTCCAATCAGTTTTATACAAATATTGTGCTATAAACAAGTTCATTAAATAATTAAGAAAGTATACTTTTTTAGTTAAAAAAACTTTTGTAATGATTAAAAAAACTTTGCAATCAAAATAATTACATACCTTTATCAGGAGTTTTAAATCTACATTCATTTCTGGTAAACATAAGAAGAATGATTTTTACAGGTAAAATTATCATACTTTATGCAAGAAATTGTAGTTTTATTGTCTTTTAAATCTGTTCAGTTCTGTTATATTGCGTGTGATAATTTTTACTCCTGCTAAATGACTTATTATATTTTAAGATCGCATTTTCACTTTTTTCTTTTTTTTTTTCTTTTTCCAAAACTGTTTTATTTTTGCTAACAAAAATACTTTCTTCTGAATCAGAATTTTGTAATCTTTATCCTTTTGTTCAAACTCACTTTCGCTGTCGTGAGAACTGTATATTTCCTCATCAGGTTCATTTTCACCAGCTTGATCAATTTCTTCTTCAGAAGACTCAACTTCATCTAATAAATTTCTCAAAAGTTCCATTTATTTTTAATAGTCTAAGTTTACGTTTGCACGCCATTATTTATTAAATAATTCAACGCAAAAAACAACATAAACACTTCAGAACAGAAAACTACGCTGCTTAGAATGAGAAATTTCGAAGCAATAACGGTCGCGTGGGGAGACTGAGTCACCCCTTTTTTTTTGCTTGGATTCCAAAAAACGATTGTTTCACGCGCAGAAAGGAAAGGAATGTAAAAATAACATTACACCTAGCAAGGGAAGGGTCAGACAGGAGGATACTGAAAGGATGATTGATTACAGATAAACATTTTTTGCGGGGCTGATGTTTTTCTAAGACTGGGGTGACTCGTGCCCCGCGCGATCTCTCTCGGGTTAAAAAAAAAAAAAAAATTGTCATGCCCTTTGTAAAAACTTGTAGGATCACATTCATTGACTACAGCATTAAATCGTATCAATTTATCACTTTGACCTATCAAAAACTCTATTAGTTCTCTAAGAGATCGTGTTTACTGTAGGGCCCTGATCATGGGTGCAAGTTTTCCGTCTTTTAAAAATTCCCGAGAACAGAAGCAGGACGGAAAATTTCAGAGGACGAAAAAAAAAATCTGTTTTTAGATTTCTTAGGAGTCGTGCAAAATGTATGTTTAGAATCGGGCTTAATATATATATATATAATATTGTCATTTATGGGAAGATATTTTTTAAATTACAAAAACATTTTATATAAGTGTGCCTATGCACATTCTTGAGTATTTTCGCAATTTTATGTGTAATAGCATGTCCACTTGATTGTTTTTAGCTGTAGCCTGTATGAATTAAACTTTTCATGTACTGTTACATGATTATAAATGTTTTACATGCATATGCACTTATTTTTTTATATTCAGTTTCAACATAATTGAATTTTACTGCATGTAATATTTAACGTGTTGGTTTTTGTCTAAGTGGTGCATTGGTGCATGCATATGTGCTCATTCAGTGGGGGAAGGGAGGCGGGTGAGGGTTCAAAAATATTTTCAGTCTTGACCAAATTTTAAACTTGCACCCATGGCCCTGATAATGCTCAAGTGGAGGCTACAGCCTGTTAATAATTTAGGAACTAAAATTGAATTAAGATAATTAACTTCCAATTAAAAATATTTCCTTAAAAACAGACACAAAATATAAAAATTAATGTTTTTAATCTGATCATTCTAATTTGGTGGCCCTAAAATGTAAGGCCTGAACCCCAGTAGTTCATAAATTAATTAGGCCAAAAGTATACAACTGTTAAAATGTTGTCTAAGTCTATAATAGATGCAATTAAATACAGTTCTGCAAATCTGAAACACGCCATTGCTTCTTCTTGGCTTTGTTTTGTGAGGTGTTCCTTATCTGCAGTGCCTGATTTACGGCAGGGCATTCGGGACACGGGCCCAGGGCCCCCTATTTTCAGGGGCCCCCAAATGCCTCTGAAGATTTTTTTAATTATGGGCCAAAACAGTTTTAAAACTGTTCAAAAACAAAATTAATATGGAAAAATCTGTTTGTCAAAGATTGTAACTTAATTTTTTTTTATTGTTTTTTAACAATTTATGTGCAGGAATGTACAGAACTCCATTTTTGTGATCTCCATATTATTTCATTTTTATTTTTTACCTGTAAGGCCCTCACGGTTAACATGGACCACAGATTAAATAGTCATATATTTAGTGGAATATATTTAATCTGTGACATGGACAAAGCCATTGTGCTCTGCTAGTTACTTTTTTTTTCAGTGAAAGTTTGTATTTGAAAGAAAAAGTTATTTGATTAATAGGATATGCTAATATTTTAAATAATTATAGCTTGGTACTGCGGTAAATTTATTATTAGTTGTTTCATATACTTTATCATTCCAGATATATGGACCCATAGAGAAAGGTAATAAGCTCCACACAGTTTATTATAAAATTCAATTAAAATTTCATAATTATGAAACAATTATTTAAAAGTAAATTAACAATTATCAAATTTAATTTTTTAATTTATATTTAAAAAATATATTAAAGTCAATAGTGGTTATCTTAATAAATACTGCTTTCAATATATATTTTTTTTTTCTCAAGGCCTGTGTAAGTATCGGTACAAGGGGGGGCTACACATCTGTGCCCAGGGGCCCCAAATTTGTAAATCGGTCCCTTATCTGAACATAAAAATCTCTTAAAGTGTTTGTAAACCAAACAGTTTGTTAATCGATCACCCACTGTACTTAATACTCAGGAAAAGTTTTCAGTCTTGATTTGAATGGACTTCTTGCACCTATGCAGGGTGTGTATAGACTCTTTGGAAATTCCTTAGAAATAAAAAAGTTTGCAAGGAATGCTTAGAACTCCTTAAATTGTCATGAAGCAAAATTTAGCTTTGATTAATGATTTAATTGAAGTATGGCAGATTAGAAAATACAGACTTTCATCTTACATAAAGAATGATCATCTTTCTTAAATATGTATGGCATGAAAGAAATTAAACTTCACAGGAAGTAAAATAAAAATCTCATGTTTACAAATGTAAAGTTCAAGTGATTATTGTTATTTGTGAAGGAGAGGGTTACTGTCTGGATGCATGTGATACATAAGTATTTGAGATTTGCCTGACCTCTGTATATATGACCATTGGTCATTGCATAAAATAATTGGATAGAAATTTTGAATTCCAATTTATGAAACCATTAAACAATACATTGTGAATACTGTGCAATTTCAAGCACTAGCTATTAGATTTTAATCAAATAAAATCTATTTTTCTCTCCGAATGAAGCATAAAAAAATTAGGGTATTACAAGAGAGGTATTATTAGGGTATTACGCGTGTGTTACATGAGAGTGCGGCATACAGCAGGGGTGGTTGTGTTACAGTTATATACCTGGATTCGGGTTTTTTTTTTTTTTCATTTTCAGTACCAAAATTCTGGTTTTTCTGATAGTTGAATTCATAAAATAAGACTAAAATATCAATTTCATATGATTGCTAAACATAATTAAAATTCATATTTATCGTAATTTCCCATAACTGCAATAAATTATATGTTCCCATCTCCCTCTCTCCTACAGAAACATTTTCTCAATAAAATGTCAGGTATTTTTTCATGAACTCACAATCACCCCTGATACAGGAAATGATATGGTGAGCTCTTTAAAATTCTTGGACTACTTAGAATTTTTCTAGACTCCTTGGATTTTTTTTCTTCTCAAGTCTGTATGAACCCTGTGTTATCGTATACATTATTTCTGTTGTCAACATCCCTTTTTCTAAGAAAATACGAAACGCAGAACGATGAATGAGATACCATATTAAAGGATTTCGAACAGGCTTCTGACATAGCACCCTTAACATTTCTTTAAAACATGTTTTTTGATTAAAAATTGCTGTTAATTAAAAATTAAATCAACATTGTTTTCATAAATGAAATGAAAGGTTTTCTCAAATCAGTGTTGCCACAAAAATAAAATACTGCATTATCAGATGACGTCATCCTATAATGCAATTAAAATACGATTGCTAGTTTATTTCTTGCGCGTTCTTTTTTAAAAAATATCGAGCTTTTAATCGGGTTTTTATTTAATTTTTACACGTGCCACACCTATTGTTTACTTGTTTAATCGTGACCTAGGTCACGGTTTAATCATGGCTGTGTGTATGCGTACTGTATCGGAGCACCAGTAGATTGCTTAATTTAAAGATTAATCTGCCATTTAGATATACAGTTCATTAGGATTCACAAAATTGCAAGTATTTATTTTTTAATATTTCATTAAGCTGTTAATACGCCAGCGAAGTCTGGCGTCACTTAAATGGCTGCTGGACCACAAAGTTTGAACATCCCATGTTTAAGTTCCCATAGGCTTGCAAAAAAAGTGGTGTACCAAATATCGATTTATGTATTTAAGACATTTCTGGAACAGTTTTGCAAAATCTGAGGAAATGCTTTCTTATGAATTCCCTAAACATCTGATTCAGTGTTTCAATTTTTTTTATAATTCAGTTTTTTTTTTCAGTATAGATGTCTTGGCAACCTAGAGAAATGACCTTGGCGAGAAAAGAAAATTTGGCAAAAATATTTCTGGCAATCTATTTCCATTTTTCTTTTACACAAGCAATCATCATATATATTATTTCTGTTGTCAACATCCTTTTTTCTATGCACATACAAAACATACAACGATGAATGAGGTATCATTCGAAAAGTTTTTGAACAAGTTTCTGAGATAACACCCACATTTCGTTAAAACGCATTGTTTGATTAAAAAAAAATCAGTTAATTAAAAATTAGTGCTAAAACGTAACAGGAAATAATCTCAAAGATTGCTGTGTGAAAGCTTCGCACGGGTCCTTCTGGTGTACTTATATTGATACTGTTGTTTTGTTTATAAAACATTTTTTTTTTTTTAATCTTGCTATTGAATTTGATCTTTATGGTTTTCTGAACATATACAAATGACAGTTCAGTTATCTACTTAATATTCTGACATATTTGCTTCTGATTAGAATATATGGTAACCAAACTTTTATGTTACTTTTAGTGTACAGCATGATTGTATAAGCATTAGAATATCGAATTCTTCCAGGTTTCATATTTTTTTTCCCTCTCTGTGTTAATCATTTTATTAAGTCAGTCATTACGACATTCAAAGAACAAATGAATTGAGATTTTGACATATTTTGTTTGTTGGAAACATTACCTATTCAAGAAAAAAAAAAAAAAGCAATATTACACAATTGTAAAACTTCAAGATGTGCTTTGAAAATAGCATAGTGCACTCTAAAAATTTACATGATGATGCACTAGGCTAAGTAAGTCCAGAATAATCTCTTGATGTGAATATTTATTTTTTCTTTTAATATATTAATTGGTATGTTGTTATTTAAAATAACTATCCTAATGTGCAAATTAGTAGATTTAATTATTTTTAGTTAATATACTGACATTAATTTCATGCATTAAATATTATATGGCTAACATTTATTATCATTTTTAATTTATATTTTAATGTTGTTTTACAGGGTGTTCACATTATTGCTCAAGCTCTTTAAATCATCCTGAAATTTAAGTCAACTCATTCCTACCTAACTTACATGCCAATTACCCTGTGATACTGTGTGTTATTTCTACAGTGCCTTAGCTGATTGATGTTATACACTGCCACTTTTAAAGTGGATGTCCAGAATATAAGGATTTGTTTAACAATACTGTACTATAAACTTCTACAGTGCCTTAGCTTATTAATGTGTTTGTACTGAAATCACTGCCATTTTTGAAATTGATGTCCAAAGTGGGGAATTGTTTACCAGAGATGGTTATTTAACTATAAAGTTTATGAGTTATATTTGTGTTTATTATTTATATGCTTTTGTTTATCAATGTGCTGTATTTTATGTTATTAGGTTTTTATTATTATTATTATTATTTTCAAAATGGCCTTATGAATGCTTTGTTTTAAAAATAAAATCTTATTAGAAATTGTTTATTATTTTTTAAAAATATATTCAAATTATCCCATTATTTATTTAATCTTTGTTAATTTTTTAAATGCAACCAATTAGCACTGAAATATTTTTTGATACAGATAAGTTAAAGAATTAGCCATTACTCTAAGTATGATAGTATTTTTTAATTATGCTAAAAAAAGTGCTAAATAGTGAAAATATACTATATATATAAGTTTCTCTTCTTTTGTTATTTTATAAACAAACAATAAATAAATGAAACATCTAAATTCTCTCTTCCAGAATTTCCAATATCCCTCTGACCCAGCAAAAGGGGAATTTTTAAATAGATAAAGCAAAACTTTCCTCTTTTTTCCTGTTTTTGATACCCTCTATGTATTTTTTGATACAGATAAGTTAAAGAATTAGTCATTACTAAGTATGATAGTATTTTTGAGTTATGCTAAAAAAAAAAAAAAAAAAAAAAAAAAAAAATTATCAGTGTTACTTTACTTTAATTTATTTTTCAACCCTCTGAATGCTACCTTTTTCTCCCCCCCCCCTCATCCCTTCTACCAATGTAGTATCAAAATTTGCCAGTTTTTTTGTTATTGTTTTTGAATGATGATTTTATTATTTATAGCATGAAAAAGCTGCATAATTAAAAACATATTTCATGGTTTTCAAAAATTATTCTCAAGTTATATGTGAATATGCCTTTTAATTATGTACAAACAGGTGTAAAGTCTAAAAAATCAATGGATTAAAAATAAGATCCTATCCAATACAGATGTAATCCATAGCTTTGCCTGCAAGATAAGCAGTCAGAGGGTTAAAATAGCTTTTGAACATTTCAATTGTTTAAACTGATTAGCATATTTGGAATATTATTTCTGAAGAATTATTTTCCAATTATGTAATTAATGATATTTGCATTATAAATATCATAATCACTTATTAATTTTTTTATTTATTATTTGACCGTTGGTTATTCAAATCTGCAGTGTATAAATTCAAAAGTTTGTCAGCCTGTTATTTATTCTAAAAAAATAAATTTGTTTCCAGTTATTTCTTGACACAATGTCAGGTCACAGTTTGATGTGTGGTTGCTTTTTAAATTTGTTAATTCTTGTATTATTTATTGTCTATTATCATTTAATAAAAATAAATCTTGGAATTTTTATCATATTTATGGGGACGTTTTTTATTTGATAATTTCTCTTGGGTTCTCATATTATTTAAATTATCATTTGTGGTAATATATATATTAATTTATGCATGTATTCATTTTTTTTCTCATACATTTGTAAAAGCTGGTAATATTACAAGCTTGTTTCTGTGTAATTTATTTTATCATTCATTTCATTTTCATACATTAGATTATTAATAAATTTATATACTGTTTATATATAAAATAAAATTCTTATTCTGTTTTTTCTTCTTTTTGAGTGAGAAATAAATTAATTTCTTGTGCTAAACTTGAAAAATTTTGTTTTGATTACAAAAATTTGTTCTTATATACTGAAATTCTAAATATTCATTTAATTACTTTATGCTTAATATTTCCATAACATTTTTCGTATTTGAAAGTTGACCAAGTTTTTGCCATAATTTAGTTTAAAATGACAATAAAATTTGTTCCATTAATAATTTTGCAATTTTTATTTATTACTTCTGTACATTACCGTTGTTATGAAATTTATATATACATTGCTTGTTTCTGTGTTTTAGTGCAATTTAAGTAATAAAGTATTTTGTAAGAATTCTTGTTGCATTATAACTTTATAATGAACCATATTCTAGTATGAAAATTGTTAATTGTGTCATGTTGTACATAAGGGGGGGGGGGAGACATGCTTCACATCGTTATGTTATCAAGACCATAAAGAGGGGGTAGAGCTGGTACAAATTACCGGGGCCAGGCTTTAATCCTGTTTTTTAAATAACATACCAAAAAAGGTGAAATTCGTACTTTTTTACATAAAATTTTGAAATTGAAATAACTAACAAAATTCAAACATTAGAATTTGCTTGAACATCTTTACAGGCTAACCAGGGGTCCCAGGCTCCATACACCTCTATATAACTATTTCACAGTTGGGTGTTCTACGTTCGCAAAACAGTCGAGCTTTTATTAAAAATCAGCAGAACTTACATAGCAAAGATTCAGGCAATTTGTACTAGCAAAATTTAAACAACCAATTCTGAAGTGATTCATATTCTAATAAATATCCCTGCATTATCAAGCTTTTTAGTTATTTTCTATTAGCCAAATGACTTAGTGGTTAGATGCTACTTTTTCCTTCAATTTTAACAGGATAGCAACAATTAAGGATAACAATTTTAACATAAGGAGTCTACAAGAGAGGCTGATAAAAATTGCTATTGTGGATAAATATAATACTTATATCAAGTATTTAAGTATAAAGAAAGTATTATATTGTTATATAATACTTTCTAAATATTTTAATTTAAAGGGTCAAGTACCTTTTTAAAATGTCATAAATTAGTAAATGTTGATTGAATTAAAAAAAAAAAAAACTATTGACCCATTTGTACAAAACTTAAATGGGATATTTTTAATATTTATCACTTTTAAGTCTCAAATAGTCTTTAATCATACATAAAGATTTATAGTCTTGAATCGATTTTAAATTATAAATCTTCCTTTGCATGCAGGATAACACTTGTGTAACTTAAGCAGGGCCAGAAAGGTAGAGCAATTTTAGAAAGCCTTATTTTCCATCAAAATATTATCTGGGACATGCCTTTTTAGGTATTAAATTTTACGGATTGCTGAATATATATATTTTTTAATGTTGGCACTTTCTGATACCATTTATATTATACAGAATAAGTAATCTACAATTAATATTAACAGTTTGAAAATGAAAGATACTTTTAATGCAGTGTGAGAGAAATTTGATATTTTGAAGTTTATATCAGTTACCACAGATCAGTTAAAAAAACAGAAGAAGAAAGTCAGAAATTGCACAAAATCTAAAATATTTTGTCATATTTGATTAAAATAGAAACATTAGGACTAAATGAACTCTTTAAGCACAGAAATTAATAATATTAATTAATTTATAAATATTATTTGAATGATATTTGCTGTGCTATTGCAACATTCTCAAAATGAATCGCATTTATCATTGAGTACTTCAGCTAATTTTAAAAACAAATTTGAGGATATCTTTATTTGAAAAAGTATTAGGGTTACAAATTCATCATAAACTGTAATATTTTAAAGAAAAACTAGATAGTACCTGTCAAGATTTGACGGTGAACAACTTGAAAGTTTAATTAGCAAAATGTTAGCTTTTAATAGTTGAAAAAAAAATAGATTAATAGAAAAGTATTTGCTTTTAAGTTAAGTATTGAAAACTTGAAGAATTGCGATATTGTATAAGCGATTCTTATAAGGCGATGGATGTTGCTATCAGTCCAAAATACTCAATTAATGAAATGAAAGAATTTTAAACTTGTAATTTATAACATATTATGCTTGTTTTTTAGCAGAATTTTAACTAAAAATATTAAATGAATGGGTGAGACATTTATTTTTGATTGTTACAGTCAAGTTTTTTCAACAGGGTGTCTAGCCATCTGGAAAAGTCAGGGAAATTTGAAAATTCTAAGAAAAAGTTAAATTTTGAACTTTAAAAAAAAAATGTTCCTTAACTAAGGATTTGAAATTGCAACGCCATTAAAATCAAACTTTGCTCTTCATAAGTACTGTAAAGAGTATTTCAACCTCTCTTGCAAACCGTTTGGTCTACCTCCTTTCAGTCCTTCTTTGTAACTCTGAGATTTCCAGTTTCACTGAAACTTTCTACTGAATATTATAGGATTGATTAGCTGTTTCATTTTGCTTACTTATTTTTCTTTGGGAACTGAACATTTGTTAGCTTAATTTATTGAATATTTTATCATTTGTATTAAAATATGTCAAAGCAATCTGTATTTAACTGTGACTGATGTGATAAAGAATTTCATTCTGGTTTGACAAAATATAGAACCTGATGCTAAAAGTGTGTTTAGCATGTAATAAGTTCAACAATTTGTAAATTTTGCAAAAACATTATGTAACAAATCAGTAATTTGGGCCTCAGAATCAGTTGTGAAAGTTTCACTCTGAAATTGACAACTTTTAAGATTTTCTGTGTGTAACATCACAAAATCTCGATACCTTGAATTTTTCTTTTATTGGTATGGAAAACCTGGAAATGTCAGGGAAATTCATTGCTGATCTGGAATAGACAACCTGTTTCAATTTTTTGAAAAAATAACATTATTTAGTATTTTCTAATTTTTTAAAACAACTCAATACTGTAAAATCTCGTTACAACGAATTTGTAGAGACCACCGTTGAAGTTTTCGTTATTCTGAAAAATTCGTTAATGTGAAATTCCAATATGGCGAATTTAAAAAATTAAATATCGATACACATTAACTAAAATTACATATTATTAGTAAAGTTGTATTAAACTTCTGCAAACATGTCAATAAGGAATTTATATACAGTATATTACTGTGAACATTTTTGTTATAAGATAAAAATTAAATTAATTAATTTTGAAGATTTTAGTCGTAATTTCGTAACTATAAAGAAATTGTAATTTATTCCACATGCCTGACTGTTGAAAAATTCACACTGATGTATTCCATTAATATAACTATTAATTATTTTATTTTTTTTTTAACAAAAAAAGTTGGAAATTTTCCTCCTTTTTCGAATTGATATTTTTTTTTTCATAACAAAATCTTCAATATTATTTAACGTTGTATAAAATGTGACCGGCATAATGTTTTGCTTTTTAAAAGTTGCAATGTTCGACAGAGCTTCTTTTGATTGTAGAAAACAATTTTTAGTATTGGATGAACAATCTCTATCTTAACTTTCACTGTCGTTTGCTTTCTCTTCTTTTATTAAAATTTCGGCAGTGTTAATTGTATGTCAGTGCATGTGACGACTCCTTCATCCATTCAATGTAACTATTAGCTGATGATGTAAGTTAAAAACATTCTGTAACTGTGGTCCAGAGATCTGAAGGAAATTTAATGCAATAAGTACTCTTCTGAAGCCTTTTGTGTTTCATTTGCCAAATGTATAAGGGTGGAGCTTCTCTATGAGTTTTTAATTGTGGTAAAGGATACACACTGCCGGGCATCCGATATCACGTCAATTGCCTATCTTACATTCACTGTTACATAAATTTATTTTTTATTTCAGAAAAGGTCCTTTCTATTAGTCGGCGTCTAAATTAACTTTGGCATTTCTTTTTATAATGCCTTGATGTGTGAGCTGCAAAATTGAAGTAAGATTTTGAGGTCAAAATTTTACTTTTATGTTAGATTAATTTGCTGTAATTTAGTGTACAACACTATTATGTGAGAAAAATTTATTTATCTTCTGATTTTGCTCATTTGTTCAGTCAAACTCCTTATCCACTTGAAAAAAGTGGAAGTTTCTTCACAATTTTTTAGCAGTTTGGCTTCCAGATGCCCCAAAAGAACTTTAAATGGTTTTAAAGGATTTTAGCTTTTTTGTGCAGGTGACATTATAACAGAACAAAACCGAAATCTGCGCTTTAGATTTTTCTCCCTTTACATTTTTCAACTTTCATTGATATAGTGCGACTTTCATTTGGCAGAAGTTGATACAAAAGCAATTTCGTCGGCATTGAAAACTTCTCATGATATATAGGCCCTTTTTTCTTCTCCAGAAATTTAATTTAATGCTATGCCATACCTATGACGAAAACAAAACAGCCAACCAGAATTCGCTTCAAATTTCTCGATTTTCATGTTCTGTGCAAAAGCTTCAAATGTTTTCATTTTCTTTTAAAATGATAGCCAATGCCAAAGTTTTTGTTGCGGCATCTACATTTCTCTACGATTAAAACTAGTCGTTGGGGGCCACCGTAATACTTACCCATCATGGATATGAATAATGTAAAATATTAAAATAAAAATGTGTAAACTACTTATAAAATGTATTGCAATTCAAATAAAATCGTGGCTTGATGACGTCATAAACTTTAAAGGCTTGATTACTGAATTGCTTGAAAGAGGTTTTTCCTTATAACTCCAAAAATAATAATCCTATTAACTAGCGGTTTATTGCATCTGATTAAGCGTCAAATTTCCAATTAAAATATATCTTTAAAGTGAAATTTGGATGAAATACAGGGTCATGAAAAATCGAAGAGTGTGGAAATTGGATTCCAAATATCTCGGCAACTAATTATCCGATCGACTTCATGCTTTATGCAAAATTTGTTTTTTTATTGTCTGTTATATTCATTTCTTAAAATAAACAATTTAGAAAATTTTTATATACCTTTTATCAGAACGAATATTTCGAGAGTCCGAAAAAATAGTTCCGGTTAATCGAGGTTATTGAAATGAAATAGGCTTCTTCCCATTATTACATACTAAGTACATACCAAATTGCAAGTCTCTATCTCAATTTTTTCGGGAGATAGAGCGTTTACAGACACACAGACGGACGGCAAAATTTTTTTCTAAAAATATGTTTTTCGGAATCTCCAGTGTCTGAAACTCATAAATCCATCAAAAAAATTTTCTTGATTTTCAAAACGATTACAAGACTTACCCTACACATACTACGTATGATGGGTAAGTAAAAAGAAAGAAATCTAATTCCAAATGTGAATTATTGCAGATTAGAAATTTGATAGGTACAGCTATTTATTGCCAAATTCGAATGTAAGGGACTATTTCGAAAATAAAATCTTTGGATTTCCTACATCTTTTTATAAAGCGAATGTAAAGTCAAACCAAAGTAACTGTAAAGAAAAGAGTGATTAGATATAAATAGAAAGAATTTCTTAATTTTACAGATTCGCATAGGGCAGCAATTTTCCCCGTCTCTCAAAAAACAGCTGCGAGATACGCTGAAAATTCAAAAATCGTGAAGTATTGAAAATTTTGAAAAAGTTCTCTTTCAGTATTATATTTTTTTGAAAAATATTGTTTTTTTTCCCTTGCGAACTCAGCGTTCGTTAAACTGAAATGAGCATTCTTTTTAAGACGTCAATAAATTTGTTAATCTGAAATTCGTTAAAATGAATATATTTGTAATGACAAACAATAGGGGATTTTTTTCTAATCTAAATAAATTTCGTAAAACTGAAAAATTCGTTAAAGTGACATTCGTTGTAACGAGATTCTAGTGTATTTAAAATTTTTCAATGCTTTTATCTCTAGCAATCTCACTTTAAAACCCCAAAATAAAAAATGCTGCTAGCAGCTAACGATTTATAATACATAATACATACATATATATATATATAAATTTAATTTAACATTTTCATACATTATTTAATTTTTAAACCATGTATATGTAGAAATTCTTTCTTTTTTTAGGTATGTTTGCAATTATATAAATACATAGCACCTATAGTCATCGTTTAGTACGTCTTAAAAAAAAAAAAAAAAGTTCTATCCAGCAAATTTATTTTTTAATACAGTAAAGTCCGTTAAACGTTGAATTCTGCTTTAAAAGGAAAATTTTCAGCAAAAATGAAATACCATGCAGTTGTACTTCTTAAGAGTGAAACAACCTGTCGAGAATGGAATTTTTCACCAATTGCTTGTATTTCTGTCTTAGCCAGTTTTATTGTATCATACTTAGAGATGTAAAATTTCCAGAAATTTTGAAGTGGTGGAAAAAAACCAGTTTTTTTCTGGAAAAATTGATTTTTTACAAAGATTTCTCAAAAGTAAGTTACATTTTCTTAAAAAACATAAAATAATAAACATTTTTTAAATTTCTGCATATTAAAAAATATTTTTTTTCACTTTACATGAATATGTTACAAAAAAGAAAAAAAGTCATCTTTTAAAAATTTAGCCTTTCAGTCTCAGAATTTTCACAGTAGTTTTCCTTGCTTAATTTAACACCATTGTTTATAATATATCATTTTTCAGTTGCATTTCTTAAATTACCAGTAGAGAAAATTTTAAAAATAACAAAAAAAAAAAGTCTTATGCGTTTCAACCAATATCACTGCAGTTTGAAAGAAAACTTAAATTGCATTAAATATCACCTCAACATAGTATTGCTTAAGTATATGAATGATGCCATTTTAAAGAAACAAATTATTGTAGTTCTGACATTATAAATATTATCATTTTTAAATCTCCCATACCTTAAAAATTTATATCAATTTACAATATTACATTTTTTTCCCCTTACAATTAAAATTTTCATTTCCCGTGTATTTAGTTTTGGTATAGCTTTCCAGTCTAAACATAAACCAAACCTATATGTTTTGGTTTTAGTTTAAGTTTTAGATTCTTAATATCAAAGTAATATATATACATATGTATATTTCTTTAATGAAAGTTATAAAATATGTGGACTTTTGAATACTTGGTTTCAACAAAAATTTTCACAGAAAATTTACATTTTCTTTGCAACGTTTATTTGTATGCATTTATATTTTTAAAAAAATACAGTTAGACAAGACTTAGAATCTATATTTTAAATAAAATGAAGAGAAGAGAAACTAGTCTGATGTGCCACTCCCAAAACTTTCTTCTATCTCACACAGGTTTTGCATAGACTAAAAAATATCAGCACCAATTTATATCAAGGTCTAACTGAATCTAAAGTTTTATTAAATTCCGTGCATTAGTTCTTGAGATATGACTGTGATAAAGATATATCACAGTTTTATCTTTTTTAAGTATTTTATTTTTCAGCTCAACGTATTTCTGTATTTTTATAGTCTTTCCAGTTTAATTTGCCATTCCTTAAAAGCTATTTATCAGCAGTCGCGCGCCTTGTACGCTGCTTTTTTGGCAAGGCCGTCTCCCCCTCATTGTGCTTTGCGTTCGTTGAATCGGCGATGTTGTTTTCTCTGCGAGGCATCTTCGCGCTTTGAGTTAGTTTCAGTCGGCGCTGAGCTGTGACGTCATCGTCATTCAGCGGCTCTCACCCCGCGCCTGCGTTGTGCGCATGCGTCACCGCCACTCATGTTCGGTATGTTTTCGGGAGCTGTTTTGTTTTGGCGCTGCATCCGAAAGGGGCGTGTCTTTCAAATACAAATTAGAATCGTTCTTTTAATTATTAAATGTTAATTTGTTTCTGATTTGCTCTTTTAATTTTCTCGTAATTTCTAATCATCAAATTAGTTTAAATTATTCTTGCTCTCACATTTGTGCACCCCTCTTATGGGTATAAATACTAATGTTGCGCATTTTTCAAACAGAATTTTAATAAAAATGATGCTGTAAATTTATGATAAACGTCGTATGGTCTGGAGGCCCGCTGGCCTGTGCCGGGGCTTGTATCCTAGAATCGCCGTAGTGCTGATTCTTTGGAGATCAATTTCGCGTTTTCAGTTCTTAATTATTCTATAAAAATGCTGTTGTAAATTTTAAGTTTAATATTTTAAAAGTTTTAAATCAACTGGTAATTGACTTCTGAATTAATTCTATAATTCTTCATGGACGCGGCCAGAAGGAATATTTAAAGATTCTTCGAAATTTACGAAATTTGAGCCAGTACTTTTTAAAGACTTGATGTGCAGCTTTCATCTCATCCTTCCTCCTTCAAGAAAATGTAATAAACATTATTGGATTCAACTTATGGTATTCATCATTTATAGTCTGCATCTATTTCTTCACTCAAGTAAGACCGTTTAATTTATATTATTATTTTGATTCTCTTCTCAAAGAATATAGACCTAAAGAACGTCATGCAATTTTTTGCATTGGGTTATTGCTCACACATTAATATTCCCATCAAATGCTCCTCTCTTAAATAATTTCTCCTTCACATTTGGCGCCGTGTTTATTCTTTTATGAAGAGAAAAGTTGAAAATTTTGTTGTTCTTAAAAAATATTCTCAAATTTTGAAACTTATAAAATAGAATATATTTGAAGATATGATGCTCTTAATTATTTTATATTAAAAATGAAATATTATTTGAAGAATTGCTGATTTTGATTAGATTTTTAGAAGTTTAAAAAAAATATTCTTGTGCTGCTGAAATTAAAGAAATTTTCTCCACAGAAGATCGATGTTTGCAATACATCGTTAATTTCGGAACTTTTATTCTCAACTGGCTTGCATATATTTAATAAATTATTTTTAATTGAAAAATGATATTCTAACAGAAATTAATTGTTATTCTGGTATTTTTTCATGAGATTTATTGAATATTTTATGCAAATTTTCATGAAGAATGAAATAAAAAAAAAAAAGAATTTATTCTTGTTAACAAATGAAAAATTATGGTGCTTTTTTTATATATGTAAAGTTAAAAATATATATAATTCATGATGAATTCAAATATTTTTGAAAATTGTTCTTGTTCTAAGTTTGAGAACAAAATTTAAAGAGGCTATGGTTGTTCTTATTCTTGTTTTGGGTTAATTTTTGGTAATTTATTGGCACTTTTAAATGAAATTGATATATTTTATGAATATTAAAAATTTTACTGAAGCAAATTTTATTGGAATTAAATTTATTGGAGCTATGTTCTCATCATATTACTAATTTTGCTGCACGTATTCTGAGAATGAAATGCCTTCATAGAAGCTCAAGTTTTCATGTGATTTTGTAGTTGTTTTATCATACATAAATTTTTTTGAGTTCTTGGTTGCTTCTACTAAAGTTAAATTACTTATTGCAATAACACTACAAGTTCATTGACTCTCGCCATTTTCTACAAATTTTCTGTATGATTATAGTGTGCAAGCAGTCTGTGTTCTTTCTAGAAATTAAAATTCAAGAACTGTATTTATATTTTGAAAATATTACACAATATTTTGCATTTTCTGTTCTGCATTTTGAGAACTCTGTTTTTTTTTTTTAATTTCAAAGAATTGTTGCTTCATTCTAATATCAATTTTATATTACACAGCATCTGCATCTTTTTATTAAGATTCTCATACCATAATCACAAAAAAGGAGACTGGTATTATTATTTTTTCTTTTTTGAGAAGTTATAGCCATTACCTAACTGCTGCATATTCTTGTTCCTGAAATAGTTACTGTCTACTCATGCTATATTTTTAATATTCTACAATCTGAATATATACTAACAACTTCAATAAACTGGTTATTTTTATCATCTGACTTTGCTTACCTGGTGGAAGAATCTTCAAAATGTGTTATATCCATTGTTGGCTGATTTTCTCTGCTGTCTGCAAATATGATGGTTCCTGATAGTACAATAATTACTTACCTGCACTCTTTTGCGAGTTGAAATGACTGTTAATGGTCGCCATTCATATAAGGCAAATATATCCGTGTGATTGCTCCTCGTCAGTCCTCTTCATCTTGTGGATTTTGTTTCTCCCTCATCAATATTACTCATTTTTATAGTTCTAAAGTATTACAAGTTTATAGCTGTGCCTATTTGCAATAGTTTTCTATCTTTTTCTACCCTCTGTTGCAAGACCCGATTATGGAAGTGTACTGTTAAAGTTCAGTTTCACAGCATTTAAGAAATTGCTGCTTTTTCAAATGGAACTTCTCAAATTTGGAAAAATTATTATGATTATTATTTGAAATTTTTTTATTATGCTTAAATTATAGTGCCTTGTTATTCTAGTATTATTTCATAACCCAAATGTTTTCTAAATCATCTTTACCATATGCCTCACCTGAAGAAATTATTTTATAAATGAAGAAAATTTATAAATGAAGAAATTTTTTTGTCGCATTAAATTATATTGCAAATTTACATACAAAGCAACACATATTCTTAGAACTTTCCAGCGCATTATAAAGAAATATTCTACCACTGTGAAATAATTTTGGTGAATATTATTTTTTCTAAGAAGCTAAAGTGTTTTTATGGTCATTGTGACTTCTTCAAATGTCACTAATCCCAATTTTGTCTTTAAAGTGTGCAAGTAGTGTTGTATTGCCTCAAATCTGCAATTTTTGTCTGCTTGAATACACCTATACCAAAAAAATGTATATAGGCAACTTAGACTTTCCAGCGCCTCTCAACAAGAGTCTTGTGCTCTTTGTGTTTTTTATTCTAAGTGCCACTTTGTCAATTATTCTTCAACATCATGGAACCACAGTTCATGATTTATGTCTGCTAATTACCTGATGTGTCTTCAAATGCTCTTACGTGATGTGTCTTCAAATGCTCATCATTATTTAAGTGCATCCCTTCATTTGTCATTAAGTGCTAATTTTTTTAGTGCTAAAATCTCCTGATAAAGTCTTCAATTTATTTTAGTGGTGTGTGTTTCAGGCAAAAAGGCCAATTTGCTGCTACACTGCCATTGTGTCAATCAACCAACCAGTGTGCCACTTAACTTGCAAACTTTTCAGCAAGTAGTTACTTTTTTTCTGAATGTGATTATCTTTTTAAAATCAGACTGATTTTAGAACTTTTAAAGGTATTACATCTGATTATTTGTTATGTAAAAGCAGAACGTTTATTATCCTTCATCTGTACACAAACAATTTTTTTTTTTTTTTCCTTCAAGCATTTTTATTAGCAATATTCATCTGTTTATTTACAATAGTTTTAGCAAGAATGTTGTATATTTTTGTCTGGTTTACATACTTGCTAATGGTTTAACGGGAAAATCGCTATTAGCATTTTTGTAAGTTTTGATGAATTTATATTAGGTTTTATGCTTATTTGATTTGCAGATTCGTCATCGGTTTTGGAGATCGCCTTTGACAGTCTTGTAAGTTTTGGTGTTTGTTCAGTTTACAGATCTACTAATCGTTTATAAGGGGGCTATTAGTGTTTTGTGAATTGTAATGAATACATATTAATAGTTTATATTTATTTGATTTACTGGTTTGATAATGGTCTCAAGGTAGTGAGAGGCTATTACCACTGTTGGTAAGTTTTGTAAATACCACCCAAATAATTCATATATTGTCAATAGCTGATTTTTCTATAGGATATATTATCCTTTTCATTAATGTTATATAAATTTATGATTACAACATGCTTTACATAACGGTGCACTGTGTTTGTTTTCATAATTCTCATAAAATGTGTCATTTGTTTTTAACTTGTCTTTCTTCATGAAAGTTAATGGTTAAATTATTTTTTTTTGAGGATCCTCATCATCTTTTCTCACCTTTTCTTATTTTTTTCTCTCATTTTTACACACAAAAAAAACCATGGTATATTAGAAAGAAAATTTATTGAGTATTAAAAGAAAATTTATTATGTATGAAAAGAAAATTTATTGTGTATACTGGAAAAAAAATGAATTGAGTATTATTTGAAAGAATTTTGTTGAATATTTCAGAAAGAATTTTATTGAGTGTATTTCATGAAAAATTATTTCTACTAAATATTTACGGAAAAATTTTATTGAGTACTTGCAAGTATATTAAGTATGAAGTATTACTAAAGAAATGTGTCATTTATTGTTGGTTAAAACTTATGCATTATTTTGTTATATATTGAAAAGTTGTTACTAAATCCAACTATTTTGATGAATTACTATTATTTATGACAAATGAATTTAAATTTTGTTGCAACATGATTTTATGCAATTTTCATATAAATTTTGGGTAATAATTCTTATGCACTTATTATATACTTGTTTATGATATATCAGTATTATGTGCATTATGTTAAATACTTAATTTTATATGATTTGAATTATTACTAATACAAGGCCTCTTTAAATGAATTTAAAATCCTTCAATGGATTGTTTTTGTGCACATTTATGCTATTTAGAGTTAATTTATATGCTCTATATTTTTAAAAGTCCTAGGCATCAGTCAGAATTTAAAGTATTCTTGACTTTTTGTTGCTTTAAAATTGCAACTTATTATTATAATTTAAATATTTATGTCTAGACAAGTCGGATAAGTAAGATATTACCGACTCTTTTTATGTTGCTTTACTGTTGCAACTATTTTGATATGATCTCATTGCTAATTTAAAGAAAATATTAGCTTGTTTTTTTTATATACATAATGATATTTGTTTAGAGATCAAAGATTAATGGAAGGTATGCCTTTCTTTGCTAAAAAATGCAATGGGGCTTTTGTATACTATGTTATATTGTATACATTTTGTATAATTTGTGATGAGATTTTTGAATGTACTACAATGATGTATATTCTTTCTCTTTTTCTGTTTGGTTGCTGCACATCACATCAAATTTCATTAATTTTAATTAATTTACTTTTCATGGCTCTAAATTTATGTAATTGTGTCATTTTTACTTTGGCATTTAAAAATTTTGTCTTCCCTGTGTCGAAAAAGGCTTTTAATGTTTTTAACCCTTTTCTCCTTCTGGTCAGTCAAAATTTTTGTCGGTGAATGGGGGTATTGTGATAAAGATATATCACAGTTTTATCTTTTTTAAGTATTTTATTTTTCAGCTCAACGTATTTCTGTATTTTTATAGCCTTTCCAGTTTAATTTGCCATTCCTTAAAAGCTATTTATCAGCAGTCGCGCGCCTTGTACGCTGCTTTTTTGGCAAGGCCGTCTCCCCCTCATTGTGCTTTGCGTTCGTTGAATCGGCGATGTTGTTTTCTCTGCGAGGCATCTTCGCGCTTTGAGTTAGTTTCAGTCGGCGCTGAGCTGTGACGTCATCGTCATTCAGCGGCTCTCACCCCGCTCCTGCGTTGTGCGCATGCGTCACCGCCACTATGTTCGGTATGTTTTCGGGAGCTGTTTTGTTTTGGCGCTGCATCCGAAAGGGGCGTGTCTTTCAAATACAAATTAGAATCGTTCTTTTAATTATTAAATGTTAATTTGTTTCTGATTTGCTCTTTTAATTTTCACGTAATTTCTAATCATCAAATTAGTTTAAATTATTCTTGCTCTCACATTTGTGCACCCCTCCTATGGGTATAAATACTAATGTTGCGCATTTTTCAAACAGAATTTTAATAAAAATGATGCTGTAAATTTATGATAAACGTCGTATGGTCTGGAGGCCCGCTGGCCTGTGCCGGGGCTCGTATCCTAGAATCGCCGTAGTGCTGATTCTTTGGAGATCAATTTCGCGTTTTCAGTTCTTAATTATTCTATAAAAATGCTGTTGTAAATTTTAAGTTTAATATTTTAAAAGTTTTAAATCAACTGGTAATTGACTTCTGAATTAATTCTATAATTCTTCATGGACGCGGCCAGAAGGAATATTTAAAGATTCTTCGAAATTTACGAAATTTGAGCCAGTACTTTTTAAAGACTTGATGTGCAGCTTTCATCTCATCCTTCCTCCTTCAAGAAAATGTAATAAACATTATTGGATTCAACTTATGGTATTCATCATTTATAGTCTGCATCTATTTCTTCACTCAAGTAAGACCGTTTAATTTATATTATTATTTTGATTCTCTTCTCAAAGAATATAGACCTAAAGAACGTCATGCAATTTTTTGCATTGGGTTATTGCTCACACATTAATATTCCCATCAAATGCTCCTCTCTTAAATAATTTCTCCTTCACAATGACTATTACTAAAATCGTGCAAATCCTCCAAAATGTAGCATAGTAGCGCCACCTGTTGGGAGATTTAGACCAAAACCTAATCAATAACAATTTATGTCAACGTCTAACTGAATCTGAAGTTTGATATAAATCTGTGCATTAGTTCTTGAGATATTGTTATAATAATGAAAAAAGTAGCATAGCAGCGTCACCTGTTGGGCTATTTACACCTAAATGTAAGCAACATCTATTTATGTCAATGTCTAACTGAATCTGAAGTTTGATGAAAATAAGCGCATTAGTTATTGAGATAGAGCTATTGCGGAAATCACAAAAATTGCAGCATAGCAGCGCCACAATTTTGCACACAGATTTTCATTTTTAACAAGAGAAGTTGTATGGGTCTACGTAAGTTTTTTTCACACGATCCTGTTTTTGTAAACCTTTATATAAAAAATATTATCTTATAAAAAAAAATGTAATCAAAAGTTTGTGAATTAGAAATTGTCGTTATATTTAGGTTCCTATTTAGATATTTTTAATAAGGTCCTTCATACAGCTAGATAATAGTTTCATTGATTATTTCAGCTGTTATGTGACAGGTTTTGTTAATCTAAAATCTGTCCCATTTCAGGATTCAGAATGAAGATTGAAAAATTTTGTGAAGGGTCTTATGTTTTAGGTGAAAAAATTATGAAGGATCCTTTAAAGGACTGGAGTTCTTCCTAAACTGCTTACAGATCATATTTTTCATGGTTAAAATTTTCATGCGAGACACTGAACATGAAAAAATATCTGAATGCAGCTATAATAACATTTTGAATGTATTATTTTAAAAATTAAATTTCAATTTTTCCAATTTGGAAAAATTAAAAATTACACCTTTGGAAAAAAAACTTTTTTTTCCCCAAAGTTTCCGGGTTTTTTCCGAGCATTCCCATCTCTAATCATACTTATAGGGGAAGGGGGGGCAGCATTCGAATTACTACCAGGGCTTGCAGTATCTCTCTACAGCCCTGTATGCTATTTAACTCTTTAATTGCAGTATAACAGCTGGCAGTTAAGTGTATGTACTTTTCATTAATAGACCGACACTGATCAAGCTTATACATTCAACTAATCACAGGCCTTAAAAACTGAACAGTGTAATGACAACCAGTATCAGTTAGCTACGAAGGAAAGATTTGAAATGACTGCTGTCAGTACAACCACGGTAAGTAGAATACACGGTAGGGTCCACAAGCTGGATGCGCAGTAGATCGTCCATGCTGTGACGTCACTGGCACCCGACGTCCAGCACTTCCTGCTTCTAAACATTCATTCTCTTATCTATTTTCGCGATAACGAGTGTTCTTTTTTACATTAGTGTCATCATTTTGTGCCTTATTATATTTCTTATTTTTTGCAAGTGGTTTTTATTTAATTAAAATAATTAGTGATGCCTTGCTGTGCAGTTTCTGGTTGTATAAATCTTACCAGACATTCCAATGTCTCTGGGATTTCATTTCATCGATTCCCAATAAATGACGCAGTGCGAAAACAATGGCTGCAAGCATGTAAAGGAGCTGACAGTTTCTGCATTAATAATGCAAGCGTTTGTTCAATTCACTTTGAAGAAGCAGATTTAGAAAGGGATTTAAAGGCAGAGCTGCTTGATTTGTAGCTTACACGGAATTTAAATCTTAAATCGGTTCCCCATTTAAAAATAGCCAGCCTTTCATCAAATAATAAAAATACTTTAAGAAGAGAACAAACTGAAAAACGAGATACGAGAAAGGAAATAAACCTCTTATTAAATGTAGAAGAATATGATCATGATTTATTTCCTATCTCCTCAGAACAAGAATATAATGATACATCTCTGGGAAATTCATTCGATATTGAATTAGATTCAATAAAAAAAGAAAATCAACATTTAAAAGAATTAAATAAGGCAATTTTTTGAGTAATGGAAAAGGTGAAATTAGAAAACTCCCATTTAAAAGAAATTTTAAAGCAATAAGAGTCCCAATTTTCATGTTCGCAACAGCAGGTTATTTTGAACGATAAATGCATTACTCGGAATAAAGAAGATATTTCAAAAGCCATAGCTCTAAGATGCATATTCAAAAAAGATTTTATTTATGTAAAAGAAGAGTATAAATATCTCTGGTTTAGCGAAACTATTCTAAAACACAGTCTTCATCAGTGCATTATAATACCAGGATTTATAGAATTCAGTGTCCTGGAAGCTCAAGGAGTGGTTTTCACGCTAAGCTTCGATGAGATGAAAGTGAAAGCTATGCTACAACCCCGTACAAGACAAAATTTTGGGACCTCATTCCACTGTGCAAGTTGTGATGGTACGAGGACTGGTAGGAAAATGAAAACAACCCATATATTATGAATTTGACAAGACTATTGACAAAGATTGGTTTTTTAATATTGTGGAAAATGAACTGATAGGATTTCGAGTATGGGTGTTTGTAAGTGATGTAGGGTACTTGAATCAAAAACTAACATCAGAATTAGGCATCAATCCAGGCTGTACACATATAAAAAAAAACCTTTTGTGAGGACAGAAATATCTGGGCATTTTGTGATGTTCCTCATGCACTTAAACTTATGAGGAATCATTTGACAGATAAAGGCTGTCAATTAGCAAATGGGAAGATAGATGATAAACAAATTTTTCAACAACTTATTGAAAAGTAAGAAAACTGTGATCTGAAATTTACATATAAAATTAACCAAGACCATCTTTTTCTAAGTAATACAGATAGGCAGAATGTAAAAAAAGCTGCTGAATTGCTTTCAGGCACTGTTGCATCTGCCATTGAATATGTTCTGCTGGAAACAGTCTTGTGGCAGAATTTATAAAAACAGTGAATGATGGATTCGATGTCTTAAATTCTAGAATAACTCATCACCGCACCAATAAGCTCTAAAGTGCATATGGTATGAATTTGAATGTAGCTTTAAAAAAGTTATGATTTATGTCATTGAAAAAAAAAACTTATTACCATTCCAGAAAGGATTTTTAATTTAAATTTGTATCTTTCAAGGACTATATGCTGAATTACAAGAAATTTTATGATCATCCTTTACCAACAGCTGTCAGCCAAAGAATTAAATTTCTACTTCTGAGCCGCAGCTCAAAAAGTATAATTTCCAACGAGAATTGTTCTGAGGAAGAGGCGACCACATTAAGTGCCGACATCTTATTAAATCTAGAGAGTGAAAATCCTAATGAACCCAAAGAACAATCAACAGCAAGCACTTTGGAAGACAATGTGGCAGAAGAAGATTTATTATTAGATGTTTATGTTTACGAATCGAAACTATGAGTAGTAATAATGAAAACCATATTCACCCATTAATCCCCAAACCATATTCATTATCAGGAGAAAACCCAGATTTAATATAGATGCTGGCAGGATACATTGCCTTTAGAATTAAAAAGAAAAATCTTCGAATATGGTAATCCAACAAACCAGTTACCAACTCAGAATAAAGACTGGCTCTCTTCTATTTCAAAAAGATTCTTAATGGAACCAACAAATAAATGGCTTCAAAGTGTTTTTAAAATTGAAAAGGAATTTTAAAAATTCCACGGTAATTATTTGATAAAAGAATGTGGCATGATGAGAAAATTGACAAACATTTTAAAAGACTTATTTCCCAAAATAGATGACTTTACAATTTCATGTTATGTCCGTACATGAACTTCCATCAGATTATATCATTCAATAAAAATAGATCACTAAAGAGACATTATAAATTCACCAGCTGTGACGAATTTAAAAAAAATGTAAGAAATTAGCTAAATTACAATAAGCCATTATAGTGAGTGTAAAATTTTTAATTAATGACTTACTAGCAGCCTTTTATTTTTATGATACTGAGGCATGTAATTCATATACCCAACAGTAAAAAAAGATAATTTGGCATGGCAAATATATTTTATATTGTGATTTTTATACATTTTAAAGTATTTATATGTTTTCTGGAAAGACTATTCATCTGATAATTTTCAATAATTTTATAATTTAAATTTCTGTATTAGTGTACTCAAACATGTTTAGGGAGGTTTTTAAAAATTATCTAAAAAGTTTATGGCTATTGTTTAAAAAATTTTTACTCATTACATAATTTTATTTTTTAATTTTTATGAATTCGAAAAAAATCCCAAGTTTTTATTTAAAAAAGGGTTAAAAAAAAAAAGACTATTTTAAAGTTATAATTATCATTTTATCTAGTTATTGCTACAAAATAGTATCAAAGTATTTGTATTACATCAATAAGATCCAGAATAAAATTAACCAGTCAGATAATCATAATTGGATAATACTCGTGTGTGTAAAAAGTTTAATAACTTATAGAATAAGGAGTATAATAATTTCATAATTTATTCCTTTGATTGCAATCTTACATTTTTGCACACTGTTACAGATATCATTAAAATTATAATAAAAGTGAATATGACTGCTGTATTCAATATGTAGAACTTATAACTTTCTCCCATCTCTTCATCTACTACTTGAAGTCGGGTTGTTCCTATTAATTTTTTATCATCCCAGCAGCTGTAATAGAAAAATAAATCATTAGCCAAAATACATTTTTGAAAATTTAAATATTCAGTCGCATCAAATTTACTATATATACTAGAGTAGAGATAAGATGGGATTAAATTGAGCCAGTACCCGAAACGGGCTCAGGCTCAAAGTGAAAATACATTTATACACAAATTGAAAAAAGAGGGGAAAATAACTTGCTATTTAAGAAACAATAATGATGCCGTCTAAGTTCCTTCATGATAATACCCTATTTTTACAATCCTTTAACCATTTAATTTCTGACGGAAACTGAATTCAATTTAAGGGTAAACATCATTTAAATGCTTACATTATTTTAATGTGGACGAAAAATAGCTTCCCTATGAAGTCCGGATTAACGGAAGTTCACTGTAGTTCAGAAGATTTATTTTTTTAGAAAGCAGGCGTATCAAAGGTTTTCTGAATTAACTCTAGTACCCTGACAGATGTAGCACAATATTTACTTGCAGTTAGTGACTTTCAATATCGATAAGCCGGTGTGTCAAGCTGAGACATAGGAGATAGGAAAAGGAGTGGCTCAGAGAGCTCTAGTCCTCCCTATTCAAATTAAAACGTTTTGTGTTTTTTTTTCTAAGTCACACGAGCTAAACCAAGATTATTTATTATTTGCTGTCTTCAATGTTTGCTTATTTAACTGCAAAAGCACAACTCTGTACATAAAGAAACATCCTCTTTAATAAAAAGCTGTGTGTTGCTGACGACTGGGTTTTTCGCTAATCGTTGCCACAGATTAATCCTCTTTAATAAAAAGCTATGTGTTGCTGACGATTGGGTTTTTAGTTAATCGTTGCCACAGATTAATCTCGGAAAATGAAACATTTGAAGTTACTGAAAAAGTTAATAGCTCGAAAAGTATTTGTCAGAAAATTGTTAGACAAACTGCGTTAGAAAGGTAAAAAATTTTATTTTTCTTGATATAAATTTCAAATCTAATGATTATGCCATTTTTCAAATATTTAATTAAAAAAATTACCAAATTTCACAATGAAGTACCATAGCGAAATCTTCATGCGTAAGAAGATAATGATAACGGTAATGTGTCCTGACGTATACTGGCACAAGTCACAAATTATAGTAGCTTTACTATTCTGTTAAAATATAAAAGTGAATTATGATGTCACGAGTGCATGATTTTCATTTAATTTTAATATAACCATCTTAGAAACAAGGTTTTGGAAATGTTTTCGAATGGAACTATTGAATTGGAATTGGCCAATACTGTATATTATTTTAAATTTAAAAGAGGAAAGGTGGTGGAGCACTTTATATTATTTAAGTTTTCGCAGGAACTTTTGGTCAGAATTGAAAGTTTAATGTAGCAAAACGTCAGAAATTAAATCGGCAATAACTATAACGACTGTCCTTCAGTTCGTTTGGATAAATTATCATTTAAAAATATAAAATCATTCAACATTGATTTTAGGTATTTTTAAGGTTATTATCACAGGCCCGGGCATGTCAGCTAGTTATAAATACTGATTATATTTTTAACTAGTAAATCTGCAGGTTTCAGGAGATTTTACTGAAGTGATTTGTCACAGGAAATATACGATTACTACACACATTGATACTCCAAGATTGTTTATTTTCTATGAAAACGTTTTATTATGAGAGGCTCTGCGTCCCTCAACACCCCCCACCCCTTATTGTCTAATAATTTGGTAACTGTAGCTACAATTTTCAGTATACTACATCTTCTATCTAAAAAATTTTAGATGTTAATTTTGCGATAATGGCATTAATAATGAGTTTGAACAATTGATTATTGTCATAAATATTTATTTTACTAGTGGACCCGTGCAAGGATTTCGCACTGCAGTCTAATAATTTTTAGCACTATCTAATATTTTTTAGATGCAGGTTTAAACTTCTAAAGAAAAATTAAGGATAAAAATATCTGCAAACAACATCAGTCAAGCCAGAAAATCATCTCATTTATTCCATCAAAGTTACAGTAAAAACTGTTTGAAGGTAGCAAAAGGCACGCGCGAGGAAAAAAAAAAAGTAACAATCGTATTTTAACTGCATTAGAAGATAACGTCACCCGCTTCTTAAAAAAACATGAAACAAAGAAAAATAAATTGAATGCATTTAAAATACAATTTAACCTAACATAATAAAGCATATATTTTATTCTATACGTGAAATACCACTGCTTCGATAGATCGATGGTGTCTTTTTCTTCTAAATATTTCAGTTTCAATTTTGCTTTTTAACCGTAAATATAAAATAAACTCGATAAACAAGTGCGGATAAATCATACTTTATCTTTTTTATACTATTTATTTTTTTTTATAATTTAATTTGAGGAAAACCTTTCATTTCATTTATGAAAACAATGCTGATTTAATTTTTAATTAACAGCAATTTTTTATCAAAAAAACATTTTTTTTTTTTTTTTTTTTACGAAATATGAATGTATTATGTCAGAAGCTGCTTCAAAATCCTTTCGAATGATACCTCATTCGTCGTCGTGCGTTTCGTAAATTCATAAAAAAGGAATGTAGACAACAGATATAATATATATATGATGATTAATTATTGCTAATCCTAATGGTTCAACTTATTTCAAAATGACTACTTGAGACTTTCTTATAATTTTTAAATTGATACGACACTGGTGCCAAGCTGCATCTCTGTGAATAGCAAGTATATCTGGCGAGTGGCGAAGTTTTTGTCAGCATGTGTATTATAGGCTAGACTTACATAATGAGCAAAATGTTGGAAACATCCTGCCAGCATGAAATTTAGAATTATTCTTTTAAAATGGGGGTGATAATCTGTGTTTCAGTAGATTTGTTTTCTTTAAAATCTCATCTTAATCCCCCTCTTGAAATATCTACTTCCCTCCTTTGTCCCCCCACCCCTATCCTGCACTCAGCACACAAAGTTTAAGATATTTAGAACTTTTTATTTTTTTGCTTATTTTCTATTTTATTTATCACTTTGTTGTAACAATATACAAATAAATAAATAATCATCTGAATTCCCTTCCCACCAGAATGCTAGTACATAGAATTTAGAAGCTTTTAAGCCGTTTTATTTTAAAAAACATTTCTGCCCTATTTGTTACTTTGTAGAAAATAAATAACTAATCATTTAAATACCTCTCTGAAATTTTTAGTTCTACTAAAAATTTTTAGTTCTAAAAGTTCCTACTCTGTCCCCCTTCCCTCTGTAAAAAAAAAAGGGAAGATTCTAGATATGATGGGGGAATAAAACAAACATTTTTTAAAAACAAATTTGTACAGAATGTCCTCTTTTTTTCGCGGTTTGGCTTTTCTCACAAATTGCATTAATTGTTTGCTTTTTTGTTTCCACAAATCTGTCTGAAAAGTATGAAAGAAAAAGAAATGTTCAATTAAACTAAAAACAGTCACAAGTATTAAACATGCCTCTATATCTGTGGTAAGAGATTTTAATTTTAATGCCTGAGGAAGACCACTCGGCTAAGGGCGAACCCAGCCGTTGAGCGTTTAATGTCTTCCCCGGCACGCAGGGATTAAACGTGGCAGTACAGACTTCGCCATGGCGGGTCCTGCCGGGCAAAGCCCCACGCGACAGGTGGCAGGAACTAAAGACACAAAAAAAAAAAAAAAAAAAATTACTGAGTCTGTCGCTGGAACCAGCGTTCCTACGCGACAAGGAGCGACAGACAGGGTGGACGAGGTCCACAGGTGCGCCTGCACCAGTTGTACAGTCCGCTTATTTAGTAGAAGGGTGCAGTTCTTAGGTAAGACTGTACCATTTGTACAGTTCGTAAATGACGGCACTTGAGATGTGGAGGTGCCAGTGTGAGATTCCCACGCGACAAGGAGCGCCACACAATTGCGCTGAAACCCTCACACTGGATGGAGGCTGGATGCACTTTGTGTTAGAGGTGACGATACGTTGCTTGCTGACCAGACTTGCGGTTCCCGATAAGAATAGATAATTAATGGGGACTCAGCCCCTGCTAGGAAGAGAACATTACTTGCAGATGAGAGAAACAATTAAGCTGTAAATTAGCTAAAGGAGAAAGCTAAGCAGATAAAAAATGATGGAATGATTACGTTAATGACTAAAATAAGCGATTTATTATTAATTTATGGAGAAAGAAAACTGCTTTGAATGATTAAGTTCTGTTAGATAGGTCTAATAGTAATTTGTAAATTTCTGAAAGTTTATGAGTTAAGATGGGACGCGTAATTATGTTCAGCAGCCAAGAAGGAGGTGGGTTAGAAGGAGCAGGCCTAAGATGCCAAGCAACAGTCAGTGGGCAGGAGAAGTAATAATGCATGGGGGTACCAATATCGCCGCACTCGCACACATTGGTTCGTGAAATTTTAAATTTGAAGAGGTAATTTTTAAACGGGCCATGCCCGGATAAGAAAGCACTTGTATAGGGAGTGAGGTTAAGTAGCTCTCTGGAAACTTTTGGAATTAGGTTGTAAGTGTGTCTACCTTTTGTGGAGGTGTCCCAGTAGATTTGCCAGTTGGGGAGTATTTTAGATTTGAGTTCTCTGCGAATAAAAGATGGGGGTACCGGAAGAGAGAAGTCTATTGATTGGCGTTTGGTGGCTTCTTTTGCAAGGCTGTCTGCCAGCTCATTGCCTGCGATACCAATGTGTGCAGTGACGTGGCCAAGGGTAACTTTTTTGTACAGTTGGTGAAGTTTGATTTTAATTTCCAGTATGAGAGGGTGTTTTGTCCGTAAGGCAAAAATTGCTTGAAGTCCAGAAAGACTATCACTGAAAATTTTAAAATTTTCCTGCGTGGGGGAGGCAGCAATCCATTCCAAAGCCTTCAGAATTGCAAACAGTTCAGCTTGATATACTGAGTTATCGTCTCCAATTCTGGAGGCCCACTCATAGGTCGGCACTCCATTTACCATGGTGCAGAAGGCTGCGGCCACGCCAGTTTCAGTGCGCGACCCATCAGTGTAGATGGTTGGATGCTGCGAGGGTCTGTGACTGTTCTTGGCGATGCATACCTGTAATTGTGATGTCTCCTCCGCGGGGTGCAGGTGCCAACTTGGAACTTTTCTCTGAATAGTTGTTTGTGGAAAGTATTGCGTGGTTGTTGGTTCAAATTCTAGGTGTAGGATTCTGTTTTTCTGGTGCTCGTATTCTAGTGATATTAGGATTGGAGGGATCCCCGTTAGTACTGTGAGTGCGTCCGTTGAGATAGTCCTATACCCTCTCACCATTTGCAGCAAGAACATTCTTTGAATCGAAACCAACTTTTCCTTGACTGCCTTGGTGAGATTTCCTCCCCAGACGCCCACACCGTAAAAGAGGATCCGTTCTATGATTGCGTGGTACCAGATTTTTAACATTGCAGGTTTAATTCCCCAAGACTTAGAAGTTAATCTGCGTGCATTGTGTTGATACTTAGTTAATTTTGTCTTGAGGGTGTTGATGTGTTCCGTCCAGCTCCTGTGTTCGTCTATGACGATTCCTAGTAATTTAAGGTGTGTGACATATGAAACGCTTTTCCCATAAATTCTCATTATGGGTTTGCGCTTAAGCTTCTTGGGTTTTGCGAATGTTAGGGATTGTGTTTTGTCTGTAGAGAGCTGGAGGTGGAGACGTTCCAAAAGTTGACAAAAGACCGGGAGAGCTCGAGCTGCCGAGTTTTCCAGGTCCAAACGCCTGCGGCCCGAGAGTACAAAGCTGAAGTCATCGGCGAAGGCATACAGGACGAATCCCAATTTTTCTAACTCTACTAAAAATATATTTGCAATTATTAGCCAAAGGATTGGCCCAAGGCAGGAGCCCTGAGGACAACCTTTCTGCAATTGGTGTTCTGAGGACCCAGAGCCACAGTTTATAAATATACTCCTATTACTTAGATAAGATGCGATGACTCCCGCTATGTTGCCCGGGCAGTGAATCTCTATTAGTTGTAACAAAATGTCCCGCCACTCCGCATTATCAAAAGCACCTTTGATATCGAGGGAGACGAGCGAGGTATAGTTGCCTTCCTCTATGCTTTTTGTGCATGTAGAAAGGATGTCAAATAGGGCCTTGTCACATGACCGACCCTCTCTGAATCCATACTGCCTGTGGTGGAGTAGATTGTTGCTTTCCAGGAAGTGAACTAGTCTGATGACTACTAGTTTCTCCAGGAGTTTTCCTAGAGTTGGAAGCAAACAAATCGGACGGTATGATGTGGGTTCAGAGGCATCCATTCCTTGTTTGAGGAAGTATACCACTTCGCCCTGTCTCAAAGTGAGCGGGAAGTAATTGTGCTTAAGGCACAGGTTGGCCCATCTGGTGAAAACACCGGGTATAATTTTGTGCGTGAGTTTTAGGATTTTGAAATCCACACAGTCTGGGCCTGGAGCTTTTTTGTCATTTAATGTTTTGAGTGCATTTGCTATTTCAGATTTTGAAAAGGGTTTATCTGGAGGTGAGTCGAAACGTAGGTCTGAGTTATCTATGTTTGGATATTGTGATGGGCCGAAAAGGGTTGTCGTGAGGTGCTCCATATTATGCTGTCTGCATGATCTGCTAGGCGGCAGTTCGAGCTTTATTTCGTCAGGCGTGAAGTACTTGCCTGAGAAAAATTTTTGTGCTGTGCCGAAAGGATCTGTTTGGTTGCTGCAGAAGTTTCTCCAAGCCATTGTTCGTGCATCCAGAACACTGCGTTTGTATTTTGCCGAAAGGTGTTTGTATTTAGCACTTAGATCGCGGAAGTATTCAGTGTCTTGGTCTGTGTTGCGCAGTGCTTTAAGTTTTTTACGAAGTGCCGTGAGATGGTTTCTTTTCGTTTTGAGGTCGGATGTCCAGAAAGAAAAAATAGGTGTTCTTCGAGTGTTTTTGAGTCTAAAGGACGCTCGCGCTGCTGTTTGCATGGTTTTGATTAGTGTGGATGTAAATTCGTTAAGTTGTGCTGTGTTTGTAACGTCCTTTATCTGACTGGTGAGGAGTGATTTTTGTGTTTTGATAATGTGGGTAAATTTTTTGAAGTTGCCTCGGGTTGTGTTAAATCTACGCTGTGTTGTATAGAGTGGTGTAATTTCGAAGCCAAATTCTATGTATTTGTGATCCGAGGCGGTGTGAGCATCTGAGACACGCCAATGTCTGATTTTTTGGAGTGCTTTGGAATTCACCAGGGTGTGATCAGGGAAGCCCTGAGCTATTATCTCACCTCTGGTGTTTGTTTTGACAAAGGTATGTGATGTGTTGTCTATGTTAGCTAGGGATAGCTTATGGATTGTCAGATGTTCAATAAGGGTATCCCCACGAAGGCTTTCATGATCGTAACCCCAAAAGGTGGAGCTAGCGTTGAAATCACCTCCGCAGATAAAGAATAGCCTTTGCGTAATAAGTGAGCTCCACTCCTCGAGGGAATCTTCAAAGTTTGTTTTGGGTGCTGCATAGGTGGAACCAACAATTAGTTTGCCCTCCTTTGCAGTAATTGTGACAAATGCACAGTGCATGCCTGTGTAGAGATGTGAGTACTGTAGTGATGTGTTCTGGGTTACTAGATGTGCACTCTTTGCTTTGGATGAGAAGATAGCCCAAGATGTGGGTATGTCCCCAAGAGTGCAGGTGTCCTGCAGCAGGGCTATATCTATTTTATTATCGATTAGATGCGCCTTAAGAGCCGCATTTGCCACTTTGCAGTGGTTAAGGTTGATTTGTAGAATTTTGATGTGGCCGAAAGGTGGGGGGTCCTCTGGATTGGAGGAGGACGGAGAAGACATTGCACAGATAATAAAAATAAATTAACTAACAAGCTAGAGATAATAAGCAATAAGATTTCACTTACTAGATTAAGTTTGAATTTGTTTACCGTGAGTTGCGGGGACCGCTCAGCTGATCCATTGGTGGCCTGAAGGGGTTTGGAAGATAGGGCGAGCGGGAGTACGGATGGAAGTAGGGGAACCAGAAGTTACTCCATTCATCCTGGTTTTGAGTCTGCAGTGGGAGGATTCCCTCTGGTGGGGGTCTCGAGGTGCTGCCTTCTTGTGGTCGTGATGATGTGTTTCTGTCTTGGCGTAGTGGTGGCTGTGGCTGTGGCTGTGGCTGTGGCTGTGGCTCTTGTTGGTATGTTGGGTTTCTCAGTGTGGGTGGTGTTGGTGATACTGGGGCAAATTCCTCATCCAGACGTCTTCTGAGGGTTGCATATTTTTCCCTGTATGTAGGGCAGGATGAGTCCGACGCCTGGTGTTTGGTGTTGAAATGTGCCCCGTGTTCTTCATTGTAGAATTTGCAGTTTACGCAACTGGGAGACTTTGCGCAATTGGGGTTGGTATGTTCTTCTCCACAGTTGACGCAAGAGGGTGCGACGCTCGGGCAATGCTTTTCTACGTGTGTTAGTGCCTGGCATTTACGACATCGGGGTACTGTGGTGTGTGGCCGGAGCTTGTGAGTGTTAAGTCCTATAGTGAGCCCCCCGTCTGTAATGATGGAGTGTCCCAAGGTTTTAGGTAGAAGCAAGATCACGTCTTTGGTAGTCTCGTCTCTTCTGTTGGGGAGCTCCTTTAGGACTGTTATTTAGATTCTGCATGGTGACAAGACAATTCATCCACTCACTCTACCGTTACTCATCATTAAGCTTTTTGTCAGCAGAGTTCACGCTGCCGATCGCTATTGTGCCAAAATATTTCAACTGATGAGAAAAAAAATTGAAATTGTCAAATTGTGGGAGTTACAAAAAACTTTTTTTTTCTGCTGGCGACACTCTGAATCAGGTTACTAAATGATTTAAATGTTAATTTTTTTTTCTCAAATTTGCTCAGCATCTAGAATACAATTGATTTATTAATTTCTATATCCGATAGTTGAATTTAGGTGAACGACTGATCTAAAAACAATTTCCAAAAAATTGGAACGTATATTGAAAAAGAAAAATGGGAATACATTAGGTGGTCAAAGAGAGATTTGAGAATAGGTGCTTCATGACGAATGTATCGCAGGCAATTTTTCATTAGATTTTTTTTTTCCTGATTAGTCAAATTGCTAAGGTTAGTCAAAACCCAGTGGGAACTGGGGACTCTGCTTGTCTGTCACAGTGTCACAACATGATTTCACTTCTGATTCATAAGATTATTTAGGTTTTTAGGTACTGTTGATTTTTCCCTTTTCCCTCAAGATGGAGATATTGCTGAAAAGTCATTTTCAAACTGTTGCTGAGATCAAGTGGTAATTGCAAAATGTTATAGATTAGCTTATGCAAAATGTAAGACGAATATTTCGATAGAGATGCTATTCAGACATAAGTACATACTTTTTTTAGGTAGATTTCGTAAGAAATACAACCTATTACATTCTCACCTACGTTGGAATTTTTGAAAAAAATTTGCAGATCTACGCCGATTATGACTCTCGGAAACCCAAAACCACCCCAGTTCAAAACTTTATATATATATATATATGTCACTTTTTTATGGACACGATAACTGCAATAATTCTGCACAAATCTCTTCTTCACAAAATCAAAGGGTATAAAATCTTGGTCAAGTTCGTTAATGGGCAAAATCGAACTATGTGGGCGGGGCATTTTGTGAAAACAAAAAAAACCACATAATTTCTTAATTATGATACGTATCGAATCCGTTTAAAGTTATTATTACTTCTAGGAAAAGGGCCAAAAATTTATGTATGACAGATTTTTGATATCATTAAAAAAGGCCCCAAGGGGGGGGGAGGGGTATTAGAAGAAAAAAATTCATAACTTCGTCAAATCACAAAATATCAAATCCGCTTACATTTATTATAAATCCTCTTAATATTATCTAAAACTTTTATACTGACAAGTTTTTTATAGGACCAACCCTTACAGCAAAAAAAGAAAAAAAATTAAAAACAAAAAAATCCCTGCCGGCTCCGCCTGCAAGCAAGTTAGATTTTGGAGTGGGTGGTCCCAACTGTGGCATCATAGCAAAGAGGTCATTTCTTCCGAAATTCCCAATAAACAGGCGCCCCACGGTCTGCATCTTCGAAATCTACCTGTGCCTGTAGGCCGAGCCGTCAGGGATTTTTTTTTTTAACTGATCTAGTCTGGAAACTTTTAGATACACTCTTATATGTACTTACCTGTAAGTTGCTGTGTCTGAATATCGCAGCTGCCGAATAAATAAATTATTAGCCAGATCAATTTTCACTCGACCTTTTGTCATTATGTGGACTTTGCTTGGATTAATGATGTAAGATTCATTTCTCCATGTCAGAAATTTACCTTCAATATTTCTGTTAATGATAAAAAATAATAATTATAACTTAAAAGGAAGAGTGATTAATTTCAACTACAATAAATTTAATGCAGTCCACTCTAAATTCCGCATATCATTTGCAACGTAAACAATGAAATTTTCAGTTAAGATGTTGTGAAAAAAAATCAAAATGGCTACATTTGATTGGTTGATTCTAGGCTAGATGACTTGTGCCGGTGAAGCATCAGTCATTCAGCATCTGCAGATGGAGAAATTACTAAATGATATACAGTAGAGTCCCGCTTAATCGAGTTACCGGAAAACAAATATGGCATTTTTTTCCCTTCTGACCAAAAAAATCAGAGTTCTGAATTTTTATGAATTTTCTTACATCTGCACCTAGCACTTCATTGGCAAATACGGTTTCTTAATCCTATGTTCAGTTTATTACTTCAACTTCAGTAATATTCCAATCAAAAGTTAGTTCAAAGCATATTTTTTGCTATCAAATGTGACTTCACTTATAGAGCCAACAGATCAAGGCGTTCTTGAGAACTTGAAAAGAAACTACAGAAAGAAGCTGTTAGAAAGCTAATTGAAGGTCTTGAAGAACAAGAAGTTACATAATGTCTGAAACAGGCTATACTGAAGAATGTTGTGTAGTCGATTACCGAAACACGGAAGAAGTTAAACCAAAAATCGCCTATAGAGATCGTTGCCGAAGATTGTGGCCCCAGAGAAGCTGGTGATGACGAATATTTGTTAAACGTACCAGTAATACTTACTGTTTTTAAAACTTTTGCTGAAGAAGATATTGCTGAATGAAGGAACGCAGATGAACAGCAAGAAAATAAAGGTGACATGGTTGAAAACCGCGAACAAGAGAGCAATGATGATGAAATCGATGTCCACCAGGAAAAAATAACACATTCTGAAGGTCCAAGTTAAATTGGAAAAACTATTGAACTTTTGAACTACAACACATGCAATGCTGATGACACTAATATAATGGCGTAACACTGCAGCAATAAAACTTTTATCATCTAACAATCACAAACTATCAAGACATCTTCAAATGAACAATTTAATTGCTCATTTTTATAAACGTATTGTGGCATAAGAACTCTAAGTAATACCATACAAAATTAATAAATTTTATATAAATTTATATTTCTTCTCCTTAGTTAGTGACGATTTATGTAAATTCTGTTAAATTGTAAAAGGGGAAAGATGAATATTTATGTATACTGCAAGACAAACGTACCCAGGACAGGCCATGATGATACTTTTACCAATTTCCCCATAAGCTACTCTTCTTTTGACTAATGCTGGTAATTCTGGCAGTGACTGATGCATTGAATATATGCCCTGGCTGTTGTCAACAGTATCTATAACTTTTCCAGTCTGATCGGTCACCAGGACGATAGTAGCTTTTGTTGGACACGGAACCTGACAAAATGAACCATCAATATACAACTTAAACTAAATGTATAATACGAAATGTGGCTATTAAATAACCGGACCGACATCATAAAACTTTTTATTTGTTACCAGTCACAACAAAAACTTTATCGCCGTCAATATACTCCCCTTGGCGATCCCTACATCGGTCCATCCGAATTTTTCCCTGTGAAAAGCAGTGCTGGAAGTCCTCTTCTGTCAGCTTGTTCTGAGTCTCCACCATTTTTGCTGTGACCGACTCCACGCTTTCAAATCTTGTCCCATTGAGCTCCGATTTGACCTTTGGTAATATTGATTGACAATATCAACTGACCATTTTTTTTTAATGTTTGCGCTCGATTTTGACGTGCAGGGTCGCCTAGGCCGCGCATCATCTTCGGTCGTTTCTCGTCCCTCTTTGAACCTTTTAAATCACTCAGTAACTTGAATGCGCTGCTATAAACACTCATGTCTGTACACTTCTTTTAACACAGCATAAGCTTCTGTGGCAGTTTTCCCGAGTTTCACAAGAAACTTGAGGTTAGTCCGTTGCTTCTTCTGAACACTTATCGTTTTTCCGGCGAATCACTGGCACACGGTTCACTCCGAGCAAGTGCTACAGCCAAACGTGTCAAGAGAGGTTCGACTACACCGGGCTCGCTGTTTGCCAGTGGCAGCACCAATCCTGTTATTTAATAGCAACACCTCGTATAAATAAAACAGAATACAAATACATAGTTATCACTCACTGTGAAAATATTTGGGATATGCTTTAACAAGTAAATAAAAATAATTGAGTTGATTAGGCATATTTATGCTGAAAGTTGTTTGCTGTTTAATACTGTTACAAATTTTTTCTGCAATTTTTTTAAATATTTTTTCAACACATGTAAGAAGAGCGCCAGCCTTGTTGGCTATGATCATCTCTCATTGGTAGACGTTTCAAATGTTCGACCTTCAACGTCTTGATTGGCATAGATATCGTATTAAGGAGGTGCAGATTTGTCTTTCATTGACAGAGTAGGCTTCCAGAATTCTTGCGCCTCTGGGAATTAATCACGTTCATTGGTTGAGTTCATATAAATAGGGTTCCTCTAGAGGTGGAAGTGAATGCATTCAGCTAAGCTGTTCTTAAATGAATGGGTGTGCGATCAATCAAGACGTTGAAGAGTATTTTATTCCTGCGATTTCTATTGATTATGCTGTTTGTTTGTAGCTGCTTAGCTGTAAGTTTGAGGCCTTTGCCAGTTTGTGAAATAGTGATTACTTATACTTGTATATTCCTCTTCGTAAAATAAATACAGTGTGACGTCTAAAGACCTGTTTTTTCTAATTATTGACTATCAATCACACGAAATCGAAGTATTTAACAATACTGTCGAACTCATAGTACGAGGAAAGAGAGATCAAAATATTTATTCCAAGAACAGTTTGCTTGTTCGAATTCGCTCATAATGAAGACGAAGAGGTCAAAACATCTGCTCATTACAGCCAAGTTTTCGTAATAACAAGTTAAGAATCTACTATCATGAAAATTAATAAAATAAGTGGTGGGTAATTTTGTGTTATTTAATTAACAGTAATTAAAATAATACTAATTCTAACATAACATTTAATTTTATTTTCTTAATTTTACAATATTGAAATAATAAATTGAGGGGAAATGCTAAAAAAATCAATCTCACAACAGATTTATTGCTTATTTCAATTTAAAAAAGGGTTAATCGCCCAACAGCGCCACCTGTTGGGTGATTGACACTAAAAACTAATAAGCACCAATGTATATCAAGGTCTAATTGAATATGAAGTTTTATTAAATTCTGTGCATTAGTTTTTGAGATAGAGCGCCCACAAAATTTTTGTCACATACAAACAGACTCACAAACAGGCATTTTCTAAAAACAGTCCAATCGTGTTCAGGACTTTCTAAAACGTATAAATCTGTCGAAAACCGGATGAATCCAATACTTTCTTCTTGTAAAGTTAGAAGAAAGTAAAAAGGTAAAGTTATTGTTTGTGCATGCGCGTGCATGTGCATTGCTGTCGATTGTGGACACATTGGGTAGATTTAACTTGATTCTTTTATCAAAATAAATTGTACCTTGTTTACAGACATTACTTTTATTAATAATTGTTAATCTACCTTTCGATGCTATATTTCTGTACATGATTATAAAGTATTTAAGCCTGTGACTAAATATCGAAAAAAGTACATTTCGTGGTTTCTAATAAAGTTATTTTCATATGTAAAACACATGATTTTATATTACATCGAGGATGCTGTACACCTTTATAATTGACATTTTTTCCCCGCTATCTCTCATTTTTTCAAGATGTGGTTGATAACTTCTTCCAAAATTCGCTACTAAGGGCGCTTCATTCACTCTCATATACTAACACCCAGTTGTTTTATAATAGGTAGATAATTGTTTTTCACAACACCATATTTATCCGTTCAAAGGCTATTTGACTGTATCCAGATTTCAGTCACCTTGTAATTAGACAATATCATGGCTGTCAAACCCTCCGATCTTTGATTACCATTATTTCCAAATAGAAATAAATGTCCGTATTATTTAATGACAGAAATTTACGATTAAATAAGGCGAAGATTGCTCATTGCGGGGATCAAAAATCGGAAGGTTTTTAAGAGCTATGCAATATTAAGGATTCAGTACCACTGTTATAATGCCTCTTCCTCTAATTAACAAAGTCTTACTTTACAGAATCCGACAACAAATTCAGACTTCGTATTCTGTATGACAGCTAATTCTTTCATCTTATCCGGTAGCAGATCTGATCGACATGGAATGCCTTTTCTGTATTCTTTCAAATATTGACAATCCTCAGGTTTCGTAGGCTCATTGAAATTCAATATCTAAATTCAAAAGAGAAAAAATAATTCAAACAATTAGAACGTCATTCATACTTTATGGAAACGATATTCGTATTCAATTTACGCTTACATGTCGTATTCAAGTACTATTTATTTAAATGGGACGGAATTTAATCCTATTTGTAGTTTTTTTCTTTCGCTAAATGTACGACAATAGACTTGGAAGTGTGACTGGAGACTTTGTCCATAAGAAAACCAATTTTATTGATGTCTTTTCCACAAAAAACTGGAATCTCCTCTTCGAAAATGGGTTCGCAAATATTTTGCTGATAATAGAGTAAATTTATTTTAGATTTACTTGATGCTTTTTTTAGCTTTATTTTACATTCATAACAAAACCCAGCAGCAATCGTGAATCATTTTTGTAATTTATCTTTATATTCACGAACCCATTTCTTTGGGGGGTTTGTTCTATTGATTGGTTATTTTTTTTAAATGCGCTTTTTTTGTTACAGCCACTTAAATAAAGATTGTAGATTAAATAAGATACGCATATTTTCATTTATACCAGCTACGTGTTTGTTAAAACGGACGTTAGGAAGACGCTACCCAAATATTTACTCATTATTAGGCCACGAGCCCTCCTGAACGGTCCCATATCAACCTGACTTCGGCGCAGGAGGATGACCGGAAGCTCAGCCGAGCATGCCGTACGGCACCAACCATTTTCGGAGGGTTGCTTAAGTGGTGTCCCAGACGGAGGCACATATCAGTGGATCTCCGGTCTCATGACTACATCATCGAGATCATGTGTGTCAGGGGATTCCGTCTCCACGGCAGCATCGTGCTAACCCGACTTACTTCCCTCGAGAAGTGACGAGCTGTAATTTGACGCAGTTTGTCGTAGTACCGAAAGCAGGTGGCTGTTTGTGGGGCGGATGAGCAAACGGAGAACAGACTCCGGCCTGACCACAATTTTTTGTTGTCATTACCTATTCCATAACCCTGACGCCTCCGGTCTAGTCACACGAGGGTGCGCAAGAGGCGGGGGACTAATTTTCGTTTTTTTTTTCTCACTTTTTAGTTACTAATTTTACGATTATTTTATGTTTTGTGTTGTTTTTTAGCTCACCAGTCAGAAGTTAGTGGTCGCCTTTGTAGGCTTTTCACGATCAGAGCTGGCAGTAGAGTAATTCTCAGGTACTGGACTAGAGTCTCCAAGGTGTGATTCGCTATTGTGGGCTGCCACATGCCACTTGGGGGAGATGATGCTTGGGGACCGGACCTGCTCCAGCCCTCTTAGTGTGTTGAGTGGGGTTCTGTTGCAACGGTCCGGAATTGGTTAAAAGCCCTGTCATGTACAGTATCGGAAGAGTGCAGTACTCAACTGGCTTTACTCACTATTCCATTAATGCAAATAAGCTATGAAATAATTTTTCTATATTTTAAAATAAGTTAGAAATGCTGCCGCTGCTGTTAATGCTACCGTAATTGAATCTATTGTGAGCTTTCCACTTTCACGGCCTATCCTGAAAAAAGTAGTGCATATACAAACATGAAAATTAGTAGTTTTTTTAGAGAAATGTATGATAAATACGCAGAAGAGTTCCCCAGTTTTTAAATCGAAGAAATATTTTAAACGTTATTTAATGTTGAAATCGATCTTGTGGTGTGCATAGTGTCCAGTCATTTTTTTTAAATTGTCAAAAATTTTGAGTTTCTTTTTTTTTTTAATTTGTTACGTTTCGTACACATACAGGTTAGAAAAGTATTATAATCGTGATAAAAACCCGATTGTGGAAATATTGGTATATTTTTACATTTTATAGGTATATTTTTTACATTTTACACTTCTCATTATACCAATGCTTATACCTTCCATGCGACTCGATAATCGGACGCCGCGCCGTGGGAAAGCAAGGGCCGTTGGAGAGTTCGGCATATGACCCCTGACTCCTTATGGGGTTCCAGCGACGAAGTCGCTGGGTTGTACGGCAGATCATCAAGTATCTAAGGGGAGGTTTCCTCTGAGATGTGGAATCCTCCGCGTTATCACAACGACCTCTGTCGTCGCTCACTTGGGTAATGGATTGGAGGGTCCGCAGGTGGCGGTCCTCTAGTCCAGCCGAAGTGCACACGGAGAGACAAATCTGGTCTTGCGTGCTAAAAGTCCCTCAGGACTTGGGTTCGGTGGTCGAAGACGCGCCGGGCGCTCCTCAGGCTCCTGGCGGTGCAGCCTAGTTACCAATGCTTATAAGTGTTTTTTGAGAAATTAAAGTAACTAAGTTAATTCATTCTAATCTTAGAAAAATAATTTGAAGAAGTTATTTGATTGATTGTGTTTTTATTGAAAATATGTGTATGAAAGTAAGAGTAGTAAAAATTATTTTGGTGCAGAAATTCGATATATTAGTTGTCAGTTGCTAAATTAGAAATGAAATGACTGATTATTTCATAATTTCATAGTTCTGAATTTTAGCAATGTTTTGTTAATTCGAATTAAAAAATTCAATGTAATTCCTTTGATTACTTATTCATTGATTTAAAAAAAAATTAGTACAAGTGTATGAGATAAGGGTAAAATAACTTAATGGTAAATAATAGATGGCACCGAGCCTGTTTGGAATAGCATTATTTTAGAATAGAAAATATTCGCTTTATTTAATCGCAGAGTAGCGGTTTCAGGTCAGCAAGATGGCTTTAGATACTGATTGGGATGGTCTTAAAGCTACTATAATACAGTAAAACAAACAACGTATAAGTTACCCTGACAGTGCAAATTCCAGCTCTCCTTCTTCTTCCGACTTTGCCACATCTACTGCATTCACTCCACTCGGACCATGTCATACCAATTACCAGATTCAAGTGTTTTAAGGGAACATCTGACGACGGTCCTTTATCTTTCTTCATTTTTCCTTTCATGACAATCTGTAATGTGCGAAGGAATTGTCATTGATAAAATGAAACACGGGTGCCGACAATGGAGTGTTCTGTAGCGCCTATCTTAATTAAACACGAAAGGTTGCTAAACTGACTACTAACTCATATGGAGCTCATAATTAACATACTTTCATAACACAAAGAAAGGAAGTAAGTAAAATAATATTGACAATCCATCACAGAACACACGAGAGTATAGATAGTTCAGCGAGAGTTTTAGGCATTCAATAGGCATGTGGAGCACATTCAGTGAAACATATGAAAGGAGCTGGTGACTGGGTCACTCCAATCAGTTTTATACAAATATTGTGCTATAAACAAGTTCATTAAATAATTAAGAAAGTATACTTTTTTAGTTAAAAAAACTTTTGTAATGATTAAAAAAACTTTGCAATCAAAATAATTACATACCTTTATCAGGAGTTTTAAATCTACATTCATTTCTGGTAAACATAAGAAGAATGATTTTTACAGGTAAAATTATCATACTTTATGCAAGAAATTGTAGTTTTATTGTCTTTTAAATCTGTTCAGTTCTGTTATATTGCGTGTGATAATTTTTACTCCTGCTAAATGACTTATTATATTTTAAGATCGCATTTTCACTTTTTTCTTTTTTTTTTTCTTTTTCCAAAACTGTTTTATTTTTGCTAACAAAAATACTTTCTTCTGAATCAGAATTTTGTAATCTTTATCCTTTTGTTCAAACTCACTTTCGCTGTCGTGAGAACTGTATATTTCCTCATCAGGTTCATTTTCACCAGCTTGATCAATTTCTTCTTCAGAAGACTCAACTTCATCTAATAAATTTCTCAAAAGTTCCATTTATTTTTAATAGTCTAAGTTTACGTTTGCACGCCATTATTTATTAAATAATTCAACGCAAAAAACAACATAAACACTTCAGAACAGAAAACTACGCTGCTTAGAATGAGAAATTTCGAAGCAATAACGGTCGCGTGGGGAGACTGAGTCACCCCTTTTTTTTTGCTTGGATTCCAAAAAACGATTGTTTCACGCGCAGAAAGGAAAGGAATGTAAAAATAACATTACACCTAGCAAGGGAAGGGTCAGACAGGAGGATACTGAAAGGATGATTGATTACAGATAAACATTTTTTGCGGGGCTGATGTTTTTCTAAGACTGGGGTGACTCGTGCCCCGCGCGATCTCTCTCGGGTTAAAAAAAAAAAAAAATTGTCATGCCCTTTGTAAAAACTTGTAGGATCACATTCATTGACTACAGCATTAAATCGTATCAATTTATCACTTTGACCTATCAAAAACTCTATTAGTTCTCTAAGAGATCGTGTTTACTGTAGGGCCCTGATCATGGGTGCAAGTTTTCCGTCTTTTAAAAATTCCCGAGAACAGAAGCAGGACGGAAAATTTCAGAGGACGAAAAAAAAAATCTGTTTTTAGATTTCTTAGGAGTCGTGCAAAATGTATGTTTAGAATCGGGCTTAATATATATATATATAATATTGTCATTTATGGGAAGATATTTTTTAAATTACAAAAACATTTTATATAAGTGTGCCTATGCACATTCTTGAGTATTTTCGCAATTTTATGTGTAATAGCATGTCCACTTGATTGTTTTTAGCTGTAGCCTGTATGAATTAAACTTTTCATGTACTGTTACATGATTATAAATGTTTTACATGCATATGCACTTATTTTTTTATATTCAGTTTCAACATAATTGAATTTTACTGCATGTAATATTTAACGTGTTGGTTTTTGTCTAAGTGGTGCATTGGTGCATGCATATGTGCTCATTCAGTGGGGGAAGGGAGGCGGGTGAGGGTTCAAAAATATTTTCAGTCTTGACCAAATTTTAAACTTGCACCCATGGCCCTGATAATGCTCAAGTGGAGGCTACAGCCTGTTAATAATTTAGGAACTAAAATTGAATAAAGATAATTAACTTCCAATTAAAAATATTTCCTTAAAAACAGACACAAAATATAAAAATTAATGTTTTTAATCTGATCATTCTAATTTGGTGGCCCTAAAATGTAAGGCCTGAACCCCAGTAGTTCATAAATTAATTAGGCCAAAAGTATACAACTGTTAAAATGTTGTCTAAGTCTATAATAGATGCAATTAAATACAGTTCTGCAAATCTGAAACACGCCATTGCTTCTTCTTGGCTTTGTTTTGTGAGGTGTTCCTTATCTGCAGTGCCTGATTTACGGCAGGGCATTCGGGACACGGGCCCAGGGCCCCCTATTTTCAGGGGCCCCCAAATGCCTCTGAAGATTTTTTTAATTATGGGCCAAAACAGTTTTAAAACTGTTCAAAAACAAAATTAATATGGAAAAATCTGTTTGTCAAAGATTGTAACTTAATTTTTTTTTATTGTTTTTTAACAATTTATGTGCAGGAATGTACAGAACTCCATTTTTGTGATCTCCATATTATTTCATTTTTATTTTTTACCTGTAAGGCCCTCACGGTTAACATGGACCACAGATTAAATAGTCATATATTTAGTGGAATATATTTAATCTGTGACATGGACAAAGCCATTGTGCTCTGCTAGTTACTTTTTTTTTCAGTGAAAGTTTGTATTTGAAAGAAAAAGTTATTTGATTAATAGGATATGCTAATATTTTAAATAATTATAGCTTGGTACTGCGGTAAATTTATTATTAGTTGTTTCATATACTTTATCATTCCAGATATATGGACCCATAGAGAAAGGTAATAAGCTCCACACAGTTTATTATAAAATTCAATTAAAATTTCATAATTATGAAACAATTATTTAAAAGTAAATTAACAATTATCAAATTTAATTTTTTAATTTATATTTAAAAAATATATTAAAGTCAATAGTGGTTATCTTAATAAATACTGCTTTCAATATATATATTTTTTTTTCTCAAGGCCTGTGTAAGTATCGGTACAAGGGGGGGCTACACATCTGTGCCCAGGGGCCCCAAATTTGTAAATCGGTCCCTTATCTGAACATAAAAATCTCTTAAAGTGTTTGTAAACCAAACAGTTTGTTAATCGATCACCCACTGTACTTAATACTCAGGAAAAGTTTTCAGTCTTGATTTGAATGGACTTCTTGCACCTATGCAGGGTGTGTATAGACTCTTTGGAAATTCCTTAGAAATAAAAAAGTTTGCAAGGAATGCTTAGAACTCCTTAAATTGTCATGAAGCAAAATTTAGCTTTGATTAATGATTTAATTGAAGTATGGCAGATTAGAAAATACAGACTTTCATCTTACATAAAGAATGATCATCTTTCTTAAATATGTATGGCATGAAAGAAATTAAACTTCACAGGAAGTAAAATAAAAATCTCATGTTTACAAATGTAAAGTTCAAGTGATTATTGTTATTTGTGAAGGAGAGGGTTACTGTCTGGATGCATGTGATACATAAGTATTTGAGATTTGCCTGACCTCTGTATATATGACCATTGGTCATTGCATAAAATAATTGGATAGAAATTTTGAATTCCAATTTATGAAACCATTAAACAATACATTGTGAATACTGTGCAATTTCAAGCACTAGCTATTAGATTTTAATCAAATAAAATCTATTTTTCTCTCCGAATGAAGCATAAAAAAATTAGGGTATTACAAGAGAGGTATTATTAGGGTATTACGCGTGTGTTACATGAGAGTGCGGCATACAGCAGGGGTGGTTGTGTTACAGTTATATACCTGGATTCGGGTTTTTTTTTTTTTCATTTTCAGTACCAAAATTCTGGTTTTTCTGATAGTTGAATTCATAAAATAAGACTAAAATATCAATTTCATATGATTGCTAAACATAATTAAAATTCATATTTATCGTAATTTCCCATAACTGCAATAAATTATATGTTCCCATCTCCCTCTCTCCTACAGAAACATTTTCTCAATAAAATGTCAGGTATTTTTTCATGAACTCACAATCACCCCTGATACAGGAAATGATATGGTGAGCTCTTTAAAATTCTTGGACTACTTAGAATTTTTCTAGACTCCTTGGATTTTTTTTCTTCTCAAGTCTGTATGAACCCTGTGTTATCGTATACATTATTTCTGTTGTCAACATCCCTTTTTCTAAGAAAATACGAAACGCAGAACGATGAATGAGATACCATATTAAAGGATTTCGAACAGGCTTCTGACATAGCACCCTTAACATTTCTTTAAAACATGTTTTTTGATTAAAAATTGCTGTTAATTAAAAATTAAATCAACATTGTTTTCATAAATGAAATGAAAGGTTTTCTCAAATCAGTGTTGCCACAAAAATAAAATACTGCATTATCAGATGACGTCATCCTATAATGCAATTAAAATACGATTGCTAGTTTATTTCTTGCGCGTTCTTTTTTAAAAAATATCGAGCTTTTAATCGGGTTTTTATTTAATTTTTACACGTGCCACACCTATTGTTTACTTGTTTAATCGTGACCTAGGTCAAGGTTTAATCATGGCTGTGTGTATGCGTACTGTATCGGAGCACCAGTAGATTGCTTAATTTAAAGATTAATCTGCCATTTAGATATACAGTTCATTAGGATTCACAAAATTGCAAGTATTTATTTTTTAATATTTCATTAAGCTGTTAATACGCCAGCGAAGTCTGGCGTCACTTAAATGGCTGCTGGACCACAAAGTTTGAACATCCCATGTTTAAGTTCCCATAGGCTTGCAAAAAAAGTGGTGTACCAAATATCGATTTATGTATTTAAGACATTTCTGGAACAGTTTTGCAAAATCTGAGGAAATGCTTTCTTATGAATTCCCTAAACATCTGATTCAGTGTTTCAATTTTTTTTATAATTCAGTTTTTTTTTTCAGTATAGATGTCTTGGCAACCTAGAGAAATGACCTTGGCGAGAAAAGAAAATTTGGCAAAAATATTTCTGGCAATCTATTTCCATTTTTCTTTTACACAAGCAATCATCATATATATTATTTCTGTTGTCAACATCCTTTTTTCTATGCACATACAAAACATACAACGATGAATGAGGTATCATTCGAAAAGTTTTTGAACAAGTTTCTGAGATAACACCCACATTTCGTTAAAACGCATTGTTTGATTAAAAAAAAATCAGTTAATTAAAAATTAGTGCTAAAACGTAACAGGAAATAATCTCAAAGATTGCTGTGTGAAAGCTTCGCACGGGTCCTTCTGGTGTACTTATATTGATACTGTTGTTTTGTTTATAAAACATTTTTTTTTTTTTAATCTTGCTATTGAATTTGATCTTTATGGTTTTCTGAACATATACAAATGACAGTTCAGTTATCTACTTAATATTCTGACATATTTGCTTCTGATTAGAATATATGGTAACCAAACTTTTATGTTACTTTTAGTGTACAGCATGATTGTATAAGCATTAGAATATCGAATTCTTCCAGGTTTCATATTTTTTTTCCCTCTCTGTGTTAATCATTTTATTAAGTCAGTCATTACGACATTCAAAGAACAAATGAATTGAGATTTTGACATATTTTGTTTGTTGGAAACATTACCTATTCAAGAAAAAAAAAAAAAAGCAATATTACACAATTGTAAAACTTCAAGATGTGCTTTGAAAATAGCATAGTGCACTCTAAAAATTTACATGATGATGCACTAGGCTAAGTAAGTCCAGAATAATCTCTTGATGTGAATATTTATTTTTTCTTTTAATATATTAATTGGTATGTTGTTATTTAAAATAACTATCCTAATGTGCAAATTAGTAGATTTAATTATTTTTAGTTAATATACTGACATTAATTTCATGCATTAAATATTATATGGCTAACATTTATTATCATTTTTAATTTATATTTTAATGTTGTTTTACAGGGTGTTCACATTATTGCTCAAGCTCTTTAAATCATCCTGAAATTTAAGTCAACTCATTCCTACCTAACTTACATGCCAATTACCCTGTGATACTGTGTGTTATTTCTACAGTGCCTTAGCTGATTGATGTTATACACTGCCACTTTTAAAGTGGATGTCCAGAATATAAGGATTTGTTTAACAATACTGTACTATAAACTTCTACAGTGCCTTAGCTTATTAATGTGTTTGTACTGAAATCACTGCCATTTTTGAAATTGATGTCCAAAGTGGGGAATTGTTTACCAGAGATGGTTATTTAACTATAAAGTTTATGAGTTATATTTGTGTTTATTATTTATATGCTTTTGTTTATCAATGTGCTGTATTTTATGTTATTAGGTTTTTATTATTATTATTATTATTTTCAAAATGGCCTTATGAATGCTTTGTTTTAAAAATAAAATCTTATTAGAAATTGTTTATTATTTTTTAAAAATATATTCAAATTATCCCATTATTTATTTAATCTTTGTTAATTTTTTAAATGCAACCAATTAGCACTGAAATATTTTTTGATACAGATAAGTTAAAGAATTAGCCATTACTCTAAGTATGATAGTATTTTTTAATTATGCTAAAAAAAGTGCTAAATAGTGAAAATATACTATATATATAAGTTTCTCTTCTTTTGTTATTTTATAAACAAACAATAAATAAATGAAACATCTAAATTCTCTCTTCCAGAATTTCCAATATCCCTCTGACCCAGCAAAAGGGGAATTTTTAAATAGATAAAGCAAAACTTTCCTCTTTTTTCCTGTTTTTGATACCCTCTATGTATTTTTTGATACAGATAAGTTAAAGAATTAGTCATTACTAAGTATGATAGTATTTTTGAGTTATGCTAAAAAAAAAAAAAAAAAAAAAAAAAAAAAATTATCAGTGTTACTTTACTTTAATTTATTTTTCAACCCTCTGAATGCTACCTTTTTCTCCCCCCCCCCTCATCCCTTCTACCAATGTAGTATCAAAATTTGCCAGTTTTTTTGTTATTGTTTTTGAATGATGATTTTATTATTTATAGCATGAAAAAGCTGCATAATTAAAAACATATTTCATGGTTTTCAAAAATTATTCTCAAGTTATATGTGAATATGCCTTTTAATTATGTACAAACAGGTGTAAAGTCTAAAAAATCAATGGATTAAAAATAAGATCCTATCCAATACAGATGTAATCCATAGCTTTGCCTGCAAGATAAGCAGTCAGAGGGTTAAAATAGCTTTTGAACATTTCAATTGTTTAAACTGATTAGCATATTTGGAATATTATTTCTGAAGAATTATTTTCCAATTATGTAATTAATGATATTTGCATTATAAATATCATAATCACTTATTAATTTTTTTATTTATTATTTGACCGTTGGTTATTCAAATCTGCAGTGTATAAATTCAAAAGTTTGTCAGCCTGTTATTTATTCTAAAAAAATAAATTTGTTTCCAGTTATTTCTTGACACAATGTCAGGTCACAGTTTGATGTGTGGTTGCTTTTTAAATTTGTTAATTCTTGTATTATTTATTGTCTATTATCATTTAATAAAAATAAATCTTGGAATTTTTATCATATTTATGGGGACGTTTTTTATTTGATAATTTCTCTTGGGTTCTCATATTATTTAAATTATCATTTGTGGTAATATATATATTAATTTATGCATGTATTCATTTTTTTTCTCATACATTTGTAAAAGCTGGTAATATTACAAGCTTGTTTCTGTGTAATTTATTTTATCATTCATTTCATTTTCATACATTAGATTATTAATAAATTTATATACTGTTTATATATAAAATAAAATTCTTATTCTGTTTTTTCTTCTTTTTGAGTGAGAAATAAATTAATTTCTTGTGCTAAACTTGAAAAATTTTGTTTTGATTACAAAAATTTGTTCTTATATACTGAAATTCTAAATATTCATTTAATTACTTTATGCTTAATATTTCCATAACATTTTTCGTATTTGAAAGTTGACCAAGTTTTTGCCATAATTTAGTTTAAAATGACAATAAAATTTGTTCCATTAATAATTTTGCAATTTTTATTTATTACTTCTGTACATTACCGTTGTTATGAAATTTATATATACATTGCTTGTTTCTGTGTTTTAGTGCAATTTAAGTAATAAAGTATTTTGTAAGAATTCTTGTTGCATTATAACTTTATAATGAACCATATTCTAGTATGAAAATTGTTAATTGTGTCATGTTGTACATAAGGGGGGGGGGGAGACATGCTTCACATCGTTATGTTATCAAGACCATAAAGAGGGGGTAGAGCTGGTACAAATTACCGGGGCCAGGCTTTAATCCTGTTTTTTAAATAACATACCAAAAAAGGTGAAATTCGTACTTTTTTACATAAAATTTTGAAATTGAAATAACTAACAAAATTCAAACATTAGAATTTGCTTGAACATCTTTACAGGCTAACCAGGGGTCTCAGGCTCCATACACCTCTATATAACTATTTCACAGTTGGGTGTTCTACGTTCGCAAAACAGTCGAGCTTTTATTAAAAATCAGCAGAACTTACATAGCAAAGATTCAGGCAATTTGTACTAGCAAAATTTAAACAACCAATTCTGAAGTGATTCATATTCTAATAAATATCCCTGCATTATCAAGCTTTTTAGTTATTTTCTATTAGCCAAATGACTTAGTGGTTAGATGCTACTTTTTCCTTCAATTTTAACAGGATAGCAACAATTAAGGATAACAATTTTAACATAAGGAGTCTACAAGAGAGGCTGATAAAAATTGCTATTGTGGATAAATATAATACTTATATCAAGTATTTAAGTATAAAGAAAGTATTATATTGTTATATAATACTTTCTAAATATTTTAATTTAAAGGGTCAAGTACCTTTTTAAAATGTCATAAATTAGTAAATGTTGATTGAATTAAAAAAAAAAAAAAAACTATTGACCCATTTGTACAAAACTTAAATGGGATATTTTTAATATTTATCACTTTTAAGTCTCAAATAGTCTTTAATCATACATAAAGATTTATAGTCTTGAATCGATTTTAAATTATAAATCTTCCTTTGCATGCAGGATAACACTTGTGTAACTTAAGCAGGGCCAGAAAGGTAGAGCAATTTTAGAAAGCCTTATTTTCCATCAAAATATTATCTGGGACATGCCTTTTTAGGTATTAAATTTTACGGATTGCTGAATATATATATTTTTTAATGTTGGCACTTTCTGATACCATTTATATTATACAGAATAAGTAATCTACAATTAATATTAACAGTTTGAAAATGAAAGATACTTTTAATGCAGTGTGAGAGAAATTTGATATTTTGAAGTTTATATCAGTTACCACAGATCAGTTAAAAAAACAGAAGAAGAAAGTCAGAAATTGCACAAAATCTAAAATATTTTGTCATATTTGATTAAAATAGAAACATTAGGACTAAATGAACTCTTTAAGCACAGAAATTAATAATATTAATTAATTTATAAATATTATTTGAATGATATTTGCTGTGCTATTGCAACATTCTCAAAATGAATCGCATTTATCATTGAGTACTTCAGCTAATTTTAAAAACAAATTTGAGGATATCTTTATTTGAAAAAGTATTAGGGTTACAAATTCATCATAAACTGTAATATTTTAAAGAAAAACTAGATAGTACCTGTCAAGATTTGACGGTGAACAACTTGAAAGTTTAATTAGCAAAATGTTAGCTTTTAATAGTTGAAAAAAAAATAGATTAATAGAAAAGTATTTGCTTTTAAGTTAAGTATTGAAAACTTGAAGAATTGCGATATTGTATAAGCGATTCTTATAAGGCGATGGATGTTGCTATCAGTCCAAAATACTCAATTAATGAAATGAAAGAATTTTAAACTTGTAATTTATAACATATTATGCTTGTTTTTTAGCAGAATTTTAACTAAAAATATTAAATGAATGGGTGAGACATTTATTTTTGATTGTTACAGTCAAGTTTTTTCAACAGGGTGTCTAGCCATCTGGAAAAGTCAGGGAAATTTGAAAATTCTAAGAAAAAGTTAAATTTTGAACTTTAAAAAAAAAATGTTCCTTAACTAAGGATTTGAAATTGCAACGCCATTAAAATCAAACTTTGCTCTTCATAAGTACTGTAAAGAGTATTTCAACCTCTCTTGCAAACCGTTTGGTCTACCTCCTTTCAGTCCTTCTTTGTAACTCTGAGATTTCCAGTTTCACTGAAACTTTCTACTGAATATTATAGGATTGATTAGCTGTTTCATTTTGCTTACTTATTTTTCTTTGGGAACTGAACATTTGTTAGCTTAATTTATTGAATATTTTATCATTTGTATTAAAATATGTCAAAGCAATCTGTATTTAACTGTGACTGATGTGATAAAGAATTTCATTCTGGTTTGACAAAATATAGAACCTGATGCTAAAAGTGTGTTTAGCATGTAATAAGTTCAACAATTTGTAAATTTTGCAAAAACATTATGTAACAAATCAGTAATTTGGGCCTCAGAATCAGTTGTGAAAGTTTCACTCTGAAATTGACAACTTTTAAGATTTTCTGTGTGTAACATCACAAAATCTCGATACCTTGAATTTTTCTTTTATTGGTATGGAAAACCTGGAAATGTCAGGGAAATTCATTGCTGATCTGGAATAGACAACCTGTTTCAATTTTTTGAAAAAATAACATTATTTAGTATTTTCTAATTTTTTAAAACAACTCAATACTGTAAAATCTCGTTACAACGAATTTGTAGAGACCACCGTTGAAGTTTTCGTTATTCTGAAAAATTCGTTAATGTGAAATTCCAATATGGCGAATTTAAAAAATTAAATATCGATACACATTAACTAAAATTACATATTATTAGTAAAGTTGTATTAAACTTCTGCAAACATGTCAATAAGGAATTTATATACAGTATATTACTGTGAACATTTTTGTTATAAGATAAAAATTAAATTAATTAATTTTGAAGATTTTAGTCGTAATTTCGTAACTATAAAGAAATTGTAATTTATTCCACATGCCTGACTGTTGAAAAATTCACACTGATGTATTCCATTAATATAACTATTAATTATTTTATTTTTTTTTAACAAAAAAAGTTGGAAATTTTCCTCCTTTTTCGAATTGATATTTTTTTTTTCATAACAAAATCTTCAATATTATTTAACGTTGTATAAAATGTGACCGGCATAATGTTTTGCTTTTTAAAAGTTGCAATGTTCGACAGAGCTTCTTTTGATTGTAGAAAACAATTTTTAGTATTGGATGAACAATCTCTATCTTAACTTTCACTGTCGTTTGCTTTCTCTTCTTTTATTAAAATTTCGGCAGTGTTAATTGTATGTCAGTGCATGTGACGACTCCTTCATCCATTCAATGTAACTATTAGCTGATGATGTAAGTTAAAAACATTCTGTAACTGTGGTCCAGAGATCTGAAGGAAATTTAATGCAATAAGTACCCTTCTGAAGCCTTTTGTGTTTCATTTGCCAAATGTATAAGGGTGGAGCTTCTCTATGAGTTTTTAATTGTGGTAAAGGATACACACTGCCGGGCATCCGATATCACGTCAATTGCCTATCTTACATTCACTGTTACATAAATTTATTTTTTATTTCAGAAAAGGTCCTTTCTATTAGTCGGCGTCTAAATTAACTTTGGCATTTCTTTTTATAATGCCTTGATGTGTGAGCTGCAAAATTGAAGTAAGATTTTGAGGTCAAAATTTTACTTTTATGTTAGATTAATTTGCTGTAATTTAGTGTACAACACTATTATGTGAGAAAAATTTATTTATCTTCTGATTTTGCTCATTTGTTCAGTCAAACTCCTTATCCACTTGAAAAAAGTGGAAGTTTCTTCACAATTTTTTAGCAGTTTGGCTTCCAGATGCCCCAAAAGAACTTTAAATGGTTTTAAAGGATTTTAGCTTTTTTGTGCAGGTGACATTATAACAGAACAAAACCGAAATCTGCGCTTTAGATTTTTCTCCCTTTACATTTTTCAACTTTCATTGATATAGTGCGACTTTCATTTGGCAGAAGTTGATACAAAAGCAATTTCGTCGGCATTGAAAACTTCTCATGATATATAGGCCCTTTTTTCTTCTCCAGAAATTTAATTTAATGCTATGCCATACCTATGACGAAAACAAAACAGCCAACCAGAATTCGCTTCAAATTTCTCGATTTTCATGTTCTGTGCAAAAGCTTCAAATGTTTTCATTTTCTTTTAAAATGATAGCCAATGCCAAAGTTTTTGTTGCGGCATCTACATTTCTCTACGATTAAAACTAGTCGTTGGGGGCCACCGTAATACTTACCCATCATGGATATGAATAATGTAAAATATTAAAATAAAAATGTGTAAACTACTTATAAAATGTATTGCAATTCAAATAAAATCGTGGCTTGATGACGTCATAAACTTTAAAGGCTTGATTACTGAATTGCTTGAAAGAGGTTTTTCCTTATAACTCCAAAAATAATAATCCTATTAACTAGCGGTTTATTGCATCTGATTAAGCGTCAAATTTCCAATTAAAATATATCTTTAAAGTGAAATTTGGATGAAATACAGGGTCATGAAAAATCGAAGAGTGTGGAAATTGGATTCCAAATATCTCGGCAACTAATTATCCGATCGACTTCATGCTTTATGCAAAATTTGTTTTTTTATTGTCTGTTATATTCATTTCTTAAAATAAACAATTTAGAAAATTTTTATATACCTTTTATCAGAACGAATATTTCGAGAGTCCGAAAAAATAGTTCCGGTTAATCGAGGTTATTGAAATGAAATAGGCTTCTTCCCATTATTACATACTAAGTACATACCAAATTGCAAGTCTCTATCTCAATTTTTTCGGGAGATAGAGCGTTTACAGACACACAGACGGACGGCAAAATTTTTTTCTAAAAATATGTTTTTCGGAATCTCCAGTGTCTGAAACTCATAAATCCATCAAAAAAATTTTCTTGATTTTCAAAACGATTACAAGACTTACCCTACACATACTACGTATGATGGGTAAGTAAAAAGAAAGAAATCTAATTCCAAATGTGAATTATTGCAGATTAGAAATTTGATAGGTACAGCTATTTATTGCCAAATTCGAATGTAAGGGACTATTTCGAAAATAAAATCTTTGGATTTCCTACATCTTTTTATAAAGCGAATGTAAAGTCAAACCAAAGTAACTGTAAAGAAAAGAGTGATTAGATATAAATAGAAAGAATTTCTTAATTTTACAGATTCGCATAGGGCAGCAATTTTCCCCGTCTCTCAAAAAACAGCTGCGAGATACGCTGAAAATTCAAAAATCGTGAAGTATTGAAAATTTTGAAAAAGTTCTCTTTCAGTATTATATTTTTTTGAAAAATATTGTTTTTTTTCCCTTGCGAACTCAGCGTTCGTTAAACTGAAATGAGCATTCTTTTTAAGACGTCAATAAATTTGTTAATCTGAAATTCGTTAAAATGAATATATTTGTAATGACAAACAATAGGGGATTTTTTTCTAATCTAAATAAATTTCGTAAAACTGAAAAATTCGTTAAAGTGACATTCGTTGTAACGAGATTCTAGTGTATTTAAAATTTTTCAATGCTTTTATCTCTAGCAATCTCACTTTAAAACCCCAAAATAAAAAATGCTGCTAGCAGCTAACGATTTATAATACATAATACATACATATATATATATATAAATTTAATTTAACATTTTCATACATTATTTAATTTTTAAACCATGTATATGTAGAAATTCTTTCTTTTTTTAGGTATGTTTGCAATTATATAAATACATAGCACCTATAGTCATCGTTTAGTACGTCTTAAAAAAAAAAAAAAAAGTTCTATCCAGCAAATTTATTTTTTAATACAGTAAAGTCCGTTAAACGTTGAATTCTGCTTTAAAAGGAAAATTTTCAGCAAAAATGAAATACCATGCAGTTGTACTTCTTAAGAGTGAAACAACCTGTCGAGAATGGAATTTTTCACCAATTGCTTGTATTTCTGTCTTAGCCAGTTTTATTGTATCATACTTAGAGATGTAAAATTTCCAGAAATTTTGAAGTGGTGGAAAAAAACCAGTTTTTTTCTGGAAAAATTGATTTTTTACAAAGATTTCTCAAAAGTAAGTTACATTTTCTTAAAAAACATAAAATAATAAACATTTTTTAAATTTCTGCATATTAAAAAATATTTTTTTTCACTTTACATGAATATGTTACAAAAAAGAAAAAAAGTCATCTTTTAAAAATTTAGCCTTTCAGTCTCAGAATTTTCACAGTAGTTTTCCTTGCTTAATTTAACACCATTGTTTATAATATATCATTTTTCAGTTGCATTTCTTAAATTACCAGTAGAGAAAATTTTAAAAATAACAAAAAAAAAAAGTCTTATGCGTTTCAACCAATATCACTGCAGTTTGAAAGAAAACTTAAATTGCATTAAATATCACCTCAACATAGTATTGCTTAAGTATATGAATGATGCCATTTTAAAGAAACAAATTATTGTAGTTCTGACATTATAAATATTATCATTTTTAAATCTCCCATACCTTAAAAATTTATATCAATTTACAATATTACATTTTTTTCCCCTTACAATTAAAATTTTCATTTCCCGTGTATTTAGTTTTGGTATAGCTTTCCAGTCTAAACATAAACCAAACCTATATGTTTTGGTTTTAGTTTAAGTTTTAGATTCTTAATATCAAAGTAATATATATACATATGTATATTTCTTTAATGAAAGTTATAAAATATGTGGACTTTTGAATACTTGGTTTCAACAAAAATTTTCACAGAAAATTTACATTTTCTTTGCAACGTTTATTTGTATGCATTTATATTTTTAAAAAAATACAGTTAGACAAGACTTAGAATCTATATTTTAAATAAAATGAAGAGAAGAGAAACTAGTCTGATGTGCCACTCCCAAAACTTTCTTCTATCTCACACAGGTTTTGCATAGACTAAAAAATATCAGCACCAATTTATATCAAGGTCTAACTGAATCTAAAGTTTTATTAAATTCCGTGCATTAGTTCTTGAGATATGACTGTGATAAAGATATATCACAGTTTTATCTTTTTTAAGTATTTTATTTTTCAGCTCAACGTATTTCTGTATTTTTATAGCCTTTCCAGTTTAATTTGCCATTCCTTAAAAGCTATTTATCAGCAGTCGCGCGCCTTGTACGCTGCTTTTTTGGCAAGGCCGTCTCCCCCTCATTGTGCTTTGCGTTCGTTGAATCGGCGATGTTGTTTTCTCTGCGAGGCATCTTCGCGCTTTGAGTTAGTTTCAGTCGGCGCTGAGCTGTGACGTCATCGTCATTCAGCGGCTCTCACCCCGCGCCTGCGTTGTGCGCATGCGTCACCGCCACTCATGTTCGGTATGTTTTCGGGAGCTGTTTTGTTTTGGCGCTGCATCCGAAAGGGGCGTGTCTTTCAAATACAAATTAGAATCGTTCTTTTAATTATTAAATGTTAATTTGTTTCTGATTTGCTCTTTTAATTTTCTCGTAATTTCTAATCATCAAATTAGTTTAAATTATTCTTGCTCTCACATTTGTGCACCCCTCTTATGGGTATAAATACTAATGTTGCGCATTTTTCAAACAGAATTTTAATAAAAATGATGCTGTAAATTTATGATAAACGTCGTATGGTCTGGAGGCCCGCTGGCCTGTGCCGGGGCTCGTATCCTAGAATCGCCGTAGTGCTGATTCTTTGGAGATCAATTTCGCGTTTTCAGTTCTTAATTATTCTATAAAAATGCTGTTGTAAATTTTAAGTTTAATATTTTAAAAGTTTTAAATCAACTGGTAATTGACTTCTGAATTAATTCTATAATTCTTCATGGACGCGGCCAGAAGGAATATTTAAAGATTCTTCGAAATTTACGAAATTTGAGCCAGTACTTTTTAAAGACTTGATGTGCAGCTTTCATCTCATCCTTCCTCCTTCAAGAAAATGTAATAAACATTATTGGATTCAACTTATGGTATTCATCATTTATAGTCTGCATCTATTTCTTCACTCAAGTAAGACCGTTTAATTTATATTATTATTTTGATTCTCTTCTCAAAGAATATAGACCTAAAGAACGTCATGCAATTTTTTGCATTGGGTTATTGCTCACACATTAATATTCCCATCAAATGCTCCTCTCTTAAATAATTTCTCCTTCACATTTGGCGCCGTGTTTATTCTTTTATGAAGAGAAAAGTTGAAAATTTTGTTGTTCTTAAAAAATATTCTCAAATTTTGAAACTTATAAAATAGAATATATTTGAAGATATGATGCTCTTAATTATTTTATATTAAAAATGAAATATTATTTGAAGAATTGCTGATTTTGATTAGATTTTTAGAAGTTTAAAAAAAATATTCTTGTGCTGCTGAAATTAAAGAAATTTTCTCCACAGAAGATCGATGTTTGCAATACATCGTTAATTTCGGAACTTTTATTCTCAACTGGCTTGCATATATTTAATAAATTATTTTTAATTGAAAAATGATATTCTAACAGAAATTAATTGTTATTCTGGTATTTTTTCATGAGATTTATTGAATATTTTATGCAAATTTTCATGAAGAATGAAATAAAAAAAAAAAAGAATTTATTCTTGTTAACAAATGAAAAATTATGGTGCTTTTTTTATATATGTAAAGTTAAAAATATATATAATTCATGATGAATTCAAATATTTTTGAAAATTGTTCTTGTTCTAAGTTTGAGAACAAAATTTAAAGAGGCTATGGTTGTTCTTATTCTTGTTTTGGGTTAATTTTTGGTAATTTATTGGCACTTTTAAATGAAATTGATATATTTTATGAATATTAAAAATTTTACTGAAGCAAATTTTATTGGAATTAAATTTATTGGAGCTATGTTCTCATCATATTACTAATTTTGCTGCACGTATTCTGAGAATGAAATGCCTTCATAGAAGCTCAAGTTTTCATGTGATTTTGTAGTTGTTTTATCATACATAAATTTTTTTGAGTTCTTGGTTGCTTCTACTAAAGTTAAATTACTTATTGCAATAACACTACAAGTTCATTGACTCTCGCCATTTTCTACAAATTTTCTGTATGATTATAGTGTGCAAGCAGTCTGTGTTCTTTCTAGAAATTAAAATTCAAGAACTGTATTTATATTTTGAAAATATTACACAATATTTTGCATTTTCTGTTCTGCATTTTGAGAACTCTGTTTTTTTTTTTTAATTTCAAAGAATTGTTGCTTCATTCTAATATCAATTTTATATTACACAGCATCTGCATCTTTTTATTAAGATTCTCATACCATAATCACAAAAAAGGAGACTGGTATTATTATTTTTTCTTTTTTGAGAAGTTATAGCCATTACCTAACTGCTGCATATTCTTGTTCCTGAAATAGTTACTGTCTACTCATGCTATATTTTTAATATTCTACAATCTGAATATATACTAACAACTTCAATAAACTGGTTATTTTTATCATCTGACTTTGCTTACCTGGTGGAAGAATCTTCAAAATGTGTTATATCCATTGTTGGCTGATTTTCTCTGCTGTCTGCAAATATGATGGTTCCTGATAGTACAATAATTACTTACCTGCACTCTTTTGCGAGTTGAAATGACTGTTAATGGTCGCCATTCATATAAGGCAAATATATCCGTGTGATTGCTCCTCGTCAGTCCTCTTCATCTTGTGGATTTTGTTTCTCCCTCATCAATATTACTCATTTTTATAGTTCTAAAGTATTACAAGTTTATAGCTGTGCCTATTTGCAATAGTTTTCTATCTTTTTCTACCCTCTGTTGCAAGACCCGATTATGGAAGTGTACTGTTAAAGTTCAGTTTCACAGCATTTAAGAAATTGCTGCTTTTTCAAATGGAACTTCTCAAATTTGGAAAAATTATTATGATTATTATTTGAAATTTTTTTATTATGCTTAAATTATAGTGCCTTGTTATTCTAGTATTATTTCATAACCCAAATGTTTTCTAAATCATCTTTACCATATGCCTCACCTGAAGAAATTATTTTATAAATGAAGAAAATTTATAAATGAAGAAATTTTTTTGTCGCATTAAATTATATTGCAAATTTACATACAAAGCAACACATATTCTTAGAACTTTCCAGCGCATTATAAAGAAATATTCTACCACTGTGAAATAATTTTGGTGAATATTATTTTTTCTAAGAAGCTAAAGTGTTTTTATGGTCATTGTGACTTCTTCAAATGTCACTAATCCCAATTTTGTCTTTAAAGTGTGCAAGTAGTGTTGTATTGCCTCAAATCTGCAATTTTTGTCTGCTTGAATACACCTATACCAAAAAAATGTATATAGGCAACTTAGACTTTCCAGCGCCTCTCAACAAGAGTCTTGTGCTCTTTGTGTTTTTTATTCTAAGTGCCACTTTGTCAATTATTCTTCAACATCATGGAACCACAGTTCATGATTTATGTCTGCTAATTACCTGATGTGTCTTCAAATGCTCTTACGTGATGTGTCTTCAAATGCTCATCATTATTTAAGTGCATCCCTTCATTTGTCATTAAGTGCTAATTTTTTTAGTGCTAAAATCTCCTGATAAAGTCTTCAATTTATTTTAGTGGTGTGTGTTTCAGGCAAAAAGGCCAATTTGCTGCTACACTGCCATTGTGTCAATCAACCAACCAGTGTGCCACTTAACTTGCAAACTTTTCAGCAAGTAGTTACTTTTTTTCTGAATGTGATTATCTTTTTAAAATCAGACTGATTTTAGAACTTTTAAAGGTATTACATCTGATTATTTGTTATGTAAAAGCAGAACGTTTATTATCCTTCATCTGTACACAAACAATTTTTTTTTTTTTTTCCTTCAAGCATTTTTATTAGCAATATTCATCTGTTTATTTACAATAGTTTTAGCAAGAATGTTGTATATTTTTGTCTGGTTTACATACTTGCTAATGGTTTAACGGGAAAATCGCTATTAGCATTTTTGTAAGTTTTGATGAATTTATATTAGGTTTTATGCTTATTTGATTTGCAGATTCGTCATCGGTTTTGGAGATCGCCTTTGACAGTCTTGTAAGTTTTGGTGTTTGTTCAGTTTACAGATCTACTAATCGTTTATAAGGGGGCTATTAGTGTTTTGTGAATTGTAATGAATACATATTAATAGTTTATATTTATTTGATTTACTGGTTTGATAATGGTCTCAAGGTAGTGAGAGGCTATTACCACTGTTGGTAAGTTTTGTAAATACCACCCAAATAATTCATATATTGTCAATAGCTGATTTTTCTATAGGATATATTATCCTTTTCATTAATGTTATATAAATTTATGATTACAACATGCTTTACATAACGGTGCACTGTGTTTGTTTTCATAATTCTCATAAAATGTGTCATTTGTTTTTAACTTGTCTTTCTTCATGAAAGTTAATGGTTAAATTATTTTTTTTTGAGGATCCTCATCATCTTTTCTCACCTTTTCTTATTTTTTTCTCTCATTTTTACACACAAAAAAAACCATGGTATATTAGAAAGAAAATTTATTGAGTATTAAAAGAAAATTTATTATGTATGAAAAGAAAATTTATTGTGTATACTGGAAAAAAAATGAATTGAGTATTATTTGAAAGAATTTTGTTGAATATTTCAGAAAGAATTTTATTGAGTGTATTTCATGAAAAATTATTTCTACTAAATATTTACGGAAAAATTTTATTGAGTACTTGCAAGTATATTAAGTATGAAGTATTACTAAAGAAATGTGTCATTTATTGTTGGTTAAAACTTATGCATTATTTTGTTATATATTGAAAAGTTGTTACTAAATCCAACTATTTTGATGAATTACTATTATTTATGACAAATGAATTTAAATTTTGTTGCAACATGATTTTATGCAATTTTCATATAAATTTTGGGTAATAATTCTTATGCACTTATTATATACTTGTTTATGATATATCAGTATTATGTGCATTATGTTAAATACTTAATTTTATATGATTTGAATTATTACTAATACAAGGCCTCTTTAAATGAATTTAAAATCCTTCAATGGATTGTTTTTGTGCACATTTATGCTATTTAGAGTTAATTTATATGCTCTATATTTTTAAAAGTCCTAGGCATCAGTCAGAATTTAAAGTATTCTTGACTTTTTGTTGCTTTAAAATTGCAACTTATTATTATAATTTAAATATTTATGTCTAGACAAGTCGGATAAGTAAGATATTACCGACTCTTTTTATGTTGCTTTACTGTTGCAACTATTTTGATATGATCTCATTGCTAATTTAAAGAAAATATTAGCTTGTTTTTTTTATATACATAATGATATTTGTTTAGAGATCAAAGATTAATGGAAGGTATGCCTTTCTTTGCTAAAAAATGCAATGGGGCTTTTGTATACTATGTTATATTGTATACATTTTGTATAATTTGTGATGAGATTTTTGAATGTACTACAATGATGTATATTCTTTCTCTTTTTCTGTTTGGTTGCTGCACATCACATCAAATTTCATTAATTTTAATTAATTTACTTTTCATGGCTCTAAATTTATGTAATTGTGTCATTTTTACTTTGGCATTTAAAAATTTTGTCTTCCCTGTGTCGAAAAAGGCTTTTAATGTTTTTAACCCTTTTCTCCTTCTGGTCAGTCAAAATTTTTGTCGGTGAATGGGGGTATTGTGATAAAGATATATCACAGTTTTATCTTTTTTAAGTATTTTATTTTTCAGCTCAACGTATTTCTGTATTTTTATAGCCTTTCCAGTTTAATTTGCCATTCCTTAAAAGCTATTTATCAGCAGTCGCGCGCCTTGTACGCTGCTTTTTTGGCAAGGCCGTCTCCCCCTCATTGTGCTTTGCGTTCGTTGAATCGGCGATGTTGTTTTCTCTGCGAGGCATCTTCGCGCTTTGAGTTAGTTTCAGTCGGCGCTGAGCTGTGACGTCATCGTCATTCAGCGGCTCTCACCCCGCTCCTGCGTTGTGCGCATGCGTCACCGCCACTATGTTCGGTATGTTTTCGGGAGCTGTTTTGTTTTGGCGCTGCATCCGAAAGGGGCGTGTCTTTCAAATACAAATTAGAATCGTTCTTTTAATTATTAAATGTTAATTTGTTTCTGATTTGCTCTTTTAATTTTCACGTAATTTCTAATCATCAAATTAGTTTAAATTATTCTTGCTCTCACATTTGTGCACCCCTCCTATGGGTATAAATACTAATGTTGCGCATTTTTCAAACAGAATTTTAATAAAAATGATGCTGTAAATTTATGATAAACGTCGTATGGTCTGGAGGCCCGCTGGCCTGTGCCGGGGCTCGTATCCTAGAATCGCCGTAGTGCTGATTCTTTGGAGATCAATTTCGCGTTTTCAGTTCTTAATTATTCTATAAAAATGCTGTTGTAAATTTTAAGTTTAATATTTTAAAAGTTTTAAATCAACTGGTAATTGACTTCTGAATTAATTCTATAATTCTTCATGGACGCGGCCAGAAGGAATATTTAAAGATTCTTCGAAATTTACGAAATTTGAGCCAGTACTTTTTAAAGACTTGATGTGCAGCTTTCATCTCATCCTTCCTCCTTCAAGAAAATGTAATAAACATTATTGGATTCAACTTATGGTATTCATCATTTATAGTCTGCATCTATTTCTTCACTCAAGTAAGACCGTTTAATTTATATTATTATTTTGATTCTCTTCTCAAAGAATATAGACCTAAAGAACGTCATGCAATTTTTTGCATTGGGTTATTGCTCACACATTAATATTCCCATCAAATGCTCCTCTCTTAAATAATTTCTCCTTCACAATGACTATTACTAAAATCGTGCAAATCCTCCAAAATGTAGCATAGTAGCGCCACCTGTTGGGAGATTTAGACCAAAACCTAATCAATAACAATTTATGTCAACGTCTAACTGAATCTGAAGTTTGATATAAATCTGTGCATTAGTTCTTGAGATATTGTTATAATAATGAAAAAAGTAGCATAGCAGCGTCACCTGTTGGGCTATTTACACCTAAATGTAAGCAACATCTATTTATGTCAATGTCTAACTGAATCTGAAGTTTGATGAAAATAAGCGCATTAGTTATTGAGATAGAGCTATTGCGGAAATCACAAAAATTGCAGCATAGCAGCGCCACAATTTTGCACACAGATTTTCATTTTTAACAAGAGAAGTTGTATGGGTCTACGTAAGTTTTTTTCACACGATCCTGTTTTTGTAAACCTTTATATAAAAAATATTATCTTATAAAAAAAAATGTAATCAAAAGTTTGTGAATTAGAAATTGTCGTTATATTTAGGTTCCTATTTAGATATTTTTAATAAGGTCCTTCATACAGCTAGATAATAGTTTCATTGATTATTTCAGCTGTTATGTGACAGGTTTTGTTAATCTAAAATCTGTCCCATTTCAGGATTCAGAATGAAGATTGAAAAATTTTGTGAAGGGTCTTATGTTTTAGGTGAAAAAATTATGAAGGATCCTTTAAAGGACTGGAGTTCTTCCTAAACTGCTTACAGATCATATTTTTCATGGTTAAAATTTTCATGCGAGACACTGAACATGAAAAAATATCTGAATGCAGCTATAATAACATTTTGAATGTATTATTTTAAAAATTAAATTTCAATTTTTCCAATTTGGAAAAATTAAAAATTACACCTTTGGAAAAAAAACTTTTTTTTCCCCAAAGTTTCCGGGTTTTTTCCGAGCATTCCCATCTCTAATCATACTTATAGGGGAAGGGGGGGCAGCATTCGAATTACTACCAGGGCTTGCAGTATCTCTCTACAGCCCTGTATGCTATTTAACTCTTTAATTGCAGTATAACAGCTGGCAGTTAAGTGTATGTACTTTTCATTAATAGACCGACACTGATCAAGCTTATACATTCAACTAATCACAGGCCTTAAAAACTGAACAGTGTAATGACAACCAGTATCAGTTAGCTACGAAGGAAAGATTTGAAATGACTGCTGTCAGTACAACCACGGTAAGTAGAATACACGGTAGGGTCCACAAGCTGGATGCGCAGTAGATCGTCCATGCTGTGACGTCACTGGCACCCGACGTCCAGCACTTCCTGCTTCTAAACATTCATTCTCTTATCTATTTTCGCGATAACGAGTGTTCTTTTTTACATTAGTGTCATCATTTTGTGCCTTATTATATTTCTTATTTTTTGCAAGTGGTTTTTATTTAATTAAAATAATTAGTGATGCCTTGCTGTGCAGTTTCTGGTTGTATAAATCTTACCAGACATTCCAATGTCTCTGGGATTTCATTTCATCGATTCCCAATAAATGACGCAGTGCGAAAACAATGGCTGCAAGCATGTAAAGGAGCTGACAGTTTCTGCATTAATAATGCAAGCGTTTGTTCAATTCACTTTGAAGAAGCAGATTTAGAAAGGGATTTAAAGGCAGAGCTGCTTGATTTGTAGCTTACACGGAATTTAAATCTTAAATCGGTTCCCCATTTAAAAATAGCCAGCCTTTCATCAAATAATAAAAATACTTTAAGAAGAGAACAAACTGAAAAACGAGATACGAGAAAGGAAATAAACCTCTTATTAAATGTAGAAGAATATGATCATGATTTATTTCCTATCTCCTCAGAACAAGAATATAATGATACATCTCTGGGAAATTCATTCGATATTGAATTAGATTCAATAAAAAAAGAAAATCAACATTTAAAAGAATTAAATAAGGCAATTTTTTGAGTAATGGAAAAGGTGAAATTAGAAAACTCCCATTTAAAAGAAATTTTAAAGCAATAAGAGTCCCAATTTTCATGTTCGCAACAGCAGGTTATTTTGAACGATAAATGCATTACTCGGAATAAAGAAGATATTTCAAAAGCCATAGCTCTAAGATGCATATTCAAAAAAGATTTTATTTATGTAAAAGAAGAGTATAAATATCTCTGGTTTAGCGAAACTATTCTAAAACACAGTCTTCATCAGTGCATTATAATACCAGGATTTATAGAATTCAGTGTCCTGGAAGCTCAAGGAGTGGTTTTCACGCTAAGCTTCGATGAGATGAAAGTGAAAGCTATGCTACAACCCCGTACAAGACAAAATTTTGGGACCTCATTCCACTGTGCAAGTTGTGATGGTACGAGGACTGGTAGGAAAATGAAAACAACCCATATATTATGAATTTGACAAGGCTATTGACAAAGATTGGTTTTTTAATATTGTGGAAAATGAACTGATAGGATTTCGAGTATGGGTGTTTGTAAGTGATGTAGGGTACTTGAATCAAAAACTAACATCAGAATTAGGCATCAATCCAGGCTGTACACATATAAAAAAAAACCTTTTGTGAGGACAGAAATATCTGGGCATTTTGTGATGTTCCTCATGCACTTAAACTTATGAGGAATCATTTGACAGATAAAGGCTGTCAATTAGCAAATGGGAAGATAGATGATAAACAAATTTTTCAACAACTTATTGAAAAGTAAGAAAACTGTGATCTGAAATTTACATATAAAATTAACCAAGACCATCTTTTTCTAAGTAATACAGATAGGCAGAATGTAAAAAAAGCTGCTGAATTGCTTTCAGGCACTGTTGCATCTGCCATTGAATATGTTCTGCTGGAAACAGTCTTGTGGCAGAATTTATAAAAACAGTGAATGATGGATTCGATGTCTTAAATTCTAGAATAACTCATCACCGCACCAATAAGCTCTAAAGTGCATATGGTATGAATTTGAATGTAGCTTTAAAAAAGTTATGATTTATGTCATTGAAAAAAAAAACTTATTACCATTCCAGAAAGGATTTTTAATTTAAATTTGTATCTTTCAAGGACTATATGCTGAATTACAAGAAATTTTATGATCATCCTTTACCAACAGCTGTCAGCCAAAGAATTAAATTTCTACTTCTGAGCCGCAGCTCAAAAAGTATAATTTCCAACGAGAATTGTTCTGAGGAAGAGGCGACCACATTAAGTGCCGACATCTTATTAAATCTAGAGAGTGAAAATCCTAATGAACCCAAAGAACAATCAACAGCAAGCACTTTGGAAGACAATGTGGCAGAAGAAGATTTATTATTAGATGTTTATGTTTACGAATCGAAACTATGAGTAGTAATAATGAAAACCATATTCACCCATTAATCCCCAAACCATATTCATTATCAGGAGAAAACCCAGATTTAATATAGATGCTGGCAGGATACATTGCCTTTAGAATTAAAAAGAAAAATCTTCGAATATGGTAATCCAACAAACCAGTTACCAACTCAGAATAAAGACTGGCTCTCTTCTATTTCAAAAAGATTCTTAATGGAACCAACAAATAAATGGCTTCAAAGTGTTTTTAAAATTGAAAAGGAATTTTAAAAATTCCACGGTAATTATTTGATAAAAGAATGTGGCATGATGAGAAAATTGACAAACATTTTAAAAGACTTATTTCCCAAAATAGATGACTTTACAATTTCATGTTATGTCCGTACATGAACTTCCATCAGATTATATCATTCAATAAAAATAGATCACTAAAGAGACATTATAAATTCACCAGCTGTGACGAATTTAAAAAAAATGTAAGAAATTAGCTAAATTACAATAAGCCATTATAGTGAGTGTAAAATTTTTAATTAATGACTTACTAGCAGCCTTTTATTTTTATGATACTGAGGCATGTAATTCATATACCCAACAGTAAAAAAAGATAATTTGGCATGGCAAATATATTTTATATTGTGATTTTTATACATTTTAAAGTATTTATATGTTTTCTGGAAAGACTATTCATCTGATAATTTTCAATAATTTTATAATTTAAATTTCTGTATTAGTGTACTCAAACATGTTTAGGGAGGTTTTTAAAAATTATCTAAAAAGTTTATGGCTATTGTTTAAAAAATTTTTACTCATTACATAATTTTATTTTTTAATTTTTATGAATTCGAAAAAAATCCCAAGTTTTTATTTAAAAAAGGGTTAAAAAAAAAAAGACTATTTTAAAGTTATAATTATCATTTTATCTAGTTATTGCTACAAAATAGTATCAAAGTATTTGTATTACATCAATAAGATCCAGAATAAAATTAACCAGTCAGATAATCATAATTGGATAATACTCGTGTGTGTAAAAAGTTTAATAACTTATAGAATAAGGAGTATAATAATTTCATAATTTATTCCTTTGATTGCAATCTTACATTTTTGCACACTGTTACAGATATCATTAAAATTATAATAAAAGTGAATATGACTGCTGTATTCAATATGTAGAACTTATAACTTTCTCCCATCTCTTCATCTACTACTTGAAGTCGGGTTGTTCCTATTAATTTTTTATCATCCCAGCAGCTGTAATAGAAAAATAAATCATTAGCCAAAATACATTTTTGAAAATTTAAATATTCAGTCGCATCAAATTTACTATATATACTAGAGTAGAGATAAGATGGGATTAAATTGAGCCAGTACCCGAAACGGGCTCAGGCTCAAAGTGAAAATACATTTATACACAAATTGAAAAAAGAGGGGAAAATAACTTGCTATTTAAGAAACAATAATGATGCCGTCTAAGTTCCTTCATGATAATACCCTATTTTTACAATCCTTTAACCATTTAATTTCTGACGGAAACTGAATTCAATTTAAGGGTAAACATCATTTAAATGCTTACATTATTTTAATGTGGACGAAAAATAGCTTCCCTATGAAGTCCGGATTAACGGAAGTTCACTGTAGTTCAGAAGATTTATTTTTTTAGAAAGCAGGCGTATCAAAGGTTTTCTGAATTAACTCTAGTACCCTGACAGATGTAGCACAATATTTACTTGCAGTTAGTGACTTTCAATATCGATAAGCCGGTGTGTCAAGCTGAGACATAGGAGATAGGAAAAGGAGTGGCTCAGAGAGCTCTAGTCCTCCCTATTCAAATTAAAACGTTTTGTGTTTTTTTTTCTAAGTCACACGAGCTAAACCAAGATTATTTATTATTTGCTGTCTTCAATGTTTGCTTATTTAACTGCAAAAGCACAACTCTGTACATAAAGAAACATCCTCTTTAATAAAAAGCTGTGTGTTGCTGACGACTGGGTTTTTCGCTAATCGTTGCCACAGATTAATCCTCTTTAATAAAAAGCTATGTGTTGCTGACGATTGGGTTTTTAGTTAATCGTTGCCACAGATTAATCTCGGAAAATGAAACATTTGAAGTTACTGAAAAAGTTAATAGCTCGAAAAGTATTTGTCAGAAAATTGTTAGACAAACTGCGTTAGAAAGGTAAAAAATTTTATTTTTCTTGATATAAATTTCAAATCTAATGATTATGCCATTTTTCAAATATTTAATTAAAAAAATTACCAAATTTCACAATGAAGTACCATAGCGAAATCTTCATGCGTAAGAAGATAATGATAACGGTAATGTGTCCTGACGTATACTGGCACAAGTCACAAATTATAGTAGCTTTACTATTCTGTTAAAATATAAAAGTGAATTATGATGTCACGAGTGCATGATTTTCATTTAATTTTAATATAACCATCTTAGAAACAAGGTTTTGGAAATGTTTTCGAATGGAACTATTGAATTGGAATTGGCCAATACTGTATATTATTTTAAATTTAAAAGAGGAAAGGTGGTGGAGCACTTTATATTATTTAAGTTTTCGCAGGAACTTTTGGTCAGAATTGAAAGTTTAATGTAGCAAAACGTCAGAAATTAAATCGGCAATAACTATAACGACTGTCCTTCAGTTCGTTTGGATAAATTATCATTTAAAAATATAAAATCATTCAACATTGATTTTAGGTATTTTTAAGGTTATTATCACAGGCCCGGGCATGTCAGCTAGTTATAAATACTGATTATATTTTTAACTAGTAAATCTGCAGGTTTCAGGAGATTTTACTGAAGTGATTTGTCACAGGAAATATACGATTACTACACACATTGATACTCCAAGATTGTTTATTTTCTATGAAAACGTTTTATTATGAGAGGCTCTGCGTCCCTCAACACCCCCCACCCCTTATTGTCTAATAATTTGGTAACTGTAGCTACAATTTTCAGTATACTACATCTTCTATCTAAAAAATTTTAGATGTTAATTTTGCGATAATGGCATTAATAATGAGTTTGAACAATTGATTATTGTCATAAATATTTATTTTACTAGTGGACCCGTGCAAGGATTTCGCACTGCAGTCTAATAATTTTTAGCACTATCTAATATTTTTTAGATGCAGGTTTAAACTTCTAAAGAAAAATTAAGGATAAAAATATCTGCAAACAACATCAGTCAAGCCAGAAAATCATCTCATTTATTCCATCAAAGTTACAGTAAAAACTGTTTGAAGGTAGCAAAAGGCACGCGCGAGGAAAAAAAAAAAGTAACAATCGTATTTTAACTGCATTAGAAGATAACGTCACCCGCTTCTTAAAAAAACATGAAACAAAGAAAAATAAATTGAATGCATTTAAAATACAATTTAACCTAACATAATAAAGCATATATTTTATTCTATACGTGAAATACCACTGCTTCGATAGATCGATGGTGTCTTTTTCTTCTAAATATTTCAGTTTCAATTTTGCTTTTTAACCGTAAATATAAAATAAACTCGATAAACAAGTGCGGATAAATCATACTTTATCTTTTTTATACTATTTATTTTTTTTTATAATTTAATTTGAGGAAAACCTTTCATTTCATTTATGAAAACAATGCTGATTTAATTTTTAATTAACAGCAATTTTTTATCAAAAAAACATTTTTTTTTTTTTTTTTTTTACGAAATATGAATGTATTATGTCAGAAGCTGCTTCAAAATCCTTTCGAATGATACCTCATTCGTCGTCGTGCGTTTCGTAAATTCATAAAAAAGGAATGTAGACAACAGATATAATATATATATGATGATTAATTATTGCTAATCCTAATGGTTCAACTTATTTCAAAATGACTACTTGAGACTTTCTTATAATTTTTAAATTGATACGACACTGGTGCCAAGCTGCATCTCTGTGAATAGCAAGTATATCTGGCGAGTGGCGAAGTTTTTGTCAGCATGTGTATTATAGGCTAGACTTACATAATGAGCAAAATGTTGGAAACATCCTGCCAGCATGAAATTTAGAATTATTCTTTTAAAATGGGGGTGATAATCTGTGTTTCAGTAGATTTGTTTTCTTTAAAATCTCATCTTAATCCCCCTCTTGAAATATCTACTTCCCTCCTTTGTCCCCCCACCCCTATCCTGCACTCAGCACACAAAGTTTAAGATATTTAGAACTTTTTATTTTTTTGCTTATTTTCTATTTTATTTATCACTTTGTTGTAACAATATACAAATAAATAAATAATCATCTGAATTCCCTTCCCACCAGAATGCTAGTACATAGAATTTAGAAGCTTTTAAGCCGTTTTATTTTAAAAAACATTTCTGCCCTATTTGTTACTTTGTAGAAAATAAATAACTAATCATTTAAATACCTCTCTGAAATTTTTAGTTCTACTAAAAATTTTTAGTTCTAAAAGTTCCTACTCTGTCCCCCTTCCCTCTGTAAAAAAAAAAGGGAAGATTCTAGATATGATGGGGGAATAAAACAAACATTTTTTAAAAACAAATTTGTACAGAATGTCCTCTTTTTTTCGCGGTTTGGCTTTTCTCACAAATTGCATTAATTGTTTGCTTTTTTGTTTCCACAAATCTGTCTGAAAAGTATGAAAGAAAAAGAAATGTTCAATTAAACTAAAAACAGTCACAAGTATTAAACATGCCTCTATATCTGTGGTAAGAGATTTTAATTTTAATGCCTGAGGAAGACCACTCGGCTAAGGGCGAACCCAGCCGTTGAGCGTTTAATGTCTTCCCCGGCACGCAGGGATTAAACGTGGCAGTACAGACTTCGCCATGGCGGGTCCTGCCGGGCAAAGCCCCACGCGACAGGTGGCAGGAACTAAAGACACACAAAAAAAAAAAAAAAAAAATTACTGAGTCTGTCGCTGGAACCAGCGTTCCTACGCGACAAGGAGCGACAGACAGGGTGGACGAGGTCCACAGGTGCGCCTGCACCAGTTGTACAGTCCGCTTATTTAGTAGAAGGGTGCAGTTCTTAGGTAAGACTGTACCATTTGTACAGTTCGTAAATGACGGCACTTGAGATGTGGAGGTGCCAGTGTGAGATTCCCACGCGACAAGGAGCGCCACACAATTGCGCTGAAACCCTCACACTGGATGGAGGCTGGATGCACTTTGTGTTAGAGGTGACGATACGTTGCTTGCTGACCAGACTTGCGGTTCCCGATAAGAATAGATAATTAATGGGGACTCAGCCCCTGCTAGGAAGAGAACATTACTTGCAGATGAGAGAAACAATTAAGCTGTAAATTAGCTAAAGGAGAAAGCTAAGCAGATAAAAAATGATGGAATGATTACGTTAATGACTAAAATAAGCGATTTATTATTAATTTATGGAGAAAGAAAACTGCTTTGAATGATTAAGTTCTGTTAGATAGGTCTAATAGTAATTTGTAAATTTCTGAAAGTTTATGAGTTAAGATGGGACGCGTAATTATGTTCAGCAGCCAAGAAGGAGGTGGGTTAGAAGGAGCAGGCCTAAGATGCCAAGCAACAGTCAGTGGGCAGGAGAAGTAATAATGCATGGGGGTACCAATATCGCCGCACTCGCACACATTGGTTCGTGAAATTTTAAATTTGAAGAGGTAATTTTTAAACGGGCCATGCCCGGATAAGAAAGCACTTGTATAGGGAGTGAGGTTAAGTAGCTCTCTGGAAACTTTTGGAATTAGGTTGTAAGTGTGTCTACCTTTTGTGGAGGTGTCCCAGTAGATTTGCCAGTTGGGGAGTATTTTAGATTTGAGTTCTCTGCGAATAAAAGATGGGGGTACCGGAAGAGAGAAGTCTATTGATTGGCGTTTGGTGGCTTCTTTTGCAAGGCTGTCTGCCAGCTCATTGCCTGCGATACCAATGTGTGCAGTGACGTGGCCAAGGGTAACTTTTTTGTACAGTTGGTGAAGTTTGATTTTAATTTCCAGTATGAGAGGGTGTTTTGTCCGTAAGGCAAAAATTGCTTGAAGTCCAGAAAGACTATCACTGAAAATTTTAAAATTTTCCTGCGTGGGGGAGGCAGCAATCCATTCCAAAGCCTTCAGAATTGCAAACAGTTCAGCTTGATATACTGAGTTATCGTCTCCAATTCTGGAGGCCCACTCATAGGTCGGCACTCCATTTACCATGGTGCAGAAGGCTGCGGCCACGCCAGTTTCAGTGCGCGACCCATCAGTGTAGATGGTTGGATGCTGCGAGGGTCTGTGACTGTTCTTGGCGATGCATACCTGTAATTGTGATGTCTCCTCCGCGGGGTGCAGGTGCCAACTTGGAACTTTTCTCTGAATAGTTGTTTGTGGAAAGTATTGCGTGGTTGTTGGTTCAAATTCTAGGTGTAGGATTCTGTTTTTCTGGTGCTCGTATTCTAGTGATATTAGGATTGGAGGGATCCCCGTTAGTACTGTGAGTGCGTCCGTTGAGATAGTCCTATACCCTCTCACCATTTGCAGCAAGAACATTCTTTGAATCGAAACCAACTTTTCCTTGACTGCCTTGGTGAGATTTCCTCCCCAGACGCCCACACCGTAAAAGAGGATCCGTTCTATGATTGCGTGGTACCAGATTTTTAACATTGCAGGTTTAATTCCCCAAGACTTAGAAGTTAATCTGCGTGCATTGTGTTGATACTTAGTTAATTTTGTCTTGAGGGTGTTGATGTGTTCCGTCCAGCTCCTGTGTTCGTCTATGACGATTCCTAGTAATTTAAGGTGTGTGACATATGAAACGCTTTTCCCATAAATTCTCATTATGGGTTTGCGCTTAAGCTTCTTGGGTTTTGCGAATGTTAGGGATTGTGTTTTGTCTGTAGAGAGCTGGAGGTGGAGACGTTCCAAAAGTTGACAAAAGACCGGGAGAGCTCGAGCTGCCGAGTTTTCCAGGTCCAAACGCCTGCGGCCCGAGAGTACAAAGCTGAAGTCATCGGCGAAGGCATACAGGACGAATCCCAATTTTTCTAACTCTACTAAAAATATATTTGCAATTATTAGCCAAAGGATTGGCCCAAGGCAGGAGCCCTGAGGACAACCTTTCTGCAATTGGTGTTCTGAGGACCCAGAGCCACAGTTTATAAATATACTCCTATTACTTAGATAAGATGCGATGACTCCCGCTATGTTGCCCGGGCAGTGAATCTCTATTAGTTGTAACAAAATGTCCCGCCACTCCGCATTATCAAAAGCACCTTTGATATCGAGGGAGACGAGCGAGGTATAGTTGCCTTCCTCTATGCTTTTTGTGCATGTAGAAAGGATGTCAAATAGGGCCTTGTCACATGACCGACCCTCTCTGAATCCATACTGCCTGTGGTGGAGTAGATTGTTGCTTTCCAGGAAGTGAACTAGTCTGATGACTACTAGTTTCTCCAGGAGTTTTCCTAGAGTTGGAAGCAAACAAATCGGACGGTATGATGTGGGTTCAGAGGCATCCATTCCTTGTTTGAGGAAGTATACCACTTCGCCCTGTCTCAAAGTGAGCGGGAAGTAATTGTGCTTAAGGCACAGGTTGGCCCATCTGGTGAAAACACCGGGTATAATTTTGTGCGTGAGTTTTAGGATTTTGAAATCCACACAGTCTGGGCCTGGAGCTTTTTTGTCATTTAATGTTTTGAGTGCATTTGCTATTTCAGATTTTGAAAAGGGTTTATCTGGAGGTGAGTCGAAACGTAGGTCTGAGTTATCTATGTTTGGATATTGTGATGGGCCGAAAAGGGTTGTCGTGAGGTGCTCCATATTATGCTGTCTGCATGATCTGCTAGGCGGCAGTTCGAGCTTTATTTCGTCAGGCGTGAAGTACTTGCCTGAGAAAAATTTTTGTGCTGTGCCGAAAGGATCTGTTTGGTTGCTGCAGAAGTTTCTCCAAGCCATTGTTCGTGCATCCAGAACACTGCGTTTGTATTTTGCCGAAAGGTGTTTGTATTTAGCACTTAGATCGCGGAAGTATTCAGTGTCTTGGTCTGTGTTGCGCAGTGCTTTAAGTTTTTTACGAAGTGCCGTGAGATGGTTTCTTTTCGTTTTGAGGTCGGATGTCCAGAAAGAAAAAATAGGTGTTCTTCGAGTGTTTTTGAGTCTAAAGGACGCTCGCGCTGCTGTTTGCATGGTTTTGATTAGTGTGGATGTAAATTCGTTAAGTTGTGCTGTGTTTGTAACGTCCTTTATCTGACTGGTGAGGAGTGATTTTTGTGTTTTGATAATGTGGGTAAATTTTTTGAAGTTGCCTCGGGTTGTGTTAAATCTACGCTGTGTTGTATAGAGTGGTGTAATTTCGAAGCCAAATTCTATGTATTTGTGATCCGAGGCGGTGTGAGCATCTGAGACACGCCAATGTCTGATTTTTTGGAGTGCTTTGGAATTCACCAGGGTGTGATCAGGGAAGCCCTGAGCTATTATCTCACCTCTGGTGTTTGTTTTGACAAAGGTATGTGATGTGTTGTCTATGTTAGCTAGGGATAGCTTATGGATTGTCAGATGTTCAATAAGGGTATCCCCACGAAGGCTTTCATGATCGTAACCCCAAAAGGTGGAGCTAGCGTTGAAATCACCTCCGCAGATAAAGAATAGCCTTTGCGTAATAAGTGAGCTCCACTCCTCGAGGGAATCTTCAAAGTTTGTTTTGGGTGCTGCATAGGTGGAACCAACAATTAGTTTGCCCTCCTTTGCAGTAATTGTGACAAATGCACAGTGCATGCCTGTGTAGAGATGTGAGTACTGTAGTGATGTGTTCTGGGTTACTAGATGTGCACTCTTTGCTTTGGATGAGAAGATAGCCCAAGATGTGGGTATGTCCCCAAGAGTGCAGGTGTCCTGCAGCAGGGCTATATCTATTTTATTATCGATTAGATGCGCCTTAAGAGCCGCATTTGCCACTTTGCAGTGGTTAAGGTTGATTTGTAGAATTTTGATGTGGCCGAAAGGTGGGGGGTCCTCTGGATTGGAGGAGGACGGAGAAGACATTGCACAGATAATAAAAATAAATTAACTAACAAGCTAGAGATAATAAGCAATAAGATTTCACTTACTAGATTGTTTGAATTTGTTTACCGTGAGTTGCGGGGACCGCTCAGCTGATCCATTGGTGGCCTGAAGGGGTTTGGAAGATAGGGCGAGCGGGAGTACGGATGGAAGTAGGGGAACCAGAAGTTACTCCATTCATCCTGGTTTTGAGTCTGCAGTGGGAGGATTCCCTCTGGTGGGGGTCTCGAGGTGCTGCCTTCTTGTGGTCGTGATGATGTGTTTCTGTCTTGGCGTAGTGGTGGCTGTGGCTGTGGCTGTGGCTGTGGCTGTGGCTCTTGTTGGTATGTTGGGTTTCTCAGTGTGGGTGGTGTTGGTGATACTGGGGCAAATTCCTCATCCAGACGTCTTCTGAGGGTTGCATATTTTTCCCTGTATGTAGGGCAGGATGAGTCCGACGCCTGGTGTTTGGTGTTGAAATGTGCCCCGTGTTCTTCATTGTAGAATTTGCAGTTTACGCAACTGGGAGACTTTGCGCAATTGGGGTTGGTATGTTCTTCTCCACAGTTGACGCAAGAGGGTGCGACGCTCGGGCAATGCTTTTCTACGTGTGTTAGTGCCTGGCATTTACGACATCGGGGTACTGTGGTGTGTGGCCGGAGCTTGTGAGTGTTAAGTCCTATAGTGAGCCCCCCGTCTGTAATGATGGAGTGTCCATCATAGAAAAATAAATCATTAGCCAAAATACATTTTTGAAAATTTAAATATTCAGTCGCATCAAATTTACTATATATACTAGAGTAGAGATAAGATGGGATTAAATTGAGCCAGTACCCGAAACGGGCTCAGGCTCAAAGTGAAAATACATTTATACACAAATTGAAAAAAGAGGGGAAAATAACTTGCTATTTAAGAAACAATAATGATGCCGTCTAAGTTCCTTCATGATAATACCCTATTTTTACAATCCTTTAACCATTTAATTTCTGACGGAAACTGAATTCAATTTAAGGGTAAACATCATTTAAATGCTTACATTATTTTAATGTGGACGAAAAATAGCTTCCCTATGAAGTCCGGATTAACGGAAGTTCACTGTAGTTCAGAAGATTTATTTTTTTAGAAAGCAGGCGTATCAAAGGTTTTCTGAATTAACTCTAGTACCCTGACAGATGTAGCACAATATTTACTTGCAGTTAGTGACTTTCAATATCGATAAGCCGGTGTGTCAAGCTGAGACATAGGAGATAGGAAAAGGAGTGGCTCAGAGAGCTCTAGTCCTCCCTATTCAAATTAAAACGTTTTGTGTTTTTTTTTTCTAAGTCACACGAGCTAAACCAAGATTATTTATTATTTGCTGTCTTCAATGTTTGCTTATTTAACTGCAAAAGCACAACTCTGTACATAAAGAAACATCCTCTTTAATAAAAAGCTGTGTGTTGCTGACGACTGGGTTTTTCGCTAATCGTTGCCACAGATTAATCCTCTTTAATAAAAAGCTATGTGTTGCTGACGATTGGGTTTTTAGTTAATCGTTGCCACAGATTAATCTCGGAAAATGAAACATTTGAAGTTACTGAAAAAGTTAATAGCTCGAAAAGTATTTGTCAGAAAATTGTTAGACAAACTGCGTTAGAAAGGTAAAAAATTTTATTTTTCTTGATATAAATTTCAAATCTAATGATTATGCCATTTTTCAAATATTTAATTAAAAAAATTACCAAATTTCACAATGAAGTACCATAGCGAAATCTTCATGCGTAAGAAGATAATGATAACGGTAATGTGTCCTGACGTATACTGGCACAAGTCACAAATTATAGTAGCTTTACTATTCTGTTAAAATATAAAAGTGAATTATGATGTCACGAGTGCATGATTTTCATTTAATTTTAATATAACCATCTTAGAAACAAGGTTTTGGAAATGTTTTCGAATGGAACTATTGAATTGGAATTGGCCAATACTGTATATTATTTTAAATTTAAAAGAGGAAAGGTGGTGGAGCACTTTATATTATTTAAGTTTTCGCAGGAACTTTTGGTCAGAATTGAAAGTTTAATGTAGCAAAACGTCAGAAATTAAATCGGCAATAACTATAACGACTGTCCTTCAGTTCGTTTGGATAAATTATCATTTAAAAATATAAAATCATTCAACATTGATTTTAGGTATTTTTAAGGTTATTATCACAGGCCCGGGCATGTCAGCTAGTTATAAATACTGATTATATTTTTAACTAGTAAATCTGCAGGTTTCAGGAGATTTTACTGAAGTGATTTGTCACAGGAAATATACGATTACTACACACATTGATACTCCAAGATTGTTTATTTTCTATGAAAACGTTTTATTATGAGAGGCTCTGCGTCCCTCAACACCCCCCACCCCTTATTGTCTAATAATTTGGTAACTGTAGCTACAATTTTCAGTATACTACATCTTCTATCTAAAAAATTTTAGATGTTAATTTTGCGATAATGGCATTAATAATGAGTTTGAACAATTGATTATTGTCATAAATATTTATTTTACTAGTGGACCCGTGCAAGGATTTCGCACTGCAGTCTAATAATTTTTAGCACTATCTAATATTTTTTAGATGCAGGTTTAAACTTCTAAAGAAAAATTAAGGATAAAAATATCTGCAAACAACATCAGTCAAGCCAGAAAATCATCTCATTTATTCCATCAAAGTTACAGTAAAAACTGTTTGAAGGTAGCAAAAGGCACGCGCGAGGGAAAAAAAAAGTAACAATCGTATTTTAACTGCATTAGAAGATAACGTCACCCGCTTCTTAAAAAAACATGAAACAAAGAAAAATAAATTGAATGCATTTAAAATACAATTTAACCTAACATAATAAAGCATATATTTTATTCTATACGTGAAATACCACTGCTTCGATAGATCGATGGTGTCTTTTTCTTCTAAATATTTCAATTTCAATTTTGCTTTTTAACCGTAAATATAAAATAAACTCGATAAACAAGTGCGGATAAATCATACTTTATCTTTTTTATACTATTTATTTTTTTTTATAATTTAATTTGAGGAAAACCTTTCATTTCATTTATGAAAACAATGCTGATTTAATTTTTAATTAACAGCAATTTTTTATCAAAAAAACATTTTTTTTTTTTTTTTTTTTTTTACGAAATATGAATGTATTATGTCAGAAGCTGCTTCAAAATCCTTTCGAATGATACCTCATTCGTCGTCGTGCGTTTCGTAAATTCATAAAAAAGGAATGTAGACAACAGATATAATATATATATGATGATTAATTATTGCTAATCCTAATGGTTCAACTTATTTCAAAATGACTACTTGAGACTTTCTTATAATTTTTAAATTGATACGACACTGGTGCCAAGCTGCATCTCTGTGAATAGCAAGTATATCTGGCGAGTGGCGAAGTTTTTGTCAGCATGTGTATTATAGGCTAGACTTACATAATGAGCAAAATGTTGGAAACATCCTGCCAGCATGAAATTTAGAATTATTCTTTTAAAATGGGGGTGATAATCTGTGTTTCAGTAGATTTGTTTTCTTTAAAATCTCATCTTAATCCCCCTCTTGAAATATCTACTTCCCTCCTTTGTCCCCCCACCCCTATCCTGCACTCAGCACACAAAGTTTAAGATATTTAGAACTTTTTATTTTTTTGCTTATTTTCTATTTTATTTATCACTTTGTTGTAACAATATACAAATAAATAAATAATCATCTGAATTCCCTTCCCACCAGAATGCTAGTACATAGAATTTAGAAGCTTTTAAGCCGTTTTATTTTAAAAAACATTTCTGCCCTATTTGTTACTTTGTAGAAAATAAATAACTAATCATTTAAATACCTCTCTGAAATTTTTAGTTCTACTAAAAATTTTTAGTTCTAAAAGTTCCTACTCTGTCCCCCTTCCCTCTGGAAAAAAAAAAGGGAAGATTCTAGATATGATGGGGGAATAAAACAAACATTTTTTAAAAACAAATTTGTACAGAATGTCCTCTTTTTTTCGCGGTTTGGCTTTTCTCACAAATTGCATTAATTGTTTGCTTTTTTGTTTCCACAAATCTGTCTGAAAAGTATGAAAGAAAAAGAAATGTTCAATTAAACTAAAAACAGTCACAAGTATTAAACATGCCTCTATATCTGTGGTAAGAGATTTTAATTTTAATGCCTGAGGAAGACCACTCGGCTAAGGGCGAACCCAGCCGTTGAGCGTTTAATGTCTTCCCCGGCACGCAGGGATTAAACGTGGCAGTACAGACTTCGCCATGGCGGGTCCTGCCGGGCAAAGCCCCACGCGACAGGTGGCAGGAACTAAAGACACAAAAAAAAAAAAAAAATTACTGAGTCTGTCGCTGGAACCAGCGTTCCTACGCGACAAGGAGCGACAGACAGGGTGGACGAGGTCCACAGGTGCGCCTGCACCAGTTGTACAGTCCGCTTATTTAGTAGAAGGGTGCAGTTCTTAGGTAAGACTGTACCATTTGTACAGTTCGTAAATGACGGCACTTGAGATGTGGAGGTGCCAGTGTGAGATTCCCACGCGACAAGGAGCGCCACACAATTGCGCTGAAACCCTCACACTGGATGGAGGCTGGATGCACTTTGTGTTAGAGGTGACGATACGTTGCTTGCTGACCAGACTTGCGGTTCCCGATAAGAATAGATAATTAATGGGGACTCAGCCCCTGCTAGGAAGAGAACATTACTTGCAGATGAGAGAAACAATTAAGCTGTAAATTAGCTAAAGGAGAAAGCTAAGCAGATAAAAAATGATGGAATGATTACGTTAATGACTAAAATAAGCGATTTATTATTAATTTATGGAGAAAGAAAACTGCTTTGAATGATTAAGTTCTGTTAGATAGGTCTAATAGTAATTTGTAAATTTCTGAAAGTTTATGAGTTAAGATGGGACGCGTAATTATGTTCAGCAGCCAAGAAGGAGGTGGGTTAGAAGGAGCAGGCCTAAGATGCCAAGCAACAGTCAGTGGGCAGGAGAAGTAATAATGCATGGGGGTACCAATATCGCCGCACTCGCACACATTGGTTCGTGAAATTTTAAATTTGAAGAGGTAATTTTTAAACGGGCCATGCCCGGATAAGAAAGCACTTGTATAGGGAGTGAGGTTAAGTAGCTCTCTGGAAACTTTTGGAATTAGGTTGTAAGTGTGTCTACCTTTTGTGGAGGTGTCCCAGTAGATTTGCCAGTTGGGGAGTATTTTAGATTTGAGTTCTCTGCGAATAAAAGATGGGGGTACCGGAAGAGAGAAGTCTATTGATTGGCGTTTGGTGGCTTCTTTTGCAAGGCTGTCTGCCAGCTCATTGCCTGCGATACCAATGTGTGCAGTGACGTGGCCAAGGGTAACTTTTTTGTACAGTTGGTGAAGTTTGATTTTAATTTCCAGTATGAGAGGGTGTTTTGTCCGTAAGGCAAAAATTGCTTGAAGTCCAGAAAGACTATCACTGAAAATTTTAAAATTTTCCTGCGTGGGGGAGGCAGCAATCCATTCCAAAGCCTTCAGAATTGCAAACAGTTCAGCTTGATATACTGAGTTATCGTCTCCAATTCTGGAGGCCCACTCATAGGTCGGCACTCCATTTACCATGGTGCAGAAGGCTGCGGCCACGCCAGTTTCAGTGCGCGACCCATCAGTGTAGATGGTTGGATGCTGCGAGGGTCTGTGACTGTTCTTGGCGATGCATACCTGTAATTGTGATGTCTCCTCCGCGGGGTGCAGGTGCCAACTTGGAACTTTTCTCTGAATAGTTGTTTGTGGAAAGTATTGCGTGGTTGTTGGTTCAAATTCTAGGTGTAGGATTCTGTTTTTCTGGTGCTCGTATTCTAGTGATATTAGGATTGGAGGGATCCCCGTTAGTACTGTGAGTGCGTCCGTTGAGATAGTCCTATACCCTCTCACCATTTGCAGCAAGAACATTCTTTGAATCGAAACCAACTTTTCCTTGACTGCCTTGGTGAGATTTCCTCCCCAGACGCCCACACCGTAAAAGAGGATCCGTTCTATGATTGCGTGGTACCAGATTTTTAACATTGCAGGTTTAATTCCCCAAGACTTAGAAGTTAATCTGCGTGCATTGTGTTGATACTTAGTTAATTTTGTCTTGAGGGTGTTGATGTGTTCCGTCCAGCTCCTGTGTTCGTCTATGACGATTCCTAGTAATTTAAGGTGTGTGACATATGAAACGCTTTTCCCATAAATTCTCATTATGGGTTTGCGCTTAAGCTTCTTGGGTTTTGCGAATGTTAGGGATTGTGTTTTGTCTGTAGAGAGCTGGAGGTGGAGACGTTCCAAAAGTTGACAAAAGACCGGGAGAGCTCGAGCTGCCGAGTTTTCCAGGTCCAAACGCCTGCGGCCCGAGAGTACAAAGCTGAAGTCATCGGCGAAGGCATACAGGACGAATCCCAATTTTTCTAACTCTACTAAAAATATATTTGCAATTATTAGCCAAAGGATTGGCCCAAGGCAGGAGCCCTGAGGACAACCTTTCTGCAATTGGTGTTCTGAGGACCCAGAGCCACAGTTTATAAATATACTCCTATTACTTAGATAAGATGCGATGACTCCCGCTATGTTGCCCGGGCAGTGAATCTCTATTAGTTGTAACAAAATGTCCCGCCACTCCGCATTATCAAAAGCACCTTTGATATCGAGGGAGACGAGCGAGGTATAGTTGCCTTCCTCTATGCTTTTTGTGCATGTAGAAAGGATGTCAAATAGGGCCTTGTCACATGACCGACCCTCTCTGAATCCATACTGCCTGTGGTGGAGTAGATTGTTGCTTTCCAGGAAGTGAACTAGTCTGATGACTACTAGTTTCTCCAGGAGTTTTCCTAGAGTTGGAAGCAAACAAATCGGACGGTATGATGTGGGTTCAGAGGCATCCATTCCTTGTTTGAGGAAGTATACCACTTCGCCCTGTCTCAAAGTGAGCGGGAAGTAATTGTGCTTAAGGCACAGGTTGGCCCATCTGGTGAAAACACCGGGTATAATTTTGTGCGTGAGTTTTAGGATTTTGAAATCCACACAGTCTGGGCCTGGAGTTTTTTTGTCATTTAATGTTTTGAGTGCATTTGCTATTTCAGATTTTGAAAAGGGTTTATCTGGAGGTGAGTCGAAACGTAGGTCTGAGTTATCTATGTTTGGATATTGTGATGGGCCGAAAAGGGTTGTCGTGAGGTGCTCCATATTATGCTGTCTGCATGATCTGCTAGGCGGCAGTTCGAGCTTTATTTCGTCAGGCGTGAAGTACTTGCCTGAGAAAAATTTTTGTGCTGTGCCGAAAGGATCTGTTTGGTTGCTGCAGAAGTTTCTCCAAGCCATTGTTCGTGCATCCAGAACACTGCGTTTGTATTTTGCCGAAAGGTGTTTGTATTTAGCACTTAGATCGCGGAAGTATTCAGTGTCTTGGTCTGTGTTGCGCAGTGCTTTAAGTTTTTTACGAAGTGCCGTGAGATGGTTTCTTTTCGTTTTGAGGTCGGATGTCCAGAAAGAAAAAATAGGTGTTCTTCGAGTGTTTTTGAGTCTAAAGGACGCTCGCGCTGCTGTTTGCATGGTTTTGATTAGTGTGGATGTAAATTCGTTAAGTTGTGCTGTGTTTGTAACGTCCTTTATCTGACTGGTGAGGAGTGATTTTTGTGTTTTGATAATGTGGGTAAATTTTTTGAAGTTGCCTCGGGTTGTGTTAAATCTACGCTGTGTTGTATAGAGTGGTGTAATTTCGAAGCCAAATTCTATGTATTTGTGATCCGAGGCGGTGTGAGCATCTGAGACACGCCAATGTCTGATTTTTTGGAGTGCTTTGGAATTCACCAGGGTGTGATCAGGGAAGCCCTGAGCTATTATCTCACCTCTGGTGTTTGTTTTGACAAAGGTATGTGATGTGTTGTCTATGTTAGCTAGGGATAGCTTATGGATTGTCAGATGTTCAATAAGGGTATCCCCACGAAGGCTTTCATGATCGTAACCCCAAAAGGTGGAGCTAGCGTTGAAATCACCTCCGCAGATAAAGAATAGCCTTTGCGTAATAAGTGAGCTCCACTCCTCGAGGGAATCTTCAAAGTTTGTTTTGGGTGCTGCATAGGTGGAACCAACAATTAGTTTGCCCTCCTTTGCAGTAATTGTGACAAATGCACAGTGCATGCCTGTGTAGAGATGTGAGTACTGTAGTGATGTGTTCTGGGTTACTAGATGTGCACTCTTTGCTTTGGATGAGAAGATAGCCCAAGATGTGGGTATGTCCCCAAGAGTGCAGGTGTCCTGCAGCAGGGCTATATCTATTTTATTATCGATTAGATGCGCCTTAAGAGCCGCATTTGCCACTTTGCAGTGGTTAAGGTTGATTTGTAGAATTTTGATGTGGCCGAAAGGTGGGGGGTCCCCTGGATTGGAGGAGGACGGAGAAGACATTGCACAGATAATAAAAATAAATTAACTAACAAGCTAGAGATAATAAGCAATAAGATTTCACTTACTAGATTAAGTTTGAATTTGTTTACCGTGAGTTGCGGGGACCGCTCAGCTGATCCATTGGTGGCCTGAAGGGGTTTGGAAGATAGGGCGAGCGGGAGTACGGATGGAAGTAGGGGAACCAGAAGTTACTCCATTCATCCTGGTTTTGAGTCTGCAGTGGGAGGATTCCCTCTGGTGGGGGTCTCGAGGTGCTGCCTTCTTGTGGTCGTGATGATGTGTTTCTGTCTTGGCGTAGTGGTGGCTGTGGCTGTGGCTGTGGCTCTTGTTGGTATGTTGGGTTTCTCAGTGTGGGTGGTGTTGGTGATACTGGGGCAAATTCCTCATCCAGACGTCTTCTGAGGGTTGCATATTTTTCCCTGTATGTAGGGCAGGATGAGTCCGACGCCTGGTGTTTGGTGTTGAAATGTGCCCCGTGTTCTTCATTGTAGAATTTGCAGTTTACGCAACTGGGAGACTTTGCGCAATTGGGGTTGGTATGTTCTTCTCCACAGTTGACGCAAGAGGGTGCGACGCTCGGGCAATGCTTTTCTACGTGTGTTAGTGCCTGGCATTTACGACATCGGGGTACTGTGGTGTGTGGCCGGAGCTTGTGAGTGTTAAGTCCTATAGTGAGCCCCCCGTCTGTAATGATGGAGTGTCCCAAGGTTTTAGGTAGAAGCAAGATCACGTCTTTGGTAGTCTCGTCTCTTCTGTTGGGGAGCTCCTTTAGGACTGTTATTTAGATTCTGCATGGTGACAAGACAATTCATCCACTCACTCTACCGTTACTCATCATTAAGCTTTTTGTCAGCAGAGTTCACGCTGCCGATCGCTATTGTGCCAAAATATTTCAACTGATGAGAAAAAAAATTGAAATTGTCAAATTGTGGGAGTTACAAAAAACTTTTTTTTTCTGCTGGCGACACTCTGAATCAGGTTACTAAATGATTTAAATGTTAATTTTTTTTTCTCAAATTTGCTCAGCATCTAGAATACAATTGATTTATTAATTTCTATATCCGATAGTTGAATTTAGGTGAACGACTGATCTAAAAACAATTTCCAAAAAATTGGAACGTATATTGAAAAAGAAAAATGGGAATACATTAGGTGGTCAAAGAGAGATTTGAGAATAGGTGCTTCATGACGAATGTATCGCAGGCAATTTTTCATTAGATTTTTTTTTTCCTGATTAGTCAAATTGCTAAGGTTAGTCAAAACCCAGTGGGAACTGGGGACTCTGCTTGTCTGTCACAGTGTCACAACATGATTTCACTTCTGATTCATAAGATTATTTAGGTTTTTAGGTACTGTTGATTTTTCCCTTTTCCCTCAAGATGGAGATATTGCTGAAAAGTCATTTTCAAACTGTTGCTGAGATCAAGTGGTAATTGCAAAATGTTATAGATTAGCTTATGCAAAATGTAAGACGAATATTTCGATAGAGATGCTATTCAGACATAAGTACATACTTTTTTTAGGTAGATTTCGTAAGAAATACAACCTATTACATTCTCACCTACGTTGGAATTTTTGAAAAAAATTTGCAGATCTACGCCGATTATGACTCTCGGAAACCCAAAACCACCCCAGTTCAAAACTTTATATATATATATATATGTCACTTTTTTATGGACACGATAACTGCAATAATTCTGCACAAATCTCTTCTTCACAAAATCAAAGGGTATAAAATCTTGGTCAAGTTCGTTAATGGGCAAAATCGAACTATGTGGGCGGGGCATTTTGTGAAAACAAAAAAAACCACATAATTTCTTAATTATGATACGTATCGAATCCGTTTAAAGTTATTATTACTTCTAGGAAAAGGGCCAAAAATTTATGTATGACAGATTTTTGATATCATTAAAAAAGGCCCCAAGGGGGGGGGGGGAGGGGTATTAGAAGAAAAAAATTCATAACTTCGTCAAATCACAAAATATCAAATCCGCTTACATTTATTATAAATCCTCTTAATATTATCTAAAACTTTTATACTGACAAGTTTTTTATAGGACCAACCCTTACAGCAAAAAAAGAAAAAAAATTAAAAACAAAAAAATCCCTGCCGGCTCCGCCTGCAAGCAAGTTAGATTTTGGAGTGGGTGGTCCCAACTGTGGCATCATAGCAAAGAGGTCATTTCTTCCGAAATTCCCAATAAACAGGCGCCCCACGGTCTGCATCTTCGAAATCTACCTGTGCCTGTAGGCCGAGCCGTCAGGGATTTTTTTTTTAACTGATCTAGTCTGGAAACTTTTAGATACACTCTTATATGTACTTACCTGTAAGTTGCTGTGTCTGAATATCGCAGCTGCCGAATAAATAAATTATTAGCCAGATCAATTTTCACTCGACCTTTTGTCATTATGTGGACTTTGCTTGGATTAATGATGTAAGATTCATTTCTCCATGTCAGAAATTTACCTTCAATATTTCTGTTAATGATAAAAAATAATAATTATAACTTAAAAGGAAGAGTGATTAATTTCAACTACAATAAATTTAATGCAGTCCACTCTAAATTCCGCATATCATTTGCAACGTAAACAATGAAATTTTCAGTTAAGATGTTGTGAAAAAAAATCAAAATGGCTACATTTGATTGGTTGATTCTAGGCTAGATGACTTGTGCCGGTGAAGCATCAGTCATTCAGCATCTGCAGATGGAGAAATTACTAAATGATATACAGTAGAGTCCCGCTTAATCGAGTTACCGGAAAACAAATATGGCATTTTTTTCCCTTCTGACCAAAAAAATCAGAGTTCTGAATTTTTATGAATTTTCTTACATCTGCACCTAGCACTTCATTGGCAAATACGGTTTCTTAATCCTATGTTCAGTTTATTACTTCAACTTCAGTAATATTCCAATCAAAAGTTAGTTCAAAGCATATTTTTTGCTATCAAATGTGACTTCACTTATAGAGCCAACAGATCAAGGCGTTCTTGAGAACTTGAAAAGAAACTACAGAAAGAAGCTGTTAGAAAGCTAATTGAAGGTCTTGAAGAACAAGAAGTTACATAATGTCTGAAACAGGCTATACTGAAGAATGTTGTGTAGTCGATTACCGAAACACGGAAGAAGTTAAACCAAAAATCGCCTATAGAGATCGTTGCCGAAGATTGTGGCCCCAGAGAAGCTGGTGATGACGAATATTTGTTAAACGTACCAGTAATACTTACTGTTTTTAAAACTTTTGCTGAAGAAGATATTGCTGAATGAAGGAACGCAGATGAACAGCAAGAAAATAAAGGTGACATGGTTGAAAACCGCGAACAAGAGAGCAATGATGATGAAATCGATGTCCACCAGGAAAAAATAACACATTCTGAAGGTCCAAGTTAAATTGGAAAAACTATTGAACTTTTGAACTACAACACATGCAATGCTGATGACACTAATATAATGGCGTAACACTGCAGCAATAAAACTTTTATCATCTAACAATCACAAACTATCAAGACATCTTCAAATGAACAATTTAATTGCTCATTTTTATAAACGTATTGTGGCATAAGAACTCTAAGTAATACCATACAAAATTAATAAATTTTATATAAATTTATATTTCTTCTCCTTAGTTAGTGACGATTTATGTAAATTCTGTTAAATTGTAAAAGGGGAAAGATGAATATTTATGTATACTGCAAGACAAACGTACCCAGGACAGGCCATGATGATACTTTTACCAATTTCCCCATAAGCTACTCTTCTTTTGACTAATGCTGGTAATTCTGGCAGTGACTGATGCATTGAATATATGCCCTGGCTGTTGTCAACAGTATCTATAACTTTTCCAGTCTGATCGGTCACCAGGACGATAGTAGCTTTTGTTGGACACGGAACCTGACAAAATGAACCATCAATATACAACTTAAACTAAATGTATAATACGAAATGTGGCTATTAAATAACCGGACCGACATCATAAAACTTTTTATTTGTTACCAGTCACAACAAAAACTTTATCGCCGTCAATATACTCCCCTTGGCGATCCCTACATCGGTCCATCCGAATTTTTCCCTGTGAAAAGCAGTGCTGGAAGTCCTCTTCTGTCAGCTTGTTCTGAGTCTCCACCATTTTTGCTGTGACCGACTCCACGCTTTCAAATCTTGTCCCATTGAGCTCCGATTTGACCTTTGGTAATATTGATTGACAATATCAACTGACCATTTTTTTTTAATGTTTGCGCTCGATTTTGACGTGCAGGGTCGCCTAGGCCGCGCATCATCTTCGGTCGTTTCTCGTCCCTCTTTGAACCTTTTAAATCACTCAGTAACTTGAATGCGCTGCTATAAACACTCATGTCTGTACACTTCTTTTAACACAGCATAAGCTTCTGTGGCAGTTTTCCCGAGTTTCACAAGAAACTTGAGGTTAGTCCGTTGCTTCTTCTGAACACTTATCGTTTTTCCGGCGAATCACTGGCACACGGTTCACTCCGAGCAAGTGCTACAGCCAAACGTGTCAAGAGAGGTTCGACTACACCGGGCTCGCTGTTTGCCAGTGGCAGCACCAATCCTGTTATTTAATAGCAACACCTCGTATAAATAAAACAGAATACAAATACATAGTTATCACTCACTGTGAAAATATTTGGGATATGCTTTAACAAGTAAATAAAAATAATTGAGTTGATTAGGCATATTTATGCTGAAAGTTGTTTGCTGTTTAATACTGTTACAAATTTTTTCTGCAATTTTTTTAAATATTTTTTCAACACATGTAAGAAGAGCGCCAGCCTTGTTGGCTATGATCATCTCTCATTGGTAGACGTTTCAAATGTTCGACCTTCAACGTCTTGATTGGCATAGATATCGTATTAAGGAGGTGCAGATTTGTCTTTCATTGACAGAGTAGGCTTCCAGAATTCCTGCGCCTCTGGGAATTAATCACGTTCATTGGTTGAGTTCATATAAATAGGGTTCCTCTAGAGGTGGAAGTGAATGCATTCAGCTAAGCTGTTCTTAAATGAATGGGTGTGCGATCAATCAAGACGTTGAAGAGTATTTTATTCCTGCGATTTCTATTGATTATGCTGTTTGTTTGTAGCTGCTTAGCTGTAAGTTTGAGGCCTTTGCCAGTTTGTGAAATAGTGATTACTTATACTTGTATATTCCTCTTCGTAAAATAAATACAGTGTGACGTCTAAAGACCTGTTTTTTCTAATTATTGACTATCAATCACACGAAATCGAAGTATTTAACAATACTGTCGAACTCATAGTACGAGGAAAGAGAGATCAAAATATTTATTCCAAGAACAGTTTGCTTGTTCGAATTCGCTCATAATGAAGACGAAGAGGTCAAAACATCTGCTCATTACAGCCAAGTTTTCGTAATAACAAGTTAAGAATCTACTATCATGAAAATTAATAAAATAAGTGGTGGGTAATTTTGTGTTATTTAATTAACAGTAATTAAAATAATACTAATTCTAACATAACATTTAATTTTATTTTCTTAATTTTACAATATTGAAATAATAAATTGAGGGGAAATGCTAAAAAAATCAATCTCACAACAGATTTATTGCTTATTTCAATTTAAAAAAGGGTTAATCGCCCAACAGCGCCACCTGTTGGGTGATTGACACTAAAAACTAATAAGCACCAATGTATATCAAGGTCTAATTGAATATGAAGTTTTATTAAATTCTGTGCATTAGTTTTTGAGATAGAGCGCCCACAAAATTTTTGTCACATACAAACAGACTCACAAACAGGCATTTTCTAAAAACAGTCCAATCGTGTTCAGGACTTTCTAAAACGTATAAATCTGTCGAAAACCGGATGAATCCAATACTTTCTTCTTGTAAAGTTAGAAGAAAGTAAAAAGGTAAAGTTATTGTTTGTGCATGCGCGTGCATGTGCATTGCTGTCGATTGTGGACACATTGGGTAGATTTAACTTGATTCTTTTATCAAAATAAATTGTACCTTGTTTACAGACATTACTTTTATTAATAATTGTTAATCTACCTTTCGATGCTATATTTCTGTACATGATTATAAAGTATTTAAGCCTGTGACTAAATATCGAAAAAAGTACATTTCGTGGTTTCTAATAAAGTTATTTTCATATGTAAAACACATGATTTTATATTACATCGAGGATGCTGTACACCTTTATAATTGACATTTTTTCCCCGCTATCTCTCATTTTTTCAAGATGTGGTTGATAACTTCTTCCAAAATTCGCTACTAAGGGCGCTTCATTCACTCTCATATACTAACACCCAGTTGTTTTATAATAGGTAGATAATTGTTTTTCACAACACCATATTTATCCGTTCAAAGGCTATTTGACTGTATCCAGATTTCAGTCACCTTGTAATTAGACAATATCATGGCTGTCAAACCCTCCGATCTTTGATTACCATTATTTCCAAATAGAAATAAATGTCCGTATTATTTAATGACAGAAATTTACGATTAAATAAGGCGAAGATTGCTCATTGCGGGGATCAAAAATCGGAAGGTTTTTAAGAGCTATGCAATATTAAGGATTCAGTACCACTGTTATAATGCCTCTTCTTCTAATTAACAAAGTCTTACTTTACAGAATCCGACAACAAATTCAGACTTCGTATTCTGTATGACAGCTAATTCTTTCATCTTATCCGGTAGCAGATCTGATCGACATGGAATGCCTTTTCTGTATTCTTTCAAATATTGACAATCCTCAGGTTTCGTAGGCTCATTGAAATTCAATATCTAAATTCAAAAGAGAAAAAATAATTCAAACAATTAGAACGTCATTCATACTTTATGGAAACGATATTCGTATTCAATTTACGCTTACATGTCGTATTCAAGTACTATTTATTTAAATGGGACGGAATTTAATCCTATTTGTAGTTTTTTTCTTTCGCTAAATGTACGACAATAGACTTGGAAGTGTGACTGGAGACTTTGTCCATAAGAAAACCAATTTTATTGATGTCTTTTCCACAAAAAACTGGAATCTCCTCTTCGAAAATGGGTTCGCAAATATTTTGCTGATAATAGAGTAAATTTATTTTAGATTTACTTGATGCTTTTTTTAGCTTTATTTTACATTCATAACAAAACCCAGCAGCAATCGTGAATCATTTTTGTAATTTATCTTTATATTCACGAACCCATTTCTTTGGGGGGTTTGTTCTATTGATTGGTTATTTTTTTTAAATGCGCTTTTTTTGTTACAGCCACTTAAATAAAGATTGTAGATTAAATAAGATACGCATATTTTCATTTATACCAGCTACGTGTTTGTTAAAACGGACGTTAGGAAGACGCTACCCAAATATTTACTCATTATTAGGCCACGAGCCCTCCTGAACGGTCCCATATCAACCTGACTTCGGCGCAGGAGGATGACCGGAAGCTCAGCCGAGCATGCCGTACGGCACCAACCATTTTCGGAGGGTTGCTTAAGTGGTGTCCCAGACGGAGGCACATATCAGTGGATCTCCGGTCTCATGACTACATCATCGAGATCATGTGTGTCAGGGGATTCCGTCTCCACGGCAGCATCGTGCTAACCCGACTTACTTCCCTCGAGAAGTGACGAGCTGTAATTTGACGCAGTTTGTCGTAGTACCGAAAGCAGGTGGCTGTTTGTGGGGCGGATGAGCAAACGGAGAACAGACTCCGGCCTGACCACAATTTTTTGTTGTCATTACCTATTCCATAACCCTGACGCCTCCGGTCTAGTCACACGAGGGTGCGCAAGAGGCGGGGGACTAATTTTCGTTTTTTTTTTCTCACTTTTTAGTTACTAATTTTACGATTATTTTATGTTTTGTGTTGTTTTTTAGCTCACCAGTCAGAAGTTAGTGGTCGCCTTTGTAGGCTTTTCACGATCAGAGCTGGCAGTAGAGTAATTCTCAGGTACTGGACTAGAGTCTCCAAGGTGTGATTCGCTATTGTGGGCTGCCACATGCCACTTGGGGGAGATGATGCTTGGGGACCGGACCTGCTCCAGCCCTCTTAGTGTGTTGAGTGGGGTTCTGTTGCAACGGTCCGGAATTGGTTAAAAGCCCTGTCATGTACAGTATCGGAAGAGTGCAGTACTCAACTGGCTTTACTCACTATTCCATTAATGCAAATAAGCTATGAAATAATTTTTCTATATTTTAAAATAAGTTAGAAATGCTGCCGCTGCTGTTAATGCTACCGTAATTGAATCTATTGTGAGCTTTCCACTTTCACGGCCTATCCTGAAAAAAGTAGTGCATATACAAACATGAAAATTAGTAGTTTTTTTAGAGAAATGTATGATAAATACGCAGAAGAGTTCCCCAGTTTTTAAATCGAAGAAATATTTTAAACGTTATTTAATGTTGAAATCGATCTTGTGGTGTGCATAGTGTCCAGTCATTTTTTTTAAATTGTCAAAAATTTTGAGTTTCTTTTTTTTTTTAATTTGTTACGTTTCGTACACATACAGGTTAGAAAAGTATTATAATCGTGATAAAAACCCGATTGTGGAAATATTGGTATATTTTTACATTTTATAGGTATATTTTTTACATTTTACACTTCTCATTATACCAATGCTTATACCTTCCATGCGACTCGATAATCGGACGCCGCGCCGTGGGAAAGCAAGGGCCGTTGGAGAGTTCGGCATATGACCCCTGACTCCTTATGGGGTTCCAGCGACGAAGTCGCTGGGTTGTACGGCAGATCATCAAGTATCTAAGGGGAGGTTTCCTCTGAGATGTGGAATCCTCCGCGTTATCACAACGACCTCTGTCGTCGCTCACTTGGGTAATGGATTGGAGGGTCCGCAGGTGGCGGTCCTCTAGTCCAGCCGAAGTGCACACGGAGAGACAAATCTGGTCTTGCGTGCTAAAAGTCCCTCAGGACTTGGGTTCGGTGGTCGAAGACGCGCCGGGCGCTCCTCAGGCTCCTGGCGGTGCAGCCTAGTTACCAATGCTTATAAGTGTTTTTTGAGAAATTAAAGTAACTAAGTTAATTCATTCTAATCTTAGAAAAATAATTTGAAGAAGTTATTTGATTGATTGTGTTTTTATTGAAAATATGTGTATGAAAGTAAGAGTAGTAAAAATTATTTTGGTGCAGAAATTCGATATATTAGTTGTCAGTTGCTAAATTAGAAATGAAATGACTGATTATTTCATAATTTCATAGTTCTGAATTTTAGCAATGTTTTGTTAATTCGAATTAAAAAATTCAATGTAATTCCTTTGATTACTTATTCATTGATTTAAAAAAAAATTAGTACAAGTGTATGAGATAAGGGTAAAATAACTTAATGGTAAATAATAGATGGCACCGAGCCTGTTTGGAATAGCATTATTTTAGAATAGAAAATATTCGCTTTATTTAATCGCAGAGTAGCGGTTTCAGGTCAGCAAGATGGCTTTAGATACTGATTGGGATGGTCTTAAAGCTACTATAATACAGTAAAACAAACAACGTATAAGTTACCCTGACAGTGCAAATTCCAGCTCTCCTTCTTCTTCCGACTTTGCCACATCTACTGCATTCACTCCACTCGGACCATGTCATACCAATTACCAGATTCAAGTGTTTTAAGGGAACATCTGACGACGGTCCTTTATCTTTCTTCATTTTTCCTTTCATGACAATCTGTAATGTGCGAAGGAATTGTCATTGATAAAATGAAACACGGGTGCCGACAATGGAGTGTTCTGTAGCGCCTATCTTAATTAAACACGAAAGGTTGCTAAACTGACTACTAACTCATATGGAGCTCATAATTAACATACTTTCATAACACAAAGAAAGGAAGTAAGTAAAATAATATTGACAATCCATCACAGAACACACGAGAGTATAGATAGTTCAGCGAGAGTTTTAGGCATTCAATAGGCATGTGGAGCACATTCAGTGAAACATATGAAAGGAGCTCCTACATCATCTCCTCTCCTGAAAAAAGTTAATCATATCGATAAAGAAAATTCAATATATTCTTTAATAAAATGGACATGTCGTTCGGAAATTGTGTAAAGGGATTCTATCTGTCGGTAAAGCTGTTGACGATTCATTCAGGCGTGAAATTTTTTATTGTTCATGCAAGATAAGATGAGCTGGTTTAATTCTGTCAATGAAAACTTTGATAGTCTTTCCGTAGATACGAAGGGAAAATGCCTTGTCACCTAGTTTGGCCCCTCATAAGGTCCCGTACATAGGGTGTGGAAAAAGGATTTAACAGCATCAACTCGGAGAAAACATAAGAACAAGTTTTTAATTCTTTAAAAATGAAGATTTGCTTTTGGTTGGAAGTAGGTGTTGAGTACATTATCATTGATAAAAATAATTGTTAAATTTATCAAATAAGTAATGTTCGACGCGAACTTGCCTTTTGGAGTGAAAAACTGTCTGAAAACTTTCGCTGTAGACTAATTCGGCTGCTGAGAAACTAAGATCTTTCTTAAAAATTATGCATAGATCTAACAACACAGCAGGTAAATCTTGAATCCATGTGGACGGACGTGTGGTACATTATTAACTGCTTCAATGAATGATCGATCTCTCGATAATGCCATTAGCCTGTGGGTAGTATGCCATAACATGGTGAGTTTAATGCCAAAGTTTCTTGCTGATTCTTTAATTCTTTCTCAACGAAATTGGTTACCTCTATCAGTGGGGATGCTTCCGATAATATCGAACCTTTAAAACCATTCACTGTATAGTGCTTGTGTTACTGTCTCATCTTTTATATCTGATCTAGCAAAGGTATAGGTTCTGGCTACCGTCTATACATCAGACAGTATGTGTATCCCTGTGATTATGGAGGACCAATTATGTTGATGTTTATATAAGTAAAATGAATATTTGGGACTTTAAACTAGAAGATGCATGTCTAGAAACTTTCGTCTGTTGGTAAGCAATGCAAGTTTTTGACAACAATGCAATGTTCTTTTTTATATTCGGCCAAACAAATTTTTCTGTTATCAGCTTAACTGAGTATTTCACACCAGTATGGGCTAGTCCATTGGATAACACTGAAAATAGATTTTCTGAAGTCTTGTGGAATATTATAAGATCGTATATTATTTGTAGAAGTATCGCAATAAATATGTAAATCACAGCTAGGAATCTGTAGATTTTGTAATTTAAGGCTAGAATCACTACTTTTCAGAAGTTTTCAGTTCTGGATCATTTTCCTGTCCTCTAGCAATTGCATTAAAGTCTATTACATCAGGATACTTTGAATATTCGAGACAAAAAATATCAACTACAATATAGTTTTGATCGCTCACATGGCACATGTCGTTAGTAAACTCGACAATAAAATTCAATTGGTTAATTTGCCTTAGGGAAAGTTTATCAAATTTCTGAGTTAAGGCTTTTACTAAAGGTCGGTGTAAACTTTAAAGTTCTTACCACTAAAATGTAACGAAAATATTTTATTGCAGCAAATTTCTTAAAAGGGGGATTTAGGGGGACAGACCCCTCCTGATGAAAAAAAGAAAAAAAATCTGTTTCAATTGACCATTTTGAAAAAAGCCGATGGAAGTTTATTTTTATAGATTTTTATTATTTATTATTTATTACATTTCTGTATGCGCTTTTATGTTTTTATGTTTAAAAATTGTCTTGCACAAGGTGCTCTGGCAAAAAATATTTCATTTATCCAATTTCATGTTTATGTATTCTCCATTAAAAAAAAAAAAAAAAAAAAAAAAAAAAAACCTGGATTTTGGCAGCTAACTACAAACACATATGTTCCAAAATCGTGCCCCTCGTTCCAAATCTTACACATATATTCCAAAATCTTGCTCCTCCCTATATTTAGCTCTACCGGCACCCAGGAAGCAAACATGCTTATTTGTTTTCCTATTTTCAGCAATTATTGAACAAGATTTTTAAAACTTGTTTAAAATAACATATCTTAAATAAATAAAAAGCTTACATATCTATGAGGTTCTAATTTCACAATATCTAGCGAATATTTGGCCATGATTTCTGTTCCCTTGAAACATAGGTAAATACCGGAATCTTTCCCCCAAGCATTGGAAAATTCTAGAGACAGGTCTGACAAAATCCTTACTCGGCTGCCATCTAAATGCACCGGAAAAAAGACTGCTTCACTCGGCAGAAAACGTAGCCAGACTGCCTCTGCCTTATCCTTTGGGGGTAAACTAAAAAAGGAAAGAATAAAAATATATTTTACACAAATATTATGATTACACCAGTTTTGTACAGATGTTGAAAGGGAAAGGAAATACAGGGTGGTTACTTGTTAGAGGTACAGATTAATGCACGGTCCTGCGAGTCTTGGGCGCTAAAATTTCAGGGCATCCCAAATAACACATTTCATGCAATATAATTACGCATGATAAAAAAAAAAGGACAAGTGCGTGTGGAACTCGCACCTGGAAGATTCTTTACCGTTATGTTAGTATATTACCCTAAAGCTTAGTAAGTATCTAGTTTCTTGGCAAATAAACACAAAATAAGAACGCGCCCTACTTATACCTCGATGCTTCTTGTAATTGTTGTATCGTAAATCTGTAATTTATTTAATTACCTTCTTTAATCTAACTTAATTTTGTTTTTGTATGTAAATAGGGAATTTTGTAATCCATTTTTCACTCATTTCTTGATATGCTAAAATTATTGAAAGTCCTTCTCGCCTGTATCGGGTGGTAAAGATATCTTCCCTAGTCCTTGTTTTTAAGAGTTGAATTTGAATGGGAATTTCAAAAAATTAGTCAGCTATCTCAAAGTTGTCTTCATTTATGGCGACATGTTTTTGTCGTCAAGTACCGTCAAGCTTGGCTAGAATTCGAAGATAGTAGATATAAGGAAAGGGCATGTTTACAAACAAACAGTTCCATCACCCAAACTACCACTACATTTTTGTCGTAGCAATCATTGCAGGAATTGTCATGACGACGTAGGCCAATCATATCATAGACCAGTTTAACGTCGACCAATCAAATTGTCCCATCTCATGTGTACAGTAGGAGTCGAAAAGAATGAACTGGTTTTTCTTGCTAACCAACAGTAATTTAACCAACAGTGACATCAGCTGCCCTTTCCTTAATATGTAGTTTTAAGCGTATGAGAGTTGGAACAATGGTTACAACGATGAAGGAAAATTTGCGAGAAACCACGTTCAATAAAACTCATTAAATAAATCTGGTTATGGAAGAATTTTTCGATTGTGGAAATTCACGAGTTTGTCACGTAATAAATCGATATATAGAATTTAAATGATTTTGGGGTATTTTCCTTTACATGCTCTGTAAGATCTTCCTTTGTGCCAAATTTCAAGATTCTACGTCAACGGGAAATATCCTATAGGTTTTACTCTCAAATCCTATAGTGTATTTCCCGTTGACCTAGAATCTTGAAATATAGCTCGAAGGGAGGTATAATAACACATGTAAAGGAAAAAAAATTGAAAAGAATTAATCCATAATTCATGCCGATGCATGCCAATGATGTATGCCGATTTATTACGCGAATTTTCTATGATTAGTATTTTCACAAACGTTGTTTTAAGGCACTGAATTTTTATTGTAATAAGTTAGAAACTCGAAATTTTTCCACAATAGGGGTCATATGGACCTTATTAAGTGATATTAATTTCAACTTGATACCCTCAGCTGTTCCTAAGTAAAAACGACTGAGTAAAACAGACAGACGGACAACAAAGCGATCCTATAAGGGTTCCATTTTTTCCTTTTGAGGTATGAAACCCTAAAAATTACATTCAAGTAATATTGCTCCATAAAGTGACAATATTTAAAAAAATTTTCAGCTTCAAAGATTTAAAAAATCTTACACAAATTTATAACTTTTAAGCTTTACGTTTTTTAAACGTGATTTGCTTTATAGTGTTTTTAAATTGAGGTATGCATTTTCCTGCTGAACTATATTTAGTATACTAAGAAGTTTGTGGAATATATAAATTCATATAGAATTGAACTAAATTTTAAGCTTACTATGTAGCATATATGCAAATCTCTATATCATATACAGGGCTTCACAAAATAATTCGAACACTTTATCGATTACAGATGGTAATTGCTGAAATTGGGTTTTCAAATGTGTTATGTGTAATCCTAAATGTTTACTAAGATTTTATACTTCACCTTATTAAAAAATGAACTTTTGTTGCACTATTTTGAATATTTTGGAAAGTGTTTATCAATCTATGCTTGACACATGATTTTTCTTTCTTATTTTCTTTTCCGGCGTTGTCTCGTACAGAAATTCGTTTCAAAACGCCAAGTTTGACAGCATTTTTTGAAAAATCTTCTGCCTTTACAGAAAAATGAAAAAACAGTTCTATTACACAGTTTCTTAATAACAGCACCTGCCAATTTGATACGTTTGCGAGACAAAATGAATTAAAAAATATGTCAGGAGGTGTAGCCAGTTGGGATTTGAGAACAACTTTAAGATAATGAAACAGCTGATAACGCAAATAGCTCTTCACTTTTTGGGATCTTCTTGTGTTTGCCTGGTCGATACAGAGCAATGCGAAAAGTTTAGTATTGAATTTTACCGCCCTTTCTACATAGAAATAAAAAGTAAAAATCACTATAAAAATTACAAAACGAAAATGGTACATTCGAAATATTACATTATTTATTTATTTATTTATTAATCTTAGGATTTTACTGAAGTAAGTGTAAAACAAACGCACTGTGATACGGCTTCGGTGACAGATCATAGAAGAAAAAACAAATGTTTTAAAATATTTATAGGCAGAAGTTAGGACGAAAATCAGGAACCTCCTGTCAAAAAAAGGTACAATATCATCTGTTTTTGCCATTCCATTTCACTGGTGAAAATTTTTAAACAAATTCTAGGCGAAAAAATGGCAAATAAAGGATTAAAAAAGCGGAAAAAAAGAATATATAAAAATAATTATAAGATGAAATTATAAAATCGAAATGACGGTTAAGATGGGACTGCTAAAAAAAGTTTATTTTTTTAACGGTTTTCATGCATTTAACACAGTTATTTATCATTCTATCATTAACATAATCATATTATCATTTATCATTTACATAATGTCTCCTCATACATGGTTATATACTTTCACCCCCCCCCCCTTAAATTATTACTTTTTAATATTAATTTATCATATTATATACATATTCATCTCTTTTTAATTTGTTTCTATTTATATATTTTTAATTAATATTATCTTCTTTGTCTATTAAATTTCAAGTTATTACCTACGTCATCTTTACATATTTTTACATACTATAAAATACATACTTCCTAATTTTCATTATTGTTTACTATCATATTATTCCCATTTAATATTCAAATCTATTTATATCTTGATTTACATTAACAACTACACCGTCTGTAATTTATCTTAAGATAAATACTCCTCTTTTTAAAGATAGATGGCAACACCAGCCACTTCCCCCCCTTTTTTTTATTACTCTACTCTGATTTAGCAATGATTCAGCATTTCGTAGTCATGAACTTTGGACTAGCAGATGAATAATATTTTTGAATCTGAATCAATTATTTCCACTCTTTATATTACTGGTGAGTTGTGTCGTTATTATTTAGTTTTTTTATCTATTACAGTTGGATCATATTTATTTTTGGATATCTTATTCTTTTCACATTTTTGTGGGTTTTTTTCGATATGTTATAAGGTGCTTAATAATGTCAGTTTTAGGCTTAATGTTGACAATCACAATATTCGACGAAATAACATATATTTACTATGAATTATTCTTATGAAGCTCCTCTGACGAATCCATAATATATTCATAGTTTTTCATTTTTGCACTTTCATTTTATTGTGTTTAATTTTTGCAACTTTTCCTTTGATTTTCACACGTTATTTCATTTTAACTATAATATATCAGAACATTTTACGCATTTACAGATGAAAATGATTTCGCGAATATGTATCTGAAAGTAGCAAATGCTTGGATTTCAGAACCGTCTTAACTTTTTTACAATACAAATAGTCTCTCTGGGGCACATTATCGATTTTTCGCTTGGTATACTTTGTGAACAAGGCCTTTTACTAATACTTTTTTGACATTAGTCACGTAAAAGCATCGCCGTCTCTTGTTCCAGGTCGAAGTGACAACTATGCCGACTGACAGCCCATGAATGCTGACGTGAACATCAGCAATAATACAAGAAACTCGTGCCGAACGAAAAGAGAAGTATTAGTAAAAGCTTCCTGAAATAAACTCTCATCACGCAACAAAGAATCATATCAGATAAAACAGATAACCTAGGCCGAACCCATACAATATGATGAACTTTACATCTTTTCTTTCTTGTGTAGAGACTTAATAAATTTCTATGATCACAACGTGGACGATTCCGATTGCAGCATAAGAGAAACTTCAAATTTTCTATACTATCTAGCATGGACTATCGGAAATAATTAAGTAAGTTCTAATAGAAGTAAAAATTAGTAAAAGTTGTTCTTAAAGTACAAAATACCGTATATTTCAGTATTCTGTTTGTGTATACAAGACGACATTTCAATCCTGCCCATCAAAACTGAGTGTCTTATAGGACAGATAAAAAAAGTGACCTTAAAATTATACACTGAAACATTAAAAATAAAATTAATTACTTATATATATATATATATATATATATATAATGAAAGCTACCTAAAAGAGAACCAAAATGGTTCATATATGGTTTAACATACCCCTCCCTCCCCCCCCCCCCGAGATAAAATATATATCCTAATAATATTATAAATCTGATTGTGTGCAAATGTTAGGCTGAAGCCAGCGTCAAAATGGAGCATTTAATAATCCTGTGTTTTTGCATATAGGTGGATTATAACCCTCTTATGAACATAGACTGATTTTTGTTAATTTTATTCAAATATTTTTCTTAATAATTCCAAATTTCGTTATTTTCATAGAGAATAAATGGATATTTTTTCGTATAATATTTTAAAATGGTTAAATTTACTTTACCTTTGCTAATACTTTATCGTTGCCAAAACTAATTAACAACATGGAATAATAATTTTTACTCTACAATTTAGATTCAATTGAAAAATTTTCACGTGAAAAATGAAAATGAAATAAAAAAATTAAAAAATTAAAAAGATTAAGTAATATTATTAGAAATAAAACGTACTTTTTTAGTTTTTGATAATAATACAAGGTTTCAATATGCGTAACCATAGGAAACAGGCTAATATGACGTCATACATGGAAAATAAAGCGGATGTGCTTTGATTGGTGAAATAAAATTATCTTAGGTTTTTTTTCTTCAATTTTTTTCTTTTTTTTTTCTTTTGTATGGTAACAATACGTGGTGTTTTACCGTCTGCGCACGGCTAATATAACTATACCGTATTTTTTATTTAAATTTTAAAAAAGTAAAAAGAAATTTCAAAAGAAAATGGTTAGCAAATGTCAATAATATGCTCCGCAATATTATCCATGTCGAAAATGATGTCATGGATAGCGAGAAAAAAATATTTTCATTCTTAAAACTAAAAGAAATACCTCGATTACCTAAAAAAAAAAAATGACGAATGTTAATAGTTCCATTTTTGTTGATAAAACCTAAAGATTTAATATTATTTAGTAAAATAACATAATTTTCACTATGCCAGTATTGAAATTAATTGCCTGGAAAAGAAAATTAACAAGTATTATGTCATTTAAAAGAGATTTCTCTGGGGAAATATATATTTGAAATAAAACGGGAATTTTTCAATATGTTTTAAAATGAATGTGAATCAATTCCTTACATTAATAATACAAGGATTAGTAAGCATATAAAGTAGATGAGTTTCACGCCATATTTATAACGAAAAATTTAAATTTTTTTTTTTAAATCTATACTGATTATTAAGCGTGAGTACCCGTTATATACAGATGAGAGTTTTCTGCTAAAAATCACATCATAATTTTAAGAAAAGGAAAATGAACACGAATCTATTATATTAACATCTGACCGTGTGTTTGTATTTCGAAACTACTCCTAGACTATCGAACGCAACGCGATTTACTTAATACCGGTTATCACTGATCCGAAGACTTAACTCTCAGAATTAAAAAAAAAATAAATTAGATGCCGAGATTTTTTTTTTCTTTTATTTTTTGTAAATTTTAATGAAGTTTTTCTAAAAACGGAAAGTAACATACTCCATATTTGTGTATCAAAAAGGAGAAATAAAACAGATCAGTATATTTTTTACACCATTTTCTCATTAAAACTGAAAAACAGAATTTATTTTCACTTTGAATAGATAGATGGTGAAAACAAAATCTTGATTTCAGTAAATTATCCGAAAAATAAAAACATATTTTCACATATTCAAACTTCATGAATCAATTTATTCGGGAGAACAAAAATTGCCTGTCAACATACTGTCATTTAGAAAACAAGATTTGTTTCAGCTATACAATAAACCACGGAGGCAGAATTGAATTTAAAGAAAAAGCATATACTAATTCCAATTAATGTTTTTTTGAAGGATGGATGTTAAAACGTTTCACAAAGGCGTTAAAAGTAAAATTGTTTATCAGCTAAAATTCACGGTTGTTTTTATCCAATTCCTCTATTTCCACTATTTTATTTGACCCTCCTTTTTGCATTGGTTGCAATTTCATTTTCGCGATTATTTCGCACAAAATTTCACTTTTTTAAGACTGAGTTATGTCAAGGTCCCTATAACAAAAAATACCGTAAAAAATACCGCAAGTAACTCCTATGAAATGTGATAAAGAGTTAGTTAATTATTAACGTTTTTAATTATCGGGAGTGAAATATTTTGCTTAATTAATGTATTATTATTATTTTAATGTTGCGTGAACGAAGTCACGGGTAACAGCTAGTATATTATAAGTGTCTCTGCGTTGTGCAAAGAAACAAACTGAAGAAACAAAAATATTTTTGATTGATATTTATTGAAATTCTTTCATTTTGGCATTTATTGAAATTCTTTCATTTTGATATTTATTGAAATTCTTAAAAATATTACATGTTTAAAATTTTTTTAATAAAAAGTTTTTTTTTATTAAATTAATCATTAAAAATCCGTGTTACAGCTTTGTTACAGTGTTACAGCTTTGACATAAACTTTATCTGAAAGCGCATTTTTTGTTCTTTTCTGTACTATTAAAACTGAAATTATATGCGATATGTAGAAACAAAAATGTCGATGGCGAAAGTAAGCACCTAATGCAAAAAAACTGTAAAAATTACCTTAAAATTTAATAATAATAATAAAAAAAATTAAATTGAATTTTCAAAAAATCTCTTCAAGGGGTTGTACACACTGGAGTATCTCCGTGCCTAATGCCGTAGTGCTGCCCTTAAACGTCACAGAGTGAGCGTCTACACAGACACACAAACTCTGTTTTTTTTGTTTTGTTTTTTAAATTAATTATAGATTACAACAGATAAAATTATACAATTTTGAAGATCTGACCGATCGTTTCCGAAACATAGTTTGGGAACCGCTATTCTAAAAAAAAAAAAAAAAAAAAAACTTGGCACTGAATCTACTGTATCACACACACACACACACACAAAGGAAAAAAAAAAGTTTAAAGCCCTAAAATAGATTTATTATGATTGCAGACCGGTTTTGGTAACATTAACTTTATCATCGTCAGTGGTTAGTGCAAACACTAAAATCGTAAATTTTGCTCATTAATGGTGTAGGAGCAGATTTACATGCACCAATAAAAATGCAAAAAAGGGAAGTGAATCAAGCTACAAGGAGAGAAGAGAGGCAACCAGTACGAAATTAGAAGGTGGAAATTAAAGACATTTTTCTTAATTTTAGGATTATTAACGACATAATTTGCAACGTTAAAGCAGTAATTAGGAAGAACTGCCATTAAAAATTATATATCAGGTGAATCAAAATAGATGCTATGGCGATTATTTCTTAAACCGTCGATGATAGAAAGATACTTCCAGTTACATAAATTGTGCAAATTACAGCTTTCCGATATGGGATTTATTTTGCAAGGGAATGTGTACATATAAAAATACGATTTTTTTTTATATATATATATATACGGTGGTCTCCGTGTCCTATAAGTTACATTTAGAAAAAAATTCTCTATGCTCTGACAAGCAAATCAGTAAAAATGCCATCCTTAACGACCAAAATTCACCGAGTTAAAATGAAATTTCGGCGCTTTCCGACACCAAAAAAGGATAGATTTTTTTTAGTGCCGGTAAGCTTCGAAATTTCATAAACTTTAAAGCATCATAACACGGTGAGTTTTAGCCGTAGAAGAATAGAATTTTTACTGTTTTACTTTTCGGGGTATATGAAAAATGTTTCTAAATATAACTTAGGACACAGAGACCGTATAAAAGAATTAATTTCGTATTTTAATATGCATACATCCCCTTTCAAAATAAATGCTATATCTAAAAGCTGTAATTTGTGCACTTTCTGTAATTGGAAGTATCTTTCTATTATCAAAGGTTTAAGAAATAATCTCCATAATCTCTATTTTGAATCACACGATACAGTGACATTTATTCCATCCGTTAACTTAACCACGGCCTAACTCGAGTTTGGCCGTGACTTAACGAAAGATCTATTCTTTTACCATATGGAACAAGTTAGTAAAACGCTACTTCCTTCAATCATTAGCATTGCTTCTGCATCTTTTCTATCCTTCCCTGTAGACATACATTTTCTATAGTCTTCTGCAGTACGCTTTGCAATAGCAGGATGCTGTCTTCTGTAAGGCAAGTAATAAAAAGGAAAACAATTAAAAATCAAATGGGTAATTGAAAAGTTTCGTCGTTATTTTTCTTTTTTCTCTAAAGCAAGTAGTTCGGTTCCCAACGTGGGGAGTACGTCCCACCGGAGGCAATTTGGCTTTTTAGGGGTGGAAGGTTTCGAAATTTGTAACTCACCCATTCGCGGTCAGTTTTTGGAAAAGTAATGTTGTAAACTAAATATAAAAGAAATTAAACAAAAAACGTAATTTGCAGAACAAATTAAAGAAAAATAAATTATTTCCCACGTTGTTTAGGCCCGAGAAGAGACAGATTTTTCAGTTGTACAAACGGTTATGAAATCTGAAGTGTCCCTTTTGAGATATGGGCGTCTGAAAATGGGGTTGAATTTATGAAATTTTTTTGAAGGGATTTCAAAGATGAATAAATTAATGCACATTTAAGTAGGGGAGAAACAACTTCGGTAGCTCTATCTATGACGTCTCCATAAGCAATTAATACGTAAAGTGAAAAACTTTTAAAATATTTTTTTAATAGTTTCAGCTTGTTAAAGTAAGGGTAAAATTCATTGCGACAGGCTGTAATGGCCCACCTTGAGGCAAAGTAATGACGAAGGTATTGATTTGTGACCTTTAATACTGAAGATAGTGATGTTTCTAGCACAGAAAGTTGTATTACATCACCTATTTCCAATAAGTAAGCTTTCTTGTATCATGAGCAATAAGATGACAAACTTCCTGATTTGATCGTTTTCTGCGACTGTGAAATGGTGAACTTTACAGTAGGACCCCTGCTGACCCATCTATACTACTTCTGATTCTGACAGTTTGACATCTTCGACCTGTCACATCTGTAGCAATTACATCAAAATTGAAGGGGGTCGAGCAGGAGCCTCCAGGTCAGTTGACATGGAATGACCCAAATGCAAATGAATATCAGCTGATCCTATATGAATCTTTGGCAGGACTAAGCGCGGGTATCCTTATTCCGCGATTTTCATCGAAATGAACTCGCTGTCTATTATTACGTACAGAAGATATCAGTTGTGATCGCGGGGTTACCGAATTTCGTGTATTTTTTTGCTTTCTTACATTTAAGCGGTTGATTTATGCAGTATTTTTGTTCATTTTATGGACGCGAATTGTTCATACATGCATTATCCGGCATTACCTAATGTCTTGTATTTTTTATATTCTTGTACAAGAATATAAAAAATACATTTCTCATACCATACATTTCCCCCTTTAGAGATTCTAGTTTAAATTCATTGGCTCTTTTGCCAGCGCAGTTACACTGAGCTTGCAGTCAATGTCATGCAGGAAAACAAACAAGCAATAAATCTTTGAAAAATAGTATAAATCACTAATGCGTCTATAATGATATAAGCATTCAAGATATAGAGATATAATTTGTTTTTCAAAATATGCATACATCTATATAATAAAAGCACAAGTCATGTGACTGAGGAAAACAAGTACGGGCTGACCGCATCACTTTTCACCACTTTTCACTTTTCGTCAATGCGAGACGGTCATAGAGAATAAAAACTCAAAGTTATTTTTTCGAATGAACCTGCATAAAAGTTGCATCTTTAAAAAGATCGTTTGAGATAAAGGTACTTCTCCATTATCCGTCGACCGCTTTTCATGAAAAAACTATCGCCAAACTATAGGATTTAACGCCAAAAATGCACGATCGTGGCGTCACATTCACTTGACGTCAGATGTGTTATTTGTGTTTGTTATGTGATCAAGTGGTTTTTAAATCGACGTTTATATTATTTTTAATTATGTTTGCTGATTTATTAGTTATTTCATTAATTAAAATAACAACTACATCATTAAACGGCGACGTCATAATATTAAAAGAGAGAAATCATTAAAACAATATTGCGATACATAATTACATTCAATAGATCAGTTTTAATGGACGTCACAAACATTTATCCACCAGCCGAGAGTGATAATTAAGAAAAATAATATAAATAAATAAATATCCAAGATAAATTTGTTTTCTGTTTGCATTCATATAGTGTAAATTTTATTTCTTAAAGTTACTGACAGTTGACATTTCAGTGTGTGAGACTTTTCCGAAAGTCTTCTTTTTTTTTTTTTAGATTACAATGGAAACATCTTCCATTTGTTTATTGGTGTTACAGTTTGGCGATAGTTTTTTTCTTTGTGTAAAGTGGTCGACGGGATAATGGAGAAGTACCGAGATAAAATAATGTTTGAGAAGTCAGTTACATTCAAATATGTATAGTATATGCTCTGATATAAATTCAGTTGAAATTAGATTGGCAGCCCAATATCTCATTTCATCAAATTAACTAACACACAAGAGATTCGTTCATCGTCAGTACTAGAAATATTAAATCATGCCGGTAATCATTCGCAAAGCAAGTTCTCGAGCGATGAATTTTGCTATTTATTGTCAAAAAATAATAATCCGCGCCTGTAAGCCAATCAGAGTTTAGCATAGTTCTGTTAGGTAAAATTCTATACAACTCAACTTCCTTCACGATATTTTCTCGATGTAATTTAAGTTCAAACAAACACAACCCGCATATAATATTTAGTGAATCAAATTTTCGTAACGAACTGTCAGTTAATGTGGTGCTTACGTATTATTCGTGCCAGAAAGATACATCACAAAAAACGGTTGTTAATCACTAATCATGTCTACCATTGTCAATAGCCAATCGCTTTCAAAACAGTACTTTAATGAGCATTTATTAAATACATAACATCATTACAAATTTTAAATAATATAGAACTGAAATAATATAAAAGATTCATTTATTATACATTTTTTAAACACATAGCATCAGATTGACGGCTTTTAGCTAAAGACATTTACGATCGCAGTTTTAGTTTTGGCTGTATGTTATATCCGACAGAATGAATAAGAGATATACGTAGGTACTTTTCCAGTATAGGGGCTGTGGCAAGATAGAGAAAATGGGCTTGGCGAGAGAAGGAATTTTTTATGCATATTTTCTGGCAACCTATTCACTGTTTCATATACATAAGAATTTTTTATAATATTTATTCAATTTATTTAATATAAATGTCATTTGGGAACAGATATTGCAGGCACACTGTGGTTGGTGCCATTTTGTTTTGGCGCTATTTTGGGGTTACATATTTTTATTTAACACACACATTTAATTTTATTTATTATTTTTATACTTTTTTATTTTATTTATTTACACACACATTTAATTTTATTATAAAACACACATATTTTACAATAAAACCCCAGGTTGCCCAAAGCAAAAATCACCAAGTTACCACGCAAAAAATCGCCATTTTGACGCTAAAAAGAAACTTTGATGCGTCTGCGACAGCTATACCAATATACTTTATTGAGCCAAACCATACTTTCTAAAATCGACCAGCTAACAATGAACTCGATTACGCAAGATTAGTTAGTTAATTAAAATCATCTGCTTACTGAAGTAATCATAGCAAAATATTGCGGCACAGATGTCATATACGCACTACATTAGCGCGATTTTTTTACCCCGCCAATTTGGCGAAAACTTTGTTCTTGAATATTAGTTACAAATAGCATGCAATAATAGCACGTGACTTTTTTTTTTATTTTAATATAAAAATAAAATAACGTAATAAATGAAATAGCTTCTATTATTTTAAAAAAGGAAATAAAAATAAATAAATGATAGTTTGATATAAATAAATATTGATATACATAATAAAAATAATTTATAGAATTAAAATTAAAAATTAACCGGGTTACCATGTGAGGCATAAAATTGCCATTTTGTTGCAATCGCGCTAATGTGGTGCGTATATGACATCCGTGCCAATATGGCCAATTAATGCTTTTTGCTGAGGATTTTTACCTTCTGATCATATCTTTCATAATCATCGATTCAATAAATGATTCAAAGAAAATCGTAAGTGTCAAAACATAAAACAATGTTTGCATTTTGCCGATAAGCCTATTGCATTTTGCTCTTCAAGTGAACTAATTCAAGTTTTTTTTTTTGTTGCCATACTTTCCCTGTGGCAGTAAAATCATGATTTTCAAAACTTCAGAAAGTAAGTATGGGCATTGCCAACTATAGGCAATGGTATGGGCCACTCATTTTTAAAAAGCAAAATGCTTCCATTGTAGAAATCAACGTCATTATTTAAAAGAAATTTTGCATCTCCACTCATAAAAACTAATGTTTTAGTAAAACTACAAGAAAATGATTTTATTGTAAGCGATTTTTTCTTTCGTCCATACCTAGATTTATATATTTGATCAAAAAGTAAACTTTAAAGCAAAAGTAAGCAAAAAGTCGAAATGCATTAAAAATTTGTAAATAAAATTAAACCAATTTATGTTTAAAAGTAGACTTTGCACTTAGTGTTTTTCAGCTTCCTTATTTTTTTTTTTTTTTTTTTTTGATAATTTAAAGTGTTCAAATAGGAGAAATTTAGCTTCATTCGGGATCTTTGAGATTAACAGACTCAATTTTTCGATGTTATTTTGGCTATTGGCTGCTAGAGTACCTTTATATATCAGAATAGCGACACACGCATAGGCAGCATTCCAGATTGGATATTCTTTCAGAATTATAGCAATCTACAATTCAAATTTGATAACATTCGCTTAAACGAATTTACTAAGGCGAGCTTTAGACGCAAGAAAAACACTATAGTCTTTCTAAAGTGTTTGCTTGCAGGGATGACAAGGATGAATTCAGGGGTGGCTTCCTCCTCCTAGAGCATCGAATTGTCCACTCCGGAAGATTTTGATTTTTCTAAAAATTATTAAAGGTCAATAAAAATTTTAATTATTAAAGGTCTTTAATGTTTAAGATTAAATCACATATCATACTTCCTCCACATGTAGAGCTAAGTGTAATTCCCGATGGAAAACCTCACCACTCCAGTTTTTCCAATTGATCGTGGTTTTTTTTTTTAAATTATTATTTCGAATTCTATCACTATTTTCAAATAGAAATATTCGTCTTATTTAATAAGTATCATTAAAATTGGTGACGATACTGATTTTGGTTTTTTTAGCTAAATCTAGGGAGCAGTGGCGTAGCCAGGCCAGGGAAATGGCCAGAGGAACTGAGCAATCCCCCCCAACCGGAATCAACGATTTCGGGGTGGGGGTATTTTTATCTATTACCGACAAATTCTGTCCATTTTCATAGCCTCGCGCAAAGTCATCCTTACCCAGCCCCCTATCCCCTCCCGAAATGAAATCATGGCTACGCTACTGCTAGAGGGATATGAGTTGGTGTAGACAGATAAAACAACGTTTTAAGCAGCAGGGCCTGATTACCGCACAGGCCAACTAGGCCTCGGCCTTGGGCCCATTAGAGACAGAGGCCGCAGAATGAGTAAAATGATGTAGAAAAAATTCTTCTACAAATATTTTTATTTCAATCATCGATATCTAAAAAACATATTTCTATAAACGGCTTGCCTGTACTTTTCTGTTCTCAAAAATCAGCTTAAATTAGGAATGCTGTAGACAAAATATTTGTTTAAAGAAATATTTAACATTAAAGTAGTATAGTATCAAGCAGCAAAAGAAAATTTACGTTAACCTGAGTTTCATGAGCATTTTTATAAAATGAGGGAAATTTTCCGAATACTTTCCAAAAAAAATTTCTAGTTTTCTCGTTTATTTCTAGTTTAGTACATTTTGGTTTCGGGAAGGGGGGAGGGGGGGGGGGGCTTGAAAAGCTGCTAGGCATTGGGCCCCGGACAATCTTAATCGGGCTCTGGTCAGAATTTTTTAACTAACTGCAGACTAATTCCGGTAGCATTCGACGTAAACGTCATCAGTGCAAACTACTTCACTTGAATGAGATGAAGAAGAAGAGTTCCCGGAATCAGACTCCTCATCTCTGATATAGATATAGCACTGTGGAATAGAATAATACAAATTCATAAGCCAGAGACCAAAGAGTCTCTAGAGTCTAGACTCGACTTCGGATGTTAAAAGTATGTTCCATTGTACACTTTCGTTAAAATAACATACTTGTAATATCTTTTTCATGTTCTTTGCTTTTACAAGGGTAAGGAAAGACCTAAAGGAAAAATTTCGGCACGACAATGCTTAATTCAAGCAGTAGCCATAGAGAAAGCATGATATTCTCTGTCACTGATAAACAATGCAAAAAATGGTCGTTTCAATGAAAAGACGCTTATTTGAAGTTACCGAAACCATTTAATAAATAACATCATGTGCAAGTGTTGCATGATATATTTTTTCTTTGTGCGTAAAGCGTAAATTATTAAGACACTGAATAATTACGGATTTTTATGAGTTCTTATTAAAGTTATGGAAAGTAAATATTTTTTCATTTTAATATAACTTATTTAAAAGATTTTACTCAATCTAATAAATTAATTAATAAACCATTTAATAAATAACATCATGTGCAAGTGTTACATGATATATTTTTTCTTTCTGCATAAACTGGTGAGACACTGTATAGTGTAATTACAGATTTTTATGATTTTTTATTAAAGTTTTGGTAAAGTAAATATTTATTCATTTTAATATATCTTATTTAAAAGATTTTATTCAATCTAATAAATCAATAGTCTTCTTTTGTTTATTTATTTCTTAATTGTTATTTAATAAATGCCATTTTCTATTTGGGCTTAAACTTTTGAGACCGTGTATACACGTGTACTATAATTATTAAAAAAATATCTATATAAATCGGTCAAGTGCGAGTATAACTCGAGCTTAAAGGGTTATGTACATTGAATTTATTAATTACTATTTATTAATTAATAAACTCCTACTACCCCTATTTTTTCATAATTTTAGTTTCAGTAGATTCGGAAATAGGAGGGAGGGAGGGGAGGGATATTTTTTCGCTACTTTCGACGCTATCTCTGAAAATATACTTAAAATATAATCAAATATATTTTTGAGTTTGATGTTACGAGATCTTTCGAAAGATACATACCCTACACGATATATAAAAATTATTTTTTTCAAGTAACTTAATTAATACATCGGCTAACTACCGACATTTTTTTTTTCGTAAATCATTATCAAATATCCTTGGATGATTCTATACATACATTGATAGATACCTCAAGCGCCTGTCAACTCCCCCACTGACAGCCCGAAAAGTAAAATTTGTGTGCAACGGAAAAATGCGTTTTTCTCAAAAACAATGTTACCTAGGAAAATCTGAATTTCTAGAGTTTTCCTGCAAGGGTTAAATAAACACCTAGGAAAATATCTATAGTTTTCCTGTAAGGGTTCAATAAACTTCTATACTACACCTATTTTTTTTTTCATATTTTCAGTTTTAGTAGATTCGGAAATAGAGGGGGGAGGGAGATATATTTTTGCAGTGCATTTTCGACGATATCTCTGAAAATATGATATCTAAAATTAAATGAGTTCGGTATTACGAGATTTTTCAAAAGATATACAAAAATAAAACTTTTTTTTTTCAAGTAACTTAATTAGCCCTCTAAATTTTTCCTAATCATATTTGTGAATGGCTAATAATCTGAAATCTGGCTTTATAACTTCCCCAAATTTGAACTTTCCAAGACCCATAGTTTACGAGAAAAAGGGTTTTGACAGACGCACAGACAGACACAGGATTGATCTTATAATGGTTCCGTTCTTCCTTTTTATTTACGGAACCCTTATATATTTAAAAAATATATAATGCACCTTTGTACTCATATATTTTTCAAAAATATTTATTTATTCGTTAAAAAATATGTATCACTAGCTGTTACCCGTGACTTCGTTCACGTATCATTAAAAGAAGAATAAATGCATTAATTAAGCAAAATATTTTTTTCCCGATAATTAGAAACGTAAATAATTAACTAACTCTTTATCACATTCCATAGGAGACAATACAGTATTTCTATGTTATAGAGGCCTTGACATAACTACAGCGCCTAGAATACTGGCCTAGGCACTGTAAAATAACTAAGTTTTAAAAAAGTGAAATTTTGTGACAAATAATCACGAAAAGGAAACTGCAACCAATGAAAAAAGGCAGGCCAAATAAAATTGTGGAAATCGGCGAATTGTGTAAAAACATATGTCAAGTTTACCTGGTAAACCATTTTACTTTTAACGCTTTTGTGAAACGTTTTAATAGCCCTCCTTCACAGATAATGGAAATAGTATATTCTTTTCATTAAATTCAATTCTTGTGAATAGGGAGCAATAATTGTAAACCTAAATGCAAGGAGCTTAAATTTGCCTCCTTGATTTAATCTATAACTGAAAAAAAAAAATCTTTATTTCTAAATGAAAATATGTTCACAGACGATTTTTGTTCTTCAAAATAAATTGATTCATGAAGTTTGAATATGTGAAAATACGTTTTTATTTTTCAAAAATTTTACTGTAATCAAGATTTTTTTTTCTTTCACCATTTATTCAAATTTAAAATAAATTCTTTTTTTCCGTTTTAATGAGAAAAAATATATTTATCCGTTTTATTTCTTCTTTTTTATCCACAAAATTGGAATAATTTAGTTGCCATTTTTAGAGAAACTTCGTTAAAATTTACAAAAAAAAAAAAAAAAAATCTCTGAATTTAAAGAATTTTTTTTAAATTCTGAGGTTTATGACATCCTCGGATCAATGACAAGTAAATCGCGTAATAATGTTAAGTAAATCGCGTTGCGTTCGACAATCTGAAAGGAGTAGTTGCGAAATACAAACAGGCGGTCAGATTTTAATATAATAGATTCGTATTTATTTTTCTTTTCATAATAATCATGGTGTGGTTTTGGCAAAAACCTCTCATCTGTATGTAACTGATATTCATGCTTAATAATCGGTATAGATAAAAAAAAAATATTTAAATTTTTCGTTTTAAATATGGCGTGAAACTCATCTACTTTCTAAACTTACCGATCCTTGTATTATTAATGTAAGGAATTGATTCACCCTCCTTGTAAAACACATTTAAAATTCCCGTTTTATTTCAAGTATGACGTCACTTTTTCCTCAGAGAAATCTCTTTTTAATGGCATAATTCTTGTTAATTTTCTTCTTCTGGCAATCAAGACGTAAATTTTAGCGGAAAACTCACATTTCTATGTAACTGGTATTCAAGCTAATTATTAATCAGTATCGATAAAAAATATTTCGGTTTTTTATCTTAAATATTTCGTCCATTATCTATCTATTTTCATTATACATTAATACTCATGCTCCTTGTATTATTACGAATATTTGAAAATACATGTTTTATTTATGACGTCATATTTGTTCAAGCCGAGAAGAATCCTTTTCATAGTTGCATGGTCCAACCGAAATCTATTTTTAATAATATAATCTCATCAAAAAGTCACCTGTAAAAAAAGCAGCCAAGTCTCGTAACTCATTTACCGTAAAAAGTACTGAGATCGTATAAAGCCAAGTTTAACTATCTTATTAACTCTGAAATTTTCATTCACAAATCACTCCTAGTCTCTACATCTTTAGTTAATTATTATTTTGTGACTTGGCAATTACGTAGCACAAGAATGTGTTGTATATAGTTAGTCTTAATCAAATAATACTATAACATGTTAAAGTGTAATAACTTCCCTGTGCGTATATAATTTGCTTTAGTTAAAATCCCATCCCATGACATAGTAAGGTGTAATAACTTTCCTGTGCTGTGTAATTGCCAAGTCACAAAATAATAATTAACTAAAGATGTAGAGACTAGGAGTGATTTGTGAATGAAAATTTCAGAGTTAATAAGATAGTTAAACTTGGCTTTATACGATCTCAGTACTTTTTACGGTAAATGAGTTACGAGACTTGGCTGCTTTTTTTACAGGTGACTTTTTGATGAGATTTCACTTCTTTTTGTAAGTAATCCTGCTTTTCTTGATTTTGGGTTCTTTTTGGAGATCATCCACTGATTTTCGCTAAGCCCACACTCTGTCCCTATTATTTACAGGTATCAAAAATTTGAAGCTTTAGTTTCGTTTGCAAAGTACTGTAGATAAAAAGAGATTTCAGGTTCCTAGGCAAGCCCTAAGTTATGGGAGGGGGAGTGTCAAAAGTACTCTCAATTGCTTCCAGGATAGGTGCTATCCATCTGAGATATTACTCGCAGCCCTAGATACTTGATATTTAACATAAAAGAACTTTTTAGTATAAAAAGAAAGCCAAAATTAAAATTTCCGGAAATTTCCAATAAATCAAACTATATTCCTTTTTTCGATGTTTTTTTTACGTTTTTTTTTTAGTCTTTTTTTTATTATTTACGGATTTTTTAATTTTTCCTTACTTTGTGTACTAAACCCTGCCTTTCTGCCAAATGTCAAGCTTCTAGGACAATAAAATCGAATTATTTTCAAATTTTCGACTTTTTATAAATTTATTGATTTTTCGATTTTAATTCTAAGTTACCTGATTGTCATGCCAATATAGTAATTATTTGATCCGTCTTCTTAGGATCATTTAGGTTCAATTTAGAGATAAATCAAGTGAATCTTAGAGTCACCATGATTTTATTTAGAAAGGACTATCAAGCCATAACGAGCCAGTAATATCGGGGGGGGGGGGGGGGGGGGGTAGGGGGAGCTGTGAAAATTTTTGTGGGGCTAACATCATTTAACAATCCATATTTCATACGTGAAGTAAATAGAGTACAACCTGTGAAAGAAAACAAACCTGTCTATAAAGAAATCGCCTATATCGTAGACAGTCTATAGCGGAACTTTTCTATAACGAAATTCGTAAACGAAAGAAAAGAAAACCATAATCCGGGAGAAATAACATAAAACAATTAGGGGCGTTGTACTAGCTAATAGGACAATTATCTTAAAACTAATGTTTCTAGCAGTACAAAATCAAATTGTTTTCGAATTTTCGATTTCTTAAAGATATTTCGATTTTTCGATTTTATTTTCGAATTTAACGAATATTTTAATTGTTCCTTTTATTGAATAGTAAATACTACCTTTAGACCAAGTTTTAAGTTTCTAAGACTACAAGATAAAATTATTTTCAATTTTTTATTTTTTCGAATTTTTGTTTTATAATTTTCTGGATTTTTTAATTTTTTCTTATTTTGTATCTTTATTACAAATTTCAAGTTTCTAGCGCTACAAAATCGAATTATTTTGAAATTTCCGATTATTTTCGAGTTTTTTATTCTATTTTCGAATTTATTGTGATTTAATGTTTCCTTTTTCTCTATCCTAAACAATAAGTTTTCGCCGAATTTTAAGTTCTAAAGCTACAAAATCGAATTTTTTTCAATTTTTCTAATTTTTTTTTCGAATTTTACAGATTTTTTATTTATTTCTTTTTTTGTATCCTAAATACTACCTTTAATCCAAATTTTAAGTTTCTAGCTTTACAAAATCGAATTATTTTAAAATTTTCGTTTTTTTTTCGATTTTTTTATTTTATTTTCAATTTTTGTTGTGTTTTTAATTTTTTCTTTTTCTGAATCCTAGACACTATCTTTACAGCAAATTTTCAGTTTCTAAGACTACGAGATCATATTATTTTCAATTTATCTCCTTTTCTTTCTTTCTTTCTATTTTTTATTTATTTATTTTATTTTTTTAAATTTTCGATTTTTTTTTCAATTATCCATATTTTTTAATGTTTCCTTATTTAGTATCTTAAATATTACCTTTATTCCAAATTTCAAGTTTCTAGCGCTATGTGAAATCGAATTATTTTCAAAATTTCCTTATTTTTCGATTTTTTTATTTTATTTTCCAATTTTATTGCGTTTTTATTTTAACTTATTCTGAATCCTAAACACTATCTTTACCGCGAATTTTAAGTTTCTAAGGCTAAAAGATCAAATTATTCTAATTTTTTTTTTTTAATTTTTTCGAATTTTTCGAATTTTTGATTTTTTTTTTTTCGAATTTTCTGGATTTCTTAATTTTTCCTTATTTTGCATCCTAAATACTACCTTTATTCCGAATTCCAAGTTTCTAGCGCAACAAAATTGAATTATTTGAAATTTTTCGATTTTTATCGATTTTTCGATTTTATTTTTAAAAAAAAATTGTGTTTTTGACGTTTTATTTTTCTGAATTCTAAACACTACCTTCAAACCAAATTTTAAGTTTTTAAGACTACAAGATCGTGCTATTTTCAATTTTCAATTTTGTTCGATTTTTTTGAATTTTCGAATGTTTTTTTTTTCCGGATTTTATAATTCTTTCTTTCTTTGTATCCGAAACACTAGCTTTATTCCAAATTTTAAGTTTCTGTGGCTGCGGGATCTACCCATTCTTTTTGATGACGGGAGATGGAGTGAGTGTGTGAGTGACAAAAAATCGAAACTTTGAGTTCATATATCGTCTGCACTAATTTATGGGTATTTTTTTAATTATCCATATTTTTTAATTTTTCCTTATTTAGTATCTTAAATATTACCTTTATTCCAAATTTCAAGTTTCTAGCGCTATAAAATCGAATTATTTTCAAATTTTCCTTATTTTTCGATTTTTTCGATTTTTTGATTTTATTTTCGAATTTTATTGCGTTTTTTATTTTAACTTATTCTGAATCCTAAACACTATCTTTAATGCGAATTTTAAGCTTCTAAGGCTAAACAATCAAATTATTTTAATTTTTTTAATTTTTTTTGCGAATTTTTCGAATTTTTGAATTTTTTTTCGAATTTTCCGGAATTTTTAATTTTTCCTTATTTTGCATCCTAAATACTTCCTTTATTCCGAGTTCCAAGTTTCTAGCGCAACAAAATCGGATTATTTGAAAATTTTCGATTTTTTTCGATTTTTCGATTTTTTCAATTTTGCTTTCGATTTTTTTTGTGTTTTTGATGTTTTCTTTTTCTGGATACTAAACACTACCTTCACACCGAATCTTAAGTTTCTAAGACTACAAGATCGTATTATTTTCAATTTTCAATTTTGATGGAATTTGCTGAATTTTCGAATGTTTTTTTTTTTCGAATTTTCCGTATTTTATAATTTTTCCTTTCTTTGTATCCTAAACATTACCGTTTTTCCAAATGTCAAATTTCTAGGACTACGGGATCTACCTAATCTTTTTGATGACGCGTGAACGAGTGAGTGAGTGACAAAAAATCGAATGTTTGAGTTCATATATCGTCTGAACTAGAAAAGACAGAAAGTTGTAATTTTAAATTTTGGTCCTGTGTGCCAAATACTCTAGAAAAACGAAGTTTCAAATTTTTTGAATACTCCAGCGCGGAGATATGGGGGGGGGGGGGGGGTCAAAAGTGCCCTGAGTTGCTTCCAGTAAAGTATGCTTACGGATGTCCTCTCTCGACTTGGCGGAGGCACTGCCGTGCCTCCAGATTATATAATTGCACGGTCTAATGAAGTTATTATTTGAAACGATATCATTTAATTTTTCACATACTGATTAAAACTACGCACGTTATTTTTTATTTGTACTTGGATGTTTATTTCCATATTTGTAACCATGGAGTACATCGAGCCACAATTTTCATAAATTAAATTATGTTTATCGTTTACACATTGTATTTTTACGTGTTACAAACTCTATGGTTTTTCGGTACTTCTCTATTATCCCGTCGACCACTTTTCATAACAAAAAGCTATCGCCAAACTGTAACGCCAAATAAACGGGAGAACTTTGCCATTATAGTATCAAAATAAATAAATAAATATAATGTAAGAATTTAAGGACACAATTGTTATTTTAATTAAGGAAATAACTAATAAATCAGTAAAACATAATGAAAAATACACGCAAATGTCGAATTAAAAAGCACTTGATGAAATAACAAACACGTGTAATGCTTCTGACATCAAGTAAATGGGACTGCATTTTTGGCGTTTAATCTTACAGTTTGGCGATGTTTTTTGTTATGAAAAGTGGTCGACGGGATAATAGAGAAGTACCGGTTTTTCTTATAATACATGGTTTGTATAGATTCGAGGGGAAAATTATATTACTTTCATAAAAATGTATTTGGATGGTTTCTTGTTAATACAATCTTGCCAAGGGTGTGGTTTTCCTATTAGACTTAATGTTATCTATATGCTCCATTTTTCTGCAACTAAATTTTCTCATGCCAATATAGTAATTCATTGATCCGTTTTCTTAGGATCGTTTATGTTCAATTTAGAGATAAATCAAGAGAATCTTAGAATCACCATGATTTTATTTAGAAAGGACTATCAAGCCATAACCAACCAGTAATGTCGGGAGGGAGGGAGAGATGTGAAAATTTTTGTGCGACAAACATCTTTTAACAACAAATATTTCATATATAAATTAAATAGAGTAAAGCCTGTGAAAGAAAATGAACCTGTCTATAAAAAAAAGGTCTATAACGTAGCCAGTCTATAGCGGTACTTTTGTATTACAAAATTCGTAAACAAAAGAAAAGAAAAGCATAATCCGGGGAAAATAACACAAAACAATAACGGAAGGTGTACTAGCTAATAGGACAATTATCTTAAAATCTATCTAAAACAAACTATCCCCATCCTGTGGGATTTGTTTTTCAATGTTTTACTTTATTTAATGCAAAACATAGATTGCATCCGACAACTCATACAAAAGGCCTCCGGCCTGTACCGGCAGGAAAAGGTAGCTTTCCTATATCTTCGTTTTAAAATTTTAGCTAATCTTACTCGAAAACAGCAAGTTAAAATGCAAAGAAACCGTTTACAAAAGATTCGTTTACACTGAATTTGAATAAGAAATTCGCCAAATTATTGAGCTATAGCCAAGTTGGCTTCATTTATGAAGACTTATTTTTGTCGCCAAATTTGGCGAGATTTCGCCAATTGTCGCCAAGTTTGGCGAGAATTTGGCGCTAATGGATATGAATATATAGTTTTATGCGTATGATTGGGAAAATGATTACAACAATGAAAGAAAATAATTTGCGAGAAATCGCGTTCACTAAAACTTATAAATTTATATTAAAATCATTAAAATTAAAGACATTACAATACACTTTCATAAAACATTAAAAACATATTAAAATTGGACGTTTCGGATTTACATGGAAAATCCCTCTTCAACAACAACATTTCACTTAGCGTAAATCATAGTTCAAAAATATCAACAAATAGAAAATGCAACGTATCAAAATTTCGAAGTCAAAGTTACAGTTATAATGACACGGAGTATTCATTCGGGATTGCACCTGCTTGACCATTATTGACCATAAATTTATCGTTGTTTTTTTGTAATGTGCTGTTTTGTTTCAAAATGTCAGCCACCCTAGAATTTTAAACTGCTCTATCTCAGCCAATTTTTAAGATAGAGGTAAAACAAAAAATGCTCTGGAATCCTTGTATCAAGTCCTAACACCTAATTAAAAAATAAACTTGATTTTTTAACTTTTTTGTATATTTATTTTAGTTTTAAAATTTTCCGTGGCCGCCATCTTGAAACAAGATGGCGGACCAAGCTGGCCAACGAACTCGGTCGAGGCATTGGTGAGCTTAATACACACAATTAGTTTCGTCCAAATTAATTTATAAATACGAGCGTTATCGTATCAAATTATTTTCATTTTTTCAATTTTTTTCGAATTTTTTTATTTTTTTTTCGAATTTTCTGGATTTTTTTAATTTTCCTTTTTCTGTATCCTAAATACTACCTTTATTCCTAATTTGAATTTTCTAGCGCAACAAAATCGGATTGTCTTCAAATTTTCGGTTTTTTTCAATTTCTTCGATTTTTTCAATTTTGCTTTCGATTTTTTTGGTGTTTTTGATGTTTTCTTTTTCTGGATGTTAAACACTACCTTCACACCAAATCTTAAGTTTCCAAGACTACAAGTTCGTATTATTTTCAATTTTCAATTTTGATGGAATTTGTTGAATTTTCGAATGTTTTTTTTTTCGAATTTTCTGGATTTTATAATTTTTCCTTTCTTTGTATCCTAAACACTACCTTTTTTCCAAATGTCAAGTTTCTGGGGCTACGGGATCTACCCAATCTTTTTGATGACGCGTGAACGAGTGAGTAAGAAGTGACAAAAAATCGAATGTTTGAGTTCATATATCGCCTGAACTAGAAAAGACAGAAAGTTGTAATTTTAAATTTTGGTCCTGTGGGCCAAATACTCTCTATAATTGAAGTTTAAAATTTTTGGGATACTCCAGCGCGGAGATATGGGGGGGGTCAAAAGTGCCCTGAGTTGCTTCCAGAAAAGTATGCTTACGGCTGTCCTCTCAAGACTTGGCGGAGGCACTGCCGTGCCTCCAGATTATTGTTCATTTTTCCTTCTAATTATAACGCAGTTTTTGACAGAAAAAGATCTTTTTAATGTAACCGATATTCATACTTCATGTATAATAACAAATACTCCATATATTTTTTTTCAAATATCACGGAAATTCATCTCCTTTTGAATTCTTTTTAATTTTCAGTTTTCACGTGAAAATCATTCAATTGAAAATTAATTGTTGAGGAAAAATTATTTTTCCGTGTTTTTATTTTTTGGCAACGATCAAAGCCCTAGCAACGATAAAGTAAAATGGTTAAATTGTATGGAAAAATGTTCATTTATTCTCTATGAAAATAACGAAATTTGGAATTATTAAGAAAAATATTTGAATAAAATGAACAAAAGCCAGCCTATGTTCATCTGATGGTTATAATCATCCTATATGCAAAAATACAGGATCATTAAATGCTTCATTTTGACGCTGGCTTCAGCCTAACATTTGCACACAATCGGATTTATAATATTATTAGGATTGGTAAATGTAGGTGAGTGAGCCCTCTTTGGCTCTTAGCAACCAGTATTTTCAGACCCTGTCCGCCACTGGGTGCATGGGTACATGGCGCTCCCAGGCAAAAGAAAAAATCATGCGCCTCTTACAGATGGGTGACAAAATAATGCGAACACTCATGAAAAATGGTGAAAAGAGCAATATCTAGAAAAATACATGAGGAATTAACCTGAAACTGCAGGTGTGTAAACAGTATAGTATAAGTTATATATTTCCGTGAAGATTTTTTCCCGAAACCCCATAGGGGACTGTCAACAAATTGAAAAAGAACGAATATCTTTTGGATAACCCTGTAAAGACTAATGTAGAAAAAGCGTTCAAACTCGAGATTATTGATAAGTGGCTTATTGTAATATGCTGTGTTCATTTTTATGAGGATAGCATGTATACTCGTAGAGAAATTAGGGTTTTTATAGAAACAGTCTCAAATTTCGCCTAGTTTTTTGCTTATAATTTGCAGAGTTTTCAATATAAAAAAAGGTTATTTTCATAAAATATGAAAAACAACATTGTACATAATACTCTGTAATCAGAATTAAAAAATAATAAAAATTGGATGAAAAATGAGCAGGTTTACTAAAAAATGTTTCACTGCGCATGCGCGAATGCAATCAAAATATAAAATGCATAATGTATTAGCTAAGTATATAGAGCAACTTTTGTGAAACTCTCAAAATCATAACTTGAAAATTCTGTAAATTATCGTCGATAGAATAAGCTCGAAATCCGTTGTTCCCAAAAAGAAGCAAAAAGATGAGGGGTTGTATCAAATATCTGTTGATTAGTGCCAAGATAGCGTACACAATATTGCACGTACTACTATATTTGGATACAACCCCTCATATTTTTGCTTCCTTTTGGGAACAACGGATTTCGTGCTTATTCTATCGACGATAATTTACAGAATCTTCAAGCTATGATTTTGAGACTTTCACAAAAGTTGCTCTATATAATTAGCTAATACATTATGCATATATTATATTTTGATTGCATTCGCGCATGCGCAGTGAAACATTTTTTAGTAAACCTGCTCATTTTTCATCCAATTTTTATTATTTTTTATTTCTGATTACAGAGTATTATGTACAATGTTGTTTGTCATATTTTCTGAAAATAACTTTTTTTTATATTAAAAACTCTGCAAATTATAAGCAAAAAACTAGGCGAAATTTGGGACTGTTTCTATAAAAACCTTAATTTCTCTACGAGTATACATGCTATCCTCATAAAAATGAACACAGCATATTACAATAAGCCACTTATTAATAATCTCGAGTTTGAACGCTTTTGCTACATTAGTTTTTACAGGGTTATCCAAAAGATATTCGTTCTTTTTCAATTTGTTGACAGTCCTCTATGGGGTTTCGGGAAAAAATCTTCACGGAAATATATAACTTATACTATTCTGTTTACACACCTGCAGTTTCAGGTTAATTCCTCATGTATTTTTCTAGATATTGCTCTTTTCACCATTTTTCATGAGTGTTCGTATTATTTTGTCACCCATCTGTATGTATTAGTGGAAGGCATAATACTACGTGCATAGTCAAACATAACATAGCCAAATACAGAGACTGTTCGCACCAAAACGTATACATATTGAGCGTTCCAACTTAATACTACGGCAGAGCCGCAAAATTGAAACAACTGCGCTACCTTGTGGACGGAGGGCATATGCTAATGCGCGCGCTTTTAGGATGGCGTCATTAGGTATGACACAAAATCCACCATCTGCGCTTCTCCTGAGCATATCTTGCGAATCTGTACTCAGTCAGGGAAGCTGCGTATCTTGTTTAGCAGATTTATTTCCAAATATTTTCGATACAGTTTGTTTTTGTATATTTAAACAAGAACGAAAAATCATTCGTCAAGCATAGATTATGCAACACTTTCCAACGCTTCCAAAATAATTTTACAAATTATACCGTTTAATAAGCTAAAAGATAACATCCAAGTAAAAAATTTGGAAAACGCATAACATATTTAAAAACATAATTTCAGGAATTTCCAACATATACAATATTCGGAAAAATATGCGAATACTTTTGTTCAGCCCTGTATATGATCTATAGATTTGTATAAATACTACATAGGATGCTAAATTTTAGTTCAGTTAAGAAACGCGTAACACATTTTAAAATTCTCCTTCTGGAAATTTCTGTCAATAAACGGAAATGTGTTCGCGAGCTTTTGTGCTTCTCTGTATAGGATCTATGGAATTTATACACACCACGTAATAAACAAAAGGGGAGTTAAATTTAAAATCGCTCTCAGTAACTTAAAACGCATTTCCAGGAATTATTGTTAACAGACAGTAGAGAATTCTTTTGTGTGTCCCTGTAAATGAACGATAACTGCTATACACACACTATTCTGTAGTAAGCCTCTTGTAATGCACCTTAGTGATATATATATATATAAATTTAAATGCGTTTAAAATAATGAAACATTATTTCAATAAACCGCAGACGATTTTTCTCCATAGACGTAATGTAACGAAGTTCTTTTGACTGTCCCTGTAAAGTAACTATAAGTGCTATGCACACCCTATTCCATATTAAGCTTCTTGTAATGCACCTTTTGATATATATCAATTACGATGTGTTTAAAATTGTGTAACATCCTTAAAATAAACCGCAAGTGATTTTCCCCACACTGTAAAAAATGGGTACTCAAAATTGATTAAAAAGTACTCAATTTTGAATATGTCACATACTCAAATAGCTCCGATCCAAATGTACTAAAAATTGAGAAACACATGTACTCATTTTTGATCCCATGGATGTATTCAAATATGAAGTGCTATGTACTCATTTTTGATCCCATGGATGTATTCAAATTTAAAATTTTTTATGTCGTTAAAATAAAATTTAAAGGATTAAAAAAAAAAGTTACTTCGCGAGGACAACCTTATAAGGGATACATACATTTCTATACTAAAAATATCAACGTTTGACACACAATAACATCGTGTAATAAACAGACGCACGTTTCATGAGTATCCTGGACTCATTTCCTCAGTGTAAATAAACTTAAACCCTATTGTATCCCCCCAAAGACATGAAAATGAATCTAAAAACCCAAATGAAAAACAACAACACACCGAGAAACTCCTTCAATCTGATTAAGTCGGTTGGTTGGTTGTAGAGGATTCAATATGGCAAAGTAACTCAACCCAGAAAGGTGAGATGTATGGTACACTTGAAAAATCATTAACCAGGGAGTTACCAAATTTATGAATATAAACTGCCTCAAAGAAGTCTAAATCTAATGGAGTGTTACATTTCTTAATAATAGTGGCTGAGTCGAAGTTAAAATTATGTCCCTCACTCCAACAGTGACAGGCAATAGAGGGCTTTTGTAATTCTTTTTTCTTAATGTAATTTCTGTGTTCATTGAGTCTGAAACGGAGTTGTCGTTTAGTCTGTCCTATATAGGACAAACCACATTGACATTGGATATTGTAAATGCCCCAAAAGTTTTGATGTGAAATTTTATACTTTAATTGTGAAAAATTTAGTTTATTAACTGGCTTAAAAACAACCTTAAAATCATATTGCCTTAAAATATTAGCTATTTTATAGCTAATGCTATTGTGAAATGGTAAAATAATGAGGTTAGAAAAAGATTCTGGGACATCAGAAGGAACAAGATTACTATTTTTATTTAGACAACGAAAAATTAAACGGTTGATATAAGTCAAACTAAAACCACGATTAATAGCAACAGATCTAATATAATTCAATTCTGTACCGAGGGAAACATTATCAGAACAAATGGAAATTGCTCTATTAATAAAGAAATGAAAAGCCGAGGCTTTCTGAGAAGGGGGGTGACACGAATTAAAATGAGGGGGGAGTAGTCTCACTCCCCCCTCATTTTAATTCGTGTCACCCCCCTTCTCAGAAAGCCTCGGCTTTTCATTTCTTTATTAATAGAGCAATTTCCATTTGTTCTGATAATGTTTCCCTTGGTACAGAATTGAATTATATTAGATCTGTTGCTATTAATCGTGGTTTTAGTTTGACTTATATCAACCGTTTAATTTTTCGTTGTCTAAATAAAAATAGTAATCTTGTTCCTTCTGATGTCCCAGAATCTTTTTCTAACCTCATTATTTTACCATTTCACAATAGCATTAGCTATAAAATAGCTAATATTTTAAGGCAATATGATTTTAAGGTTGTTTTTAAGCCAGTTAATAAACTAAATTTTTCACAGTTAAAGGATAAAATTTCACATCAAAACTTTTGGGGCATTTACAATATCCAATGTCAATGTGGTTTGTCCTATATAGGACAGACTAAACGACAACTCCGTTTCAGACTCAATGAACACAGAAATTACATTAAGAAAAAAGAATTACAAAAGTCCTCTATTGCCTGTCACTGTTGGAGTGAGGGACATAATTTTAACTTCGACTCAGCCACTATTATTAAGAAATGTAACACTCCATTAGATTTAGACTTCTTTGAGGCAGTTTATATTCATAAATTTGGTAACTCCCTGGTTAATGATTTTTCAAGTGTACCATACATCTCACCTTTCTGGGTTGAGTTACTTTGCCATATTGAATCCTCTACAACCAACCAACCGACTTAATCAGATTGAAGGAGTTTCTCGGTGTGTTGTTGTTTTTCATTTGGGTTTTTAGATTCATTTTCATGTCTTTGGGGGGATACAATAGGGTTTAAGTTTATTTACACTGAGGAAATGAGTCCAGGATACTCATGAAACGTGCGTCTGTTTATTACACGATGTTATTGTGTGTCAAACGTTGATATTTTTAGTATATTTATCCACACAAGATTTTTTTCATCATCATACATTTCTGCTCATTTTTTTCATTCCTACGTGAGTTTATAGTAATTAACCAACCCTTGCCCATGAGAGGAATCGAACCCGTGATGCCCTGTGTAGTAACCTAACGACTCAGACCAACGCGCCATGAGTGGTCACGCCTCCTTCTCAAATGTTGTTAGTTACTTTGCAAAACTTGCAAAAACTTGAGGTTTCATCTGTAGATGGATTTTTTCAGTTCCAATGTTTTTAATATTTTCTTTTCATAATTTTCAATATTTGCTGTATGATTTGGTGCCTTATAACAGATAAATTTCAATTTATTATATATTATATGCGTAAAACATTGCATTAAGAATACTGATTGCTTCTTTTTGCAACAGTACCAACAATTTCTTTATTCGAACATATATATATTTTTTTAATTATTTGCCTGATTATCTATTTATCAATTCTAATAAAAACAACAATTATCTTAATCAGACGTGTTTATTACATGCTATTAAAATATTTTTTTAATGTCTTATTTAAAAAAAATTATGTAATTTTTTTTTTTTATAATAAATTAAATTATTATATTTCAGCTATGCTGAGAGCTTTTGCGTACGATTCGGTTAAACTAAATAGTTAAAAAAAATGATTTTTAAAGACAAATTTGAAATTAATGACCTTGGGATAGATAGGTTTAAATCTGGACTTGTTGATTTTATTTAAATTAAATTAGTTTAATTTATAAAAATATAAGCTTAAGAAATAAATTAAAAACGTTATAAAGTTAAAAACTTTATTTTTATAAAAGTAAAGAAAAACTATTCACTAATTTTATAAATTCAAGGAAAAAATTATAAACTTGTAAAATTATAATTTATAAAATAATAAATTTTAGCGTAATTCATAAATTTGTAAGCCAAATCAGCTTAGTTTAATACCAATTTGCATAGCTATAATTTGCAAAGATATTATGTTATGAAACTTTTAAATAACAGAATATTGCCTCACGTTAAAAAAGTTAAAATAATTTTTTTTTAAATTAGTGGGGAAAAAAATCATAATTTTGAAGTACTATCAAGGAAAAAAAAAGTAGATGTGTAAAATGTGAGGGAAAAAAAAAGAGTAAATGTGTTGTAGTGGATCCACTTTGATGAAAATCCTGAACAACCAGATCCACTTTTCATTTCTCTTATTCTTCGTTTTTCCTTCAAATAATAGCTTTTTAGGCTCCGAAATTTCGTCATTACACATTCTGAAATATACAAGTATGTTGGGTTTGATCATATGTTCATTTTTGATCCAAAAATACTCATTTCGAAATGAGTACATAAACTTACTCATTTTTGAGAATACATATGTTCATTTTTTATCCAAAAATACTCATTTCGATATGAGTACACGAACTTACTCATTTTTGAGAATGCACATGTTCATTGTTGATCCAAAAATACTCATTTCGATATGAGTACATGGACTTACTCATTTTTGAGAATGCACATGTTCATTTTTGATCCAAAAATACTCATTTCGAAATGAGTACATGGACTTACTCATTTTTGAGTAATGTAACGGAATTCTTTTGAGTGTCCCTGTAAAAAAAACTATAAGTGCTACACACTTCCGTTTAAATAGGGAACATGCTATAGATAACGACAATAACATATAAAAATTTCAAGGCAATCTGAGCATATTTACGTGAGTTAGAGCACGGACAGACGGCCAGACGGCCATACGGTAGACGGCCATACGGCCAGGCAAACCGAAGTCATAAACACTTTCCAACTAGGTTGGAAAGTGTTAAAAAAGAAAACATTCAAAATACCACATTAGTTTCGGGAAAAAAAGGGAATTAACGCTTTGTAGCATTAATTCCTTTTCATCCGAAGTTAATATGATATTGTGGATGTTTTTTTTTTTTTTTTTTTTTTTTTTTTTTTTTTTTTTTTTTTAAATATGCATAGCTCTATCAAACTAAATTGTATCAAAAATATTTGGCAATAAATCTAGTAAACAAGATACACCCTCTTCCCTGACTGAGTATAGATTCACAACATATGTTCACAAAATGTAATTATACTTTCCAGCAATAAAAATTACCAGCGGAACCGTGCGAGGATTTTGCACTGCAATCCAATATTTTTGGCAATATCTAATATTTTTTAGATGCAGGTTGAAACTTCAAAAGAAAAATCAAGGATAAAAATATCTGCAAAAAGCATTAGTCAATCCAGAGTATCATCTCATTTATTCCATCAAAGTTACAGTAAAAATTGATCGATGATAGCAAAAGGCACGCGTTCACAACAACAGTTTCAATCTGTTTAAAATAATAAAATAATATGAAACGCATTTTAGTGTTTACGGACTATTTCATGTTTCCTGTTAAAAAAGAAAATAATAATAATAATAATAATAAATAAGTGTTACGTACACAAGAATTTATTATAGTCATCTAATACAATACACAAAAAATATCACAGATTGCGACCAAGGCCTTTGTGGATTTCTGAATTTTGCACATTTTTAGATAATTTGCTTTGTTTAGATTTAAAGTACTTGCCGTATTTATTGACGACCAGCAGTTAATCGCCATGTTTAGCTCAGTTTATCGATGAACAAAATGCAACCACAAAAATATAACCAAAAGAAAATAAATAAATGTTTTGGTAAATTTATGTCGGAAATCGTGCAAATAGCATTTTTTTCCTCGCCAATAATAGTTTTACGGTTTGAGTGAGTGTACAAATTAGAAACAATGATTTGATGTTCAAATAAAATGTTTTGGTTTCTGTTATTATTTATTACTAGCTGTTACCCGTGACTTCGTTCACGCAACATTAAAAGAAGAATAAATACATTAATTAAGCAAACTATTTCACTCCCGATAATTAAAAACGTTAATAATTAACTAACTATTTATCCCATTTCATAGGAGACAATGCGGTATTTTTTGTTATAGGGACCTTGACATAACGCAGTCTTAAAAAAGTGAAATTTTGTGTCAAATACTCGTGAAAATGAAATTGCAACCAATGCAAAAAGGAGGGCCAAATAAAATCGTGGAAATAGACGAATTGGGTAAAAACAAATATCAATTTTAACTGATAAACAATTTTACTTTTAAGCCTTTGTGAAACGTTTTAACATCCTTAAAAAAAAAAAAAAAAAAAAAAAAAAAAACATTAATTGGAAATAGTATAAGCTTTTTCTTTAAATTCAATTCTGCCTCCTTGGTTTAATGTATAGCTGAAATAAATCTTGTTTTCTAAATGACAGTATGTTGACAGGCAATTTTTGTTCTCCAGAATAAATTGATTCATGAAGTTTGAATAGGTGAAAAAATATTTTTTTTTTCGGATAATTTACTGAAATCAAGATTTTGTTTTGACCATCTATTCAAAGTAAAAATAAATTCTGTTTTTCAGTTTTAATCAGAAAATGGTGTAAAAAATATACTGACCTGTTTTATTTATCCTTTTTTATACACAAATAGGGAGTAATTTACTTTCCGTTATTAGATAAACTTCGTTTAAAAAAAAAAAAAAAAAAAAAAAAGAAAAAAAAAAAATCATGGCATCTAATTTAATTTTTTAAGTTCTGAGAGTTTGTGTGACATCCTCGGATCAATGGTAACCGGGATTAAGTAAATCGCGATGCGTTCGATAGTCTAGGACAGGGACGGTGAACCTATGGCACGCGTGCCGTAAGTGGCACGCGAGAGGATATTTTTGGCACGCCGTTGATTTAAGTTCTAAATCAAAATTCAGTCAAACTTCATTGGCAGTGTAATTAAAAAGAAAAATAAACTGTCGACATCTATGATTAAATATGTCAGCAAGGATTCTCAAACTACTGTCGCAAGTTTCTCGTCTGCGAGAGTTTTTGAAGGAAACCTGGTTAAAATGCGCTCCATCTCTTCTTGACAGTTTTGAAAATAAAGATAAAATAATTCAACGAATTAAAAATATTCCTTTATCAAGGAATACTGTCAAAGACAGAATCCTAAAAATGGCAGAAAATGTAAGAGAGCAACAAAAATCCTTTTATGAACAGTAACAAAAATCTGATATAGTCTCATTTCATCTCATTATGTCTTGACGAAAGTACAGATGTAACCACATCTGCTCGTTTAGCTGTGTTTGTGGGATATTTTGTTGAAAATGACATTAAGGAGGAATTATTCTAGTTATTATTATTATCAGCTACAACCTATGGGACAGATATTTGTACAGCAGTTTGAAATTCACTTATTGAAATGAAATATATTTGTCTAAAATAGTTTCTGTTTCAACTGACGGGGGTGGATAAAATACATGGTTTTTTTTTTCTTTCAATTTATTTCAACCTTACATTGGACATATTATTATTGGGTTTCGCTGAATCATACATCAACAAATCATGTGTGCAAAGTCTGGTTTCGAATCTCTTGGTGATATTATGGTTGTAGTCACAAAACAGTTAATCTCATATCGTCACAGGCTTTAAATAAACACAAGTTTGACGCTGTGTTAGACGAAGTCAACTGTGCGTACAGTGGATTACTGATGTATATCAATGTTCGCTAGTTAAGTCGCTGTTATTACCATGATAGATATGATTCGAAGTTCTGAAGCGAAACTGCAAATATTTAGAAAAGATATTGTGTGCAAAAACTGTAAGGATATCCCAAACTTTTAAAAAATAGCTCACTGAAGATATTATTTCGGTAATAAATGCATTAATCGAAGAGTTCGCATCAAAATTTTGTGAACTCAATAGTATTTCATAAACATTTCAATTTATCTATCCAGGTGTCAGTCCAATTGATTCGAATAGTTGGAAATTTTAGAAATTGAAATGGAACTTATCGACTTCCAATCCAGCTCAATATGGGCTCAGAAATTTGTCAGATTGGGAGAGGATTTGGAGATGATCGAAAGAGAAAGATTATCAGACCTCATAAGCAAAAATGCTTATAATAAAATTATGTTCACTTGGAATTCAATTCCAGACACTTATAGTTGTTTGAAGAAGTTAGTATTTGTCCTTGTTGACAATCTTCCCCTCTACTCATGCTTGTGAATAATTATTTTTAGAGAAGAAAATGTTAAAAAATCCAATCAACTTGTCAGATGAGTCCAATTTATGACGTATTTTATTAAAAATAACCAATTATGATCCCGATATCAATCATTTGGCATTCAGGATGTCAAATCAGAAATAGCATTAATTTTGTTCAGTTACTTTAAAAATATATCTACAGTAAGACATTGTTAAACTGTCAAACGCTTAAAGCATCACTCTGTATAGTATGCCAGTTTCGTAAAGTACCAAGCAAAGAGATAAGGAAATAGCGGTAAAAAATTGTAATAAATATTGATTCGTAAAATATGAGATATGTTAAACCGCCATTTTCGGCTTATGATTTACCTTTTTTTCTACAAATGAATGCTGCAAATTGATAGAAGAAACAAACATTTTGTGACAATGAGTTAAATGAGAATAATAACGAACTCGGTGAAGAGAAACTAACACCCAAATTCCAAAACGCTGTGGCTGCATTACGTACTTTACAAAGTTTTTAATTTTCTTCTTTAAAAAAAAAAAAAAAATTGCAATGTTTATGAAATTAGAAAATAAAATTGAATCACCGAAAACCAGAGAGAAAACAGATTTCTTTGCAGACATTTTAGATACTGTTTTTTATTATTACTAATTTCTTCTTATGCACTGTAATATATTTTTTAAATAATAATTTTCCATTTAATAGCAGGTGTAAAATAAATATTTCGCAGTTATAATTCGTAAATGATTTTATTTAAATTTTATTTTTTCATTGTCTATTTTAAAATCAAATTACCTCAATTATAAAACCACCTGCTTAAAATGTCAAAATCCACAGATCCCAATGGCAGCACTATGTATTATCTACAATTATTATAGTCATTTGGCAAGTTGCTTCAATTTGAGTTTTTAATATTTTTTTTTACAATTACGATAATTATTTCTTATATATTATCTTTTTTTCTATAATTATTACTATAATTAATTAATCTTTTCATCTGAAAATTTGTTTTGGTTTTAGTTTTCAATATTATACATTATTTAATTGAATGTGTATGTTGATATTTCTGCAGGTATGTTATCCACATTTATTTTAATCTAATAATAATAAAAGTAATTTCATTCTTTAGTTTTTAGTTTTTTTGGTGTATAATGTGTGTGTGTGTGGGGGGGGGGGGGGGGAGAGAGAGGTTGTTGGCACGCCATGGTCACTTGAACAAAATTTTTGAAACAAATTGGCACGCGGATGTGAAAAAGTTTGCCGACCCTGGTCTAGGAGTTGTTGCGAAATACAAACACACGGTCAGATTTTAATATAATAGATTCGTGTTCATTTTCCTTTTCTTAAAATTATGATGTGATTTTTAGCAGAAAACTCTCATCTGTATATAAGGGATACTCATGCTTAATAATCAGTATAGATAACAAAATATTTAAATTTTTCGTTATAAATATGGCGTGAAACTCATCTACTTTCTATACTTACTGATCTGTACTGTAGTTTTAGTATACATTAGTTGACGTTTGCATTCTAATAATATTATCGAAGAGTTGACCTGATCGTCACAGTGGATATTTTACTATAATAGTACATAATTGTTAAAATGAAGTTCGTTGTATCGCAAAACACTTCAGATGCGTTTCCTGAGTAAAGAGACACAACAATAGTTCGGAGATATAATAAGAACTCATTCTGTCGAAATTAGTCCTTTATTTGAAGCGAAAAGTTGCATAAAAGTAAAAGCAAACAGGTGGATCGGCTTGCTCCATAGCAAGGCAGTGTCAAGAGAAGTCTTTACACCTCTACATCTCAGCAAAGACTGATCATCTCAAATCATCACAATGTTCACAGGTCAGTGAGTATTTTACACCAAAAATAAAGCAATTGGCAAGATCCATTAACGCCAGCAAAAATAACCGTTAATGATAAGAAATAGATATATTTAAATTTGGCGATTAAAGAGGGGTGTGTAATATCACAAAGTTCATCAGTAACCTTTTTGTGGCATTTATGCGCTGGGAAAATATCTGCGATCACGAAATATCGAGACAGAAATAACAATTTGTAAAAACATAAACTGCGGATGTATATAAATTTTGTGTTAAACTGAAATAATTACAAGGCTAAAAGTAAATGTATTATGATAACTAGCAGATGCCCAAAGTTCAGAATTAAAAAGAAAGAAAATAATACCGGACAAAGTGCATACATACACAGCGAGAAACATATTGTTCTAATATTCGAGCTGCGGTGTACACGTAATTAAAAAGGTAAGATATGAGAGAATAAAATTGCATCTGCCTGCAAAAAGGATAAAGCATTAAACTGTTAATAAATGAGACATGATTTTAGAATAAAAAGAAAAGAGAAGAGATAACATTTAACAAAAGAATTAAAAATGTTTTTTTTTTTTTTTTTTTTTTTTTTTTTTTTTTGTATAATAAAAAGCATATATATGGATCTATACCATATGATCCTTGTATTATTAATGTAAGGAATTGATTCACACTCATTTTAAAACATATTGGAAAATTCCCGTTTTATTTCAAATATGAAGTCCCTTTTTACCCAGAGAAATCCCTTTTTAATGACATAATTCTTGTTAATTTTCTTTTCCAGGCAATTAATTTCAATACTGGCATAGGGGAAATTATGTTATTTTAACGAAATAATATTAAATCTTTAGGTTTTATCAACGAAAATGGAACTATTAACATTCGTCTTTTTTTTTTTTTTTTTTTTTTTTTTTTTTTTTAGGTATTCGAGTTATTTCTTTTAGTTTTAAGAATGAAATAGCTATTTCTCGCTATCCATATGACATCATTTTCGACATGGATAATTTTGCGGAGCATATTATTGACATTTGCTAACCATTTTCTTTTGAAACTTCTTTTTACTTTTTTAAAATTTAAATAAAAAATACAGTTTAGTGATATTAGCCGTGCGCAGACGGTAAAACGTCAAGTATTGTTACCATACAGAAGAAAAAAAGTGAAGAAAAAACCCAAGATCATTTTATTTCACCAATCAAAGCATATCCGCTTTATTTTAGATGAATGACGTCATATTCGCCTGTTTCCTATGGTTACGCATATTGAGACCTTGTATTATTATCAAAAACTAAAAAAAGTACGTTTTATTTCTAATAATATTATTTAATCTTCTTTTTAATTCTTTAATTTTTTTACTTCATTTTCATTTTTCACGTGAAAATTTTTCAGTTGAAACTAAATTGTTGAGTAAAAATTATGATTCCGGGTTTTGAATTAGTTTTTGCAACGATAAAGTATTAGCAACGGTAAAGTAAATTTAACCATTTTATAATATTATACGAAAAAATGTCCATTTATTCTCTATGAAAATAACGAAATTTTGAATTATTAAGAAAAATATTTGAATAAAATAAACAAAAACCAGCCTATGTTCATTTGAGGGTTATTATCAACCTATACGCAAAGATACAGGATCATTAAATGTTCCATTTTGACGCTGGCTTCAGCCTAACATTTGCGCACAATGAGATTTATAATATTATTAGGATTGAAAAAAATGTTATTTTAAATATAATGAGTGAAAAGGGCAGATGTTTTATAATATCTCGTTTGCATTTCAATACTTTATTATTATTATTATTTTGCATTGAATAGCTGCGGTTGATCTCTATGGTCTATGCAGGCCGTTTTTTACTTTTTCGATTATGTTTACAAGTTTTTTTTAATTAAGATACTTTCACTTTCGGAACCGGTTTCGAAAGAGAAAGTATCCTCATTAAAATAACTGCAACCAAAATCGAAAGATAAAAAATGGCCTGCTTAGAGATCAACCTAAACTCTCAATGCAAAAGAAAAAAAATCGTATAAAAATATTGAAATGCAAATGAGATATAAAAGTAATTGTCTCATAGGATGAACATTAGCGAGCGGGTGCTTTCGCGTGAGTGAAGTAGCCTCTTAAAAGTACTTTTTTTTACACCATTTTATTTACCTTAACTTGATTTATATAGAGGTTACGGTCAATATGATTAATCCGGTCATTATTAATAATAACCGGTTATTATTAATAATGACCGGATTAATCATATTGACCGTAACATATATATATGTAAATGTGGAATTTTATAATTGATTTAAAACTATGCTAGAATCCAAAAAATTATGTACACAGATATGTTTTCGGTGACAATAAAACAGTTTCATATTTTTGTAATTTAATTATCTCATCAAAAACTCACCTGTAAAAAATGCAGCCAAGTCTCGTAACTCATTTACCGTAAAAAGTACTGAGATCGTATAAAGCCAAGTTTAACTATCTTATTAACTCTGAAATTTTCATTCACAAATCACTCCTAGTCTCTACATCTTTAGTTAATTATTATTTTGTGACTTGGCAATTACGTAGCACGAAAATGTGATGTATATAGTTAGTCTTAATCAAATAATACTATAACATATTAAAGTGTAATAACTTCCCTGTGCGTATATAATTTGCCTTAATTAAATTAATTTAATTAAGGGGGATGGGATAGGATGGGATGGGATAATTATCCCAACCCATCCCATAACATAGTAAGGTGTAATAACTTCCCTGTGCTGCGTAATTGCCAAGTCACAAAATAATAATTAACTAAAGATGTAGAGACTAGGAGTGATTTGTGAATGAAAATTTCAGAGTTAATAAGATAGTTAAACTTGGCTTTATATGATCTTAGTACTTTTTACCAGGGCCCTCGCTAAGGGGGGGGACGGGGGGAGAGCCTCCCCCCCAAACGTTCCCGAATGCTGTTACACTTGGCAAATTAAAAAACTTTTAGCTGGCAAATTGGTTTAAAACTTTAATAAAAACTATAATATACTTTCTATTTCTGATAGACTTGGCAAAAGTTATAAATCTAATTGGGAATATTATTAAACTTTTTACAAACAAGAACTATATTACATTTTCTAATTGTGGTAACTTGGCAAAATTATAAAATTAGTTGGCAAACTTGTTGAATTGGCGAAAACTATTTATTTTTGCTTCTCAATGAGTTGGCAAATACTGAAATTTGACTTGGCAATTTAAGGTCCTCTCCCCCCTCAATAAAAAGTGTTAGCGATGGCCCTGATTTTTACGGTAAATGAGTTACGAGACTTGGCTGCATTTTTTACAGGTGACTTTTTGATGAGATTTCATTTCTTTTTGTAAGTAATCCTCTTTTTCTTGATTTTGGGTTCTTTTTGGAGATCATCCACTGATTTTCGCTAAGCCCACACTCTGTCCCTATTATTTACAGGTATCAAAAATTTGAAGCTTTAGTTTCGTTTGCAAAGTACAGTAGATAAAAAGAGATTTTAGGTTCCTAGGCAAGCACTAAGTTATGGGAGGGGGAGTGTCAAAAGTACTCTCAATTGCTTCCAGGATAGGTGCTATTCATCTGAGATATTACTCGCAGCCCTAGATACTTGATATTTAACATAAAAGAACTTTTTAGTATAAAAAGAAAGCCAAAATTAAAATTTTCGGAAATTTCCAATAAATCAAACTATATTCCTTTTTTCGATGGTTTTTTTTTTTTAGTCTTTTTTTTATTATTATTATTTACGGATTTTTTAATTTTCCCTTACTTTGTGTACTAAACCCTACCTTTCTGCCAAATGTCAAGCTTCTAGGACTACAAAATCGAATTATTTTCAAATTTTCGACTTTTTATAAATTTATTGATTTTTCGATTTTAATTCTAAGTTACCTGATGTAAGTAAACTAATGTTTCTAGCAGTACAAAATCAGATTGTTTTCGAATTTTCCACCTTTTGCCATGCTAATATAGTAATTATTTGATCCGTCTCCTTAGCATCATTTAGGTTCAATTTAGAAATAAATCAAGTGAATCTTAGAGTCACCATGATTTTATTTAGAAAGGCCTATCAAGCCATAACCAGCCAGTAATGTCGGGAGGGTAGAGGGAGCTGTGAAAATTTTTGTGGGGCTAACATCATTTAACAATCTATATTTCATATGTGAAGTAAATAGAGTACAACCTGTGAAAGAAAACAAACCTGTCTATAAAGAAATCGCCTATATCGTAGCCAGTCTATAGCGAAATGTTTTTATAACGAAATTCATAAACGAAAGAAAAGAAAATCATAATCCGGGGGAAATAACATAAAACAATTAGGCGCGTTGTACTAGCTAATAGAACAATTATCTTAAAACTAATGTTTCTAGCAGTACAAAATCAAATTGTTTTCGAATTTTCGATTTCTTAAAGATATTTCGATTTTTCGATTTTATTTTCGAATTTAACGAATATTTTAATTGTTCCTTTTATTGAATAGTAAATACTACCTTTACACCAAGTTTTAAGTTTCTAAGACTACAAGATAAAATTATTTTCAATTTTTGATTTTTTCGATTTTTTTTATAATTTTCTGGATTTTTTAATTTTTTCTTATTTTGTATCCTTTATTACAAATTTCAAGTTTCTAGCGCTACAAAATCGAATTATTTTGAAATTTCCGATCTTTTTCGAGTTTTTTATTCTATTTTCGAATTTATTGTGTTTTATTTTTTCCTTTTTCTGTATCCTAAACAATAAGTTTACGCCGAATTTTAAGTTCTAAAGCTACAAAATCGAATTTTTTTCAATTTTTCGAATTTTCGAATTTTTTTTTCGAATTTTACAGATTTTTTATTTATTTCTTCTTTTTGTATCCTAAATACTACCTTTATTCCAAATTTTAAGTTTCTAGCTTTACAAAATACAATTATTTTCAAATTTTCGTTTTTTTTTTTCGATTTTTTTATTTTATTTTCAATTTTTGTTGTGTTTGTATTTTTTTCTTTTTCTGAATCCTAAACACTACCTTTACACCAAATTTTCAGTTTCTAAGACTACGAGATCATATTATTTTCAATTTCTCTCTTTTTCTTTCTTTCTTACTATTTTTTTTTTTTAATTTTCGATTTTTTTTTTAATTATCCATATTTTTTAATGTTTCCTTATTTAGTATCTTAAATATTACCTTTATTCCAAATTTCAAGTTTCTAGCGCTATGAAATCGAATTATTTTCAAAATTTCCTTATTTTTCGATTTCTTTCGATTTTTTTATTTTATTTTCGAATTTTATTGCGTTTTTATTTTAACTTATTCTGAATCCTAAACACTTTTTTCGAATTTTTTATTTTTTATTTTTTTAATTTTCTGGATTTTTTAATTTTTTCTTATTTTGCATCCTAAATACTACCTTTATTCCGAATACTACCTTTATTCCGAGTTTCTAGCGCAACAAAATTGGATTATTTGAAATTTTTCGATTTTTCGATTTTATTTTAATATTTTTTTGTTTTCTTTTTCTGAATTCTAAACACTACCTTCACACCAAATTTTAAGTTTTTAAGACTACAAGATCGTGTTATTTTCAATTTTGTTCGATTTTTTTGAATTTTCGATTTTTTTTTTTTTTTTTTTTTTTTTTTTTTTTTTTTTTTTTAATTTACCGGATTTTATAATTTTTCCTTTCTTTGTATCCGAAACACTAGCTTTATTCCAAATTTTAAGTTTCTGTGGCTGCGGGATCTACCCAATCTTTTTGATGATGCGAGAGTGAGTGAGTGTGTGAGTGACAAAAAATCGAAACTTTGAGTTCATAAATCGTCTGCACTAATTTAGGGTATTTTTTGAATTATCCATATTTTTTAATGTTTCCTTATTTAGTATCTTAAATATTACCTTTATTCCAAATTTCAAGTTTCTAGCGCTATGAAATCGAATTATTTTCAAAATTTCCTTTTTTTTCGATTTCTTTCGATTTTTTTATTTTATTTTCGAATTTTATTGCGTTTTTATTTTAACTTATTCTGAATCCTAAACACTTTTTTCGAATTTTTTATTTTTTATTTTTTTAATTATCTGGATTTTTTAATTTTTTCTTATTTTGCATCCTAAATACTACCTTTATTCCGAATACTACCTTTATTCCGAGTTTCTAGCGCAACAAAATTGGATTATTTGAAAATTTTCGATTTTTCGATTTTATTTTAATATTTTTTTGTTTTCTTTTTCTGAATTCTAAACACTACCTTCACACCAAATTTTAAGTTTTTAAGACTACAAGATCGTGTTATTTTCAATTTTGTTCGATTTTTTTGAATTTTCGATTTTTTTTTTTTTTTTTTTTTTTTTTTTTTTAATTTACCGGATTTTATAATTTTTCCTTTCTTTGTATCCGAAACACTAGCTTTATTCCAAATTTTAAGTTTCTGTGGCTGCGGGATCTACCCAATCTTTTTGATGATGCGAGAGTGAGTGAGTGTGCGAGTGACAAAAAATCGAAACTTTGAGTTCATAAATCGTCTGCACTAATTTAGGGTATTTTTTGAATTATCCATATTTTTTAATGTTTCCTTATTTAGTATCTTAAATATTACCTTTATTCCAAATTTCAAGTTTCTAGCGCTATGAAATCGAATTATTTTCAAAATTTCCTTATTTTTCGATTTCTTTCGATTTTTTTATTTTATTTTCGAATTTTATTGCGTTTTTATTTTAACTTATTCTGAATCCTAAACACTTTTTTCGAATTTTTTATTTTTTATTTTTTTAATTTTCTGGATTTTTTAATTTTTTCTTATTTTGCATCCTAAATACTACCTTTATTCCGAATACTACCTTTATTCCGAGTTTCTAGCGCAACAAAATTGGATTATTTGAAATTTTTCGATTTTTCGATTTTATTTTAATATTTTTTTGTTTTCTTTTTCTGAATTCTAAACACTACCTTCACACCAAATTTTAAGTTTTTAAGACTACAAGATCGTGTTATTTTCAATTTTGTTCGATTTTTTTGAATTTTCGATTTTTTTTTTTTTTTTTTTTTTTTTTTTTTTTTTTTTTTTTTTAATTTACCGGATTTTATAATTTTTCCTTTCTTTGTATCCGAAACACTAGCTTTATTCCAAATTTTAAGTTTCTGTGGCTGCGGGATCTACCCAATCTTTTTGATGATGCGAGAGTGAGTGAGTGTGTGAGTGACAAAAAATCGAAACTTTGAGTTCATAAATCGTCTGCACTAATTTAGGGTATTTTTTGAATTATCAATATTTTTGAATTTTTCCTTATTTAGTATCTTAAATATTACCTTTATTCCAAATTTCAAGTTTCTAGCGCTATGAAATCGAATTATTTTCAAATTTTCCTTGTTTTTCGATTTTTCCGATTTTTTCGATTTTTTTATTTTATTTTCGAATTTTATTGCGTTTTTTATTTTAACTTATTCTAAGTCCTAAACACTATCTTTACTGTGAATTTTAAGTTTCTAAGGCTAAAAAATCAAATTATTTTAATTTTTTCAATTTTTTCGATTTTTTTTTTTTTTTCGAATTTTCCGGAATTTTTAATTTTTCCTTATTTTGCATCCTAAATACTACCTTTATTCCGAATTCCAAGTTTCTAGCGCAGCAAAATCGGATTATTTGAAATTTTTCGACTTTTTCAATTTTGCTTTCGATTTTTTTGGTGTTTTTTAATTTTTTTTTCTGGATACTAAACACTACCTTCACACCGAATCTTAAGTTTCTAAGACTACAAGATCGTATTATTTTCAATTTTCAATTTTGATGGAATTTGTTGAATTTTCGAATGTTTTTTTTTTTTTTTTTTCGAATTTTCCGGATTTTATAATTTTTCCTTTCTTTGTATCCTAAACACTACTTTTTTTCCAAATGTCAAGTTTCTAGGGCTACGGGATCTACCTAATCTTTTTGATGACGCGTGAACGAGTGAGTGGGTGAGTGACAAAAAATCGAATGTTTGAGTTCATATATCGTCTGAACTATAAAAGACAGAAAGTTGTAATTTTAAATTTTGGTCCTGTGTGCCAAATACTCTAGAAAAACGAAGTTTCAAATTTTTGGAATACTCCAGCGCGGAGATATGGGGGGGGGGGGGGGTCAAAAGTGCCCTGAGTTGCTTCCAGGAAAGTATGCTTACTGCTGTCCTCTCTCGACTTGGCGGAGGCAGCCTCCAGATACATTAATAAATTAATTTTATGGAATTTTTATGTTATCCAGGCGCAGGTGATAAGTCACCAAAAATTCTATACGATTGTTACAACTGTATACGAGGTTCAACAATGGAGATAATTATGTACCAAACCACGATCTCTAAAATATGCCAGCTGGTTGTGAGATTGCAACAATGAAATATTTAAACACTAAAAAGTAGAAAATAAAATATTACATGTTACAAAATAAAATCTACCCTATATATATAAAATCCTAATGAAACAAATTTGTGAAACGATTTTATGAAACGAATTTATGAAACGATTTTATGAAACGACTGATTAAACGACTGATTATGTTTTAGGGCTATTTTTAATAAAATATTAAAACGCTTGAGGGGTAAATTAATACCAATTGACCATAAAAATCCGCGGATGTCAAAACTGGTCATAGAATTTTGAAATTGGAATTAGTTTTCGAGATATTAATTTTTTTCTAATTTTAATGATATTTCTGTAATGATGGCAACTAATTACTCAGTTTTTTTGTGACAAAAAAGGGAAAAAATTGAAAAGGATCCCAATAGGGATTATTGATTTTTTTTAATTCGTCATTTTCAAATTGAAATTGAATTTATCTTTTATTTCAATCGATAATGAAGATAAGATTGTGATTAAATTATGTTTTTCAGGAAAATTTGAAAAAAAAAAAAATCACATTTCTATCGTCAGGATTCAATCGTCTGTCAGCATTTAATTTAATTTATAAACTGAAAATATTATGAATAAATTCGTCCAAATGACGTCATTTATGTAAAAGCAAATGAAAGGAGCAAAAACATATTTATACAATTTGTTTAGCGTAAAATGTCATTTATCCTATTTTATATATAATCAGAAGTCATTTGTATAGAAAAAACAATAATAATATACGTATAATTAAAATACGCATATAAACAAAAAAATCGTCGAATTTGTTTCCATGGCTGTTTATGTCATTTGACACCAAATTACAGCGCCTAGAATAAATAGTGTGGAAATCTGCTACACAATATTACTAAAAAATTGAATCCGATAAATGTACAACATTGCTGAAAAGATTATGATGGGATCGCAGCGCCATCTTCTTAACGTAAACATTGTATTAAAATGTTTGTGCTGGTGGTAAGTATATTAAATACTTAAATTATATCCTTTTCTCCTCTGACTTATTGCGATTTTTATAAGCTTTTATAAAATTATGAAAGCATGGCTAGAAAACGTGATACGCATTGTTTTGTATGTGATTGGAATACTCGATACAAGAACAGTAGGAGCACCGTTGCAGATTTATGGGCTACAACTTTTTAGCACTTTTTAAAGCATTACTGGGATAGCCGGTTTCCACACTATGTATTCTAGGCGCTGTAACCAAATCTCACTTTCTGATGCCCGAATTGTGTCAATCTTTGTAAAAAAGCGTCAAGACCCCCTATAATAAAAATCACCAAAAGTTCATTGGGTTTGTTTTCATAACTTTTGGCAACAAATCTATGTATATTAACGAATGTATCCCTTTTTGAAGCTCGAATTACGCCAAACCTAAAAGCAAAGGATCCTATACTGGAAAAGTACCCGATTTTCTTATGGACAATATTCAAGTGACAGAACATGGTGTAAAATTACCGCGGATAGCAAATTTGTTTAAATATCTCATCAATTGATGCCGAATAAATGCAGGCATGCATGCACAAAATATTTAATTAATTTTGTATGATAAATAATTATTAGAAAATTCGTATATACATATTAATTAAAAAAATAATTTACATATTTAAAATAACATGAAAATATGCATGATGGTGCACTAAAATAGAGAGAAAATTAAAACCTGTTACTGAAAATGTCTATAACATAGTACTTTTCAATACCGTGGTTCTTAATGTTATTCACAAGCAGATGGAATTTTTCTCATCCTTAAACGAAAAGGAAGAATAGAATACAGGTCGTTGTTATAAAAGTCCGAGAGGTAGCCACAATTTAAACCTAACCATTTTATACAAGCTGGTTTTCAAGTTGTAATTGATTTTATTTATCAATCCCGAAAACAGTCGTCAGTTGTCGCAACAGCTGTGTATGAGGCTATGATAATCAAAAAATGCCCCATTAAAATGTTAAAAGCATGGCAACCCAATTACAGATTTACCAATATTTTTAAAACAAAGCACGCTCTCATGTGTTTAGAGGCCTCGAAGTCTGAGCGGGGGTTGGCGAGCGTAGCTCGCAGGGGGTAGGCCCCCTAGTACAATATAAAGAAAATAGAAAAGGTGATTAAAAGAAAAAGTGTAATATATATATATATATATATATATATATATATATATATATATATATATATATATATATTTTTTTTTTTTTTTTTTTTTTTTTAATATGCTTTATTTTTCATTCGTGATAAATCACTTTATTAGATTTAAAACAAAGTTTATTGGTATAGTATTTTAAGTACTTAAATTAAAGAAATTACAGGAGCAACATTATTAATTAGTCGAGGTGGACTTTAAAGAACTTTAATTTACATACTATCACAAACACGTACATCGAACACTAACGTAATACAACAGAGACATTTTACACACATAACAGTAAACAAACTTAATACCAGTATGTGACGTAGTTCGCTGTGGTGCTGTCATCTATTACTTACATTTGTAACTAAACATCACATACTCTCCCCTCCTTATTTGGGAACTTACATGAAGCTTTTCTTTTCCTGGTGGATCTTGTGGGTACCTGTAGGGAAGAAGAATTAGTATTTAAAGTATCTGTAGCATGATCACTAGAAGTATTGGACACCGTGGGTTTTGGAGCTGAAGGTATCCCTTTAGAGTCTACTGGGGCCGGACTTGGAGTATTTGGGAGGACACAGTCATCTGGTTTAGGATTTGGAGTAGATGGAACAACAGAGTCATCTGGTTGAGGATTTGGAGCAGATGAGACAACTGAGTCAGCTGGTCGAGGATCTGGAGTACTAGGAGGCATTAGCTGAGAATCACGTTGATTAACAACTGCATTATCACTTTTGTGACTTTCTGTACCACTCTCTTCAGAATTTGAATCATTAGTTAGATGTATCTTCGGACAGACATTAGTTATCTGATCAACATGCCTTTTCCAAATATTCGAACTAACTTGAATTCTATAATGCAACTTGCCCTCTCTTGCAATAATGCGACCAATTTTCCACTTGGCTTCTGGAGTATAATTTCTTACAGCCACTTTCTGGTTGATTTGAAATTCTTTTATTTTAGAATTGGCCTTTCTCGCATTTTGTTTATCATTCACAAAATTTGTAACGCTTGGAATTATCAAATCTATTTTCGTTCTTATATTTCTCTTTAGAAATAGAGATGCAGGACTTTCCCCCGTAGTAACATGAGGCATCTTTCTATACTGTAAAAGAAAGTTATTTATTTTCATCTGTAAAGTACCAGCTTCAGAAGATAAGGCTTTCAACCCTCTTTTGAGAATTTGTACATATCTCTCTGCCTGAGCATTTGTAGCTGGATGGTATGGAGCACTAAACCTATGTTTAACCCCATGATTCTTCAAAAATGTCTGAAATTCTTCAGAAGTAAATTGTTTTGCGTTATCAGATACCAGAGATATAGGATACCCGTATCTGGCAAAAAGAGAAGAAAGACAAGTAATTGTATGTTCTGAAGTTGTATTAGGGACAATAAAAACTTCAGGCCATTTGCTATGAGCATCAACCACAAGCAAAAGCATTTTACCCATCACAGGACCAAAATAATCTATGTGAATTCTTTGCCATGGAGCTGTAGGCCATTCCCAATGATGAGTATCTACCTGAGGAGGATTATTTTTTAAATTGACACAAGTAGTACAATTTCGTGCAAGATCTTCAATATCTTGGTCAATTCCTGGCCACCAAACAAAACTGCGAGCTAAGGACTTCATTTTCACTATACCAAAATGTCCATAGTGCAAATCACGTAAAATTTGTTTACGGTGAACTTCTGGGATAATTACTCTACATCCTTTTAAAATACAACTATGTTGAAGAGTAAATTCTTCTTGTTTGCCACCAAAAAGTAAATTTTTAGGAATTGGAGAACCAGAAATTAGATGATGAAAAATTTGACGTAATAAAGGATCAGATTTTGTAGCTACAGCAATTGATTTGGCGTTTAAAGGCAATGTAGAAATTTGGTTAATTTGAAAAAATTCAGATTCATCAATTACATTACTTGAATTTAATTGTGGGGGTAAATCTTCACTACGTAATGGAAGTCGTGAAAGAGCATCGACATTTCCATGTTCGGATGTTTTCTTATAGCGAATATCATATTTAAACGCTTGTAAGTATAATGCATATCTTTGCATCCGAGCAGCTGAAAGAACAGGAATACTTTTATTTGGAGAAAATATGGACACAAGTGGTTTGCTATCTGTAAATAAAGTAAACCTATTACCATATAAATATTGAAAAAATTTCTTTACTCCAAAGATAATAGCTAGTGCTTCCTTATCCACCTGGCTATATTTTTTTTTCTGCATTCGTAAGCGTTCTGGACACAAAACCAATTGGTTTTTCCACGTTATCTGGCATCACATGCGAAAGAACTGCAGAGATACCATATGGTGAAGCATCTGTTGCTAACACTAAAGGCCATTTAGGGTTGAAATGAATAAGAACTCTTTCTGAAATAATTTCATTTTTTATATTTTTAAATGCTTGTTCACAAACAGGAGACCAAATAAATTTTACATTCTTTTTGAGTAAGTGATTTAAAGGATGAGCAATTGTAGATAAATTTGGTACAAATTTAGAATAATATGTAACTAAGCCTAAAAAAGCTTTAACTTTTGACACATTAATTGGTCTAGGAGCATTAACAATAGCCTCAATTTTATCTTGCGTTTTATGAATATCTTGCTTATCAATTTTATAACCACAATATATAATATGGTCAGCCAGAAAAATTGATTTATCTTTATTTATCCTAATATTATATTCACGTAATCTTTCTAAGACTTGTTTTAGTCTTTTTAAATTAATTTCATCCGTTTCCCCTGTAACACCAATATCATCAATGAACACAGTGACACCATCAATACCACTTAATATTTGTTCAATCGATCTTTGCCAAATTACTGGAGAGCTAGTAAGACCCATTGGTAACTTTAAAAATTGAAATAAGCCCTTCGGAGTATTTATAGTTAACAATTCCTGTGATTTTTCGTCTACAGGTAACTGAAGATAAGCTTGATTTAAATCTATTTTCGTAAAATGTAAACCACCACCTAAAGTAGCTAACATGTCCTCTACCCTAGGTAATGTAAGGAAAGTACATTATCGGGACTTTCCCATAAGTCGCCTCAGTTGAAAGATTTAGGATGGCAAATTTATGACCAGAGACTCGCTGGCGACAATTTTAAGCCATAAAAGTCAAATAAGAAGAACTTTGATTTAAGTTGGTCTGGGAGATAATATCAAAGAACACACACGTCGTTCCGAGAAAAAAAACAACACGCTACAGCAACAACTGATGCATAGCCATTGGTTGGGGTTGGTAAGGAGGAGGTGAAACTGACCCTCTGTTATGCAAATTTCAGTTAAAACGGGAGATCAACTACCCAATGAAAAAAAAGAAGGATGGGCTTAAAGCACTGTCATGCAAATTTTGGGCAGAACGAAGTACGGCCCACCGTGGTGATGAAAAAGGAGTTGTGAAAAAGAATGAAAACAGAACACACATCGATATCAGAAGCGAAAGTGAGAGGTGAAATAAAATGACGCGATGAATTTTGTGCGGTCCGAAAGAGGAAAATACAGTGAGTGGCAATTCTGATGGTAAGAAAGCAGCGAACCCGAACAACATATATGGAGAGTGGTGAAGTTGCGCTAAGTTTTGTGAAATGAACATTTTCAATAAGTGCAGCGCTATTTAGTTAGCGGAAAGTGTGCTCTGATACAAAGAGAAACCTTCTTCAATCAATGTGTATAGGTAAATATGACTCTGACCTAAGTAATTCCCCAGTTTATTTGATTTTATCAAAATATTATAAGAGAAGCTGGTAGTGTGACCTTAGTCACAAATGGAAGTCAGTATTTTAATTGTAAACAAATAATGTTGTCAAAGATCAATTTAAATATAAATTACAAACAAATATAAGTATCCTTTGCAAGGATCAAAGTGTTAATGCCAATATTATAGGAGAAATTTTGTTAGGAAATTAAATCAGATGTGTTCTGATAAATCTTTTTTTTTCTTGAAATAACTGTAAATATTGTAAATAAATAATAGTGTTAATTATTTGGAGTCTTCTCATTTAAATTATCTAGTATGTGTTTGTTTATTTAGATTTCCATTTTAAAAGTCAGCTAAGGGCAAGAATGATCATTCTCAAAAAGGGTAATGGGCTACTTCGAAATTACACAATGCAATGGGGGGAACATATCCAAAATTTAATCTCTATGGATTCCTTTTATTATTATTTTCTGAATAAATTAATTTATTCTATTAGCCAACCCCAGAGAAACCTTTATGTATTTATTTCTAAGCTTTAATTCTGATCAACTTGTCCCAGCAAAAGGGTTATGTTGGAATGGGCAGCAATTAGAAGGGAAATTAAAGGATAAAATCTTAAATAAATATTATAACTGAGCCATGCATATTTCTCTTCAACATCTGCAATTCCTATATAATTCACTGGTGCCGTCCAGTTCTTAATTATTGTTAATTGAGTTTTCAATTGTAATGATTAAAAAATTGCAACTGGGTTATTGTCAAACATTAAGTTAAATACCTTTAATGTATTCTAAAATACAGGCTCATGTTAAAAGTAATCAATTTAAAATTTTATATTCAAATTGTGGAAATTTACAATCTATATAGTATATTGCAAAATAATAATTATGAAACTGTTAATTAGAATAATTTCAACTCTTTTATTTTAATGATAAGTTATTGGAAGATTAAATGGAGATTTTTTATTTTGATGGTTTGTTTGACTTCCTCTAAAAGGATCCACTACCAGCAAGTCGGTGATTTCGTAAATATCAGTATTCAACTTAGAAAAATCAGTATATTCGTAATTGTATGTATATTTTATGTTACTCTTATATGAACTTTGCATTTGATCTTTAACAGTATACTGAAACATTGTGCTAAGAGAGTAAATCATAAAAAAAAAAAAAAAATCAAATGATAGCGTAAAATGATATGAATAATAAAAAAAATAAAAAGATAAGGATTTATGTAGCAGATAAAATAGTGTATTAGTAGATTGTTAATGCATATATATTTTGATACTGTATACTTTATTGTATAATGCATTTATATTTTGATATCTTTGAAATTTTGCAAATGTTTACACTTGGCTTAATAATATTTTTAGGGGTAAGAATTTCCATGCATTTTTAAAGTTAGATTTAGAATTCAGTATCTAAATAAATTTTAATTATCAAAAAGCTGAATGCCAAAAAAGAATCGTAGAAATCATAGAAATAGCTTGAACTCGAGTTTTTCTGGCGTATTAACGCGAGGGCATATAAAAAAGTTAAATAAAGAAAAGCAAATTGATTCGAGTAACACGATGGCAGATCCATCAGTGGACACAATAATTTCTCTAATCCCGAATTTCGATGGGAAAAAGTTAAGTGATTGCGAGTATTTTCTCAGACAATTTGAGGACTTAACTAAACAAATATTAAAAGACGATGCGAAGCTTACAATTTTGAAAGCAAAATTGTCGGGTACTGCGAGAGAGAAACTCTCACAAAATAAATCGCTTATAGAAGAGAAAAACTACAACGAATTCAAAAAGAAATTGTTAGATTTATTTAAAATCAAGAAATCATTTACGCAGGTACAGACTGAATTTTTTAATCTGAAACAGAAACCGGGACAAGACTTAACAAGTTTTATTAGCGAATTCAAAAACGCAGCGTCTCTTTATATAGAGAAAAGCCATACAGAAGTTGATCCGAACGGAAACGGGAAATTTTTGGACTTAGTAAGATTGACACGATTTTTGGATGCGATTAGACCGGATTTAAGTATGGATTTAAGAAAAACCTTTCCCGATAATTTTGAGGATGCTTGCAAAACAGCAATTAAATTAGAAGAGGCGTACAATAATATAGGGGCAGAACAGGTAAATACTATAACAGCTAACAATGAATCGCAACTTTTTGAGAAGTTATTGAAATTAAATGTAGAAACGGCGGAGCAGATTAATAATTTATCAAAAGAAATAAATAACATAAAATTGGGAACAATCGAAAAAAGAGAGGAAGTCGAAAAATTTTGTAATATCTGCAAGAAGGGGTCACACAATGAGGATAGTTGTTGGTATAATAAAGCTAATAAAAACAACAACCAGAATTATAGGCATAGATTTGTAAACAATAGGGGTAATTACAGAGCAAATTACAAGAATTATAACCAGTATGAAAGACACGATTCTCACAATGCATTTCCGGAGGGTAATATTTACTATAATCATGTACCAAATGCTCAACCTTTTCCACCCCCACCACAACAACATTACAACACGCCGTATACTTATTATCAACCTGACTTTAATAATTATGATGCACAGGGGTATTACACTCAACAGAGAGGAAATTATAGAGGTGCACAGAGGAATAACTATCGCAATAAATATACGGACTCTAGGGAAAACAGAGAAAATCATACGAACAGTAACAAGGATAGTAATCAAAGGGGTAAATTTCAGAGGGGCAATTATAAAAGATACAAGCAGAACAAAGATAAGGATGCGGAAAACTAAATACGAGACTTGTAAATACAGATAAAGAAGACCCGAGCAAGTCTCACGATAGCGGGCATACTTTAAGGGATAAAACTATTGCAAGTGTACAGAACGATACAAATGAACTTCCTCTAATTAAATTTAAAATTAAAGATATTGTAATTAACAGCCTTTGTGACTCAGGCGCACAGGTCAGCTTGATCTCACCGCTTTTGTTTGAAAATTTAAAACAAGCAAATATAAAATTTAAATATTTGGGAAATCAAATTAAGATTCAAACACTTACAAATTCACTGATTACATTCAAACAGTGCATTAGAATGTCATTTAAATTACAGGACACTTTTGTAAAAGGAACTTTTTATGTTACAAATAAAGATTTTGGCCGCAAATATCAATTATTACTAGGGTACGATTTCTTAAAAGAAAATCAAATGGTTCTAGATTTTGAAGAGAAGTATCTTAAATTCAAAGGAAGAAAAATGGCATTAAACATCAAAGATTCGGAGGACACTGGGGAAGTAAATACATTAATTACAGAACAAAACACAAGGACTGAAAAATACAGAAAACCTACAAAGGGGAAAATGTTTGCAAAAACGGTAGGCCATAATATTATAAACCCAGGGGAGGAAAAATTTGTAAAATTAGAATGCCCCATAAAATTAAAGGAAAATCAAACATTTATCCTAGAACCAATACAGCACAAAAATAAAATTTTCTATGAAAGATCTATCCATGACACCCCAAATAACAGAAAAATAAATATTTTAATTAAAAATATTACTAATAACAAGATACATTTAGAAACAGGTATGAACATCGGGCAAATTTTCACTAATTTGGAATACAAACAAGATAAATCTATAGACAATATTGAGCAAGGGAGAATTTTTGAGGTCAATGCATTAAATTTGGAAGATGTACATAAATTAAGAGAGGCAGAGATAAATGAGGAAGATTTTGATCTTAATCATTTACCATCGGATGTACAGGATTCGTTCAAACAAATTCTTTTAAAGCATGTACACGCTTTTTCGAAATCCTATCAAACTTTAGGTCAATGCTCACTGGTGACACCAAAGTTTACACTTAACCACGACTATCCTATTCAAACAAAACCCTATAAAGTGCCACAAGCAGTGAAGCAATATGCAAAGACAGAGATAAGAAAATTATTAGAAGCGAAAATCATCGAGGAATCGGACTCTAATTACGCATTTCCTGTCATTTTTGTAAGAAAAAAAGCTGATAGCAAAAACAATCCTAAATTTCGAATGGCGGTAGATTACCGGCTGCTAAATCAGATTTTAGAGCCATATTCCTATCCGATTCCAGATATTAAAGAAATTTTACAGAATATTAGTGGGAAGAAGTACTATATAGTATTGGATTTACACAGTGCTTTCTTCCAAATTAATTTACGACCTGAAGATAGCCAAAAACTATCGTTTATCACAGAAAATGGTAAATTTCGACCTCTGAGACTTGCGTTCGGAACTCGCAATTCGAGCGCCTATTTCGCTGAACTGATAAATAAGGTATTGGGTCATTTTAACAAGCATCAGGTAGCCTACTTTATTGATGATGTTTTAATAGGGGCTGACACTATATCAGAATTATTAAGAATTTTGGAAGAAGTGTTACAGGCGCTAATCCAACATAATCTAACAATTGAGCCATCCAAGATGCAAATATGTAAAGATAAAATAGAATTTCTTGGTTTTCAAATTCACAAGCACGGCTATTCACCATCCACAAGGAATATAGATAAAATTAAAAGTTTAGTAAGACCTAAAACAAAAAAAGAGTAAGGTCACTCTTAGGTTTGGCTAACTACTTTAGAACACTTATTCCAAAATATGCGGAAATAGTAAACCCATTAGTTAATCTTACTAAAGATAAAATTAAATTTAAATGGGATGAAAATACTGAAATGGCCTTTAAGAAAATCCAAGATGAAATTATAAACAACCCAACATTACATCCTCCTGATTACACCAAACAATTTACTTTAATCACAGACGGCTCAAAAATTGCAATTTCAGCGGTACTGGCGCAGGAAATTGAAGGAAAATTACAACCTATTGAATTTTTTGGGAGAAAATTACGGGAACCGGAAAAGAATTACCCGAGCTTGAAATTCGAATTATTAGCGGTTCATGAAGCGGTGTTACACTTCAGAACTATGTTGGAAGGCAGACACTTCAAGATTCTCACCGATTCCAAGGCTCTCACGGAAAATTTACATCTAGAGAATCAGTCCGATTTGGTTAAAAGATGGGTGATAAATCTCAGCGATTTCTCTTATGAATTCGATCACATTAAAGGGGACACCAACCCAGCGGACTATATTTCGCGAAATATAAATAATATTATTACGGATACAAATTTACACAATAATTTATTTTCCGTTAATCCCGCATTATCTAATGAGAATATTAAACAACATCAATATTCAGACGAGAAATTAAGCAAAATAATTCAGAAAATAGAACAAGGTAAAGAAAACAGAAATACCAAAAGGTATACTTTAAATGAAGAGAAGATGCTAATTTTAAAACCGGGGAAACAGAAAACAGAACTAATTATAGCGCCGGATGCTTTAAAGATTGCTTTGATGGAAGAAGTGCACAAACCGCATTTTGGTTTTGACAAAACCTATGAAGCCATGAAAAGTAGAATATTTTGGCACGGGATGTATACAGATATTCGAACTTATTGTGCCAATTGTGTACCATGTAACACCGCAAAGCCACATAAAAAAATGAAAGTTCCTATTCAAAAAATGGTTAAGGACCATGAGATAGGGAGTGTATTACATGCGGATATCGTCGGAAAGCTTCCACTTACACTTCGCAAGAATAAATTTATTCTCACGATTGTGGATTCTACTTCAAGATTCCTAGAAGCCATACCTATTCGCAATGTCGAGTCCCAGACTATTCTCAATGTCTTTAATAAATACTTCAGTTATTTTGGATTGCCAAAACAGTTAAAATTAGATAATGGGCCATATTTTAGGGGAGCGGTATTCAAAGAGTACATGCGTGCTCTAAACATTGAAATTCGCTTCAGTTCAGTTTACAGAGCCCAAGGAAATGGACTGATAGAAGTCGTGAATCGAATACTGAAAGGATCACTGACAGCCATGGCACAAAGTTCCTTACAATGGGACATTCGCCTAGAGTTTTTCAAACTCCAATACAATATGGCGAAGCACAGAGCGACGGGATTTTCACCCGCCTTCCTTTTTTTTGGAAGAAATTTACGCACTCCTTTTACTGCACACATGCCAACAGAACAAATTCACACTCAGACATATGTCAAAAACCGAATGGACCACATGCAGGAGGTTAGACTGCAAGCGTTGGCACAGCAGGAGAAAATGATGGCTGAATATGTGACAGAGGAAGACCTTGATAAAATAAAAACACTTGAACTAGGACAACAAGTTTACCTTAAGTCCATTAACCCTACTGTTTTACAAAAAAAATTTGAAGGCCCATTTAAGGTGGTTCGAAAAGTGCGAAATAACAATTACATTTTACAAGATGTAACGGAAGAAAGTAAAGGAACTATAAAAAGACACATTGACAGACTCTGGGCACCAAAGCATGCTGACAGGTGCAAAACAGAGGAGTCAAGCTCATCGGAGGAAGAATAGTGGGAATAAAATACCATTAAAAAGGGGTAGTAAGATGTTACGGTTACAGAAAGACTAATAGCTTAAACAGTTTATGTAAAAAAATTTTTAGTTGCGGTTTGCAGAATTCTACTAACTGTCAAATTTAGATATTCTCAAAAAAAAGTGATGGCATACTCAACTAGGGTTGAAAAAAAAAAAAAATAAATAAGTAAAATAAAATAACATAAAATAAGATATCCCTGGCACATTTTTCAAATTTTGATAAGAGATAATTTCATAGTAAAAGCGACCCAAGGTATCACAAACAATAAAAAAAAAAAAAAAAAAAAGAAAAGAAAATCACATAATCAATTGAATAAATATTTGGATAAAGACAAATAAGCAAGTAAAAAAATAATAAATCCCTAGGCTAGGTTACGCAGGGCAATAAAATCTCTGAGGCGGTGTGAAAGATTTTGGTGACGTACCAGGTAGGCGCGGAGTGGGGATTTGTTTATCAACAAACATCCCCAGTTGCCATGTCAACAAGCATTGCGGACAACTTCGCGGAAGGAAGGGTCAGTAAAGATAAAAATAAATAAATAAAAATAGATAAATGAGGGTATCACTTACTCTGATGATGTCTTCTTCGCGAGGGTGCACTCTTTGGGTGTGTGTCTATTCCTTGGGGGATAATCCAGGCGTCCCTGACACACACCAATTTTTTTCATATTACACCAATATAAATAAATAAATAACTAGAATTCACAAACACACACCGGGGGGGGGAGTTTTCCGTATGCGTCCCCCGGTCTTTTCCTGTTGACACTGATACATTCTGGACGTTAATTTCTGTTTCCTCCAGGGGCGTGAAACGGTAGCAGTTGGTTCCTAGCTCGTCCGCTTGGTCAGGTTGGCAGGGGCCACATCATAAAAAGGAAAAAAACGAAATTAGTAAACAGATAAACAAATATCGAACATTCGTTTTTCATGGTATCATTTTGTTTTAATTTCGTGGTTTTTTTTTTTTGGAAAATTTAGATAACGATTTTAAACTCTTAGAGAACGATAAAATAATAATAGTAATAATAATAATAATAATAATAATAATAATAATAAGACGAAAGGAAATAATTCAGTTAATTAATTAAGTGATAATGATAATAATGACAGAATTTATTTTCTTGTTTCTATAAATTAAGGCTCACTTTTCAAAAGACTGCATGAAATTGGGAAATGAATCGGTCAAAAGATCATTTCATTCACATTTGCATGGTAAAGCCAAGCCGTTAAAAAAAAAAAAAAAAAAAAATTAATTAATTAATTAAGTTACATTATTTTTTTTTAGTTTAACTAAACAATTTGGATTTAACATTTAATCTCATTAACTAATTCGTTAAGCTGAGTTTAAAAAAAAATAAAAATTAATAATAATGAATAATAAAGTATATATACATATAATTCCAGCTGTGTAAAATTTTTTTAATTACTAGGATGCTAATTGCATATTAAGTTCCAACACTAATTGGAAATTTTTGCGGGCAAAAGTTTCTTAACTGCAGTAATTGGTGGCGGGCAATTAATATGTAATTAAAAACAATAATAATAAATAAATAAAAGTTTTTTTTTCCATTTAAGTTAGGTTAAATGTTCTAAGATGTTATTTATTAATAAGTAGATCGGTAGTAAAAAAAAAAAAAAAAAAAAAAAAAAAAGGAAAGAAATAATAATACGAAAAAAAATAATAAGAATAATAATATTAATAATTATTATAATGATTAATAAATAAATAAATAAATTTTATCGGTTTTAACATATTTAAACATTTTTTTTTTTTAAATAAGCATTTGGAGATAATCTTAAAAGTTGTCAATGATTCAGAGGCTTTTAAGTACTATGCATTTCAACGTGGGCTGCTCATCTAAAGGGGAAACGAAATTGATAAGATTCCCATATGCATATTTATGAAATTAATTCGATAACTGATTTTAGGAAATAAATGTATGGCATTCCGGTAGTGGACATATACCATTGAATAATCATTTAGCGTGGAGATGACTTAGTTCACACGATCTTGTAGGCTTGAAATCATTTTTTTTTCCTCCTTCTCGCTAGGTGTTTGTAATTATAAGGCCGTGATTAGATGATAATAACCTTTAATGGAATATTTGTTTTATATAAAGATGGTAATTTGGTAACATATTTAACGGGAAATGGATTTTTGTCTTAATATTGAATTGCATGAAAGACCACGTGCATGTTATTTGGTTGATCTCAATTTACGGGTCAAGACGAAGGGTAGTTTAAACAATTGGCTTATAGTCAGTTTTAATAATTAAGCTTTTAATATATATCAAAAAATTATATATATAGATATAAATATCATTAAATAAATAAATAATGAGAATAATAACTCGTAAACTTACATCATAATTCGCAGCCATACTCCATGTGACGGGGCAAATCAGGAAGGTAGATCTGAGGTGAGTTGAGGTGTTATGCACACGGAAGGATCGCAAACGCTATTCACCTGCAGGGTTGGAAAAAAAAAAAAAAAAAAAAAAAGGGTGCGTTCAGGTGGCGTGTTAGAAACGCATTATCCCAGGTAAAGAAGCATTTAGGTGTTGAACCGGTCGTGGTATGGGATTAGGCCAGCATTTTCAGGTGTACGAGGAAGGAATGAATCACCTGTTCAGTAGGGCTACATGATTGACAGAAACGGGGTGAGTGTTTGACCTGAGGTCACGCAGCTTTCCGATTCTTATCATTGAGTAGAAGTTTTTTTTTCTCTTCTTTCTGTCGGGCAGAAAAAAATGAACAGTGACAGAACGGGGAGTTATTATTTTCAACATGTTAGAATTAACATGAGAATTTTTACGCTTAGGCGTTTAAAAAAAAAAAAAAAAAAGAAAAAGAAAAGGAAATAGAGAAATAAATAAAAAAAAAAAATAAAATAGGAAAGAAGGGAAAATTATTAAAGAAAAATTTCATTTTTTTTTTCTTTTTATTCATTCTTTGTTGTTTAATAATTCTAAAGAATTGTATGTATATAATAAAATTACAACAATCATATGAATGGACAATACAAATGGTAACTGAATTAATCCATAAAATTGGGTCAAGTAGTAGATGAATATCATAAAGTTACAACATCATGAATGTGTCATGTTTTCAGATTGCTAGGACTGTTTTTGTGTCCATCTAAAATATTTGTCTGTTTGCATTTATTACTTAGATATAGTGCTGAATTCATTCATTAATATGTGTAAATATTGTAAAGTGGAAGACATGCCATTTCATCGAACTCAGAAGAGTATTGCTATTATATATATATATATATATATATATATATATATATATATATATATATATATATATGTATGTATAGATATACATTTGTTCCTTTTGGTTTGTTTTGGCCTAATTTTGGTTTAAATTTTAGTAGCACTAGATATAATTAAATAATTTGAAAAAAAAAAATAAAAAATAAAAAAAAGAAAATTTGAGAATGTGGATGTACAGTTTTATATTGGATTAAACTCTTTGCTCTATATAAATATGTATATATATATACATATTTTGAATGTATACTCATTATCATAATTTTTCTCTCAGGTATCTTACATATTCAGTTATGTATGTGTAATTGTAAGATTTTGCCTGAATTGGGTTTTATATATTGTATGATGCATGTATTGTGTTAAAAATAATTATCAAGAATCATTGTAAAGTTGAATACTGATCCTTACATATCACAGTGTATTATATCTTTTTGTTTTGTATGGTCTGTTTGGCTATTTAGATATTTTGAATTTGGTGAGTGCTCTATCTTAGACACACCGGTTATATTTAACCACAAAATTTAAAATTTTTGTACTAATGATAATATTTTATCTCTAAATTGTTTGGGAATACTTAGGAAATGTGTACATATATGAACTGTTCTTTATTAAAGTCACACAAGTAATTTACAAATGAACATTTTCCTCTGCATGAACTTTAGTCTACAAGATGATTCTGTATAGATGAACGTGGACTGATATCATCTATGTGATCTATAGATTATCTGCAATGGTGATGGACTTCTTGGGTATGCAATGCTAAAGAAAACTGGACGTTTTCTTTCTTTTAGTACGGGGGGAAAGATAATGTAAGGAAAGTACATTATCGGGACTTTCCCATAAGTCGCCTCAGTTGAAAGATTTAGGATGGCAAATTTATGACCAGAGACTCGCTGGCGACAATTTTAAGCCATAAAAGTCAAATAAGAAGAACTTTGATTTAAGTTGGTCTGGGAGATAATATCAAAGAACACACACGTCGTTCCGAGAAAAAAAACAACACGCTACAGCAACAACTGATGCATAGCCATTGGTTGGGGTTGGTAAGGAGGAGGTGAAACTGACCCTCTGTTATGCAAATTTCAGTTAAAACGGGAGATCAACTACCCAATGAAAAGAAAGAAGGATGGGCTTAAAGCACTGTCATGCAAATTTTGGGCAGAACAAAGTACGGCCCACCGTGGTGATGAAAAAGGAGTTGTGAAAAAGAATGAAAACAGAACACACATCGATATCAGAAGCGAAAGTGAGAGGTGAAATAAAATGACGCGATGAATTTTGTGCGGTCCGAAAGAGGAAAATAGAGTGAGTGGCAATTCTGATGGTAAGAAAGCAGCGAACCCGAACAACATATATGGAGAGTGGTGAAGTTGCGCTAAGTTTTGTGAAATGAACATTTTCAATAAGTGCAGCGCTATTTAGTTAGCGGAAAGTGTGCTCTGATACAAAGAGAAACCTTCTTCAATCAATGTGTATAGGTAAATATGACTCTGACCTAAGTAATTCCCCAGTTTATTTGATTTTATCAAAATATTATAAGAGAAGCTGGTAGTGTGACCTTAGTCACAAATGGAAGTCAGTATTTTAATTGTAAACAAATAATGTTGTCAAAGATCAATTTAAATATAAATTACAAACAAATATAAGTATCCTTTGCAAGGATCAAAGTGTTAATGCCAATATTATAGGAGAAATTTTGTTAGGAAATTAAATCAGATGTGTTCTGATAAATCTTTTTTTTTCTTGAAATAACTGTAAATATTGTAAATAAATAATAGTGTTAATTATTTGGAGTCTTCTCATTTAAATTATCTAGTATGTGTTTGTTTATTTAGATTTCCATTTTAAAAGTCAGCTAAGGGCAAGAATGATCATTCTCAAAAAGGGTAATGGGCTACTTCGAAATTACACAATGCAATGGGGGGAACATATCCAAAATTTAATCTCTATGGATTCCTTTTATTATTATTTTCTGAATAAATTAATTTATTCTATTAGCCAACCCCAGAGAAACCTTTATGTATTTATTTCTAAGCTTTAATTCTGATCAACTTGTCCCAGCAAAAGGGTTATGTTGGAATGGGCAGCAATTAGAAGGGAAATTAAAGGATAAAATCTTAAATAAATATTATAACTGAGCCATGCATATTTCTCTTCAACACTAGGTAAAGGATATTTTTCCACCTTCAAAAATTTATTTACTGTAACTTTAAAATCTCCGCATAACCGAATTTTACCATTTGGTTTTACCACTGGAACTATAGGAGTTGCCCACTTACTACTGGTGACAGGTTTAATAATACCCTCATCCTGTAACCTTTGAATTTCATCATTTACTGCATTACGTAGAGCATACGTGACTGTTCTAGCCTTACAAAATATGGGCGTAGAACCTTTTTCTAGGTAAAGTTCTGCTTTCAAACCTTTTATTTCCCCTACTTTATCCGAAAATAAATCAGAAAAATCATTTAATAATGTTTTCAATTGATCCGTAGAATTTGCAATTTCATTTACATACACAGATTTAAAGTTAGTAGGAAACAAATTAAATGCAGCTACCCAGTCTCTGCCAAATAAAAGTGGGAAATTATCTTCTTTAATCAAATACAATTTAAGATTTTTAGTAATATTTGCATAAGAAACATCTACTGTTACATACCCCACAGGTGTAAACACCTCACCCGTTGCCGTTCTCAACTGAACGTCTGGTGGAAAAATTTTATTATTCGGAAAAATTCTCCGAAAACGATTTACAGGCACCGCAGAAATTCCGGAGCCAGTGTCTACTTCCATTTCAGCTTTAGCTTTATTTTCAATTAAAACCCACACTTTTATAGGAGTAGAACTCTTATCATGACTCACGGATAAAATATCAACCGTCTGCAATACATTTGTTTGTTTCTGAGAACTACTTTTACATACTTTACCAAGGTGGCCTCTTTTTTTACAAATTTTACAAATAGTATTGCTATGCTTATACTTATTGGCAAGATGAGATGGATTTCCACATCTATAACACTGTAATTTATTTTTATTTACTTCAAAATTTCCCTTATTTACACTGTTTATTTTCGGTTTCTGGAAATTATTTGAAATTTTATTCGGTTGAACATTTTTAGAATATGCCAATTTATTAACATTTACATTTTTGTTTTTCAATTCAGAAATATCATGTTCGTTATTTTGCAAGATAATTGCTTTTTCAATAGCTTTCTCAAAAGTTAAATCATCTATTTGTGAGAGTAATTTACTTTGGATAGTTTCATTTTTTAAACCTCGCAGAAATTGTTCCAATAAATTTTCATTGAGTGTTTCACCAGCAAAAGCACAGAAGGTAGTTAACTTCTTTAATTTTGAAACAAAATTTTGTATCGATTCGTTTTCATTTTGATAAGAATTACGGAATTTAATTCTAGAACAAAATTTATTAGGGGCGGGGCTTAAGTGCTTTAACAGAATATCAACTATTTCCTCATATTTCAGTGCTTCAGGATTTTTCGGAAATGTTAAATCTGACAGTAAATTATACAATTTAGGCCCCATACATGAAATAATTGCAGGTACCTTTTTTCCCCCTCAACATCATGTAATAAAAAACTCTGTTCCAACCTCTTAACATATGATTGGAACGATTCAATTGAATCGTTAGATTCTTTAAAATTAGCAAACATTATGAACTTTTATTTATTGCAGAGAAGAAAAAAAAATGTCAGCACTTACCACCCTCGAAATGATGTACGTATTAAAACATTAATGCAGCATATACTCTTGTAGATGTAAAACCCGAAGTATCGCCATTTTGCGAATCATTTGGAATTTCTTTTCAATTGAATTCCGGTAAGAAACTTGATTTTCTCGTCGCCATTTTATAGTATTTTAAGTACTTAAATTAAAGAAATTACAGCATCAACATTATTAATTAGTCGAGGTGGACTTTAAAGAACTTTAATTTTCATACTATCACAAACACGTACATCGAACACTAACGAAATACAACAGAGACATTTTACACACATAACAGTAAACAAATTTAATACCAGTATGTGACGTAGTTCGCTGTGGTGCTGCCTTCTATTACTTACATTTGTAACTAAACATCACAATTGGTATTATTAAAAATTGATTATAAATATACATGTTCATGTGAAGCATGTGGAATCAATATAACGGCTTTAAAAACGTATTTGCCATATTATTTGCTATACCTGATTAATGGCCATTTGAAAAATAAATAAAACTTTTCTTTAAGTAAGAAATTGGATTTTTGGGAATAAATTAAAAGTTTAAAAAAAAAAAAAAACATTTTCATTGAAGTTCCATTAATATAAAACACAGTTTTTATTTAGATATGGTGCATTATCTTGGCGTATATCAAAAACAATAGGTATAGCAGAAGTGCCACATAAATAGGTTCTCAAAAATTAAGTTGCAGAAATAAATATACATTTTTTAAATAATGGTTAACAACTGATACATTTCTGCCTACTTTTTTTTTTTTTTTTTTTTTTTTTTTCTAATTTCATCATCTAGTAAAACAGAATGTCAAAAATTTAATACTAACATTATGAAATAAAACTGAATATACTTTTAAAAGTACTTCCAACAAATTATATTTTATTTAAATAATGAAACATGTCCTAAAACAATCTTGAAGAACAAATAAAAAATAAGACAACAGTCGAAAATTCTAAATGTTTTGGGAATGAAATAATCGTTTGCTTTTTGGTTTGCCCATGCGCAGTTATTTCATAGAAATTATTATTGAACCCCCCTAACAATTATTGAACCTCTAGTAGTTCATCCTCCTTCCGCTACATGGCGTACGACCTTCATTGACGTGACCTCGGCAGACACCTCTGCCATATATCTTGAAACGCTTGACATGTATACGCTTTGGTTCGCACATTTTCAAGACGAGTTTGTTTTGATGTTAAAAAAAAAGTCGTCTGCATAGAGAAATCATTTTTCACGGCTAATATGTTTTTAAAAGCACAAATTATCCTCTGGCAGCTGGAATTTTTTTTTACATGCAAAATGGCGCTTTTAACGAACCGATGGATGGAAGGCTATATTTCTTCACTTTCCGAAGAGAATTATTCGTAACGGTTATTAAAAAACGCTGTGAATATGCATGGTTTTTCTATATATAAAACCACAATAGGTAATATTGCTAATAAGACAGGGAAAAAAAGTGCCTCAACTGGAAAAATTGTTCCAAATATGAACCCAAGAATAAAAAGAAATTCTTCGAATATTGAAAAGGTAAGATCTTTTATGGTAAAAAGAAAATCTTCTACGCCATCCAACTTTTCAGTGAGCAGGGGAGCACTTCAGATCTTTGAAAACAATGAACAGAGCCATTTTTAACATGGCTCAAAACGTGCAACAAAATTATCTCTCAGAATTAATAGCGGTACACACAGTGCCTGACTATCGCATGGGCACCCAGGGCCCGTGCCCTGGGCACGAAATCTCTGAGGGGCACGAAATTAGAATTTAAAATAGAAGTTGTTTTAATAGTTTTAGGACTTTTGTTGGCACCCAGTTTGGTTTTATCATTTAATAGCAATAACATCATTAATAAGTAGACTTCCTATCATTATATTCTAGTAATTGGTCTACTGTATTTATCAAATCATTCAATTTTATCATATTGCACATTTATTCGAAAAGTGACACAACTGAAAAAATTTGATGTTTGAAATATTAATACGATGAAATGACAAAATATATCTCATTCTATGGTTAAAAGCAGATTTCAATAAATAATAGAAAAAATATTTTATTTTTATTCCTGGAACTGTTTTTCAATTTTCCGGAAAATTTAATTTTTTGAGTTGACACTTTTCGAATAAGTAGACTAAAAAACTAGTATCAGTAAATCAACCAATCTATGGGGGCACGAAAAATTGAAAGTGCCCTGGGCACAAAAACTTGCTAGTCGGGCCCTGGGTACACACGCATCTTATGCGATGTAAATGTATCTTACAGTGGAAGGCATAAGGCCCCTGTGGCTCAAAAGCATCATTTAAAAAAAAATCAGAAAAAGGATAAATCGTAATAAATTTCAAATTATAAATTTTTCTTCGAGGGAGATATCTCAAAATATCTGTAAGGTGAAACAGCCAGAAACTTTAATCTCACTATATTAAAACAAATGGGAAATTGTACGTCAAACGTGACAAATGAGGTGCGTTCGTACTGTTCCAAAAATTTTCCAGCGTTATTTCAGTGAAATCTGAAATGAATTACATCGTCTGTTATTATGATATGATTAATTTCCGTAATAAAATAAGTACATTTTAAGTTGGCAACATTTTATCTTTTGTTGATATTTACTGAAAATTCCAATGCGAAACTTAAGCCTAGCTTTGAAAATTTCAGAACTTGAAATCCATATTTAGACTCTTTTTCCATTTAATATTTATTTCTCCGGAAACATCGATTGCTATAATTAAACAATTTTAGCATACAAATTCGGTTTTCAAATTCAGTAATACGGAAATAATAGGACTCCATCTTAAATAGGACGCAATCACCATGACAACCTAGAATCATTACCTATCATGGGATATCATTGAATTAATTACGTATGATAGGATTTAATAGAATGAAAAATGTGACCATAACTTGGTCATAGAGGTAATAAAATGTCATACATGCCAGATAACTTGACGATACATCTCGGTCGCTGCACGATTAATCCTCTGAAGCTGCTATAACAAGGAAGTACTGATTTAAAAAAAAAAAATCTAATTACTTAATAAATATTTGTATTAATATCTTTTTAAGTTTTGATTCGATTTTCATAAAATTTGAAATGACAAAATCCTGCAACGATTATATATATTAAATTTCAAACCATTCGGTTGGGTAGTTTTTGCGCTTTTATATGCAGACGGACGGACAAAACGACGGCTATAGATGTTACGTATTTATATAATTACGATCGCACCTGAAAATGAAAATCAAATATATTGTTATGTTTTTTTAATGTAAAGATACTCCTTTACTTATTTTGGAGGCGTGAATTCGGCGTTACAAAAGTGAGGCATGATAGTGACCAATGCATGGGTTGTTCCAGATTCCAGAGAGATAGTCTGGAAGAGCTTCGATTGACGGAAATCATTTCCTACGATTTTATAGATTTTTTTCTATACAAAATGAGAAAAATTATCTAAAATTTCAAAGGTCTGTGTTGAAGAGAAATATGCATGGCTCAGTTATATTATTTATTTAAGATTTTTATCCTTTAATTTCCCTTCTAATTGCTGCCCATTCCAACATAACCCTTTTGCTGGGACAAGTTGATCAAAATTAAAGCTTAGAATTAAATACATAAAGGTTTCTCTGGGGTTGGCTAATAGAATACATTAATTTACCAAGAAAATAATAATAAAAGGAATCCTTAGAGATTAAATTTTGGATATGTTCCTCCATTGCATTGTGTAATTTCGAAGTAGCCCATTACCCTTTTTGAGAATGATCATTCTTGCCCTTAGCTGACTTTTAAAGTGGAAATCTAAATAAACAAACACATACTAGATAATTTAAATGAGAAGACTCCAAATAATTAACACTATTATTTATTTACAATATTTACAGTTATCTCAAGAAAAAAAAGATTTATCAGAACACATCTGATTTAATTTCCTAACAAAATTTCTCCTATAATATTGGCATTAACACTTTGATCCTTGCAAAGGATACTTATATTTGTTTTTTTTTTATATTTAAATTAATCTTTGACAACATTATTTGTTTACAATTAAAATTCTGACTTCCATTTGTGACTAAGGTCACACTACCAGCTTCTCTTATAATATTTTGATAAAATCAAATAAACTGGGGAATTACTTAGGTCAGAGTCATATTTACCTCCACACATTGATTGAAGAAGGTTTCTCTTTGTATCAGAACACTCTTTCCGCTAACTAAATAGCGCTGCACTTATTGAAAATGTTCATTTCACAAAACTTAGCTTAACTTCACCACTCTCCATATATGTTGTTCGGGTTCGTTGCTTTCTTACCATCAAATTACCACTCACTCTATTTTCCTCTTTCGGACCGCACAAAACTCATCGCGTCATTTTATTTCACCTCTTACTTTCGCTTCTGAGATCGATGTGTGTTCTGTTCTCATTCTTTTTCACAACTCCTTTTTCATCACCACGGTGGGCCGTCCTTCGTTCTGCCCAAAATTTGCATGACAGTGCTTTAAGCCCATCCTTCTTTTTTTTTCATTGGGTAGTTGATCTCCCGTCTTAACTGAAATTTGCATAACAGAGGGTCAGTTTCACCTCCTCTTTACCAACCCCAACCAATGGCTATGCATCAGTTGTTTCTGTAGCGTGTTTTTTTTTTCTCGGAACTACGTGTGTGTTCTTTGATATTATCTCCCAGACCAACTTAAATCAAAGTCCTTCTTATTTGACTTTTATGGCTTAAAATTGTCGACAGCGAGTCTCTGGTCATAAATTTGCCATCCTAAATCTTTCAACTGAGGCGACTTATGTGAAAGACCTGATAATGTAATTTCCTTACATTAGTCTGGGTGAGAAAATTACACCCCTTTACCCTTCTTATAAAATAGCCAATGGGCTAGTGTAACAACAACAACAACAAAACACTGAACGTCCATGCACTAAGGTGGGGGGAGGCGTGTTAGAACCGTTTATTTTCCTAAATTTCACTTATTTATTAAAAAGGTTAATGCCAACTATCATCAATGTACATGTACATCGTCAAATTTCTATAAAAACTTTTATTTATAAAGAATAACTATAAATTAGTGAAGAAATTCAATAATACATGATTAAATTTTTAAAGTACATTTTTGGTTCTTGATGTCTGAAATACACTTTCAGAGAAAAAGTTGCTCTCACTCAAATATCAAGAATTTTTAATAAATCATCCGTTAAAATGAAATTTTATTTAAAAAAAATGCTAGTAACAGGAAACCTTCAAAGGGGCACCAAGAAAGCCTTCAAAGGGCGCCGCGTTGAAGAGCACTATCTAAGTCAAAGGACTGTTGCTAAATCGTTAAAATGCTCATTGTCAACTGTTAAGAAATTCATTAACACTGATTTGAATTTGAAAAACAAACAAAAAAAACAAAACAATGTTCATCGTCTTTCTCCATGACATATCGCCGAACGTAAAACATGATGCAGAATTCCTTATGAGAAGCATTTATCCGGAGAAAAATGGAAAAATTGGTGTTACAATAGATGAAGCTTGGGTCTATTTAAATGATTGTAATAAAAATCGATCCACTTATTATCATCAAAGAGGAGAAAAAAAAATCTTAAAACATGGTTCAATGTATCTAAAGAAAGTTTTAGCAAATGATTTATTATTGTAACTGTCTTTGCATATAACGGCAAATTACAAATAAAGTGAGAGGAGAAAAATGTTAAGATCAACTCCACATACTATCAGAAACATATTTTACTCCCAATCTTCCCACATAAAATACCATCTTTTAACCATAGTGCCATCAATCTGTTGACCTGCACCAAGATAAAGCAAGCAGTCACACATCACAATACACTGTTAATTTCCTGTAAAAAATGGAACAAGAAACGGGTATCAGAAGCTGATTATAAATTCTAAATATCCTGGTGTATCATCCATTGATACATCAAGAGATTTAGCAGGTAACCCAACCCCTTTTGGACTTATAAAAAGCGGGTTATTCAAACGTCGACCAACAACCCTTCATGGAATTTGGAAAGCTGTTCAAGAGGAATGGGCCAAGATACCTCTTCCAAAACTACAAAAGGCATTACTGTAATGGAAATTACGGGGAAGAAAGTTTGTTCAAAATAAGAGTTACCAAATTGAACATTCAAACATTTTATGTAAAATAGTACTGTAAGTACCATGAAAAGCGTCTAAAAAATGTGCAAACAACCTCTGTATAATCAAATTTCAATATAATTATCAAAGCAAAATTAAATTGCTTCAAAAGGGAAAAACTTTTTCAATAATTTTCATTAACATGTATTTTAAACATTAGTGACGGCTTCATCTGATCTACAAAATCCCTATTATTCCAGCGCTCCTAGGCGGTTACCTAATAGTAAAACCCCGAGTTTTTGCCCAAATTTAGTGTTTGATTTTTTGTACCGAAGGACGAATCAAATATTCTTTTGGCGCGACTTTCAGTTCTGGCGCCAGGTCACACGCCCCGCTAGCTCCCCCTTACTTATGACCCTTTGTAAGCTAGATGCACTTTTTCGAACTTACCTTGCGAAAATCTAATAAGCAAAAATTGATTTCAGATGGATTTATTACAGATGACGGCAATATTTTTGATTTATTTAAGGAAAAAAAGTCTTCAGTTCAGCTGCAATTAAATCAGAAAGAATTTAAAAATTATAATAATATTATTAAGAGTATTTTACAGTTTCGGGAGGGACAATGTGGATCTCCAGGGGAGGGAGGAGGGGGGCGGTGTTGAATTCAGACACTTTTCTCCGGGAGGGATTTCTGTTGCCCCGGGGGGGGACACTGTAGAGTTCCGGAGGGGGAGGGGGAAATTGCACTTTTTATTCATTAAAAGCATAAAATCTGAGATTTTTTGGGGAGGACATTCCAATGCTCATGGGGGGGGGAATGTCCCCCGGGCCACCCCTTTAATTCAACACTGGAGGGGGGCTGATTTTCACTTTTAGACTATAAGCAAACACAAAAACTCAAATTTTCCGGAGAGACATGACATTTTGATGCTCCGCGGGAAAACCCCTGAATTCACCATTGCCAAAAAGTGCCTGCCTTAAGAAAAATCCCCCCCCCCCTCCAATAAAAAGAAGTAATAATTAAAAAAAACTATGAAACTGCTAATTTTTATTTTGATTTAGGTATTTTGTAAATGTAGCGATGCACTATTTTTTGCAAGGAAGTTTGGAAGTTTTACACAAAAGCTAAGAAGGAAGAAAATCTTTCATAGTTCTAGTAAGTTCATGTTCACATTAAAATACTATTAATTTTTTATTTATGTGCTTAGGTCAAAATAGAATTCTTGTCCAAATTGTAAACTGTGAGAACTTTAATACCATTAGGCTCTACCAAGGTGTCACTTTTAGTTTATTTTTCTCAAGTAAATTTGTTATTTGACTCCTTTTTTTTGGAGGGGGGGGGGGAGTGTATCTTTACTACTTGAAAAAAAAAAAGAGAGAGTAGAGACAGAAAGAAAATCCTAGCTCTGTGGCGTGGAGCAACGCCCCCTAGAGATATCTCTAGGGGGGTGTTGCGTGGAGCTCAGTGGTGGCTACACCCCCTTTTTTTGGCTGCTGAATCGCTGAATGCTCGAACGCTCGAAGTGAAGTGAAGTCACTTGTATTTGGGAATGTGGTATTGGTATGTAAACTTCCTTACTTTTCCGCGCTTTGTGAGTGAAAGGTGTGAGAATTTCTGAAATATTTATACTTTTGCAAGTTAATGAAATATATGTTTGCTTCGCTTTGTCATTTTAAATAATGAGCATGTATTAATTGTACGTTTAATTTTTTTGTAGCAAAATTTCTTCAATAGTTTTTTAGCTAATTATACATATTGTTAAACAGACAATCATTCAACTAATACTTATTGTTAATTGTTTCAACTCTTAAGTTGATTCATTTATATCGGAAAGCATAAAGGGGATTCAGTTTTCATTGACGCACTTGCCGTCTTAAAACGTATGTGTCAAATAAAGGCATTTATAGGTGGGAAATAATTTTTATAGTGCATCCAATGAATTAATATCGGTGTTTACTGTCATACACAAATGCTTATATAATTAGCAGAAAACATAAATAAATAAGTGGCTCTGAAACCGAATGGTCCTTTCAATAAATAAATGAATAGATAAATAAAATTAGCTGGGATTATACACGCCAACTTATGTTTATGTAGTAAAGTATTTAAACATAAATTTCATTGCGAAAATTTAATAGAAATTATCTAAAGTTAATTTTTTTTTCCAGTTTTAATTTATCAAAATTTCATAGCTGTTTTTATAACTTATGTTCTATTAAAAACGAGGGTGCAAATTTTGGTTTAAACCGTCCAGGTCAATATGTTTCGACCATCAGTGGTCAAAACTCATTTTGACTAAGAAAAGAAATTAATTTTGTCAAATGATAAATTTAGTGCAACATTTAGAAGAGTTAGTTAAAATATCAATTAACAATATCTAATACAACATTTGGAAGTTCTTGCAATACTTAGTACTACTGTTTAATTTTTGTTATTTTTTAATGTAACAACACAGAATTTTAAGATGAGCTATCATAACTATTGAAATTATTTTAATTTGATTACATAATCGGCTTATATAAAAAGTGAAAGAAACTAAATCGCTCTAAGTGAAAGAAGTATTTAAAAAAAAAAAATTGTTATTTAGAACTCAAAAGTGGTTAAATGAGTATTGTATTTAAGCTAAGACGATTTCATAGTTTATTCTGGATGAGATCAAATTTTGAAAATAATCTTTCTATTTATGAAGAGTTAGCTCAACCATTCATCATGTGCATTATCAAATTTACATATTTTAAATCAATATTTTCCAATTTTCATTACTGCACATCAAATATAACATATTCATTATACTTTAATAAAAATAAGATTTCTATATGTTTCTGTATGAAATATTAATTGCATAAGATGCAAAAAAATCAATATATATTGAATAATTATTTAAATATTGATATCATACATTATATTATATATTAGTATAATATTCACATAAATATACAGTATGAGCAATTTATGTAAGCTTATTTTAATAGTGTCAACCACTTTTAAGTAGTTCAAATCAATTTTGACCAGTTTTAGACTGTTAAAACCTGTTTTATTTTACTACTTTCTGGTTAAAAATAATTTTGACAAGTCAATATTACTACCTTGTATCATAAAATTTTTAATATAATGCATGCACAAATGCAAATACTAATCGCACTTGTGTGTGATTAGTATTTGCACTACTATTGTTTTAAATGTAGTTCCATGTTTTTAGAAATATAACAGAAGGAGGTAATTCTATTTTAGATTTTGAGTGTTCAAAGAATTAAGACTAGGCACTTAATTGAAGTCAATGCTAAAATATTTAATTAAAGATTAATTGTAGGAGGAATACCGTAAAGTGTCCTGTATGTTGAATATTGACTTTTTCAAATATATCATGAATTGCGACCCTTCATGTTGTTTCACAAATATAAAAATATTTATCTCGAACTCAGAGCAGTCTTGTTACTTGTCCAGCAAATAGAATATATATACCTCTTGCAACCACAGCATGGCTATAACCTCACTGAGGGTCCTAGAGCGAAGATTTACTTAGGGTCTCTTCTGCCCCCCCCCCTTTCCCGCTTCTAACATTTTTGCAATGTCAATTTGTGCTTTCGTAAAATAAGCACCAATGTTTGAGCAAAAAGTTCATTGAGGTCTTTGAATCTCTTTTAAAAGTAAGAACCCAGGCCACAATTTCTCAGCTTCCTCCCCCTTCCTCCCTTTTGAAATTAAAAGGTTTTGAAATCTGTTGAATTTTATTCTTATAAAACACAATTGTACCTTTTTAAATCTAAACATCATAACTTTTAAGTTAAAAAATAAATAAATTGTAATATTTAAGGTTAGCATTTAATTGTAAATGGATTAATAAAGGTGATTTGTGGAAAACTAGTAAATATAAAAATGTATCTGTTTAGATATAGATGCCAAATGTATATAATCAATGTAGGTGATAGACATTTAAAATAATCCTTTTAAACATTTGCTTTAAGTTGCTACAGTTTCAAAGTTAATGACTGAACCAACAATGCCGCCTTTTATTTTATATTTACATTACACTATACATACTATTTTATTTTGCATTTCTTATATATATCAGTGGATCAAAATGAGTCCGATAATTATTTGAAAAAGGTGGTTTGCATGTGTGGTATTTGAGAATGTAATTTTTTGTTTTTTTATGCTGTATATGCAGTTTATATCTGTCGATATATTATTTACAGAAAGGTATGAAAATACTGTTAAAAAAAGGCAAAAATTTAACTTGTATGTTATTTTTAATTTGAATTCTTTGAAATACTGATTATTTCAAAGCAATTTCAATATTTTTGTCGTAAAATTATTTCTGAAAAATAAAACATTGTATGCTTTAGCACAGGTCATATTTTTGTTTTAATATCTGTAAAGTTGCAAATTACTGTCTAAGGTGTATGGAAAGGGTGAAAATTTATATCTTTTAACTTATATATATTTTTCAGAAATTTAAAACTAATAGTTATTTAAATTTTTTTACAATAAGATACTTGTTCTGAATTTGTAAGTATAGATTTATTACTGTTCATAAAATAATTTTCTTTTTTCACTGTAGTATTAAGTTCCAACTTTGATAACCATTTTTAAAAATTAATGTTTTCCTTATTATTGATAAGATTTAGATTTATGTGCTTCAGTTGTTTAAGAATAAACAACCATTACTCAAATCAAACTAAAGTCTATTTTTAAGTTTTGTGTGTGTGTGTGGAGGGGGGGGGGGGGGAGGTTGTAAGCAAAACAGATCTGAGTAATGAATTAATATACAAATCTTTTTGTAATGTTTCTTATATAAAAGAATTTGCTTGTCTGGTGTTAAACAGTTTATTTCCGAGTAATATATTCTTGTGCGAATAAATCAGTCTCTCATATACTCAATGATTGATTCAGCAAGAGAGGGGTGGGGAAGAGTGACATTCCCTCCTACAGCATCAAAATGTCCCTTCTGGAAGTTTTCAGATTTTCTTTGCAAAAATGGTTTGCAAGTGTGCTAATTTTCTTTAGAACTTCATAATGCATCCTTCCTCGCAGAGCTGTAGAAAAACCTCTTTGAGAAATATGTCTGAATTCCACACTTTTGTACGTCATTGAAACATGACATTTAGTATATTTTAGATCAGATTTTGTGCTGTTTAGTTAAATGCAAATTTCTGCCTAAATTTTTGTAGCATTAATTTTGCTGGCCTTTCTTTCTAGTTTTTGTTGCTTAAGTTTTAATGCTGTATAATAAGTTCATTTTTATTTTTCTGTTGCAGTTTTTATTTCTGATGGACAGCTAATGTATAATTTCTTTCTGTGTTATTTGAATGCTGTGTGAGCATTTGTTATTAAAAATGCCCGTGAGTGGAGGTAATAATTTTTCATTTAATTTTCCTATTTTTATTTTGATGTAATTAAATTAAAATTTAAGTTATTTAAACTCTTCATTTATTAATTTTGCAAATCATAGTGTAGTGTTTTTATTAATTTTGTAATGCTTTCATATTTAGATGAGTTTTAAACACCAGTATTTACTCAAACTACATTTCTAATTGAATATAATTTTTCATTATATTTTGTAATCATCAGCAAAAGTGTTTTGTAGTGTTTATATTATTTGAAGTGTGATGTTAAGATTTACAAATCCGAATGTGTTTTCTGTGTGTGACTGTAATTTTTGCCATGTTTAACTCTTCTTATAATTAAAGGCCAAAACTCTGGAATTTTGTTAGTGGACTGTACCCAGGTTTATCAATTTTATTAATAGCCTCTCTTTAAAACTAGTGGCAAGCTTTTGTTAAATTTTCTATTAGTATTAAAATGAAAATAAGTAGCCCAAATAAATATGAAAATATTAACATAATGCTACCATACAAGAAAAGTTTTCTCTTTCCTAATAGGAAAGGAACCATAATGTGGCTGCTGGCAGATAATTTTTAATAGCCGCCTTTTTTATTTAGTGGCCTGGTAGTAGCTGCCACTAATTTTACTCTTTACTTATAATCATAGACACCAACTTTTTGTTTTCATTATGGGGGTGAGGCATATTGATGACTGGTGGCGGAAGAGGAAATGCCTCTTGTGTTGAATTTTTTTTTAACTTTCCAAATCTATTTAATAATTGCATTGTTAATTAAATAATTAGTAATTACTTTTTGTTTACTTTGACAATAGCATTAATAATCTGAGAACACTTATTTTATTCAATATAATTAATTACATTGTATGCTAATATATCTTAACCCCAAGCTGTCCTCTCACTCTCAGCGATTTCATGGGCTACTGTATACTAGCGTTTTATTAACATATAACATTTCCAATGCGTAAGAAGTCGCAGATTCAGTGAAATAAAGCAATACAAGTGCAAAGGCAGTTTTGAATGTGCAATTCATGTCTAAAGCCCCACTATTAAATTTTAATTATTTATACATGTGGCACATAAATCACTGAATTTGATTAGTCTAAATAATGCTAAATGTACAGTCAGTTGTACATAGTTTATGTTCATACATAAATTATATTCAATCCATCTTTACACTAAATAACTACAAAACATAAATTGGGCATTTTTATGTTAAAAATATTTTAAAGAGTTAAAGAAAAGTCTGGTACATTTGACTGTATATATCACATACACTATATTTCCAATGATGACCAGTCACTTGCGATTTTAGACGTTTTGTTAAATATCTGGAAAGATACATGAGGAATTATCCTGAAACTTCAGGAGTGTAAACAACATGATAGACGTCATATATTTCCGCGAAGATTTTTTCCAGAAACCCCATAAGGGGCCGTCAACAAATTGAAGAAAAACGAATATATTTTGGATAACCCTGTAAAAACTAATATTGCAAAAGCATTCACACTGTAAATTATGATTAAGTGGATTATTGTAATAATTTGGGTTCATTTGTATGAAGATAGAATGTATACTCGAAGAGAAATTCAGGTTTTTATAAAAACAGTCCCAAACTTTACTAAGTTTTTTGCTTATAATTTGCAGAGTTTTTAATATAAAAACAAGTTATTTTCGGAAAATATGACAAACAAAATTGTACACAAAATCCTGCAATCAGAATTAAAAAATAATAAAAATTATATGAAAAATGAGCAGGTTCACTAAATATTGCTTCCCTGCGCATGCGCGAATTCAATCAAAATATACTGTGCATAATATATTAGCTAAATGTATAGACCAACTTTTATGAAAGTCTCAAAAACATAGCTTGAAAATTCTGATAGTAATCGTCGATAGAATAAGCTCGAAATTCGCTGTTCCCAAAAGAAAGCAAAAAGATGAGAGGTTGTATCAAATATAGAATGAGAGACACTTCATTCTTATTATGTCAATTTTCATAAGCTAGTATATTTGGATACAACCCCTCATCTTTTTGCTTCCTTTTGGGAACAGCGAAATTAGAGCTTATTCTATCGACGATTACTATCAGAATTTTCAAGCTATGTTTTTGAGACTTTAATAAAAGTTGGTCTATACATTTAGCTAATATTATGTACAGTATATTATGATTGAATTCGCGCATGCACAGTGAAACACTATTCGGTAAACCTGCTCATTTTTCATACAATTATTATTATTTTTTAATTCTGATTGCAGGGTATTGTGTATAATTTTGTTTGTCATATTTTCTGAAAATAACTTGTTTTTATATTAAAAACTCTGCAAATTATAAGCAAAAAACTTTGGTAAAATTTGGGACTGTCTTTATAAAAACCCGAATTTCTCTTCGAGTATACATGCTATCTTCATAAAAATGAACCCAAATTATTACAATAAGCCCCTTAATCATAATCTACAATTTGAATGCTTTTGCAATATTTGTTTTTACAGGGTTATCCAAAAGATATTCATTTTCCTTCAATTTGTTGACGGCTCCTTATGGGGTTTCGGGAAAAAAATCTTCACGGAAATATGACGTTTATCATGTTGTTTACACTTCTGAAGTTTCAGAATAATTCCTCATGTATCTTTTCAGATATTTAACAAAACGTCTCAAATCGCAAGTGACCGGTCAGCATTGGAAATATAGTGTATGAGCATTTTAGATTTTGATTGGGGCAAGGCAAATGGACATAATATCCAGATTTGTTTGCCCACTTGAAAGGATTTTTTTTTTCTTTCACACTTTACATATTTTAAAGGAATATGTTTTACTTTTATAATTTATGTACATGCAATTTATAAGATCTCATTTATTTAGATGTTGTATGCATAAAAAATGTTGAGTGGTTTTATAAAAGATATAAATTTATTTACGGATTAGACTCTAGTGATTTTATTGCACTGTTTTATTTTTTAACACATGATTGGTAAGTTTGATTTTTTGTTGTTAAATCCACCGAAAATTGTAACAGTAATAACAAAATAAATGTTATAAAATCCATTAACAAAAAAAATTCTTTACTAATGTTAAAGGTAAAAATTAGGAAATTGGTTAATGGCCAGTAGTCTTCAATTTTTTAGTGGCAACTTTTTAAACCACTAACCAGCAAGGAAAATGTAAAATAATTTTTTGACTTTATTTTATTTTATTTTTTTTTAAAAGCATGCAATCACTGCAAAATATTGAAAAATAATTATTTTATCATTTTTACAAAAGAAATTTTTTCTTTTTTAATTGAAGAATTTTAACAGTTGGAAACTTTTATGTTGGAAAGTAGGCAAAAAGAGGGAAGCAAAAATTTTGAGGGGTATGGGGGAATGTGGATTTTTTGTAATTTATTTTCATAGTAATAAATAGGAAAGAAAGTAGGAAAACAAATGATTATTTTAAAGTTTTTAAGCTGTGTGTTTTGGGAGCGAAGAAGGGGGATGGAGAATTTTTAGATATTTACTTCAATGTAGCAAATAAAACGAATGGAGCAAAACAGCAAATAATTAGGACAATAATAATATCCCCCCCCCCCCCTTCCGAAAACTTAAGAACTTTAAAGATTCCAATCTGTGTGCTGATGGAGGGGGAAGGGAGATTTAAATAACAGATTATATACTACGTTTTTGCAAAGTAACAAATAGGAAAATAAAAATCAGATTTTTTTTTTTTTTGTCTCTGGAGAAAGAAAAATTTTCTTGAAGGAGGATTGATGACTGATAATTTATTGTTGCTTCAAATAAATAATTAAATAAAAATAAATAAATATGGCAGACATATACTTTTTAAATTGAAGAGTTTTAAATTGTATGCTGGGTGGGAAGAGAAAAAAAAAAAAAAAAAAAAAAAGTTCAGGAAGTAAGGTAAAGAAAGTTTTTTTTTTCTTTTACAGGGCTGTCACTGACAACTATTTTTTAATTCTATCTTGCACCACTTTCTCAAACACTTTGATAACATGTGCAAGAGAAATATACTACAAAAGTTATTTTTTAAACATAGTGGTGCCAATAGAATATAAAAATAGTTGCCAGTGGCAGCCCTGCTTGTATGTTATCTTAATAAAATTCATATGTACTTAATAAGTACATACGAAATTTTAATTTGCTTAAATTTCGGCTTTTAGCTATGTGAATAGACTTCCTTTTGTGTTGCAAAACCATTTGAAATAAAAAACCTTACAATATTGCAAAATGTGTTTTAGAAATTCTTTATTTTTAATGTATTATAATCAAACCTTTTTACTCATATAATGTTCACTAGGAAATATAATTCTTACTTAATGTTGATTCTTAAAAATAGATGCATCATATTTTTCATCCATCTGTAATATTTATGTATTTGTCATGTCCATTTCGTTATATGTACCAAATCCCATGTCCAAGGATTTTAAAGAATGCACTTAAATCTTTGGACTAATTTACAAAATATCTTTCCAATCTTTGCTGATAATTAAAAAAAATAATCCTTTGTTTTGTGATAGATAGTATTGGATATAATATTAAATACACCTCATTTTCTCACTTTAAATTTTCTGTTGTCAACTGGATCTTTACCTAATCTTTAAAAAAAAAAAAAAATTGCGGTTATTTTTTGGCTTATTTGTTTCACTTTTAATAGACAGTAAACTGTCTAATGTGGAATTGATCAAGACTGAGAAAATTTCCCATTGCAGACAGTGTTCTGCCATACGCAAATTTGACTCTGTCGATGGATTTGCTGGCATTTAAAAATCTTTCCCAGGGTTCTACAGATTTCAGTCTTACAGAGTCCATCTTAGACAAGGTTTACTGTACATTTACAAAACGTATTTATGAGATCTGTACTTACATTTTGTCAAGTATATAAACATTGCTTGTATTTTTACGTATGATATAATTTCTTATCTTTTTTTAAACATTTGACCATTTTTTTGTATTGGATGAAGATATAACCATATTTTTAAAATATATTTTTAAAATTTTATCTTATATTAAATTCTGTGATAACATTTTGTTTTTAGATACCCGTCAAGCTCTCAAGCTGTTAGAAAGAATAAAATTACATTTGAAAGATTCAGAGGCAGCTCAATTAAGTCCATCGGTGGGAGATGATCTCAATACGTTGATTTCTGTCTTAGATAGTCCTGTCTTTCATAGTATACTAAATATACAGGTAACATATTAATCATTGTCATTATTACAGTTGTTTTTATAGCTTTTAAAAATACTTTTATGTATGTGAATTTTATTGTCTAATATAAAACTTTCTTTTCTCACAATATTGTGTTGTGAATAACCATATATTCTTGCATGTTTTTCTTACTTTTTCAAGACTAATGCTAAGAAGTGTGAAAAAAGTTTTTTCTAATATTGATTGTTTTATTCTTAATTGATTTCAAAACTTTCAATAACAAAAGAAATAGCAATGTTTAAGAGAAGTGTAAAAAAAAATAGCTGTAATTTTTAATGATTTTTAAGTTTGTTTAAGCTATGTGACAGTTATCTTTCATATTAATTTTGGTGAAGTCTTAAATGTGGATTGAGCTATTTAAGTTAGTGGGAAAATATAGGTAAATTATCAAAAGTCTAGAAATGTAGGTTTAGACTTCCTGTAGAAATGTTAGTGAAACTAAATATGCAGTTTTTTTACTATTTTTATATACATACTTTAATTTTCACTGTATGTTTGCGATTCTGTAGCTGACATTTTCTGTAATTCTAACAACTTTAAATTTAAAATCTTCTGTGAAACTTGTTTTTCTTAGTCATTTTAAATAATTTTAACGTTTAGAACATATTTACATTTGTCTAATTTATTAGAGCTTAACTTTATTGACTTGTTTTGAAAGAGCTAATACACAATTGCTAATACAACACTTGCACACTTTTTGAAGCCAGGTGAAGAGAAAGAAACAAGAGGGGGGAAAGAAAAGTGAATTTAGATTTGCATAATTTGAACTTAAATGTGATATTTCACTAGTTCAATTTATAATCTTGATGTGAAAATTATGCAAAATTTTCTCTCCTCTTAAAATTTCTTTCAAATGTAAAGGATGCGGAAAATGTATGGAGCATCAATTATGCAAGTAGATACGGCACAGTAAAACCTGCTAAGTTGACCACCCTTGTGTGTTGTCCATCAGTCTCAGTTAACCCATTTAACAGTGCATTAGATAATGGCTTTTATAAATTCAGTATCTTTATAGGTTGTCCATCTGTTTAAGTTGATCAGAAAATGGTACCATTACTGGAGATCAACTTAAAATTTTTGTATATTTCTTGTGTGGAAATTTTGCTTTTCTAAATGTATAATTTCATTTTCTTACTAAATATGAAATATTGCCATAACCATCTTTTTTTTTTTTTTTTTTTTTTTTCTGGCATTCATTATACATATTTATCTTCTGTTTTTAAACAGAACATTTAGTTTGTGTAGCAAGTAGCAATAAACAATTTGTATTCAAGAAGAAAAAAGCCACTTAAATTTTCTAAAAAGGTTTAGATTATTTAAAAAGTTTTAGATAATTTATAATTATGATAATCTGGAAATACCCTTGTTTCCACAATTCTCTTGCGGAAGAATCATACCAATCCTTGAAAACAGCTCAATTATACCTTTTTATCAGCTTCTTCTAGATCTTGTTTATAAGGTCAGTTTACAAAATAAGTATAAACTTTCAAAATTGTACGCAATTTCAAAAAAGTAGTGAGCCTTATACAGATTGTACTCTTGAAGGCATTTCTTTTTCTAACTGCTCAACCAACTAAGTTATATTAGTTTTATATTAATATAAATAAAAACCTTATCTGTGTTAATAAAGGTATGACCAGTTGTTGATTGAAATAATTTAATTCCGGCAAGTCTTTGGACATATTTTCTCAGAAAAAACTTAGCATTGATTTATTTGTTCTTTCAATATTTCTCTGGTTATAAGTTAAAAAGAAATCTTAGGCTTAATCTGTAGTCATCCATCTCTTATATGTAATTATTTCCAGTCAAAATTAATTTCGTCTTTCAAACTCATGTAATCAAATAGTTTCATTGTCATCTAAATTTGTTGCCTCCTTAACTAAGACTTAACTAGCCTACATCTCGATTGAAAACATGGTTGAATAAAATATTAAATAATATCTAATGTTTCAACTAAGTGTATTTCTCAACTTGTAAGTGTTTGACTATTGTGCTGTTGGTGTGTAAATGATTTTTATTCTACATTTTAAATCTATAAAGTTACTCTTATGTTTTTCATTTTTAAACAGATGATTGTGTCAAAACTAGGAATGAAATGATCTTTCATTTTTAAAGATTAAAACTAGATGAAATCCCGTTCAGACTACATATCTTTATTGATGTTTTTTTAGTTATCACACGTTATATTTTACCACTTCTCCCTTCAAAAAACTCATTGGACTATTTTCAGTACTTTCATGTTAGCTGGGTGTCAGTGATTTTCAAACTATATTGAACCTCGCCAACCCTTTTTTTTCACCAATTTTTTAACATTAGCTAGTAACAAATAGTCAATATTTTAACATTGCACTATAATATCTTAAAAAACGTACTTAAAAACAACTAAAATATAATCATAATACAATATGTAAACACAAACATATCGATACAAATAACAAAATCTTGTGTAAAAGGTTCCAATTCAAATGATGCCAATTGAAACAAGATTTGGCAAGTTATCACTGGCGGCAGCTAACATAAAAGGACTATTTTTTTCTAATCATGGCCAGTTATTGTATAAAGATACCAAACGGCAAATTGTTTAGTATTGCATTAAATATTTTTAAAAATTGCTATTATATATATATACCGTATTTACCCGCGTATACGTCGATCCCGCGTATACGTCGATCCCGCGTATAAGTCGACCCTCCCAATTTCCCGATCAAGAAATGTGATTTTTTTTAAATCCCGCGTATAAGTCGACCCCCCACTTTTCTGATCAAGAAATTTGAATTTTTTTTTTAAATACATTATTCAAAATCACCTGGAAAAAAAAAGAAAGTACTAAATGTACAATAATAAAGAAACTTTAATTTTTTTTGTACATTTATTCGAAATTATCTGAAAAAAGTACTAAATATACAATAATGAAGATAATAATATACTAAAGTAATATATCAAGTTAATCTGATTCAAGGTCCGATTCAGTATCGGACTCGCCAAACAATTCACAAAAATCCTTCGTCGTCATCGGCTCATCATGATACACGTTTTCAATCTCTGTATTTGCTTCCTTGTCGTTATCACTTTCGAAAATGGCATCATCTTCTGTGCCGTCTGGTTCCTTGCTTATGCAGCATTTTTTGAACGATTTTATAATCATTTCGGAAGGAATTTGATTCCACGCATCTTTAACCCACTGAGCAATTAATGCAATGTCGGGCTTTCTAATAGTACCGCCCTTTGTAAATGTTGGGCAACCGGATGAAATCCATTCTGCCCAATATTTTCTAACATTTGCTTTGAAGGGCTTATTGAAGCAAAAGTCTAGGGGTTGAAGGACGGATGTCAACCCTCCCGGGATTACAGCTACAGTCGTTTTCAGTTCTTTCGTCACTTTATTCACGTTTTCAGAAAAGTGGCCACGAAACAAGTCGTAAACTAAAAGGGAAGGTTTTTTGAAAACAGCTCCCGGTCTTTTACCCCACACATTTTTAAGCCAGTCGACTGTTCCGTCAGCATCCATCCACCCCTTTTCATGGACTCGAATCAGCACACCAGATCGAAATGTAACGTTTTTCTTTTAAAAATAATCAACGGATGAAGCTTACTACCGTCAGCCAAACAGGAAAGAACGACCGTAAAACGGGTTTTTTCGTGCCCAGTCGTTTTTTACCAAAATGCTTTTTTCCCCCTTTCAGTTCACTGTTTATTTTCTGGTAGGTCGAAACACATGGGTGTTTCGTCCATATTTCCTATATGGCAAAGTTCAAAAGAATTCATGTTTCTTTGATCGATGACGTATTTTTAAAATTTCATAATCTTTGCTTCCAAGTCAGATGGTAATTATTGTGCCAGTTTAGTGCGCTGGCGTAAAGTCAAACCATGACGATTCATAAATCTAGTGCACCAATGTTCTGATGCACGAAACGTGTTTGGAATACCATACTTTTCTGCTTTTGCTTCATTGCTCGTAAACGTATGGCAGTTCTAGTGACAATAAAACCATTCTGCCGGCATTCTACAACCCAATCATGCAATAGATTTTCGAGTTCTGGAAAGGGCGATTTTCCTTGCCGCAAAGCCTTTTTTGATTTTGGGATGTTTTATAGCTTTGCCTTATTCTTGCGCCTATCACGAATCAATTTTTCGTGAACCCCAAACTGACGAGAAGCAGCACAGTTGTTAGACTATTCCGCAAAAGAAATAACTTTAAGTTTAAATCCAGCTGCGTATGAATTTCAATTATGTTTTCTAATAACTAAATCAGCCATATCAGTAGAAACAAGGAGAAAAAGTGCAGTAAGATAAACTAAGAAATATTGAATAAGTGTACTATCAAGAACACGCAAGATATAACGTGGGTCACTTGTTTTAAGATAGTCACATGTTTCTAGCCACTGGCGGATGATTCAATTGCACATAGGGGTGATACATTCTCAGAATTTTATCTACTGATCTCTCAGAGGTAGGAGGGCTGGTAGTAGGCGTACATTCATCGCCAGCACCAAAACCTTCACTCAGTCTCCAAACCTTTACCTCAGCGCTGATAAGGAAAAGCAGTTAATTCCTCTTTTTCTCTCCTGGTATGGAAATCAACAGTAAACGACATCATTGTGTTGTGAAATGCGAAAAGAGAACAATTGCCTTTCAGAAAGGCATTTTTGACTTCTGGTAAAAAAAAAAAAAATTAAGGACCCTCGCATAAGTCGACCCCCCGAACTTTAAAGTATTTTTTTGTCCAAAATTTCTCGACTTATATGCGGGTAAATACGGTATATCCTTGATTAGTTACTGTAAGTAGTTGAAATCCAGTTGCAAATAAAATGTTGTTATAAATTCATTGTTATTAAAATTTTCGTAATGTGAGTGCAAGTAATACTATTGATTTTAAGGGAATGTTAATTTTATGAATGTATGGAATGTCATTTCTCTTTTTAGAGGGCAAAGAAATGGTTCTACTACAATAAAATAGGCTACCGTATTTACCCGCGTATAGGTCGAGAAATTTTGGACAAAAAGAGACTTTAAAGGTGGGGGGGTCGACTTATGCGAGGGTCCTTAATTTTTTTTTTTCAGAGTGGATTTCATCTGGTTGTCCAACATTAACAAAGGGCGGTAATATTAGAAAGTCCGACATTGCATTAATTGCCCAGTGGTTTAAAGATGCGTGGAATCAAATTCCTTCCGAAATGATCATAAAATCGTTCAAGAATTGCTGCATAAGCAACGAACTAGACGGCACATAAGATGCCATTTGAGAAAGTAATAACGACGGGGAATGATGTTGCGATACAGAGATTGAAAACGTGTATCATGATGAGCCGATGACGACGAAGGACTTATGTGAAGGGTTTGGCGAGTCCGATATTGAATCGGACCTCGAATCAGTTTAACTTTGTATATTATTATCTTCATTATTGTATATTTAGTACTTTTTCTTTCAGATGATTTTGAATAAATGTACAAAAAAATAATAATAAAGTTCCTTTATTATTGTATATTTAGTATACTTTCTTTTTTTTCCAGGTGATTTTGACTAATGTATTTTGAAAAAAATCAAATTTATTGATCGGAAAAGTGGGGGGTCGACTTATACGCGGGATTTATAAAAATTCAAATTTCTTGATCGGGAAAGTGGGGGTCGACTTATACGCGGGATCGACGTATACGCGGGTAAATACGGTATATATATTATATATTAAATATATATATATATATATATATATATATATATATATATATATTTAAGTACATAATAAATGTTTAATATGTACTTAATTATAATAATATATATATATATATATATATATATATATATATATAGAGAGAGAGAGAGAGAGAGATGGATTCATGTTCACAAATAAAATGAGTGGTTTCATCATCATATTAACCATATATATATATATATATGGCTAATATGATGATGAAACATTTTATTTGTGGTATTTAGGCATTTGGGACTTGAACATTCTGTCTAAATTCCACGAATTTCATTTCATTCATTCAATTTTTAATTTAATTTCTTATTCTTTTAAATAAGTTTTTGGTATCCATATTCAGTGTGTTGGGGAATACATTGACAACTAATTATTACATACTTAATCATTATTTCATAGTTTAAGTTGGTGTTATGGTAATGTTTCATTTATGGTTATACAGTGGAACCCCGATTTTACGTTTTTCATGGGGCCAGCAGAAAAAAACGTACGAAACGGGAAAACGTAAAATCGGGGTCAAATAGAGAAAAACACTTCAAGAAAACAAATTATACAAAAATAAATTTACTAATACCATATTAGTATTTAAAAAAGTCTGTTATTCTTTATTGCGTTTTCTTTTTAAGTGTATTTTCACCTATACTCTATTTCAATACATGCAAGTTTTTGCAATTTGTTTTTCTTAATTTTCATGTCCGGTTAAAATTTCTTTAAAATGTTTAAACTCGCAATGGCCTCTGCCGATGAGGGCACGATGTCTTCTGGATCTTCATCAATATCATCCTCACTTCCATATTGCGAAATCAAATCGGAAATAGTCTGAATGTCTGTAGTAGCGATAGCATCCTTATAGCAAACAATGTACTCACCAACATTGATGTCTGCAAGTATAAATTCGTCCTCTTTAGTGTAGTCTTCCATAGAAAGCACTTCCGGCGGCGCTTCACTGTTAATTTCGGATTTTCAAAATTCTCCCTTCAGAAAAGCATTTGACATGCATTTTTCATCTACACCATTCCACGCCAATGAGGTGAAATGAAATGCCTCCAGCATATTTAGCTTTGTTTTCTAAGCATATTGAAGCTCAACTGAATCAAGTGAAAAAAGGCCTTTTCTTACCAGTTCTTCTATAATGCATTTTGAAGGATCTGTTTATTCGCAAGTCACATGGCTGAAGTAAACTGGTACAGTTGGGTGGGAAAAATTCTATACGCACATTCTTTAAATTCAGATTAACATGAGTGCACTGGTCTACGAATAAAATTATTTTTCGCTTTTGTAAGCTCATTTTTATATTCAATTTTCTTACAAAATCTTCAAAAAGATTTAGGTTCATCCAAGCATTATGGTTGGCATTGAAATCTGTCAGCAAACTTTTAATGTTTTTGAAGCATCGAGGCTTCTTGTATTTACCAATCACAAAGGGTGTTAGATTCTCAGTTCCGTAATAACAAGACTGTTAATCGCACTTTTGATAGCTTCCGACTGTGCCACGTTTCTCCTTTTACAGTGTATGTTCTATCAGGGAAGAGTTTAAAAAAAACAATCTGGTCTCAACTGCGTTAAAGATGTCTTTTTTGAGTAATTACATACAAGAGAAGGCAAACTTTTTGCCCATCCATTCCTCGACGACCGCAGTATTTACTCCATCTGCCTCACCACAAATAAACTTGTAAGACAAACTATATCTCTTCTTGAATAGGTCGATCCAACCGTTGGATGCCATGAAATTCGGCATTTCAAGTCCAGAAGAAATTTCTCCTACTAGAGCCTTTTCCTACAAAATTGAGCCATTGATTGGAATCTTAGCAGCACGGGCTTTTTTTTAAACCACTCGTACAAAATATTTTCCAGTTCCTCAAAATGAGAGGTTTTCAATGTTTTTCTTTTCTTTGACAAATTTCTCATTTTCTCAGATTTTAATTCCACACAGACCTCTTTTGTTTTAGGATGGTTTGTAACGTGGAATAAGCGATACCGAACGATTTTACGAGTTTTACCTTTAGTTCCTTTGGAAACTTAGAATTTTTCGATAATTTCTGCCTTTTCGGCTGCAGAGAAACATTTTCTTTTAGACATCCTACTTTTGACTGGCAATCACTAAGAGATAGCAAAAGAAAACTACTCCACTGCGGGTTGAAATGAATGAACGAAGGAAAAATAATCACCCCCCCCCCCCCGCCGATATCACGTGACGCAGGTTTGGTCAAGCGCTGATAGACGAATAATAGTTCTTCGTTACTTTGAACTGTTTTTGGTAACAATCAAACAGTTTACCAATTGGATAGCATTTTTGTTCTTTTGAAAAATTTTCCATGAGTGAAAAAAGATTAAATTTCCTGAGGTACTTCGACTAAAATGACGTACCAAGCGGGAAACACTAAGAGTAAATAACGTAGAATCGAGGTACTTTTAACATTATCGGAATAGGAATTTTCTGGGACCGACGAAAAATAACGTAGGAAGCGGGATAACGTACGAAACGGGTTACGTAAAATCGGGGTTCCACTGTATATATATATTTAATTTTTTAAACTCCTCTTACTTCCATGTATCCAAACTTTTGCTACAGTTACTTTTATTTAAAACATATAGGAATTCACTAGTCTACGAATTGAAAAATAATTTTCAGAACATTAACCACAATAATTTAATCTTATGTTTTTGTTGACACTAAACGGGAAAATGAAGTCTATTTTCCTGCATCACTCATCATGTTTTTGTTATAAAACTTTGAGTTTAGGGAGCTGTTTCCATATTGAAATTGTAACAAACTTTAAGATTTTCAATATGAAGCCCAATTTTGACATATTTAGGTTCTTCGGTAAAGGATCAGGGTCCATAAGCAGAGTTTTTGGCCCATGAAATAGACTCAAATTTGATTTTGTTATACTGACTTAATTATTTCACTTTTTAATATTAGAAGGTTTATCCTGTTATCCTGTATGATTTCAACAATAGAGTTTGCATTTTGTTTGGATTTATGACTAACACAAGCTCAAAGTTCGTATTATTCGTAGTTTTTGATGAAAAATACGCAATTTCTCCTAATTTTACCTCAATTATTTATATGAGCGCAATCGTGCAACAATTTCTTCTTTACATATATTATAAAATACATCAAAGTGTACAATATGTGTAAAAATAAAAGTGTTGCAAAGCTGCGCTCATAGTAAAATATTAAAAATAGTTAAGTAACCACATTCCTTCATGTCACTAAGAGACTTTAGGATGCAGCAGCTTGTTTAAACGTGCTAAAATGAACGTAACTATTGCTAATAACTACATTCCTTCACATTAGCAATAGTTATGTTCATTTTAGCACGTTTAAACACGTTGCTACATCCTAAAGTCTCTTAGTGACGTGAGGGAATACAGTTATTTAACTCCCTATTTTTAATATTTTACTATGAGTGGAGCTTTGCAACACTTTTATTTTTACTTGTATTGTACATTTTGACATATTGTATAATATATGTAAAGAAGAAAGTGTTGCACAATTTCGCTCATATACATAATTGAGGTAAAATTAGGAGAAATTGTGTAAGTCATGTAAATCCGAACAAAATGCAAAAACTATTGTTGAAATTGTACAGGATAAATCTTGTAAAGTTAAAAAGTGAAATTATTAGGTCATTATAACAAAATCAAATTTTAGTCTTATTTCATGGGCCAAAAACACGGCTTATGGACCTTGGTCCTTTTTATCTGCGGATACCAAGCAAGAAGTCATTCGGTGAAGTAGTTTAAGAATTATGAAGGTTTAAAGTTTTGAACTCCCAATAATAAATTCATTTGTAATCATTGCAAAATATATTTCAATGAGGGTAGTTTTTTTTAAAAGCACAACCCAAAAACTGCTTGGCGGTATATGCTGTAATTTTAAATATGCATATTTAAAGTTTCTAGAAATCCCATTTTTGTTAGAATATTTATAAGTTACAATATATTTTTAGAATATAAATTTCATAATTTATATTTTTAAAGTTATGTAACTAGAAAATCTAACATGATAGAGCATTTTGATTACATTTCCTGTTTCAGCATTAAAAATATTTTATCAAACACCCATTGACTTATTAATTCTTAAAATTGTGTAAACTAGTGTAATTAATAATTTAATACATGCATGAATATATTATAACTATCTTTTTGATAGTTAAAAAATATTTCAATAATTTTAGAAATTTATATTTGTCTATAAAATTGTTTGTCATCTGTGTCTCTGCCAGTGGATTTCAAAAAGTAGCAGATTTGTGTCTACTGGGCCTATTTCATCTTGGTTTTAAATTACTAAGCAGATTCATATTTATTTTTAACTGTCTGTAATTAATTTTTTCTCCTTTTAGCTAAATGATCTTATCTTTATTTTAATGATATCTTAACAAAGCTTAACACTATGAAAGTAAAAACTGTATAACACAAAACTTTGACACATTTTCTGACTCATTTAAAACATAAAGGCATAAAATGAGCAAGCCTGACTATTGAAGTGATTCAGAATCTGATAGCATATTCAATTTTTTGATAAATAAGTTGCTTATTGAGTTACAAGTGATTCTTGTCATATGACATGTTTTTCCCCTTTCTCATACAGCTGCATCAGGAATTTGGTTAAAAATGCTGACTTTTGACAGTATTTTCTGAAAAATCTTCTGCCTTTACCCCCCCCCCCCCCCCCCTCCACCCTCAAAGGAAAATGCCATTTGATTATGTATTAATGTATTTTTTCCCTTTGACATATCTCCTATTATATAGTCTTGAATAAGAACAGCTGCCAATTTCATGCGTTTCCGAATAAAAATGAATTCAGGAATGTGTCAGAAAGTAGCTCCTTTGGGCTTAAGTACAGCTTTAATTAAACCAAGCATTAGTGATTATACATAAACTATAACTTTCAATACCATCCAATACATAGTATTATGGAGTGTTTTGGAAACATCTTATTTTCAATTCTAATTTATTTTTCTTTTGAACACATGTCTAATTCATAAATGTATAGTGGTTTTTTTGTTTTCAACATTTCAGGATTCCTTACAAGAATTAAAGAGACAGCTTCATAAACACCCTTCGATCCTCCCAGTGGACTTTGACATATCTCCTAGTACAGGAGAATTACTTTTAAATGTTCCTGCTGACCCGGTACCTTTACAAAACTCAGATTATGAGCCAAGTTCTGACCCTGATCAAAATTATGACTATGAAAGTCACATGGCTAAAACTAGAGCAGCTCTGAAAACTGATGAGATGGAGCCTCAAACTTCTGAAGTAAGTAATAGAGTAGTCAACTATTTTTATATTTGTTTATTTTATATTAAAATTTTATTCCAGAATTTCTAAGTCTTACGATTTTGACAGTAGACTCCTGTTTCTTTTTCTTTCTTTTTTTAATGCATTTTTTTCCATTTTTTTGATGCATTTTTAAAAATTTTGTTATTAAATCTAGTGTATCTTATAAGCTATTTTCCAATGGTGCATCACCCCGCCCTTTTTAAAATTAGCAAAATACAGTGTGCTCTGTTTTAAAAATGGAGAAACGCATCCCTATTTGTACTCAGAGATCTCTTGTGAAAATCTTCTCCATACTGCAGTATTTCTAAATCTGTGTATTTGAGAGCTTGAAAAGTTGTAAAATTTCTCATTTCTATTGGAAAAAAAAAATTATTAAATCATGTTATAATTTAATTATATTTAAAAGAATATGTAATTCATAAAATCATTTGAAATCAATGTTACTGTATTTATGACTAGCTAACCCGCCCTGCGTTGCCCGGGCCCGAGATAATAACAACCGCAGAGCAAGGCGTTAATCCCCTCCCTCCCCATATCCGCAAATATAACGAATAATTTGTTCAAGAAAACCCCTTCACGCGATCATTAAAAAAATAATTTTTTCTGATAATTGGAACATAACAAAGACGCTACGCTAAAATAGCCGGCAAATGACTTCCCATCCTCAATTTGAAATCTATATCTTAATTAGTTATCTAAATTTTTGTTCATTAGTAAAAATTGGCAATTATTTCTTTTCATTTTTGCAAACTAAATGGAGGGATCGGCCAGAGAAACAGATCTCTTTGTAGTTCAGTTTTTAATGAAAGCAGATCCCTGTCTGAAACTTTCTCGGATTTTTTTCACTGGTGCCAGCAAAATTTTGGCAGTTTTTTGCATAAATTAAGAAAAATTACTGGCTGAATTTTTCAAAAATCGCATAATCGAATGCAGAATATTTTTTTACATATGCTCAGAAATTTTCAAATTGATATCGTAATTAATTTTCTTAAAATTCGCTAATTAGTAAAATAATTTCGAATTCGTTCATTTCCGCTTGCAAATCCAGAACAACAGTTCTTTTCTTTAGCCATTTTGATTTAAAAGACTGCATTTTTGATGAGATGTTTAATGATAGTCTAATTAATATGTTGGGTAATTATCAAAATATTAAAGTTCTGAGACTCAGGTGCACATGGCCAGACCTTGGACTATCCACACCTAAATTTTCAGACTTCTAGGTGGGCTAGATTTTGGTAGCCATCGCAGACAAACACACACAACACACACACACACACACACACACACACAGAGAGAGAGCGAAACTTTCTTTTATTAATATAGATACATTACTTATTTTTACCAAAACAATTATTACCAAACAATTATTACCAAACAATTATTACCAAACAATTATTACCAAACAATTATTACCAAACAATTATTTTTGCCAAACATTACTTATTTTCTTTAAAAAAAAAAAAACCCTATTAAATAGAATAATATATTTTCTCTTGAAATGATGTCTCTTTTCTACTGAACTAGTGCTTCTTTTCTGCTTTTAGTGATTACCATCCTGCCCTTTTTTTTTTCTTGAGTGAAAACTTTGATTGTTATGAGCCAATTTTCCTTTTTCAAAAATTAGAAATATGCTATTATTAGAGTAGCATTTTCCATTAGATAGATATGTATCATAATTCTATGTTGAAGGTTTAAAATATCCATTTCCTTTAATTGCGTTAGTATGCATTATCATGTGACATTAATTAAAAATTGAAATGATGAAAATGTTGATGTCTTGGTAAACATGTTCTTATTTTGCAAAAGGATGTATGTAAACTTGATTTTATCCATTATTTTAATTTTATTTATCACTTAAGTCATGGCATTTTTATTTATACAAAATTCATGTGAAAGTCATACCTAATAGACTTTCAAGAATAGCATGCTGGCCAGTTTTGTGATATTTTTCAATGTTTTTAAGAATATCTCATTTTATTTAAGGAAAAAGTACCCAGTGAACTAAAATTTATTGTTCATTTGGAAGACTGCAATCTTAAGTTTAATAAGAGGTTATTAATAAGCATAGTAACAAGAAATGGATAACTTACTGAAATATTGGTTGAAAGTTTTTGGAAAAAGGGAAAAATAGTCGTTGATAGCATTTATTTACATGCAAGAGTGGCTATGAATAATAAATACTTTTCAATTATTAATTATAAAGGATATATTTTAGAGGCCATATTTAAATAAAATCTACAGATGATGCAGAATTTCAATGATTTTAGTTCACATAACAAAGTTTTTGTCATTGCAAACTTAACAGTGAATAATCTGTATTTTGTGGTATATTTTTTTCTTGGAGAATGCCAGAACAGAATCAGTTCTCCACATTTCTAGCAAATCTACCAATAGAGAAATGTATCTCTTGGTCTTAGATAATGTCCCCATATATTTTAAGAGAAATGTTTATTGCCAAAATCTAATAACTTTTTATTTCTTAAACCAGTAATAATAATAATTATAAAAATGGGATTCCTTATAGTAATGCATCTAAACCTATTCATACATATAAAGGTCATAGACAAAATAATTAAAATGCCTTTAATAAAATAATTTCGCGAACTTGTTGGGCATTAAAAGCTGCATTTTATCTCTTTTCATTATTTAGTTATGAATATTAAAGTGAAAGCATATTATCTCAGATAAGTGAATGAAAATTCCTGTAAAAATTATTTAGAATGAAGATCTCAATTTGTGAGAAGTTTTAATTTTTCTAAACTTGAAAACTAAGTTAGGCCTGTTTTAGATGGATTAAAGAGCTGTATTTGAATTCAAACAATTATGTGGTGATGTACTATTTAAAGATTTCAATGATAATCAGAGTAATTATACAAAGAGTATGTAATTTTAGCACAATTTATTTTCAACTTGCATATTCTTACTTTTCATGAATCAAATTGCAATAGTTTGTTTTGCTATTTGTGGCTAAAATGAAAATTCTACATTGTACAATATCATCATAACATAAAATTATCAAGTGACTATACTTTGTTAGACCAAAACAACTTTCAAAGTACATGCAAAATGATTTTCTATATTTCTCAGAGACAGTCTCATAACATCTTTCATTCAGGACCATGTATGGTATTCACCTGAAAATTGGTGAAAATGTGCATTATAATGGTATCCTAATGCATTAATGGTGTTATGAATACTATTAAAATTGTTATTTCTGAAGTTTTGGGAAAGGTGCTTAAAATATGATGAAGGTGCTGCTTTAATCTTCTGAGAAAGGAATATGAAACCTTTTTTTTGTAAGGATTTTGATAATTTGGTTGATAAAAAAGAAAATAGGGACCAAAATGTAAATTGGAATTTTTATGGTAATAAAATGACTAAGTTTTGAATCTCTGTATTAAAAAAAAGTAACCATAAAAGTAAAGTCTCTATATTAAAAAAAAAGCAGCCGCTGTCAATGAAGATTTTGTGCCTTGAAGTCTTTCTGGACTAATATCCAGAAAACTATTGCAAATAAAAATTTAAAAATTGGTGGTTTTATAAAGAAATGTTGGATAAACACGCTGAAGTAGACAATTTTTAAATCGAAGAATTATTTTAAGAGATATTTAATATTAAAGTTGGTCAAAATAATTTTCTTATAAAAGTTTTATAGAAACGAAAACTATGCACAGGAATTTAACCATAATTTATAAGGATACAGTTGACAAGGTTGCGGTGTTGCAGACTGCAATTATTTTTTCAATTTGACTCATTTTTTGAGGTTATATTTCAATTTTTTATTCAAAATTTTCATTATTTTGACAAAGATTTATTTATTTCATAAATTTCATTATTTGAATCGTTGCCAATTTGTAAAATAGCGCACATAATAGTATTCCATTTCAATTAAGAAATGTATTTACACGTGACTATTAAAAACAGAAATAAAACTTTAAAATAAAAATTAAATGATCACGTGTTAAAAGCAATAAATGTAGAAAATGACGGAATAAAAAATATACTTGCGCATGAATATTAAAAAGATAAATAATTAAATTATTACGCGTTTTCAAAGCATTAAGTAGAGTAAGATTAATTTATTTCAACAAAATATTTTATCTATTATTGCAAATTTTAAAACAGCGTAATTAATAATATTTCCCTTCAATTAAAAGCTATATTTTTACGTTTAATAATTACGTTTAAATCAACAAAATAACTAATAAATTGGTAAAATATAATTGAAAATACAGATAAACGTTGAATTAAAGATAACTCGATGACATAACTACCACGCGTAACGCATCTGGTGTCACCTGAATGCGACGCCACAGATATGCACTTTTGGCTTTAAATCCTATATTTTGGCGACAGTTCTTTTCTTTTATAGAAAGTAGTAGTCTGGATAATGGAGTAATACCCAATTTTCTATAGCATCGTTATAAAATTTCCCGATAGTCATTGGTCGTTTAATTATAATTCAATCTTCTGCAATCGTTTTAAGGTTGATCAAATCAGAGTGTTTTTAAAGTTTGTGGTGTCAGAACGGGGGTTGGCGAGCGTAGCTCGTAGGAGGCAGAGCCCCCTAGTTATAAAAAAAATTCAATTTCAATTAAATGCCTGCATTATAATGTTATGAATACAGTAATCCCTTAACATTCGCGAGGGTTACGTTCGAGGAAAACCTCGTGAATGTTAAATCCGCGAATGTTGAGTCTATCTGCACTAAAAAAGGAGTTATGTTCTATAAAATTTTAATCAGAGTGACACAACATTTCAAAGAACGAAAGAATATATGTATTAACAATGCGTTATGTATAACTTATATGTAGAAGTTGAATGTACACACATATTCATAAATATGAAATTTATTGATTGAAGATAATTCAAACTAACTGACTGGAGACATAATCACTGCTAAAAATGCATAGGTTTTTGTATAAAGTAATTTCAACTCTCTCTATTCGCAAAGAGATGCTAATGTATTAGTTGGTCAGTATGTGATACAATATTAAAACACTATATTTAAATATCTAAATCAGCTATATGCTTCAGAAATGTTTTTGTTTTATATCTAAGTGCAGCTCCATCTCTATTTCTAAGAGAACCTGCACCTGTTACTTTACCACTTCTAATATGCCCATTGCAATCCATTGCAATGATTATTCTGCTGCTATTATATTGCTTTTCTAAAACATTCGCTCCTTTTTCAGTTTGCAACTAAATGTTGATTTTTAAACAGATGCTAAGAAAACACAGCGAAAATACCAATCTTTAACCACTATAAATTCTGAAAACGAAACAGAGAAAATAAAAATCGCGAATAATCAAGTCAGATTCTCGCGAATGGTAAGTTTTTCCGCATTTTCATATTCGCGAATAATCAAAACTCGCGAATGTTAAGGGTCTACTGTACTATTAAAATTTTTATTTCTGAAATTTCGGGAAAGGTGCTTATAATTTGATTCAAGTGCTGCTTTATTCTTCTGCAAAAGGAATATGAAACCTGTTTTTTTTTTTTTTTTTTTTCCAGTTAGAAATTTGTGTTTTTTGCTCTGTAGTAAATCAATATTATAAGATATTGCATATAAATCTTTAATCCTTATGTACATATGAACGTGTGATAATGTAATTAAAGATGTTTTTTAAATAAACACTATTGTTTTTAATATTTTTTGTTTAAAGAGTAAACTTTCTTTATTCACTATGATGTTTTCACAGTACAAAGGGGGGGGGGGGGGGACGGGGGAACCTTTCTAAATTGAGAAAAATATTAATAACAAACATACTTCAGTTGACAATTTAAAATTTTTTTAAAAAATTCATCTATCCGAATAGCATGAAATTTTATTACAATTAATTTTTTTAATCTCTTTTTAAAAAAAATCATTTGTATATAAATTTTAATCTATTTAAAATTCAGAACATTGAACTTAAATTAGTTTCTCTGTTTTCTAGTGTTAATTATCTGGAAGTAGTTTGACTTGTATAGTAGAACTGTAAGAACTCAATCTCAGTAACTATTTAAGAAACAGGAAGTTTATATGCATGCATTTCTTCTTTTCCAGTTAATAAGTTTACTTGTTACCATAGAATTTGTACAGTACAGTGCAATCAATTTGTACTGTTTTGTTCAACCTATCTTCGAAATTGACCAGTATTAGTCCCATAATAAGAATTTGAAATCTTTTTTGTTGGATATTTCAACACTTCTGTGTTTTCTTGTTTTACAGAAATATGTGCATTTATGTTTTTGTGTTTTATATGCATTTAATTTTAAAGTAATAAATTTTTAGTTGTTAATTGCATGTCAAAAGTGAGTTAAGTTGTCAAATATGGTGCTACAAATTCAAATCGCTACTCACATACAGCAGATGACTGTGACATTCGGCTAGGGTTGCCGGGAAAATTTTGACGGTAACAAATAGAGCCAATTTTGCACTGTTAAAAATGAAATATTTTTCCAAAATGAAATTTGCAGGTTCTTGTAGGAATTTTAAAACTTTTTTCAATATTTTATTCTTATTAACTAATTTGTATTTTAAAGTAATTAAAAAAAAAAAAAAATTCTATGTAAAAAGCCAATAAGTGGTCTCAAAAATTGTATTTTCAGAATGTTTATGCTGCTGTGAAATCAATAAATAAGATTTTTGCAGACAAATTTTATTAGTTCTCCAATTTTATTAGTTCCATTTTGGCATATAGGGCTATAACATGCATCAGGTCTCAACTCGTGTGCGAGCTTCACCAAAAGTGGTTTCCTTGTTAGATGGGTGCCACATGTTAACTCACTCTCTTCCTCTGTCACATAGTGTCACACTTTGTGGACCCTTTCCCCACCCCTCTTGAAGTGTGACATAATTAATGGATGTCCCCAAAATTTAAATAATGAGGTTTCATATTTCAAGCTTTTTTAGCAGCATACAATCAAACCTCATTAATATGAACATTCTTAATTGGAATTACTTCTAACATGACTTTTTTTCCAAACACTCAAAATGAATACAAAGATTTAGATACTGATAACATGAAAATTAAATAGTTTAAATATTAATTTAAATAATTTAAGTTTTTATTTCTATTTATTATGAACTTTGTCTTTTACAGATGGCTTCAATAATAGCTCCTCCTCAGTATGTTTTATCACCTATTACTACTGAAAGTTATGCAGAGGAGTTTCAGCGTACTATTGATCAGGGGGCTCAAGGTAGAGACATTCATACTCTACAGCTTTTTAAACCTGAAGGCAGCAGCCTTGGTTTTAGCGTTGTTGGTTTACGTAGTGAGCAGAAAGGAGAACTTGGTATTTTTATTCAAGAGATTCAACCAAATGGCATTGCAGGAAGGTAAATATTCAGTTTATTCTGTTTCATTGTTTGTTTCTTTTTCATTTTTTTCAGTGCATATGTATTAGTGAGATTAATATGCTGTCTATATGCTTGCTTATTGTATAAGCTTCATTCTATTTTTCATTATCTTCATTGTCAAGCAACATAAATTCATCGGTGATTGCTACATTTTTCTTTTATTTATGAATACTTACTGTGTTTACTTATGATCTAGATGCCCAAATTTTAGGTATGCATCTTGATAAGATACTTTTATTTTTCTTGTGTCCTAAATTTTAAAATTAAATGAGAAAAATCCTTAACTAAGGAAATATCAAGGTTTAGGACACTTAATATATCTCATTACAATTACTCTTGATTGTCTCCCTCACCTTTATTAAACAATTTCATTTAATTAGATTATGTCCCTTTTATGGGTTAAATTATTTTCCAATATTAAGCAAGATTTAGTTGTTTTTACATTATGATACACTATCTAGTACCTTTTTAGTGTTTCTGAAATACTTACCCTTTGTATTGAGTTTGTTAAAGTATTATATTTAACATACAAATACATTTTCACATACCACCAATTTATCTTGTCTCATACATATCTCCATGTTTGATCTATTATTCCTGATTGATAACATTTAGAACTGCAGGAGTAGTGAATGTAGTCAGATTAACAAATAATCCATTATTACTTTGTTCTTATTATTTCAATATTTGTTATTGGACATTTTTTCAATGCTATAAAGGTATGAGGGGGGGGAAGGGGGTAATATACCTAATATATAGCAACGGCTGGTTTCAATGCATGTCTTTGTTTAAAATTGTGATAGGCCAATCAAAAACAAAGAATTATATGTTGTGCATAAGCTATGTCTTAGTTACAAATTAGAATCTTTCCTTGTATAAGTTATTATTAAGGAAGTTTGAAATTTTAGGGGTGGTTGATTTATAGTTATAGGTGAATATATGCTACAAATACCAAAACAAAAAAATTTACAAAATAGAATTTTTTGTATAATTACACATATTTTGATTTCTCTCTCGTAAAAAGTCTAAGGGCTGAATCTTTTACCCTAAATCAGTTTTTCTCCAATCATTCAGAAATTATTCAGTGGTATATGTTCAAAAATAAGGATTATGGCACAAAAATAACAAGTATGGTGCAATACTAATGGTAATAGACCTTAAAAAATCCAGTTTGAAGCATAAAATTTTATGTAGCTAGCTCTAAATACTTTTAAAATGCATGCATAATTTAATTTAGAAAACATAAAGTAAAAATTAAACCAATCTATTTTTTAGTTGTATATAAATATGAAAGAATAGTCCATAACTTATTTACAATTTGAAGTGCTTTTAATTCTTGCAACTGGAGGCTGAATCAATCCTCTTTAGTTTGATTCTTCTAGGCTATATATGGATTCCAAACAGTTAGATAAATGCAGCTTCAGAAGAAAAAAAAAAAAAAATCAAAACACATTAACCGATTCATTTTAGTAGCCTAAAATCATCTGCTATAGCTAACATACTTTTAAAAAAACTCCAAAAAACCTGGTGTGGTCAAGATGCCTTACTTCAAGTTATTAAACATCTGTATTTGTTTAACAAAGTTTGGTACTTGTGACATAGAAAAAATAGATTGTTCTTGCCTTTGTTTAGTTTATTATAATAAAACATACATATAGACTTAAAAGCTATCTCCAACATCATTATTCTCATTTCATATTTTACAATGCATCATAGCTGCCAACTCTCCCAAATTTTTCAGGAGACTCTTGAATTTTGTCGCAATTTCCATAACTCTTACATTTTCCAAAAAATCTCATTCTTTATGTTCTTTAAGAATTATCCATTCTCAATTATATAATAGCAAAACAGCTGCAGGGTGTCTACCATCACAAAAATAAAGAATTTTGTATATTGGTTATGAATGTTTTGCTCCATGAGGGGAGAAAAATCTTCATTAACAATCTGTCATCAAATATTATAAGTGTTCAATCCTTCTCTATCAATAACATCAATGTCAGCATTTATATTAAAATAATTTTTATAGAATTGACCTAAAAAGAACTAAAATTCTTGCACATTGTTTTATTTTTAGACATTTTATGCTAAAATAGTTAAGTTTATCGCCAAACTCATTGAATTTGCTGCTGTTTAAAAAAATATTATATCATTAAAGAAAAATCATGCTTTCATTCTAAATAACCTTAGTTTTCATATGGTGTATTACAGGAGTAAAAAAATACAAAAAAAAAAATTTTAAATTTGTTATTTCTTACAAAATATGAGAATTTTCTGAACTAGCTGAAAGATTATATTGACTTACTACATATATCTAATGATTTTTAATTTATCTAATAATCTCCATTTTCTATCTTTCATAAAAGTCCCGAGATCTTTATGTAATTCTGTAATTTGTATGGCTTTTTTTTTTTTAAATAATTAATGTAATTACAAATGTATTTTTTTAATTACTCTGAAAATTTACTTTCATTATTTTCCTGGGATGTTATTTTTCATGTTATAATTTGCAATGAAGATATGAGTTTCTGTTCTACGATAATATTTCTCCTCTATTTGTCCCTTCTTATTTGAAAATTTACCATTGCATTTATATACATATATTTTCCATTTTTATATTGTTTAATTAACAAAATTTGTAGGGATAACCTAGTTTAGATTTTTACTTAATTTTATTTCACTCCCCCCCTCCCTCCAATTTTTTGTTCTTTTAGATTTATTTATAACTTTTTTTTTTCTGTTTTGTTGGGAATTTCATATAAAAAAATTCTTACTCAACCAAGCAACTAATTTTTATCATTTGAATAAATGATTGCAAATTAAAATGTTTTTTTACTGTTTTAATTATTTGATATATGGACATTGTTTGAAAGTTTCTAGGGAGAAGGTTTATTATATATTGCTTATTCAGCTGCTATAAAACAGTCTATTTCTCAATTGCTTTTATTGCTGTTAAGAGATTGGGGGGAGGGGGGGGGGAGAAAGGAATCAATTTGCAAGTTTATTTTTGACTTGTTCCAAATTTGTGAGTGATGTTTCACAATTTTCTGGAATTTACACATTAAATGCAAATAAATGTGAACCTCGAAGATTGTTGTAACATTGAGGGAGAAAAAAATTCTTGAAGTTGCCAGAAATATAGTGGTTTGTTCTTGCTACAGAAATGATTGCTTATTGGTTCATTTATAAATTTTTACTTTGGTCCTTCTCCCCCCTTCCCCCAACACTAGAAACAATGACTTTTTTTTTCTGTTTTTCTTTGTTGAAATGAAACCACTTTTAATGCAAGTAACAAATACAGATTATTATTTGAAATATGAAAAAAATAGTTTTTGAAACAGTTTCTATTTTGATAAATGCATTATGAATTTTTTAATGCATGCTTTCAGAAATCTTGGCCATATATAATGTGAATAATAAAAATAAAATTAATCATTTATATGCTTTTTGTTCATTTAAATAAATTCTTGCTCTATTCTTGGCAAGTTATGAATTGTAAGTCAGCATTTTCTCAAAATAGATAAAATGTTATAAGTTTTTGTGTTACATAGAAGTTTATCTTTTTCCAAACCACTATGGTTTTCTTTGCATGCATATAAACTCTTGTTAGTTAAGTAATGGGCAAGTGTTCATATTTACATCTACCATATAAATATTTCAATTTGTCTTTTAAAATGATTGAAATTTGTAACTTTGCGTAAGTTGTAATTGATTTTATTAAAACTTTTGCATGTTTTTAAAATTCTGCATGAATCTTATTTTTACAAAGCTATATTTTCTTTCCTGATAGTGCATTTTTCAGTAATGTTTTGAGAAGTATATATTTTCTAGAATTAAGACTGTTCTCAAATCTTTAATTTTTCCCACTTTTCATTAATTATATAGGTTTTAACAAACTTTCTACTGCACTAACAAAATTATTTTCCCCTACATGTATGAAATTGTTCAGGTTATTTTACACTGGCTCTAAAGAAACTCACTTATTTTTTTTTCTTAAAATAGTACATATTTTTTGTATCAACTTATTACCACTTTTACTTGTTTTTTATACCTTGAAAATTATTTGCTTTGTCAGTGTTTTTTGAAAGATATAGGAATTACATTGGAAAATTTATAAAACTTGTAGCTATTTGAAATTTGATTTAGAATATGCCTAACAAGTCTAACCCTTAAATGTTTGTACATTGCTTCCTTGAACAGTTGGAATCATACAGTTTAAATCCCTCTTTTCACTTTGAAAATAAATACATGTATAAGAAAATCAACATGAAATGTATAGCGCTTTTTTATATTTATAAAATTTCATAGATTCAAATTCTGCAAATTTTCTTTCATTCCATGTTTATGAAGACAACAAATGTTTTCTCCAATCATGTATATAACAAAAGTTCTTTTTAATGCATGTATTGCAATTGCTGAACGTACAATAACAATAAATTTTGGTTTTGTTTAAAACAATATATGTAGATTTGAGAACAGCCTTGGAAAATGTTTTGTAACAATCATATTGACTGTTAACTTGTTAATTTTCTTTACTTTCATCTATCCTACCAATTCAGTTTTTGAGATTTTTTTTTTTTTCTGTTTCTTATTATTTCAGGCTTTTTGTGATTTTGAGAGAGTATCTTTAATGAATAATGTTGAATGCCATAGTACTTTAATGCTGTAGTACTCGGATGAATGCTAGAGTATTTTGATGTTAAGTGCTATAGCTATTAGATTTAGGTCTGACATACAGGCTATACCATTTATAAGACCTTTCCCATGTGTGTTACATTTAGAATGCTCAGGAGATATCACAGAGTAGAATAAATACAATGCTGTGGATGCAATATAGTGCATAGTTTATATGAAAGATTGGAGAAGGGATGCATAAAAGAAATTATGACAAGTCCTTTAAGATGCATATTTTCTTCATGAAAATAATAAAATTTTTTTACTAATCATAAGGAAGCGATCTTGTATTAATATATTAAGATAGTCTTTTCACTAAAATGAAGACACAACTTTTCAAAAAAGGACCCAATATTAGAAATGTTTGGGTCCTGAGATAAAAAAATTCTGGCATTACTGAAAAAAATAATTTCTGGCAGGAGTATTCAAGATATTGCCTTTATACAGCCAAACCTAGCTTGCAAAAGAATATTTATTTTTAAATATGGATTATAGACTAACGTTCTCTAGATCTGTATTAATTGCAAGTAATTCTTATTCTGTTTGCTATTTTGAAAATTTCTTCTGGGTAAGAGAAGCAATCCACCATAACTGGATCTAATATATATAATGTGCTGCACCAGATGCATGCAACTAAATTTTGATAAATGATTATGTAGGAAAAAGAGTTAATGTTTCTTAGTAATGAAATATTTCTTATGGTGTTTTAACTATTTGTATATAGTGCATCAGGAATTCTTGTCACCTTTTAGAAAACTAAAATATGATGTGGATTTAAAGGAGAATAAAAAAAGAAAGTTTTTTCTCGGACTTTACACAGCCAAAATTTAATGACTTGAAGATTAAAATACAAATAACTTAAAGGAAACATTTTTGTATAAATAAACATAATTAAAAATGAGTAGATGATACATTTTCTTACTCTAGTATAACCATCTATGCAACATGTCTAAATGGATACTGAATTCGACTGAATGAACACGTAGTTGTCATTGTAACATGTTCCACAAAATTATTCCTAAATGGCTGTGCTACTTATACATAAAATTACCTGTCAATTACTTAACTACTTATACATAACAAAAAAAGAGGATTTTCAGAGTAAAAAACTTCTTAAGCAGGATGACTTTCAAAATTAAAACTTCTTAAGCAGGATGACTTTCAAAATTAAAACTTCTTAAGCAGGATGACTTTCAAAATTAAAACTTCTTAGAATGGATTTTAGCATTAAAAAAATAGAAAGCCAATTGGGACCATTGATATAAAACTTCTTCAGTGGGTAAACTTCTTAAATGGGTTATACTGTACTATGATAACCCTAAGTGTAGAAAATCGTGGGGCCATGCATCAACATCATCGGCAAAGCCAAATATCCATCGTTCCAAGCACCTGCTCTACATTTGGTGGGATCAGCTGGGTGTAGTTGATTATGAGCTGCTCAAACCGAACGAAACCATTCTGTCAATTACAATTGATGTGTTTGAGTCGAGCATTGCAGCATAATGGCCATTATACTAGGAGAGACACGACAAAGTGATTTTCCAACATCACAACGCTCGGCCACATGTTACAAAACCGGTGAAAACCTACTTGGAAATGCTTAAATGGGACGTCCTACCCCATTCACTGTATTCACCAGACATTGTTCCTTCTGATTATTACTTGTTTAGATTGATGACATGTGGCTTGGCTGAGCAGCAGTTCCATTCTTATGAAGATGCCAAATAATGGGTCGATTCTTGGATAGCCTTAAAAGACATGTCTTTTTCCAATGTGGAATTCAAATGTTGCCAGAAAGTTGGGGGAAAAGTAGTGGCAAGCAATGGACAATACTTTCAGTGGGCATGTGTTTTACTAATAATTTTTAAATTAATTAAGCATTAATTTTCTCGAAGAAACAGTGAGAACTTAGTCAACCTCCCAATATTTTTTTCGAAAAAAATTGGCATGCAAATGCGAAAAGGTTCACTGTCCCTGATCTAGCATGTTAGTTGATAAACATAATTGTTCTAAAATAAACATTATTTTGTGCAGCATGACCTTTGTCAGCTAATTTTTAAAATATTATGCTATAAATGTCTGTTTCTCCCCTTTTCCAGATATTTAAAAAAAAACAAAAAACCCTCTTTATTAAACATTTATTTTGCACACTACTTATTTTTTTCAGCTTATATATTATTATTTTAATGCTCTTTATTAAATACTTGTAAAATTGAATTGATATATATTGTAAAATTTGCCTTGAATGTATTTGACAATGTTTGTTTACAAAATTTCTTTTCGTACCATAATTATATAAAACACTTCTAAAAAATAATCCCCAGGAATGAGTTAACATCTTTATAATGATGAACTGAGATAATATATTTGATTTTAGGATTCTTATATTTTACAAATGATAGGTTTTACTATAGGTTCAAGTATGATTATTATTAATTTTTTTAAAACCAAAATGGTAAAGAGAAAATCAAAATTGAAGTTTAATTAGATGTCACTTGGTTTTCAATATATATATATTTCGAAACATTTTTGGTAAATTTAGACATATGTAGCATTGTTTTATTTGCCAAGAGATCTTTTAATTTCTTCTTTTGGAGGAATATATTCTGATAAGTGCATCTGTCTTTGAGCCTCCAGGCCACCTAAATTAATTTATATAAATTAGAGGGGAAAAAAGAATTTCAAACATTTTAAAAACATGTCATGATATATTTCTATTTGCAAAATGAATGCTGCATATCGCTGTTCAATCAGGTAGGTATTAAAAAATCTTCTTACGTCTAGTTGCTTATTATTATAGTGCAATGTTGTTAAAAGCATATTGAATATATAGTCGTCTGTAGAAGTATTTCAGTTTGCATTTACAATCTTGGCACAAATTCACTGTTTACATACATTCAATAGAATATTTCAAATTAAGCTAAAACAACATTCTAGAATTGCATTCACTATGCAATAAATGCACAAGGAAATCATGGTTGAGAGAAGAAAAAAAAATCTAATTTATGTTAACTTTCAGATTCTACAACACATTAAATGTCCAGTTTCTTCAATTCTATGGCTATGCATGTTTCATTTTCAGTTTCAATCTGAACTGAAATAATTTCATTTACTATGGTATTAACATTCTATTAGTTATAATGGGTAGAAATTTCATCAAATTTTCCATCTATCTTATAAGAAATTTTATTTCCAACTTTAAGTTTATTGATATGAAATTTATCTGATAAATTTTCAACTTATAATTTTCTCGTACAATTTTTGTTTTTTTTTTCTCCTTTTTCCTAAACTTGAAATGTTTTTTTTTAAATTTTACCTATTCTTGTATTTGGTTGGTTAGCAGTTAAAAAAAAATGTGAGAGATAAATACATATCCAGGTTCTTATAATGTTAAAAACAATTTATATTTTCCCCACTTGGAGGCTGGAAAAATGGGAATATCTATGTGATATTATGTATAGTTATTACCATTAGCCGTATTATTTATAATTTAATGAAACAATAAGTTTGTGAAATCTCTATTTATATTTAGAGTTACTCAATGGTTTCGAAAAATCCAGCTGGTAAATGCTATATTAAAACATCATTATGAACTACAAACAATGCAGTACTTTAGCAAGTCTTTATTAAATCAGCTTACTTAGTAATATATAAACAAGTGGGTAAGTGTGATCGAAGATCGCTCAAAGAGTTTTGTTTAATATTCCTTTCAAAACACTTTATCCTTTCTTTAATAAATCCAAATAAATTTCATTTAGAAACCAAAAAAAAAAGTCGTTTTTTATAAAGTAAAAATTTACCGTTCTATTTTTCTCGTTTTTTTTTTTTTTCGAATATCTAAACCAGCCCGATAGCGGGCGAAGCCGCTATTATATTCTGTCATAATAATATCTGTCATGTGGACTAAATGCGATATTTGAAAAAAAATTTCAAAATTAAACATGTTGTACACCTTCAAAATGTTAAAATATGCGAATATTTCCGTAATCGGGTTCTTATGATTCAATACGTTCCTCAAACTCATATATTTACTACATTAATGACGTGAGTATAAAACATCACAAATTTACTGAATGGTGTATACAAACATTTTGTATACACAATTCAGCAAATTTGATGTTTTATACTCACGTCTTTAATGTAGTAATGTTTCATGGTGTAATCGTTCAGCATTTATATCATATATTTATTATTCTCTATTACTCATATTGATACTCGCTTTGTGTTATTCTGAAACATTTGAAAAATCCTTTAAACTTCCGATATGATGTCAGATTTTCTTTTTAATTCTCTAATGACGTGTATTTTAATCTGCTTTGTGTACATACTCATACTCCTTGTATTACTGTGAAATCTTTCCAATTTATTACCACTATGACGTCAATCAATTTTATTTCATATTAATCTTTTTTTCAATTGGTGAAACTTATTTCATTTTCATTTTTCACGTGGAAATCGTCTGAGAGAAAAATAATTGTAGAAAGAATTTCATCATGGATTTTGAATTTTTGGCATCTGCTATAACGAAAAATGTTTAAATTTAATAGGAAAAGGCTGTTAGAATTTTGGTTTTTTATCTCTATTTATTAAAATAATACGAATTTTTGAAATTTTAATATTTTGAGCTCTTTATAGCTGGTATTCAGATTTATACACAAAGTTTCAACTCTATAAGTTATAGTTTTTGAGAATGGCTCTGTGACAGACAGACAACGAAGCGGGAGTAATAGGGTTTCGTGACATGAACGAAACCCTAAAAAGAAACAGGAAGTTACAAAAAAATACATGAAAACAATTCATGCTGTTTTTCATTTTCTCTAATGAATTACTTCTTTTTCTGGCTTTGATTTTTAAAATTGTGAAAGCTTTATTTATAATAGCCAGTGTAGCTATGTATAAATGTTGATTGTATTAAGTATATCTCTTTTAATTTCGCTAAGAAAATTGAAATATTTGTATAAACTAACATTCTGGCAACAAACGCAAAACATTTGGTGGTACTTTGTTATAGGGGCCTTGGCTAAACTCTGTAGTAAACAAGTGAAATTTCGTGCCAAATATTATAAGCAATCACAAAAGTAAAAAGGCGACCAATGCAAAAAATGTTAAAATGTTAATCTTATATGGCTTATTTATGTATAAAATTAACAAATTACTTCTCAATGTATGTCTTAAATGGCATAAATATAAAACAATATTTGTGTATTTGCTATATTGGCACTTCTATACTAAATGTTTGTTTGTTGGAGCTGGGGGGGGGGGGGGAATCTCTAGAACTACCAAACCGATTTCCAAAGTTATGGTGGCAGTCTTTGCTCCAACATAGGCTATATTTTATGTCTGTGCCACTACCATCAGGGGGACATAAGAGCAGAAAACTTTCTAAAATTGTGGTTTTTATGTAGAAGGTGTAATGTCTGCCCCAAGGAGGTTTACTCAATGATCTGCACAACCATATATCGGAGAGGAATTTTCACTTTCATACTTCAGTTCTAGCTTCCGTCTAATTTTTTCCAGATTTTTAGCATTGTCAGTTACTATGTTTTTTATTTGGCAATCATACTTTTTTCCAGCAGTCTGAATAATATCACTGAATTATTTGACAAGAATTCTCCAGTCTTTATGGTGGTACCTATATCCTCTACATCTACAATGTACGATTTTCCATTGACTTGGACACATGAAGCAGTTATAGGTTCATTGTGCATGTTATTCCATCCGTCAATGACAAGTGTACCTTCTCTGCCTTTCAAGCTATCATGAACTAATTCTTCTATTTGACTCTGAATAGCCTGCCAATTCTTTGCGTGAAGGCAGTTTGTGGCTTGGTCTCAAGATGCAGATTAAGTTTTTAAATGCATCATTTTCCACAACATTAAATGATATGTTGCAAGCATTAAAAAAAAAAAAAAAAAAATTGCAACAATCAGATCAATCTTCTTTTTATCTTGATCTGAGGTTTTTGAAACAAATTTGTTCATACTACCTTCTAAAAATATCTTGACTTTTTTAAAAGAGACTGCAACTTGTCTATCTCTTTATCAATCGCTGTATCCAAGGAGCTTTTATTCTGGTTTAAATTTACATCTTTTTGTCTTTCAGATGAAGATGATGCTTCCATATTCATACATTCATCTGTAACATTTTTTACACAGCTGGAAACATGTGCTCTTATCCTGGGTGCTTTATTGCTCTGAATGTATTTTTTACACTTAGCAAGTTTTTCCATCCACAGATAACTTATAAAAGGACTCCCAAATTGGATCTTGTCTTTTTACTCCTTTATTCATTATATCTTTCAATTGTTATTTCTTTATTTTCTGCAGCCTAGCTTAGAATGTTTTGGCAAAAACAAAATGGCAAAAGTTGCTGATAAGGTGTACAACTGATAAGGTGAGAACTGAAGACAGGAATTTTGCGCACATGTTGTTGTGCTGATTCCTGATTGGTGATTGACCACCTATGTAGGGAGGAAGGATCAACACTTGCTTAGCTTATGGACAGCAGGTAGGAAACAGGTTTGAGGATGATAAATGGAAGAGTAGGTGCATGAAAATCTTTTTTAAGGGGGGGGGCAAGAGTAGTGCACGAAAATCAAAATAAGAATGTATTTTTGGTTTATACTTTTGTTTATTTTTACCAAGAAAACATAAGATTTCATTTGTTATGATTCCTTTTTGAAGCCCTGAATAATAAAATATGATGTAATTATAACAGAAATATGATGCATCTTATATACTGTGTCGAATATTTTAGTTTTACTCGTTGATATTTACTAAAAATTCTTGTTCAATTAAATCAATAATATACATTTGAGATGAGATCCTTCCACAATGGAAGTGTCTTACAATTTTTATAACAATATTTTTTCAACAAATGAAAATAACAGCTACTCTGTTGTAATATAACATAAAATTTAAAAAATAATAATAAACCAAATATTTAAATGCTTTTATTAAATTACTCTTTCTGGACTAGTTTTGTTTACGTAATGAATGAAATTCCCACAATTCTTTCTTCTGGAATCTTTCTGCACTAGTTTTATCAGAGAGATACTTGTATAAGTTGATACAAATTGAAACAAATTAATTAAAATCCTTTTTAAATCAATTAAGCACATTTTAAAAGGATTTTGATTTCATTGCTTTGTTCTTCTGTCTTGATTGAAAGATTGTATTCAACAACTTGACGTATTCAATTTAGCAATTTTACGAAGTGTATTTCGTGGAATAGAATTACCGTATTTACCCGCGTATACGTCGATCCCGCGTATAAGTCGACCCCCCACTTTTCCGATCAACAAACTTGAATTTTTTAAAAAATACATTATTCAAAATCACCTGGAAAAACAAGAAAGTACTATATACAATAATAAAGAAACTTTATTATTATTATTATTTTATTTTTTTACATTTATTCGAAATCATCTGAAAAGTGCTAAATACATAGGTGCCAAACTCTCATTAATATTCCGTAATATGCGGGTTAATTTGACCCAGTTTAACAACCTTTTTAAACCAGAAAAATTATTGGATGAATCTTTATTTATTCAATTTCGGGTTTCTACGTGGAATACTTTTAAGTTCTATTACGCTGTAAAGCACTAGACAGTAATATTTTGCACTTTTTTACATTCTTTTAACTTTTTTTGTTACCTAATATTATTATAAACTTTCTCTCATTGCAATAGACTGTAATTTAACGCATTTTATGCTCCCTTTTACATTTTTTATTACTTTAAAGTATTTTAAACTTAATTCACATGGCACTCTTAGGATGTGATATACATTTACTTATATACTGGGAGTTGCAGTTATCATTATCGACAGTAAACGACGTCATTGTGTTATGGAATGCGAAAAGAGAACAATTGCCTTTCAGAAGGGCATTTTTGACTTCTAGTAAAAAAGAAAAAAATTAAGGACCCTCGCATAAGTCGACCCCCCCAACTTTAAAGTCTTTTTTTGTCCAAAATTTCTCGACTTATACGCGGGTAAATACGGTAGTTTTCTGTTTCCAGACAATTAATGCTATGTCATTTTGTCATTTAACGATAAATTAAGAATGGTTTTCTGTGATAAAACATGATTTCACGTAATGCTATTCTCAGATCCTAATTGGCAATTTTCTGACACATTCATGAAGCTATTTTCATTCTTAAATGCACAACATATTCAGCTATTCTGATTCAGATATTAAAAAATCAAATAGGATTTTCTGTAAATCTAAGGATTTTTATGAAAATGGTGTCAGAGTTGGATATTTAAACGCATTTTATAGACACAACTGTCAAGGAAGTGTCTTTACTGAGAAACAATCGATTACGACTCAAAATGTAATATATTTATAGAAACATGGAAAACACTACTCCATTTTAAAATGCTTGGGTATTAAAAAAATATTAACTACACAATAACAACTTTAAAGATGTAAATAACATAATCAATTTTGTGTTTAATTTCTATTTTTAAATTAATTTGTATATGCAATATAATATATATTATAAAAATCTGTATGTATGCATGTATAATTAATATACCAGCAGGGAAGAAAAACCTATTCTCTGTTAAACATAACTTTCTGTTTAACTCGATATAACAATAAATTCACTTCAGCTATCTTCAGCTACCAAACTACGCTCAGTTAAAATTAGCTATGAGTTCAACTCTATATAGCAATAAATTCTCTTCAGCTGTCTTTCAAGATTAACTGTCCATCAGACTTTAGGCTTCGACCAAGGCACTTCCTTATATAAGTGTGGGATTAATTGCAAGAAACTTCTATATACCCTGATTGGTTGAATTCTGTTTTTGAGAATGTTCTATGGACTCTGATTGAATCATGTATCTCGGCTCCTGTTGGAATTTCTAGAAAATTCCAAATTGGGTGACATTCTTTCACCTGGCATCAAACATGTGTTTTGGCATTGGTAACCTTGAAAGTCTATTTTCCTATCAAATCTTGCTAATGTCAGCAACATTTTGCCAAATTTGGCAAAATGTTATCAACTTTGCGACTTTGTTTACTGCCAACTGACTTCATAGTTGTTTTGACCTTCATTTCCATTGAAATTCATTGACCCATAGTGACCCCAAAATGACCCACTAATCAATTTTTCTCTAACATGTAACCTAGTTCAGCGTTTCTTAAACTGTGGTCCTCAAGCCCAATGTTGAATTAAATTTTTTTTTCTTTGTGAGGAATTTCTGTAGCTCTGGAGAAGGAGGAATTTGCAAGACTAGAACTCCTAGTCTAGTAGATCATTAATAAGCATAAAACCAAAATATGTCGGCGGAGACATTTTAATTCTCTGGAGGTGGAATATGTGCGAAAATATTAAGAACTGTTTGATTGAACATGTAAATAATTTGTCGTTTTTTCTCATTGCAACTAGAGAAGTGTTTAGACATTTCTAATACTGTAAGTTTGATAGTTTTCGTTCATTATGAATTTGGTGGTAAGATATGTGATGGTTGTTTGTTTTGAAAATCTCTTCCAACTCGCACAACAAGTGCTGCGCTTTTCACATACTTAAACAGTTTCATACAAGAAAAAGAATTAAGCTGTTCAAGATGTGTCGGAATAAGTACAGATGAAGCTCGAGCTATGAGTGAAACTGTTACTGGTTTGATAAGCTTGGTTACAGCTAAAGCATCACATGTAGATTGAAGACACTGTTGTATTTACTGTGAATCGCTAGTTGCCAATGAATGCCTGGAGATTTGTAGACTACATTCAACGAAATTGTTTCAGTAGTAAATTATATGAAATTTTGTCCATTGAATTAGACTTTTTAAAATAATGTGCAAAGAAATTGGAGTTCACAGAAACAGGTACTTTTGCAAACAGAAATTAGGTGGCTGTCACAAGGGTTAAACTGCACTTTTGAACTGCGTGATGAAGTAAGACTTCTTTTAATGGACTCCAAATTCCATTTGAAAGTCCGGTATAATGATTTCTATCAGCGTAAGTGACAGTTATTTTTAATTTTCTGAATGAACTGAATTTAAGCTTACATGGAAATTAAGTACGCATTTTCAAAGTCCAGAACTAAATAGAATTGACCATAAAATTATTTGTGGTCATCTCGACTTGAAAATAATATTTGAATGATTCCCAACATTATTAGATTTCTTATAAACGTCTGTTGATACAATATACCCTGATATTATCGAAAATTTTGTTATACATCTGGAGCACATGAAAATTTCTTCTAGACTTTATTTTCCTCCCTCGATCAGAAAATGAGTGGTTCCATTACATTTTCTAGAAATTACTGAAGTAAAAAACTTGATATGAAGCAGGTGCAAGATGTGGAATTATCATGCGATAGTTCCATGAAAATTGCTTTCAGGCTGATTAATAATTACTTTATTTCTGCACTACATGTTCGTATGAATAGGCTTTCTCCAGTCTTGTGCACACGGAGAACAACTGTAGAACTTGAATGAATGTCAAAGATGCTGCACATCCCGTAGCAAAAAATAAATAGCATCTTTCTCATGGCAAATAGTAGTATATATATTTTAACTGTCTTAAAATGTATATAATTCTTTTTCTTAATAATGCGGCTGATTTTTCTAAAACCGTTAACTAAATATTGAATATGTGTAATGAAGTTGTATACATTAAAATAATTCCTTTTTAAGAAAATTTTGTTGAGGTCCCCAAAATGCATATCACATCAAAGGGGGGGGGGGGGGGGGGGGTCCGCGAGATCACAAAGTTTAAGAAACTCTGACCTAGTCCAATGGACTTCTCGTACCCCAAAACGGTACAATACGAAACTTAGTCAAAATCGTTAGAGCCATTTTTAGATAAAATTTGCATATATATGTAGCATTTTGACGAGGTTGAGATATTACGATGAATAATATTAGATGAAAAGATGGCAGTCCTTCAACGATATAGCAAGTTGCAGTCGATATTAGCGAGTATGGCGAAGTAGAAGGCAATGAAATGAGTCCACCAAAGTTTTCCAATAAATCCAGCCAATCTCCAGACAAATAATTTTATTAGAAGACGAACAACACAGAAACAATTCCCAAAGGTCTAAAACTTATAGCCCTCGGCCTAACGTTGCTTCACTTCATTGAATTAAGATGTTACTGGGCCAGTTGAATATTCTACGGACATAAAAACACCATACACATATTTGTTTAGACTTCCAAACGTCAAAAATCTAGTGCTCCGACCGGTGCGGGCGAGTTTTGTTCTCTCCGCGGAGATATACAGAAATTACGTCACGAGCGCACAAACCAATGAGTGAGAAGCTAGCTCCAGCCCAGCAAATGAGGTGCGAAGGGGGAACTAAGACGGTAAAGAATCCCGTACTTGGGTGCGGAGAAATTTTGAAGTTAAAATCCCAAGCGCGCGAAAAAATCAGAGCAATAATAATAATAATGAAAAGAAAATGGCTTTTAAAAAACATTCGAAATGAGAACGCGTCTCAGAATTTTATAGATTGGGGAACTGATAAAAGCTACGAATGATCTTAAATTTTAGATTAAGATTTGGAATGAAATAATTATTAATATACAGATATTTACTTTTAAAAGGACTTTAAATAGGAATAGATATTATTAAGAATTAAGGAAATACTGACTATGACAGAAGTTAGATTAATTTTAAAATATTAATGCGAATAAAATGGAAGGATACGAAGGAAATAAATTTTTATATAACATATATATACACACACACACATGATTTGCTTGTATTATAATGTATAATATCCATATGATCAAAATGCATATTTTAAAAAATGTTATTCGGCTGCTGAATATTCAGTATTTGGCATAAAATTTTGCCGAATGTTCAGTATTATGCTGGTATTTATCACTTTGTTACATCCCTAACTTTTATTTATGAGATGAAAACAGCATAATCCTCTTATTCTAAACATGATTAAGGAATATATTTCTGTATATTTATAAATGAAGAGAAAACTTAAAATATATAAAAACATTAATTTTGAATTGAAAATTTTTACGTTTGCCAGAAATGCCATAAGTTTTGTTATCAGTTCATTAATGTTGTGTTTAAAAAGTGAATTGTATTATTAGATATGTTTATTATTAGATATAGGGTGTGTTCCCCACAAATGTATGTTCATAATAAATCTACTATAATAAAATCTTCAAGTAAGCCTAAGGCGCCTCACCTTGTGGAATTCTGATTTTTTTGTAGATAAATGGTGTTATCTTGCAAAATGTAATTATATAAAATGAAATTAGTTGACTGCATAAAAGTACTCTGCATCCACATGTACAGGAATAGATAATTGTTGTTGAAATTTTTTTAATAATGATTGATAATATAATAGTATTTATTTTTCAAACAGATTTATATTGTTAAATGGATCTTTGAAATCAAATGTCTTCATATTTTTTACAGATTTAAGATCCTTGAAAGTATCGACCGTTTGATAGCTGTTTTTTTATACAATGTGTGTTAATATCCATTTTTGTGGTATGTGTGTATACAATGTGGAGCCAAATCCACAAATTTGTCATAATTTAATAAAAAATGAAGAAATTTTTGTACGAGAGTTTGAATTAGAAGGAAATGCTTCTCATGATTGAAAATTTTATTTAAGGACATGCAAAATTTTAGTTTAAAAAATTTCTCATGGATTCAGCTTTCTACATACAGAAATTGTACCAAACTTAAAAATGTTCAATACTAACGCCTATTTTTGAAATTATATTTGGATTACTTGGGTAAATTTTGCTTTCCGATACCAGATGAGGAGTTATTCGATCAAGTAGTTTAGGAATTATGCAGATGTAAAGTTTGGAACTTCAAATGTCAATTTTTAATTGTTTCAAAACAGATTGCAATGCGAGTAGTTTTTAAAGCATAACTCAAACAACTTGCTTGGAATGAAATATAATTGTGGATTCGCAGAATTGTTAAAGCTACTAGAAATCTATTTCTGTTAAAAAAAAATTATAGATTACAATTCATATTTATCATGAAAATTAACTTACAACAATATATATTTTCGAAAAATATATAAATTTTAAGCTAATGATTTTTTAAAAAACAAAAACCTATTTCTAAAATCTTCAAATAATGCAAATCCAAAATTATAGCTCATTCCGCCAAATATTTTTAGAGTTATGCATGAAAAACTTTCCACAGTGCAATGTGTTTTGCAACGATTGATTAAAAATGAATTACTTGACCGAATGATTTTCTGTTTGTCAGCCAGAGGTAAAATGTACCGAAAAATTCAAATTATGCCAAAATTAGGTGTTAATATTGAAAATTTTAGTATCTGTTACAATTTATATGTGTAGGAGAGGCTACTTCACTCACACGAAACCACTCGCTCGCTAATGTTAATCCTATGGGGGAAATATTTTACGATATCTCGTTCACATTTCAATATTAATTTTTTTTTTTCATGAGATAGCTGAGGTCAATCTCTATGCAGGCCCTTTTGTACTTTTTTCATTTTGATTATAAGTTTTTATTAAGGTACTTTCACCTTTGGGACTGGTTTCAAAAATGAAATACCTGAATAATAAAAAAAAAAACCTGTAACTAAAATGGAAAAAGTAAAAAGCCTGCATAGAGATTAATCTCAACTATTCAATGCAGGAAAAAAAAAACCCATTTAAACATATTGAAATGCGAAAGAGATATCTTAAAATATTTCCCCATAGGATTAACAGTAGCGAGCGGGTGTTTTCGCGTGAGTTAAGTGGCATCTTAAGCAAAATTTAATTGTGGCATTAATTAGTAGGCGTTATTACTAATCGATTGGTACCACTAACATTTTATGCGATGATTTGGGGCAAAGTTAGTACGGGGTAGGGATGAGTTCGGATTCTTTTTTCGGATACCGTAAATAAAAAAAAAAATATTTTTTTAAAAATTGGTTCAAGATTAATTTTCTATATATATATATTTTTTTTTTTTTAAACATAGAAATAACTATTAATCCTAAATACTTCTTCATGGCAACGTTTCGGGATTTTCATGTCCCTGAAAATTAGTTTAAAATAGCAAATTTGTTATTTATATCCAACCATCCCAACCACTGGCAGAAATCTACAAAAGTGACAGTTCTTATTCTTTTAAAATATCATTGTACATCTATGGCAGAAAGACACAAGTTCTTGTTTTCCAGCAATTCTGGAAAAGGCTTCAAACAGAAAATGACCATAGACAAGAGATATCACAAGGCTTCTTTGTTACTTTCACTGACCTGCAAAATTTTCAGAATCTGAAAGAATATTTCTTTTTATATCTCATCAATAACAATTCAACCTCTTTTCAAATTGATTTGTACAGGAATGTAAAACGCTTTAACCTATATTGGACCGCCGTCATATAAATATGACAGCTCGTATTATAATTCTTAAAAATAAAATAAAATTTAGGTTTATTAAGATCTTTTTAAGATAAAAATAACATTTCAAAACTTAGGTTTATTTCAAAATGAGAAGATTTATCAAAATTAATTTTGTTAATTTTACTTTAAAGGTGTTTAATATAGCTGTCCTATTTGGGTTAAAAAACTGAGACTACAGTCTTGTTTCTCAAATGGTAATTGTTTTTTTTTGTTCCTTTTTTCAATTTGTGAATAAATAAAATTTTCACATTGAGCCAGAGAACTGGTTATAAAAATCGAGCCCGAGCCCTTTTCGCGCACGCACTCTGGGCACACAGGCGCGGAGTGAGTCTTTCATCTCTAGTAAGTAAGGGGATATCTTTTCACTACTACATAACAATAAATGTTCGGTAACTGCTTGAGTTTTTGATTATATTTTTGAAGGTAGAGCATAATCTATGGACAGTTTCTTGAACTATTGCTTAAACAAAACTTTCGACCATGAGAAGTATTTCTGTCCAAATCTCACCCCAATTATAATTATTTGATTCTTTATTGGATTTCAAAATGTGCCAATGACTTTCGTCTCATTTTTTGTATATTAAATAGATTTCAAATAAATCGTGAGAAAAATACTAACAAAGCATTATAGCAAAAATAATAAAGTAAATTAGTTAAAAAAATTAGAGAGACCATATGTATATATATTTCGGCATTTAGTATTTATTAAAATATATAAAAATAAAAATACTCTTTTAAAAATATCTCTATATTAAATTCTTTGCCCATGCGTTATAACTAGAGTATCTTATTTTTCGGATGTTTATTTAAGTTTGAGAGATTAAAAAAAAAAAAAAAAAACATTCTTTTTTAAGTTCGATACGTTTTGGGAATTCAAAATGAAGATAAAGTCAAGAAATTGCTTGGAGCAACAGAAAATTAGTTTAAATATATAAAACACGAACAGCCCTTTTACTTAGACAGCATTTCCCATATGGTTTAAATTATTTTGATACGGGAAAATAAAAAAAAGTCTCAAATAATCTGATTATACTTCCGAATCAAAAATTTTAGTTTTCGAAATTTTATAAATATTTGAAGTGCATAAGAACATGCGTCTTTTAATTTTTTAATTGTGTGCGGGAAAAACAAATATTGAAAACAATTAAATATTACTATTTTAGTAACTTTGAGAAGTGTTCTAATCTTCGATTTTTATTATAAATTCGTATTCTCATTTGTCTATCAAGAGGATAAAAAAATAATCTATGAAAATAAGAGGTTTATGGGAGAGAGAAGAGATGGGGGGGGGGGGGGGAAGGGAGGTGCGACAAGGGTCGAGGTAAATAAAAAAGGCTAAAGCTGAATTTTTTTTCTGTATATCTCCTTATTTTCAGTTTTTTGCATAGTATTTAGATAGCCATGGATTAGTTCGATTATTTTCATTACCCAATGGGCAACGACTTATGAAGAGCGTTTTAGCTCAAAAACTCCCCACCTTTTCCCCCCCAAAAGAAAAAAAAAACGGCGAATGGCTATAACTCCACTTCTAATTATCGCCAATATAAACGAAAAGTACCATTTTAATTCGTATGAAATTCTTTTCAATGGTATTTAGTTTGTCATAAAAAGTCACCTGTATATTAAAAATTGCACCAATTTTCATTTTTCAAACGATAACCACTTTTCTGACATCATATTTGAGTTCTTTTGATAAAAGCAGCCCGGAAAAGGGTATAGTTTATTATATACTTCTTAAATATCCATATAGTTATGGACAAAACTAACACATTTTCTTTTATAAGTTTCGAAAAATAAAATTAAAATCTTAACAATTAAGTATACTTATAGGAGTACGCAAATTAGTTACTAGAAAAATTATACAGAAGTTTGGTATAAAATAAACTCACTTTTATATGAAAAAAAAAATTTTTTTTTCAGATTTCTTTTTCAAATTTTTTATTTTGTGTGTATGTTTTGATAGCAGAAGAAACAGCAAAAACAACTTTAATTTACCGTGTAGTAATATTTTGTTCGAATATTTCATTTTTTGGTTTAATTTTGCAAGCTTTCTTACGAATAAATAAATTTCTAATTTCTTTATCCTTCATAACAAATTGTTGGCTGCAAAAAAAGTTTTACCGGTTATTTTATTTTTTAAACCAACCTCGTTTTATTGTACCGAATATGTGCATTATTTCCTAAATCTTAAAATATTCGCTGCTTGAAGTCATTTCCGTTGATAATTAAACTAGTTTTCGTTTAATCTGTACTTCACAAAAGGAATCCTTTTACGTTGACAGCAACTAAAGTTCTGTCAGTTTTGACATAATATGTATTGTAAACATTTGGCTGTTATGATTAAAACAGATTTGTTTTCACCATTTAGTTCATATTAATTTCCCTAGAGTCATAACGCGGAAATCTAATGCAAAGCGATTATATCAGTGGTACCCAATGCGCCCCACAGGGAGGGGGGGAGGAGTGCAATTTGACTTTTAAGGATGGTAATTTCAGATTTGTTTATTAACCCATTCTCTGTCAATTTTGTCTTTATATATATATATATTATAAAAGTAATGTTGTGGACTAAAATTAAAATAATACATGAAAATTTCAAAAATAAAATGAACAAATAAACTTTATTTTTGGCACTTTCCAACCTGGTTGAAAAGTGCTTATGACTTCGGTTTGTCTGGCCGTCTGTCCGTGCTCTAACTCCCGTAAATATGCTCGGATTGCTCTGCAATTTTTATATGTTATTGTCGTTATCTATGGCACGTTCCCTATTTCAACTGAAGTGTGTAGCACTTATAGTTTTCTTACAGGGACACTCAAAAGAATTCCGTTACATTGCGGTCTATGGGGAAAAATCATTTGCGGTTTATTTTAAAAATGTTTCACTATTGTAAACGCATTGAAATTTATATAGATCACTAAGATGCGTTAGAAGAAGCTTAATATGGAATAGTAGGTGTATAGCACTTAGAGTTACTTTACAGGGACAGTCAAAATAATTCCGTTACATGACGTCTATGGAGAAAAATCGTCTGCGGCTTATTTAAATAATGTTCCACTATTTTAAACGCATTGAAGTTTATATATATTACTAAGGTGCATTACAAGAGGCTTACTACAGAATAGTGTGTGTATAGCAGTCATCGTTCATTTACAGGGACACACAAAAGAATTCTCTACTGTCTGTTAACAATAATTCCTGGAAGTGCGTTTTAAGTTACTAAACGCGATTTTAATCTTAACTGGCTTTTTGTCTATTACGGGGTGTGTATAAATTCTGTAGATCCTATACAGGGCAGCAATAAAGTTCGCGAACACATTTCCGTTTATTGACAGAAACTCCAGAAGGAGAATTTAAACGGTGCTACGCGTTTCCTAACTAAACTAAAATTTAGCATCCTATGTATATATACAAATCTATAGATCATATACAGGGCTACATAAAAGTATTCGGATATTTTCCCGAATATTGTATATATTGAAAATTCCTGAAATTACGTTTTTAAATATGTTATGCGTTTTCCAAATTGTTTACTTAGATGTCATCTTTCAGCTTATTAAACGGTAATGATTTGTAAAATTATTTTAGAAGCGTCGGAAAGTGCTACATAATCTATGCTTGACGCATGATTTTTCGTTCTTGTTAATTTTCAAAATGTTTCCTCTTAAAAGTTCAAAACGCTATACTATGAAAATCTTTTGTCTAGATACCGAACAGTGCGAGGCAGATTTCAGGGGCTTCTGAGTTGACACCAATTTTACTATCAGTCAAAAAATGAGAGATGGGGCCATTGAAATAAAATTTATCCGAGTTATAGTAACTACTGTTGGAGTTAAAGGGTAGTAAAAGAAAAAATATATATATATATATATATAAAAGTATAATTAAAATATAGCAGTAACGTTAAGAAGGTAACGTAACGTAAGTAGTTAAGTAACGTTAAAGTAACGCAAGAGTAATAAAAAATTAAGAAGTTAAAATATTAAAAATGAGAAAAATAAAAGTTAAGCACTATTTCGAAACACGGCCGCGGAACAAGCTATGTTAAAAGGTTTTACAGAGCAGTTTCTTCTTTCTTTGTGGAACCACGGCCAAACTCGATTCTCTCTCTCCTCATAAAGGGAAGGAGAAAATCGAGTTAGGCCGTGGTGGAACTCAAAGCTCACCTTACATCATACATAATCATGGAATATTTAGGGCGCTTTCGATTGTTGGGGTGTGTGGGGGAAGTGGGCTGGAAGACGTCGTATTCCTGTAGTTCTGGGATTATTTCGTAGGACAGGTTATAAACATTTTATCATTTTTTTTTAGCTAAGTCATTTACCCTTTTTCTGAAGGTACTGGTTTGTACATATCTCTCGATATTTTCTGAGATAACGGGAAGCATTGCTAACCTTCCTACGCCGCACAGTGGGGCAGGAAGCCTCCAAAGTTGGCAATAAATAGAATTTACTTTGAACAAAAAAAGCACATCACACAATATTTTATAGACTTTACGTAGTAAAACTTAAAACTTTTACATAAGCTATAGAGTAATTTATTAATTAATTTACAAATATTTTTCAAATATTTTCTGTACAAAAATAAGTTAAAAACAAGAAATTGAGATAGTTTTATACAAATTAAATATTTATAAATCATCCATAATATCGAATTAAAAATGCAAAAAAATTGGTGTTCCAAACACAATTAATAACTTTAATGATTCTGAAGCACACCTTAAAGTGAATATAAGCGACTCGTTTTGAAGGAGTGAATCCCTCTTTCTTCAGGCAAAATGTAGGTACTACTATCAAGACAGCAAAAGGAAAACTCTTTCTGCTCTCTTAGTCTGAGGAAGAAGCGTTCATTCCTTTGAAATACGTCGTTAGTATTAATTTTAGTGTGTTTTAAAAAATTTAGAATATTTAATCTATACTATCATCTGAGTCATCATCACTGTCACTATCCTGATCACCAGATACGTTGAGAGATGGAGTTTTTAACAAATGTGGGGCTTCTCGTGGCAAATGTTCTAACTTTTTCTTTCTTTTCATTTGTTTGATAGTGATCACTGGATCAGAACTTAGAAGTAAAAAATTGAAAATATCTCTGTTAGTTTTTTCTCGGCTGCACTTTCTCGAGTAGTACTCTCTGTATCTTTTAAAGTCTTTATTCCTGGTTTCTTGTGCTTCCTCAGTCATCTGTCCTATGGCAACAGAGCCGAACTTATAATTTCTGGTCCGTTAATCAAATTCTTGTGTAATGTCGGGGGCATGTTGTACCATGGATACTTCAACACAAAATATCTGGCTGTATCATGCGCAAAAACACGATAGTTTTCTACATGTATCTCATATGTACTGGATATTATACTATCAAGATAATATGTAGTTTTTTATCAAATCTACATCAATGCCCTTGATCTGAGCAGAAAGTTCTGGATTCTGAAAAAATCGCCTGGCAGTGTTACCATCGTTTGAGTTACCGAACCCTTGCTTATGTTTGTCCACAATTAAACCACATCGGCTTCTAAATTCTTTTTGAATTCGAATTTTATTTTGAGCTACGATTTCTTTTTCTCTTTTTTCACGAACTTGCCATTTTTTAACAGGTAGCTTATAAGACATGTGCAAAAGAGATTCGAATATACTTATCCATCCATGGAGCACTGATAGGCCGAATTCTAAATTCTCAGTTTTTATATATCTGGATATCATTTTATCAATTTTATTAAATTGTTTTGACGTTGCGCCACATATGAAGCATGTCATAGTTGAACTTGTTTCTGTCAGAGCATTACAAACTTTACCGTCTACCATGGAAACAATTAACTTGTGATTTATTTTAACTTTTCTTGATTTAATTGCTACATCACTACATTTAATATTTTTTATCTGTTCATCCATTTTATTTTTTTCCGCAACGCACAATTTGTTAGAATCCTTCACGAATTCTATTTTAATAGGCCTGCAATATCTAGTTTACGCAGGTCGCGGGTTTTCCCATATAACTCTTTTTTTTTTTAGATATAATTCGAAGTGGAACTAGAGACGTAATAAACACGGCTGAATCACTGGCTTCCGAGTCATAAAAAGCTTGTTTGTATGAGCTATGTTCCGAAGACCCATCAAAACCCCACTTTGATATCAAACATAACTGCTGTAATTCTTCATTTTCAAGTGATTCGATAATAGGTTTAAGTATTTGTAACAAGCGTTCTGAAGTATGATCTAGAAGAGCCTGTAATATAACTGATGCACTAATTTCTGTTACTGTGATGTTTTTAGGATAACATTCTTTTTTTGACTCTTGCACGGTTTTGTAAGAGGAAAATTTTTCTGGGGCACTTCTTCTTATGACATTATACTGTTCGCGAGTTAATTTTGCGTCGATTAATACAGCCAGAGCATCTTCTCCTGAGAAAAGCTGTTGTTGTGATTTTACAGATTTTGTATAAGCATTTTGATATTTTATAGCTCACTTTGGACTTGTAGTTATATTTTTTAAAACTTTTGAGGCCTGAATCTGTCCTTTAAATCTTAAACTCATACATGTCGCGTACACTAACGAAGATGTAGAGCTAAAATCGCGTAATCGTTTTGCTCTTAATCTTTTTGATCGTTCAGAACACCTTTCAAACGGAATATGAGGTCGGCCACGTTTGCTTTTCGATGCCACTTCTGTTTGTTTTTCAAATCGAGGAAATGAAAGCGATTTGTCAAGCCACTCCTTATTAATTCTAAAAAACTTTTCCTTGTCTCGACAGGCTTTTGACCATTGGAATTTATATTGAAATTTAAAACAATTTAGCTTCTTTTTTATGTGTATAGAACTACTACGTTTGCAGTTTTTCAGATTCCGGAGCTCTTTTACCAAAAAATCATATGGTTTTTCAAAATTGTTTTCTTTCGAACGTTTCATGATATTCAGAAGTTCTCTTCTGGTAATATATAATGTATTTAAATTCGTCCCTAAAAAAAAAAAAACAAAAAAAAAATAAAAATAAATGTAATCATGTTCTCAAAATGTTTATGTACGTACATTAATTAAAAATTGTGGATGATTAACTATAAAAATGACCATACAATTAAAAAAGGAGCAAAAAGGAGCAAAATTTTCTGAAATATTTACCATTTTAAAACTCGAACCTATTAAAAAAAATTATAGTTGACACTTAATTTGCTTTAATTCATAACTAAAACCATCAACGTTTGTAAACACTGTTAAAAATTTTAATAAATTTCACTACTACATATTTTAAGCGTCACTTTATCTATAAAAATCATTTTAAAAACAAATTAAAAGTAAATGTATTTTTGTTACATACCTGAAGTTGAAGGTTCCATAGTCAAAAACTATTATTTTTAATTTATTACAGCGCAATTAACAAACGAAAGTTGAAACAAAATTATTTTTTTTTTCATTTATTCTCATCGTGCGATATGCAGTTTAACTTCTTTATTTAATGACGATCAAGATAACTTTGCACACTTTTGAATACTAGGCAGATGTTTACTGACATCTGCTCTATTAAAGTGACGTATGTCGGTTGTTCAAAATAGAATTTCATTTTTTCGATTTTTTGCCAGATTTGAAGGCTTCTTGCCCAACTGTGCGCCGGGCGGGTTAGCTAGTGTACCTATAAAATTACAGTCGAACTCTGTTATATCGAGGATGGAGAGAGCAGTGTCTTTGCTCGTTATAAGAAAGTTTTCGTAATAAGCGAGTACAAGCTTTTGCTCCTCTAATCGGGAATGAGAGAATACGTGAAAGTTTAAATAAATCAGCAGAAACAGCTGAATTAACTCGCTTGTAGAGGTAACTGTAGTCCTTTAATTAAATGAATAAATATGAATTACAAATCCGTGTTTAACTTTATCCTCGTAATTGTTAATCATTTTAGTAAATGAATAAAGTTAAAATGCAATAAAAGTAAGTAAAAACACTGGTTTAGGAGATAAAATTTTAACTTGTGCTAGCGTAAAAAAAAGCCACAGGTAAAGGCTATTTTGCAAATATAAAATAATCACTCAGTCTCATGCTTGACGAAAGATATTAGTAAGTGGTTAACGGGGTTATTATTTATAAAGTCGGGGATCTATCTAGGCAAAAATCAGGGCCTATTTCGGGCTCCTTCACAGAATTCCATATAATAAAACAAGGCTCCCTTCACAGAATTCCATATAATAAAACAAGGCTCCCTTCACAGAATTCCATATAATAAAACAAGGCCCCCTTCTCAGAATTCCATATAATAAAACAAGCCCCCCTTCACAGAATTCCATTTTATAAAACAGGCCCCTTAACAAAATTCCTTTTAATAAAACATCCCTTCACGAAATTCCTCTTAATAAAATAGGTCCCTTTACAAAATTGTATTCCATAAAAGCAAACTCGTCTTTAATTATTTTTGTTTTGTTGAGTTTTGAAATGTTTAATTTGCAGACAAAAGTTCACCCGATAGGAAAACTAGCAGAAAGACTTTAAAAGATATTTTTAATAAATGCTTAATTCGGATTTGAGTAATTAGATTTGATCTTTCGATGCAAAATTTTTATTTTTCGTAAAAATATAATACATTTCCCAAAAATAACTTTTCCTTTCCTATAATGGACCCCAAGTAGAAAAACCTGCATCCACCTCCTGAAAATGGAAATTAATAACCTTAAATGGGAATTAATGGTATTAAAAAGTATTTTTTCAATAAGGGCAAGTTATGATGTATAAATTAATTTTTTCAACATTAATCTTCTCACATTTATTCTCCGCTTAATAAAATTGTAAAAATGAATTCTTAAAAATTTTTCAATTAAAAATTATGGTGCATCAGAAAACATCTTGCTGAATGCTTTGTGTGTCGTTAACCCAAAAATGATTGAGTACATTGATATAATATTAATATTATGTGTAAACTCGACACAATATGTAAATATTTCATTCATCGATGTAATACCCAATCCATTAAACTGAAACAGAAGGAAAATTTTTAATTCGAATTCGAAGTAAAGTGGTGTATTGTAATTTCCCCCCGTTCTTTAACCCAAAAATTACTATTTTTTTTTTTTTTAAACTCTAAGCATTATTTAAGGAAAAATTGTAAAAATAAAATAAAGCTCTCCAAAATGCTGCGAAAACACATTAATAGAAAGAAATGGGTTAAAAATGTCTTTTATGAACGCATTTCTGTGTCAGAGTGAATCCCTATGAATTAGAGGATAAATATTCTTTCCCCCTCTATCAAATCTCAGCTGAGACACTAAAAGAGAAAAATGTCACAGAAGATGTTTCTATTCATAAGTAAAAATAAAGATAAACAGCAAAACATTCTTTTCTAGACTTCAAGTATATACATTTAAACTGCAATGGGGAAAGAAAAAAAAAACTGTCTCCATAAAAGCCTGGATATCAGAACGTTCCTGTTATTTTTAATCCTCCCAGTGCATTCTTATAAAAGAGATGTTCCCTTACGTAAACGAGTTTTATAACTTTTTTTTACGCTCGGGATAGGCTTGAATCATTCTTATGGAGGCACTTGAGGAAAAATTTTAAATGGATATTGGATTTTTCAACGAATTCGTTGTTCCTTTGTATAAAATATAACAAAGATGATGTGATCCCGCGATATTCAATAAGTTTTTTGCAGCAAGTGGTACATTTTTAAAAATAAATTATTACTTGAACGAGTAGAAAAGGAATTCAGAAAAAGAAATCGCTTCCAATACATTAATCTTGAAAATTATTTTTTTGTATTAATAGAGTAATTTTATATTTGGTACAAATAATACTTTTTTTTTTTGCTCTTCATAAGACAGTTTGTATAAATTTTAATGAATCTGACAGAATAGAAGAAAATAAGTTTGCTTGTGTAGAATAGCGAAAAATATGAGCAAAAAATTTTAAGTCAAATAAAACTGCTTAACACTGAAATATTCCAAGAATAGTGGAAATATGGAGTTATCATAAATGTATCTTATCGATATTGACAGACAAAAGGAAAAATTATTCTGAAGTCACGTACCAATTGTATACCCCTGTTTAAATATCTCTGAAAAGCTTATAATTCATGAGTAATGCGTCATTACTTTCATTTATTAATTACATTTGTAATGTTGTTTTCCTCACGCAAACGCTCACACTGCCTTAATAGGAATAGAATTATGGATTGAACAGCTATAAATTCAATAATGGAATAAGTTTAACTTTTGTTGAATTGTAATTCTCGTTTATTAATTTCTACACTGTAATTTGTCATGATTAAGCGGCTTAATGCTCCTAATACAAATTATTGCAGATGCATTGAAAAGCGAAATCCACTGTGAATGCCCAAGGTCGTAGCCAGAGGAGGGTGTTATTGGTGTTCAATCGCCCCCCCCCCTCCCTCCCCGAAATTTTACAAACCCATGTTTATCAAGCAATTTTGAATTATTTTTTTCACTACTTTAAATGCACAATTATAAAATTTTTATAATAAAGTGAATACAGTGCATTAACGCTATATTTCACTATTTTGAGTACACTATATTAAAATTGAACCCCTCCTCCCCCTCACGCTACACTACAAAATGCCTAATCTTCAACCAGTCAAGTAAATCGTCAATTGTTTATCGAAAATTCAACTGAAATCATGGAGCTAAGAAGATTAATCGTCATAGCTCCATGACTGAAACCTTGTCTTTTGATCTAGAAGAAATGAAGTATGTTAAAGTGCGATTTAAAACTAAAATGTTATAGTTTATATTTTTTAAAATTCCAGATGACATAATTGCACTAAATGTATGTTATTATGAAATGCTTAAGTGGTCGTTACAATTCATAACACCCTGCGCAATAATTGAAGGGAGTATTTCTTTTTTTATAAAGTAAGGCTTTGTGAAAACTATGATGTTAAAAATCTAAGGCAACTTAGATTTCAATCTATATAATCTATGGTAGGGAGCAAAAAACACTGGCAAACATATTAATAAACGCAACTTGACTAGGAAAACATTTATTGTAACAAATTTTATGTTTAAATTTTCACAAAGCTCTAATTTACAAAACTTTTTTAAAAAATAGTTTCATCTTCTCTTTCACCCTTGTAATCTTCTTTTAACCTTTTGCACTCCACTGACATCTATACAGGGACATACTAAGTTTAATCCCACAATGGCACCGGAATTTTCGATCAAATTTATTTGAAAATAAGTCAATGTTATTTGTTCGTGTACATAATAAACCGAAAATTTTATTTTATAATTCTGGTACCATTGTAACATTTGGGGATTAAACTTAGTATGTCACCGTATAGGTGTCAGTAGAGTGCAAAAGGTTAATACCAGTGAAATGATGAAAAAAGACTGTATGAGACCTATTGTCCCATAACAATGAATTTTGATTCCAAAATATTGGTTGAATTCTGTTTACAAAGTTTTTTTGATAACTCTTAAATTTTTAATAGGACTGGTCTGGGAAATTTTGGGGTCATTAAAGGAGTTTGATTCCACGATCGTCAAGAAATTCTTACTCTTTGGTACATTTGTGCGGACCCATTTAAAATAATCAGTATCTTTCAAAATTCTACCAACAATCCATCAAAAGACCATTCCTTTTCTTTGCATTAGCATGCATTGCAATAATTTTCAGGCGGTATTTTGGATGAAAAGTTGCAAATTGTGCTAGACGACGTCGATATTAAGCTTGCAAAATATTCCGTCGTGATCTAGCCTTTGACTAAATGTTTTAATTCTATTCAAAACTTTTCATCACTCGTTTTTATGTTGTAAAGGATATCCCTGTTCTCAGGTAAGCCTATTTTTTAACGAATTTGCATGGAAATTGGGGATTATTTCGGATTTTAATTTCCATAACAGTTTGAGTATAGTTATCTTTTTAAGTAAAAACATTTTTACGAAAATAAAATTATATGCTGTCATCAACTTTGCTTGTATTTTAATATTAAAAACAAAGTGGTAGCTGCAATATTTATTTAAAAATTTTAATTTTTGTATGCTAAGACTTTTTGCTTTACATGCATACATAATTTGTACCGGAGAGCTAAAACATGCAATCATTTGCCCTCTTATCTTGAAACATATATAATTTCTTTATGGCCTGTTCTCGCGTTAAATATCAATATATGCACATTTATTCTTATTGCCTTGCTGATAATTAACCAAAGCACGTTCAGACATTATTGCCATGATGGCTCTTATTCTTTTAGAAAATTGCAAATCATTAAAGTTGTGTATATAGACCGAAAAGTTTCTTCAGTATACTTTTTTAAGAGCCTCATAAGTTTCTAGCTCTTATTGCATCATTTGTTAAATTTTTATCAGCGAGAAGTAACTGCTCACTTCATCGTAACGATTCTGAAATAAGAATTTATTTTGACTCCTGAAATGATACTTACGGATAATGGGTAATATTGTTCAAATTGAGGTAGAAAACAATTTAAAAATTTCGTTTAATATGGAAAATTCTTTTTTAAAAAAAGTTCATAAATTATGTATAATATTATTAATTAATCTATGAAATAAGCCTACTTCAATTTTAGATTATTGAATTCATCAGTTAATTAAATATTATATTAGACTGATTTAACGTAGCAAAGCTAGAACCCTCCCTTTTCTCTTCATGCACACTGCAAAAAATAATTGTGGATTTTACAGTATAAAACTGGCATGTAGCGTATTACTGCTTGCGCGGCAGCGTATTGCTGCTTATTTTACTGTTTAATACTGTTAATTTTACGGTATAATACTGGCAGCTGGGGTGCCAGTTTTATACTGTAAAATCAACAATTATTTTTTGCAGTGTATGATTGGCGCCATGTTGTGCTTCGCTGTCTGTTAATTTGAATGAACCTTGCAAATTAATAGTACGGTGGTACTAGCCTGGCCTAAGACTCCTATTATAGGTGTTCTAGCCTGGGCTAAATTGGATTCATATGAAATTCTTACTACAGTAGAACTCCAATTATCCGAACTCCGACTATCCGAATCGCTGATTATCCGAATCGCTTTCAGAATTTCAGAAAAAAAAATAAGATGGAAACGTACTGAGATTCTCAAAATAATGATTCTGTCTACGCGCGCTATATTGTCCTTCCCTCCGCGAATCTAGTGTAGGCGCAGCGCGAACATTATTGGGATGATGAATCAGCGTCTCATAGCGCAGTTCGATTATTGGCTGTCGTCCGTCGCCAGGTGGCTGGCCCGGCCCACCTGGGTTTCAAATTCTAAATGACGATAACTTATTGAAAGTGTGAGAGAAGAAAGTGTCGAGGAAAACGATGACCTTAATGTCGAAGTTGAAGCAGACACGGGACCATCAGCTAGTGAAGCATTTGCCGGCCTTGAAACTGCGTTGAAGTGGATGGAGCGTCAGCCTGAGTGTGACCGCATGCAACTTCTTACTATCAAGCGGATGCGCGACTTGGCTGCCCGAAAACGGATGTAGACTGTCAAACAGCTTACTTTGATCGAGATGTTCAGCAAGCAATATGACTTTCATTTACAGTACGATGCGTACATACTGTACAGCACTTGTAAATACGCTTAGCATGTAAAAGTGTTGCCTTTTCATTTAATTAATTAAAAGATCCTTTTCTTTAAAAATAGTTTTTATCTCCCATTTTAACATACGTACAGTAATTAATTAAAATCGATCCTTTTTTCGGAAAAAATCCAATTATCCGAATTTTTGATTATCCGAATGGGGTCCGGTCCCAATTGATTCGGATAATTGGAGTTCTACTGTACATTCACGATCGTTTGTTTTTCTTTTTTATGGTAAGCTCCCACCTATGAGCGTTACTTATGCACGTTGCATTTATTTAACGAAAAGATTTTCTGCATTCCTGTTTATACTATAAATAGATGTAATATATTGAAGCTTCATTCTCTTTTCCTCGTCATCGTAGCGAATTATTTGGTGGGTATGTAGTCGTGAGACTAATTAAGGCAGAGGAAACCAGTTCGTGTTGGACCTGATCTTTATTCCTTTTAAATTGCATCACGATCCTTTATAAAAAAAAAAAATCACCTTTTATTAGAAGGCGTGCGAGTGTCGTGGATTAAGATAAAAATTAGTTACGGAAAAAAGCCACGAGTGTTTTGTTGTCTCGTCTATTTATTTGAGTAATTAAAATTGTTCTCAGTAGGGGGCAGAAGTATCAATTTGAGATGGCCTTTCCTTTCAATTGACTCTTTACTTTTGATTGATGTCTGGTACAGATCGTGCAGGGCATTCTCAGGTAATGGCTCATGCAGGCAGGGACCTATTTACAAATTTCGGGGGCCCTGGGCGCACATGCGTATGGGGGGGGGGGGGGTTGTACCGATGCTTGCAGAGGCCTTGAATAAAAAAAATATAATATTGAAAGCAGTACTTATTAAGATAACCACTATTGACTTAAATAATTTCTTTAAAATATCAATTAAAAAAATAAAATTTGATAATCATTAATTTACTTTTAAATAATTATTCGATAATTATGAATTTTTAATTGAATTTTATAATAAATTGTGTGGTGTTGATTACCTTTCTCTATGCAAGTCCATATATCTGGAATGATAAAGTGTGCAACAACTAATAGTAAATTTACTGCAGTACCAAGCTATAATTATTTAAAATATTAGCATATCCTATTAATCAAATAACTTTCTTTCAAATACAAGCTTTAACTGAAACAAAAAAAAAAAAAACACAAATTTATACAAGTAACTAGCGGAACCACATGGCTTTGTTGATGTTAACCATGAGGGCCTTACATGTAAAATAAATAAAAATTAAATAATATGGCGATCCCAAAAATGGACTTCTGTACATTCCTGCACACAAATTGTTAAAAGACAATCGGCACAAATATGAAGTTACTTTGACAAATCATAGACAATCTGTGACGGATTTTTTGATTTTAATTTTGTTTTTTGACAGTTAAAACTGTTTGGTTATACAATTCAAAACTAACACTCGTGTGTGGAATTACAGGTACTCAAAAGACGTGAATTCGCGTCAACGATCGCGAATATGTTAATCAGCAAGCATATCGCTAATTATAAATTTTTGTCATTTGATCCTCTGATACTGAGTAGCAATTGTTGCAAATCGTACGGATTTTAAATAACTTTAAATAGTGTCTTGATTTTTACGAGAAAGGGCACATGTGGATTGCCGTTATTCATTCTTATTTCTGGAATACAGGTGATCAAAACAATAGGAAAAAATATCTAAAAAAAAAAAAAAAAAAAGTATCTTCATTGATACGACTTACAGACACCTTTTAGCATATTTTACTTCCTGATTAGTTTAGAAGAAATTGAATTGTGCAAATCTTGAATGATGGCTAATGACATATTATTACATTCTTCATGAAGATATTGCGAAAGTTAACTAAAAGATGTTTCCGGAGAATATCCGCATCGATCTATATTATTCTCCAAAACAGATAAGTTTTTGAATGATAATGAGGGCAGGAGAATCTGAGAATCCAGTAAGAAGTCGTACTTTCATTCGCCATGCTCATAAAACTACGAGTAGACAAATCTTGCGGTACACATTCGACAATTATTGTCTGTCGTGAAAGACGATATCTCTTTCAAGAATACAATCTTTGTACTATAGGATGAATGTGGTCAGTTAAATTTTAGACATAGTTAGTGTTTTCTACAGGCCTGCAGAAAATACGAGATGGCTGCTCAAATGATCGCTTCTATATACTTAACAGTTGACAGAAGGTGATTTGGATCGTACGCTTGTCGTAGTATTATCCAGACGTACCCGCACCCATTTGTGAGAAACAATGTGGATGGGGGTTCGCCTGATCACATCACTTTGTGCCATGCATAGTTCGATCCGATTTATGGTCGTGGCACCACTGCAGGCGACTATTTGTATTGATTGATACCAGTAAAGAGTGAGTGGCTTTGGAATGTTACTCGGTCGCAGATTCGGTAGTTCTCTTTTAAACGCAATGATGAATATTGGAATCCTGTACATGCTGTTTGACCTCTGCATTCATTCAGGCTGCAGAAGAAATATTTGGTTTGTTTTCGTTATCTTAACACTCAACACACGACGGTCTCTTGGACTGAGCTTGAGATTTTAACCATACCTGTGTTTAGCTGAAGATGTTTTCACTGCTTCTCGATATGCCGTCATGACTTTTGTGAGAAACACACAATAACGTAGAGCCTAGAAGAGGTACTGGCTGATTCTTCTAGTTGCCACCGTTTCTCCATGCCAACGTTTTGATCTCGTTGAAAATCAAACATGTTTGACATTTTGTATATTTGCAGTCATATCAGCTCTCTGGGGATAGAATAATACAGGGTATCCCAAAAAGATAGTAACGTGTTTTAATGTTTTACCTCTTGGAGACACGTAGCCAATTTAAACTGCAAAAGTATTCAAAATAGGGTAAGAATTACGATGAATTAGTTTTGCCCTTAATTTTCAAAAAGTTACTTTTTAAATTTTTATACGGTCTCTGGATATTATAAGTTATATTTAGAAAAATTATCTTCATGCTCTGCCACGTACAATAGTAAATATTCCGTTCTTCTACGACCAAAATTCACAGCGTTATGGTACTTTGAATTTTATTAAATTTCGTACCTTTCCGGCCCTTAAAAATTTTTTTTTTCATTTATTAGTGCAAAAAAGCTACGAAATTTCATAAAATTCAAAGTATCATACCTCGGTGAATTTTGGTGGCAGGAGAGTAGAATTTTTAGTATTGTACTTGTCAGAGCATGGAATTTTTTTCTAAATATAACTTATAAGGCTCAGGGACCGTATAAAAATTAAAAAAGTAACTTTTTGAAAATTAATAGCAGAACTTACTCCACCAACTTAATCCATACTTAACTTTGAACACTTTTTCAGTTTACATTACCTAGGTATCTCCAACAGGTTCAATCTTTTTGGGACATCGTAATGTATAGCCTATTTGGGGGAAAAAAAAGTTGCCACTTTGGTTTTCAAGGATACGAAACCCCATTCATCAACATCACTCATAATTATCTCAATTTTTCTATTTAAAATTTTTTTGAGTACCACCCGTAGCTGATTGATGAATAAGAACGGAAAATTCTTTATATAATCGATCATCATTACAACTGTAACTAATAGCTGAATTTCAAAATCCCATTTTCAGCAAACTGTGACAATTTCATTAAATCTCTCACAGTCTGCTAATTAGGCAGAGTAATCAAAGATAGAAGTTCCCAAGAGTTGGAAAACCTTTCTCACGCTTAGCTGTGGTGTGACAAGAATGTCGTTTACGACAATAGGAAAAGATGAGCTTCGATCAATCTTGTGAAACTGAAATTGCTAGACAGCAAATATTTCTCTGATCTGACCGTCTATATGTGGGGTCTCAGATCGTGGGAAAACTTCCTGCGAGAACATTTAAAAGTTCAGTAAGACCTCCCTAAAAAAGGCTTTATCCAATGACGTAAACTAAAACTTTTTTGATTGGTGATCGGAGAATCTTTTGTTCGAGAAGCAGACCGGAGAAGAGAATCGAGGGGAAGAGTGAGAGTTTCGGCAGGAGAACGAGTGTTGGTGGAAAACACTGAGCTCAGGACGAATTCCCATCTAGTAGGGAAGGAAAGGCGATGCTGACAGATTTTTGAATGAGAGAGTGCGATCTCTCTGAAGTCAACGCAAAAGCCTTGGATTTGATTTTTCGGGGAGAGTGAAAAGTAGCACTAGTTAAGACTTTAAGATTTTAAAACTACTGTAAAAGACTGGACTATTTGGTGATTTGCTATAAATTACAAGTCGAGCGAACTCAGCTAAAAAAAATTGTTGTAAATAATTTTTACCTCTAGAAATTTCAAGAACGCTTTTTAATAAAATTTGTTCTGAAATATTTAATGAAGGTGATCCATTGTGAAACGGTTCCACGCTACCCCATTTCAAAAACACACAACATCATGGATTCTTTACAGCTGGTGGCAAGCGAGTCGGATATTTCGACAAAAATTTATTAGCATTAGTGAAGAGAGTCCAGACAGTAGCAGTGACGCCCGCCCGCATCTAAGCGCGCAAGATCTGACGCCAGTTCAGGAGAGGAAAGCAGAGACCGAAGCAAGCCCTTGCATTGTCACGACAGACCGCAGTTCCGTCCTGGAAGCAAGCCCGTGTTTACAGAGAACAAGCCCGAAGCAAGCCCTTGCATTGTCACGACAGACCGCAGTTCCGTCCTGGAAGCAAGCCCGTGTTTACAGAGAACAAGCCCGAAGCAAGCCCTTGCATTGTCACGACAGACCACAGTTCCGTCCGGGAAGCAAGCCCGTGTTTACAGAGAATAAGTCCGAAGCAAGCCCTTTCTAGGAAACATCAGGAGCCGACAAACCGAGATAACCTGTGAAATCGACGACGTCTAGGCCAGACCCGAAACCGGCGACAGATATTGCAGACAAAGACTGTAGAAAAGGTAAGCTCAATTCATTTTTGAGTGGCTCTCATTTTGTTTATATATTCTTTAGTGAGGAAAATTCATTTCTGAGAAATTTTTTATGTGAATATTGATATATGATAAATTATGATAAATTTTTAAATCTAATAACTTTTAACATATTTGGAAAAATATATGTATATTTGTTATCAGCATAAAATTTGATAGTGTGAATTTTCTTTTGGCAGTAAAATAATATAAGGATTGTCAGGCTAAATGTGTATATATATAATTTTTTTTTCCCGAAAAAAAAAGAGATAAAAATTTTGATTTTTCAATTAAGTCGATTGTCTATTCATGATTGAAAGATTTCAAAGGTGTACTTTTTTATATTATTAGTGAAACAATAGATGTTGTTGATAATCAAATATTTTGAATATGTGATGTTAGGAAAATTTTTTAGCAGTTGCAAAAAGTGGTCATTTTGTTACCTGCGGGGTCAGAAATATCAAGTATTGGTTGAATTATGAGCACAGAATTTCAAATTTCTAAATTTGTTTTAAATTTGGATGACCTACACCAAAACGTGTCAGTGTATTGAAAATTTTACAATATTGAAAATTTATTTTTATATGTATACTATTTTTATTATTCCTCAAATTGAATTGTATTTAAAATTGTTAGTATTATGTGGGTAGTAGCAGAAAATTTTCCATAAAGTGTTAGAATCCCTGTTGCATAAGTTAGCGAGCGAAACTATCATTTTCATCTTTATATTGTATTTACATAAAATTTTAAAATGCAAGAAGTAACTGATCTGAAAAAGTGCAGGAAAATTGATTTGCAGAATTTAGCGGAAGAATTGGGAGTGGAAATAGGGAAAAATGACAGGATACCGGTAATTATCCAAAAAATCGAAGCTGCCGATGATTACGATAAAGATTTTGCATTCACGCAAGCTGCGTATATCATAAAAGATCGCGAAGACAAGATAGCAGAGGATAAAGAAAGGGAAAAAGCTGAAAAACAAAGGGAATATGAGGAAAAACAAAGGGAATATGAGAGGGAGAAAGAAGAAAGAGAAAGAGAGGAAAAACAAAAAGAACGCGAATTTACGTTAGAACAACTTAGATTGACGCAAGATGCAAATAGACGTAGTTCAACTAACAGTACCGGGTCGAACGCCCACCTAAACTGCCGCTGCGAACAATAATGCATCGATTTGATCCGGAACGCTCTGATATAACTTTGTTTTTAAATTTGTTCGAACGACAGGCGACCAAAGCGGAAATAGAGACAGGTGACTTAGTGACGCATTTATTAGCTTTAGTGCCGGTCGAAATTGCAGAGTTAATTTTAAGGGAACCGCAAGATCAGACGGATAACTTTGAATACGTCAAAAAGTTTTTGCTTGAACGATTCCGTATGAGTCCAGAAGCGTATCGTCAAAAATTAATGAAACATCCACGCAATCCAGGTGCTCCGTGGAAGGATATTATTTTCGAACTCAATAGTTATTTAGAAGGTTGGTTAAATGGGTTAGATGTTACAGATTTCAATAGTCTGAAAAATTTATTGATAACTGACCAGATCAAGCGCCGTACTTCTAGCGAATTGAAAGAGCATTTCATTGATTCGTGGGCAAACTACAAAGACCCGTTAGTTTTGGCAAATTGTCTCGACGAATATGAAGCGATTAAAGGCCCTTCGAAAAAACTTTGGAATGTAAGGCCCCCTCCCGATAAAAGAACCGAAAAACCAAGGTTCGAAGAAAAAACGCGAAGTGAGAGAATTTCCGAAACCAAAACAAATTGGCGAGACAAAGATATTAACAAAGACAAAGAGCGCATATTTGAACAAAAGAGGTGGAACAAATGTTTCGTGTGTGGATCCTCCCAGCATTTGAAAGCTAATTGCCCAGAATACAAAAAAAACGAAAGACCCATCTCTAAAATTAGTCACATCCGAAACAGCCCTGAATTGGAAGAAGGTTTTAGACCCTATTTAAGTCATGCGCTAATTAATGGAAAAGAAATTACCGTGTTGAGAGACACGGGTTCCTGTTCGGACGTGGTGTCTAGGAAATTCATTAATTCGGATCAATTAGACGGGGGAACCGTTTGGGTAAGACAACCATTGATAAATGATTTGCATTGTCTGCCTACGGCCGATGTAATTCTCGAAATTAAAGACGTTGGAAATGTGAGGACTAAAGCAATTGTGGCCGACAGCGAAGCAGATATGTCTTATTATATTTTGGGTAACGAAACGCAGAAGTTGATAGACGAGATTAAAAACGGAACAATTAAAACCCTACATGCGGTAATAACGCGTAGTCAGACTAAAACGAATCCGAAAGAAAAAGAAAACGAACCGAACAAGGAAGTTACTCTTTCTCCCCTAGCCGGGGAAAACGAAAAAGAGGCGGATGATGAGGTGACAGTTGAGACCTGGGAAAAAGATTTAATCCCCGAAGTTCTAAATGATCAATGCTTAGATCTGGCTAAAGTAGGTAGGGGTGAGTTTGGAATGGAACAAAGCAGTGACCCTTCTTTAGACATTATCAGGAAAAAGGCAATGGAAAAAAAATCGCATTATGAAATAAAAGACTCGTTGATAATACGAAAAACTAAAGACCATCGGGGATTTGAACGAATTCAACTAGTGGTTCCGGCAAAATATAGGATAGGCCTTCTGAATGCATGTCATGAGGGAATCGCGGCTCACATGGGCGAATTGAAAACAAAAGACAAAATTTTAAGATATTTCTTTTGGCCGAACATAATAAAAGAAACGGAAAATTTCGTAAAATCTTGTGACTCATGTCAAAAAGTGGGAAAGGCGGGGGAGCAGAAAAGGGCCCCGCTGAAGCTAGTACCTATAATTTCAGAGGTATTTTCAAAACTTTCGGTGGATCTTGTAGGCCCCTTACCAGTGTCTAACAAGGGAAATAGGTATTTATTAACTGCAATTTGTTGTTATTCGCGATACCCTGAGGCTATACCCATACCAAACATGCTTTCTGAAACGGTAGTCGAGGCCCTAACCTTAATTTTTAGTCGTTTAGGCTATCCCTTTGAAGTACAGACAGACCTTGGAAAATCTTTTACTTCAAGTTTAACCACCATTTTTCTGGAGAAATTTGGAGTGCAACTAAATCATTCGAGTGTATGCAGACCTTCGTCCAATTTGATAGAACGATGGCACCGCTCTGTCAAACGTTTATTAAAGGTATTGAGTGTGGAAAACGGTAGTGACTGGGAGAAAAATCTACCGCATGCACTGTTAGCCTTGAGGACGGTAACGCATGAGTCGACCGGTTTCAGCCCGGCCGAGTTAGTACATGGGAGAAATCTACGGACCCCGGAAACCTTATTGTTCGAACAATGGACAGGGGAAAGTCAAGAGCCAGAGTTGGTCACTGAATATGTTTTTAATCTTATGAATAGGTTAAAGCGCTGTCAGGAATTAGCAGTCCAGAATATGACGGTCGCTAGAGACAAAAGAAAAATCTGGTACGATAAAAATGCCGTCGAAAGGCACTTTGAGCCAGGGGAAGAAGTGTTAGTCTTAGCAACGAACAAAAAGAATAAAATGTCGGTAGGGTGGATAGGTCCCGGAAAGATCGAATCCAAAATTTCCGCGACAAATTATATAGTGAGTGTTCCGGGCAGACGGGAAAAATCACAGATCTATCATGTAAATCTCTTAAAACCGTATGTAAAAAGGGTGGGAAAAATAAATATTTTAACCCGCGAATTTCACGAGCCAGATGCATCCCAAGACTTAGAGATTGTGTACCCCTTAGCAGACTCCAGCAGTTACAAGTTTAGCGAAGTAGTGGAGGATAGTGGGTTAAGGGATCGGTGCAGTAACGAACAATTGCATATGTTGGAAAATTTATTGGACGAATACAGCGAAGTGTTCTCGAACGACCCAGGATTAACGGATCTCACGGAACACGATATAGAACTTATAGAAGAAAAACCGGTGAGAATAAGGCCATACCGTACATCGCCCAGACAAAATGAAATTTTAAAAAAGGAGATTAAGCGCATGTTAGAACTCAACATAATTAAGGAAGGGGAGTCTAATTTTAATTCTCCGATGATATTGGTGGAAGCCCCGGGAAAAGATCCGCGCCCCTGCATTGATTATAGAAAACTGAACGCAATTACGAAGGCAGAGTTTTTCCCACTCCCGAATATAGAGGAAAGGGTTGAAAAAGTGGCAGCCGCGAAGTATATTACGGTGCTTGATTTGACAAAAGGATATTGGCAGATACCCATGACACCCAGGGCGCAGAAATTGGCCGCATTTGTGACTAACTTTGGAAGTTTTTTACCTCTGTCAATGCCTTTTGGGCTCCTCAACGCGTCGTATAGGTTCTCTAAATTCATGGCAAAATTGTTATATGGTCTAGAAGAATTTTGTTTACCCTACCTAGACGATATGGCCATATTTTCAGACGATTGGGAGGAACATATCAAACATCTTGAAAAGGTATTAGTCAGAATAAGGGACGCTAAATTAAAAGTTAAAATAGCGAAGTGCAAATTCGCACAGAAGACGGTTAAATATCTAGGCCACATAGTGGGGGAAGGACAACGAAAACCCGCCGAAGCTAAAATCCACGCCATCACGGAATTGCCAGCGCCAAAAACCAAAACAGAAATTAGGAGATGCCTAGGTATGGCAGGGTATTACTCGCGTTACATAGAAAATTACGCCACTATAGTTGAACCTCTCACGCGAGCGCTGAAAGGAAAACACAAAAAAGAAAAAATAGCATGGAGTGACGAAATGAGTAAGGCGTTCGATCTACTAAAAGATAAACTCACCAGGGAACCGATTCTATACGCCCCAAATTATGATTTGGAATTCGTTGTGCAAACAGATGCGTCTGAAAAAGGGATCGGAGTAGTGTTGGCACAGAGGCAGGGTTCAGAAGAACATCCCATAATATACCTCAGCCGGAAGTTTACTGACCCAGAAAAAAGTTTTAGCGCAACGGAAAGGGAATGCGCGGCTATAATTTTTGCGATCAAGAAACTAAGACATTACATTGACGGTCAAGAATTTCGTATAGAAACAGACCACAACCCTTTGGTGTTTCTGAAAAATAATGCAGGTAACAATCCCAGATTACTTCGATGGGCGCTAGCCCTGCAACCCTTTCAATATGCCATCCGACACAAACCGGGTAAAGATATACCCCACGTTGACTACTTAAGTAGAGCAATTCAGTAGTAAGTTTTTGAGTAAAATCCAATCTGTTGTACATATTTGATTATTTTTAGTTTTATTTGTTATTTTGGCATGTGTAGTGAAAAAAAAAAAAAGTCTCTTTCAAAAAAAAAAAAAAATTCTCTAAAGCTAGATGTTCAAGCAATGGTAAACAGTATATAAGAAATTAGGTCACTGATGTATATAGTGAGGTTAAATTGTAATGTTATTTGAGCCACTCAAATGTGTTGAGCGAACTCTTTTTTTTGCAGATTTTCCGTGTTTTAACCCGGAAAATGTTTTGATGGTGGGGGTCTTGTGACAATTTCATTAAATCTCTCACAGTCTGCTAATTAGGCAGAGTAATCAAAGATAGAAGTTCCCAAGAGTTGGAAAACCTTTCTCACGCTTAGCTGTGGTGTGACAAGAATGTCGTTTACGACAATAGGAAAAGATGAGCTTCGATCAATCTTGTGAAACTGAAATTGCTAGACAGCAAATATTTCTCTGATCTGACCGTCTATATGTGGGGTCTCAGATCGTGGGAAAACTTCCTGCGAGAACATTTAAAAGTTCAGTAAGACCTCCCTAAAAAAGGCTTTATCCAATGACGTAAACTAAAACTTTTTTGATTGGTGATCGGAGAATCTTTTGTTCGAGAAGCAGACCGGAGAAGAGAATCGAGGGGAAGAGTGAGAGTTTCGTCAGGAGAACGAGTGTTGGTGGAAAACACTGAGCTCAGGACGAATTCCCATCTAGTAGGGAAGGAAAGGCGATGCTGACAGATTTTTGAATGAGAGAGTGCGATCTCTCTGAAGTCAACGCAAAAGCCTTGGATTTGATTTTTCGGGGAGAGTGAAAAGTAGCACTAGTTAAGACTTTAAGATTTTAAAACTACTGTAAAAGACTGGACTATTTGGTGATTTGCTATAAATTACAAGTCGAGCGAACTCAGCTAAAAAAAATTGTTGTAAATAATTTTTACCTCTAGAAATTTCAAGAACGCTTTTTAATAAAATTTGTTCTGAAATATTTAATGAAGGTGATCCATTGTGAAACGGTTCCACGCTACCCCATTTCAAAACCACACAACATCATGGATTCTTTACAAAACTGATTATTTACATTAATCTTTTTTTTCACCCAAAGTAGCGAAATAAGAGTAATCGATTGCAAAAACCGATCTCGTAAATCTCATTTGCGAGCAATTTTTTCTATATTGTATAAATTTAAATAAGAGTGTGATGTGAAATTATTTAAAACATAAAATCATTTCGAGAGTCAGAATCTGTTTTGTAGGCAATTCTTTAAAGTAATTTCTGTTCTATGAGTAGGTTTTTTTCTCTCACTGTTTATTGAACGATGAGTTGCTACATGAAATGGCCATTAGTCTAACAAGATTTAATCAAGATGTCTTTTTACTACTTTTCGAGATTTTCTCCTTCACCTAATTGAATTTCATGTTCTTCGCATGTCAATGCACTAGAGCGATTAGTGCCCTACAAACAGTTTAATAATTGCGATTTATTTGTCGTTTAGATGCATGCTTCGAACAATAAATGCATCTATTTATTAATTACCAGCCTACAGCCTAGTGCATTTTGCTTAGATTCTTATTAGTTCTGATCTGCTAAGATCATGTATGCATTATGAAGTTATCGCTAGGCATTTCGTTGTCTCTGAATACATTTCATACTTTTCGTTTGCATAAAAATAACATAGTTGTCGTATCTGACCCCCCACACCCCCCCCTCTTTTTTAAAGTTTGAAATAGCATAAAATAATTTGTATTGGCGAAAATTCTTTTGTTGATTGCTAACAATTATAACATAGTAAAACCCGTAAAAATAGAATTTCTGTATGAGATCCTGCCTTAAAAGGGGAAATAAGTTATTCGACGAAAAGAAAACAGTAAATTTATAAAAGACTGTGACCTTTTCCGACGAAAACCTTTCTAAAGCTTAATTTTTCGTCAGTCCCTTACGATTTCTTCTTAGCAGGTTTTACTGCAGAATATCATTAATTTCATAATATTTAAATTTTACTATACTTTGAAACCTGTTGTTGACAATTTCATTTGACTGCACGGAAGAAGATTATTACTCAACATGATTTTTGGTTTTGCAAATATTACAATGATACTTCAATTCTCGAACACAATTCGTTCGGAAAAACAAAAATGCGTTTTTCTATTTCTTGTGCCAGAAAACGCTGAAAATATGTAAAATTCAAAGACTCATAATTCGGTAAGTTTTGGTCGTACCAAAATGTAATTTTTATTGATTTACTTGTTAGAGCATGGAGAAAGTTTTTCTAGATATAATTTACAGGACCGAGAGATCATATAAACATTTAAATTTCGTAACTTTAAAAAATAAATAAAAATTTTGATCTAATTGGATTTTTATGATGAACATCATTTGAAACACTTTTGCAATTGGAACTATACCTCTAAACCTAATGGTTTAGGAATTAGTATTTGTAAACGATAAGAAGGGACTCCCTGTATATTACTTTCTTTGTTATGTCTTAATTCAAGTATGTTTTAAATTGATCTGACTGCAATCTAACAAAATATCTTATTTTAGCATTGTGACAAAAGACTTGTTATGATAAGGAAATAAGCACGTTACATTAGGTATCAAAGAACATTAATTGAAAAATCTGGGAATTTCTTTAGACAAATTTATGAACTATTTCTATCATTTCCTTATTTTGTCATTTTCCTCCAAGTTATGTACCCAGACTTTACTCTAAGGGCATTCAACAGTTAAGCAAATATTTACCAATATAGAAAGGTTTATTTTCAGGATGATTAAAGTCTTCATTATTTTCAAAATGATTTTTCACCTATCCCATAACAAAGCACTGTTTAGAGAAATCTCATTATTGAGCGTTAAGAATAAACAGATCAGACGTCAACATGTACTATCGAGTCTTTCTTAGCAAATTAAATAAACCAAAGAAATGACAGGGAGAAGCTCTTTTGTTTAGCAAATAAGGGGAAAGCTAAAGAAATAGGTTCAAAGTAAAATAATTTAACACAGTGCTGAAATTTTGAGAACTTAAAATAATAAATTTTATACTTGTTTGATGATTTATTAAATGTATTGAACAAAAATATTTTTGAAATTAATTGTTGAATCTTTTTATAAGTTCACAAATTTAACTTGTTTGGCGAAGTATTGTACTGGATTGTTTTGTTAAAGCATGGCTTGTACCCCCCTTTTTTTACCTCCTACACCATCCCCTGAATACTAGGCCTACGCACTAACATAAAATTGGCGGCTGTCGTAGGCGGGCTTTTTCTAGCGTTTGTATTTTCCCTTGAATTTTAAAACCAGTATTATTTTGAAAATATATTTTTCCACTTGGAGAAAGGTAAGAATACTTTTAAGATATACTGGGGTTTTTAAATTCAAGGACCGTACAAATGCTGAAAAAAATCCTCCTACGACATTCGCCGTTTTTGTGTCAGCGCGTAGACCTAGTGTAATCATGGGGCGGTGCCTCCCGAGGCTATCGAAAAAGAAAGGCTACCGCGGTTTTTTACGCGTATCTTTTTTTACAGACCGCGGGAGTCACGTGATGCTCGAATCCACCAATGCAGGTTTACGAAAAGAGCATCACGTCACTCTAGTGGTCTGTAAAATAAGATAAGTGGAATGCACCGCGGTAGCCTGTCTGTTTCGTTAGCCTCGGGTGCCTCCTAAGTGACGTCATGCGTTATGTCTCCCTTATGTAACAGTAATAGTCGGTGTTTCTTGTTATCAGTCAGACCGCAAATCTCCACATGGAAGTACGGAGAGAAATGTTAAAATCTTCCTTGCAACTAGCCCGCTTCACATGATTGTAACACTTTAAAATGTAAAATTAAGTATATATTTAAAAAAAATATTTTGTGAAATAAAAAAGAAACATTCTTCAAGAAGAGCATACAGAAAATAGCAGGCAAAAATTTTAGAAATTAGAAAAATACGGATATTTTACTAGCTCCAAGCCCATGGGTTTAACATTGATTTGCGGTCTGACTAAAAGTCTGACATTTCAAGAAAGACATTTCAAGTTTGGAATCAGTCTGTCAAGCCTCCCTCGTAACGGTTATTAGACTTTTATTTATTATCAGTTCTGAACTCTCAGAATTAAACTGTGTGGCAAGATAAATGCTTCGAATTTTCTATGATTTGATAACTGCTGAAAAGCGTTATTTACAATCTTTGATAACTGGGAAACATAAGTTTATGATTGGAACCCTCACAGACGTATTAAATCAAATGTTAGATGATTTTGTATATATAAAAATTATTTTGGGCAAAAAGTTATCAAAATGCAGTTAAAGATCTTTATAGCGCACGACTTCAGACGTGTGGGTGTGCATATTACAGAATTTTGCTTTATATAGATTATCACATATCATTAAACTTTGTTAAACATGGCTAAATTTGTCTGAAGCATATTAATATACAGTAGAGGATCTTTATATTGCATTCTTTGGGACCAGAAGTTGTTCAGATTATAAGTTTTTGCATAATATAGATCATTTTACACATTAAATTTACTCCTCTATTAAACATGGTCCAAATATGTCTTCACCAAATCATTATATATTACTCATTTTCAAAAATTTTTATTTTAATAATAGTAATTTTTCCATAAAAAAAAAATTAAGGAGATAAAGATGAAATAATGTTTTAAACTTAGTCCTCTAGAGAATAGCAATTTTTCCACAATGTGGAATGTAGGTGCTTCGTAACTGTAAAATTGATTGCTTACAGAAGTTGTGCGTTATACAGAGAATTGCGTTATAAAGATCTTCTGCTGTTGTTACGGTTGGTTTCAACAATTTTTTTTTTTTTTAATCTACATTAATTATTTAAATCACTTTCTCAACATTTATTTAAAAGCACTCTTTTTTTCTGTTTCTAATAAAAATTTAAATAAAAGTAATTGTAATAATTATAATAAAATCAGTTTTTATTTTTTCTTCTTTCTTTTTCTTTTTGCAAAGTAATTTCAACGTTTATAGTCTAACGTAGCTTCCTGTTTTTCAAATACGAAAAGCAGACAGCAAGGGAGGGATGTTTTGTCAGTAGACTGCACAGGTGGAAAATTTGGAGTCATCTAGTCTGACTTTGATATAAGAATGACCGACCGCCCTGTATAAGAATTACGTTATCTTATGAGTGTACTTTACACGCAATTAGGCTTTGTAAGTTTACGTCAGGCTTCAATTGGCTCTGCTATCAGGCGGATAGCTGGCGCCCATGTAAACAGAGGCTAACTGGACCCCCCTTCAGCACACGCCATGGGGGTGATGCATGGTTTCCTTCCCCCATGAAGCGGCCGGCAGAGTGGAGCGGCAAGCTGTAGTCTTCACGTTGAGTCCATTTTTCCTTTTGTTTCCATTCCCGTACCCCTGGCAGAGTGGATCGGTCCCGTTTTTCAAGCAGCGCGGGAGAATGAATGTTTACGACACTTGTTGCTTGGCCAAGAGACCTGTCGTTTGACTCGTAAAAAAAATTCGACTTATTACGGGGCTCGAAGATTGGCCTGTGGGCTGGATCGCGAAGTTGTTGAAGGCGGACAGGTTTCTGGAAGATTTTTTTTTTTGAGAGTGGGGCATTGATGGCCCTACATTAACCATCCTAAATCATGATGTTATGATGAAAAGAGGCTATAAGGGCATTTTCGAATTGCGGATCTATAACTGTTAACGAGAAATTAAGAAGAAGATATGTGTAGCCTATTTTTTTTTTGGCGTAGTGGCGCTCCAAGATTATGACTTCTTAACCATCAGAAGTGATCATAGATATTGAACTAAACCGGTCGTTAGAAGTCGTAGTGTTCTGAGTTACGGTGATGGCTATCTTCGAATAAAACACATGCTTCAGGAAGGTGAAATTACTGACTCCGACGGTGAAGTTCTGGACCGTAGAACGATTTTCCCCTCCGGACTAGATGATGGACCTAGTAGTTGATGGCAAGTGATGCAGTGAGATGAGAGGATTGATGAATGTTAGCTTGAAACCACGTCTGAATTTTTCCCCAGCCTGAATACTCCAGCTTAAGTGCTTCATCAGATTTTGAAAAAGGAGGAAATGCTCCTAAGTGCCCATTGACTAAAATTGTAGAACTCTCTACCTGTTGTAAGTACTATTTGCATAGTTTTTCTTTTTACTTATTTGTACCTCTTTAAAAAAAAAAAAAAAAAAAAAAAATATGTTTGCTATACCAGAGTTTAAAAGTGAAATGAATATCTTTGGATAATTTCAATAAGAATAAACATTATGAACAGAAATAGTCTGTAGGTTAATATATAATGTTTGTATGTTTGAACGACCATTAAATGGTAATATGATGGTAATTTTAAAAATATGATGTGTAATTTAAAAGTAACCAGTGAGTGGTTTCAACTTAAAAGATCAGCTGTTATATTGTTTTATTAAGATTATTTTTGATAACTTAGTTGCTTCATTATTTTAAATGTTCAAATAAATTGTGTTTTTTTTTTTTTTTTGTTTATTATCAAAGATGGTATGTTTTTCTTTGTATAAATCTCTAAATAATTAATTTTTTATATTCACAGTAGACCTATAAGAATGGCCTAACCTTTCTGTGATTAATTAAAAAAAAAAAAAAAAAGGGAGAGAAAATTCAACTTTATTAAATTAGGACTTTAAAATTTCTTAAGTTTAAATTCATAACTGACTGTTTTAATGAACATAAATTGAAGTTCACTCAATGTTATACAATCGTATTTTTGATCTTGATTTAAGGATGGATAGATTAATAAGTGAAACAGTAATATTAAATTTAATTTCATAAAATGTTAAATTAAGCTTTAACTCTCCTCTTTCAGAAACATTGTTTTTCTAAAATATACACCAAGATTGTTTTATTTTAAAAAGTAAAAAAAATATCCAGTCATTATACACCACTATACGATTCTTGGTTAACCGATCGGATCTTGTTCAGAATCTCTATGGTTGTTCTAAAATTTTAGTACATCATCATATCCCTATTCTATTAACGGATTTAACTCTTTCCCCTTTTGGTCCTCATATTGGAGGAATTTCAGGTTGTCTGCATTTTTCCAAATTATATGATGATTACACTTTTGTTAATTTAATGTGTATGGAGATTTGAGCTTGATCGGGTTGGAGTGGAGTTGGGTGTTCTGTATGCAATCCAGTATGCTACTTGATTTAGAAATCTGTTGCCCCTTACTACATTTAATATTGTCTTAAAATGATGAGTTCAAAATTATCATTATTGTATTAACCTATTCGGATTCTTAAGTTTTGATATTTTGATTAGTTTAATATAATTTGCTACCTTTTCCATGGCAACAGATTTCAGTGGAGCTAATCAGGGTATACTTATTTTTTTCTAAATATTTAATTGTCAAGTAACACTGTATATCCCCGCCCCCCTTTTTTTTCTCGCTCTGTCTTAACTCGAGTATCTTTTAAATTAATTAATGTAAAATTTATATCAAGTTAATATAGTGACTAAATACTTGTTAAGATTAAAATAATCGGTTTACATTAAGAATCAAAGCACATTAACTGAAAAATCTGGAAATTTCTTTCGACAAATTTATGAACAATTTCGATCATATTTCCTTATTACTCTGTCATTTTCCTTCACGTTGTCTCCTCAGACCTTACACTAAGGACATTCAACAGTTATGCAAATATTTACTGTTATAGAAAAGGTGGTTTTCAAGATAAATTCTTTTATAATTTTCATAATCATTTTCCACTTAATCCTAAAACAAAGCACTTTTTTAGAGAAACTTTATTATTGAATGTCAAGAACAAGCAGATCAGCTCACGCGTAAAAGACGTGAACCTACACTATCGAGCCTTTCCGTTCTTAGCAAATTTAACTTAAAACAAAAGAAATGACAGAGAAAAGCTCTTTTGTTTAGCAAACGAGGAGAAAACTAAAGAAATAGCTTCATACTAAAATGACTTAACACAATAACATTTTCTAGATCGTAAATAAATTTTTAATTTGCGTTTGGGGTTTTATTAAATGTATTAACAAAAGTAACATTTTTAATTTTAGTAGTTCATTTCTTTAAAGTTGCGAAATTTTAAACTATTTAGCAGGATATTGTACACTGGAAAAAAAAGTTGATTTTACAGTATAATACTGGCACCCCAGCTTCCAGTATTATACCGTAAAATTAACAGTAATAAACAGTAAAATAACCAGTTATACGCTGCCGCGCATGCCGAAGCCGCCCGCGTGTTTAGCATTTCGGGAAAAAAAAATTTGCAGATTTTATTTTTTTAAAATACTTCTAGTCGTTCGAATGTTTCGAGATTTCTATAAGTGATGTAAATATAGTATCCTAACAACGTGTAAAACGATTGTGTTAAAATACCGACTTTTAGTTACTTTTAGCGTATATATATATATATATATATATATATATATATATATATATATATAAATTGCCTCCAGGAGGTGCGAAATCTGCAATCGCGAATTTTATATTAAAGGGTTAACATTCGTATTTTTGAAAACTAATTGTACCGTCGTAGAGAAGGTGTTCTCTTTAAGTGGGTATTTTTCTTTAATCCGTATCTCTGAAATTGAGCCCGATGAGTTTCGACAAAAGGAAGCCCCCTCCCCTCCCACACACACTACCCAATATATATATATATATATATATATATATATAATAATAATAATAATTAAATAAAAATAGCGTAATCTCTTTTAAAAAAGAGTTAATAATAAAAAAAATTCAAATGGATTGCGGCGTTCTGAACGCAAAAGTACGAAATTAAAAAATGTTTTCCGTTTTTCTGTATTTTTAACGGTTTTGCCGATGTGCGCTTCGAAAAAAGGGCGAAATGAAAAGCTGCTTTTGCATTTTTGGTTCTTCTCTGCTTTTACTCTTCGTAAACGGGGTTTCGGATGCACTCTGCTACTTTTTTGTCGGCAACCGCTTTTTAATTAACATCTCGGTTAATTAAAAAATAAAATTGGAAATTCTGAGCCTCAGATGCATTAGGGACCTGCCTTTGACTATCGTCATCCAATTTTTTTTATATCTCTATGCGCTGTTGATTTTCCTAGCCTTCGCCAACAGACATATACACACAGGCAGACAAAAATTCTCTTCTATTAGTATAGATTACTCTCAGATTTTCAATTGCCGATTGTGATTAATTTTATTTTTTCTGTCTTTTTGGGGAAGTTACTGTTTTTTAGTCATTTTGATTATTTTTCTTTAATTACTAGCTAATCATATATTTGAACTGAATATTCACAGGGAACGAATTTAATTCTTATATATGTTTAAGTTTTCCTCCCTCGAGACATTTCAGAAGTAAATTTATTTTGGCAGTACAATGATGGATTGAGTTTGTTCGGGAAAACATTCTCTCTGTAATTAAATATTATTGCAGCAAGTGACATTTTCACTTTCATTAATTTAAGTGTTGTAGTTAAACAATTCTTATATGTTCCTGTAATTACGTGAATTTATAACATTATGCTGCAATTTTAGCCCCCACTAATGTCGCTTAGGAACTGCAAATTTTAAAATGTCACTTGTATGATACATCACAATGCAGTGTTAAACTGGTTTGATTATATAGTAGGTAAGCTTAATTTGCTTAGTATGACATACTCAAGTACGACTTCAGAAATAACGCACTTTAATAAATGATTTCTGTAATTGCACTTATGTCCAGAAGCAAAGTTTTATAAATACTATTTCTGTGATAGCTTGAAAAATAGATTATTTATAGCAATCAAATTAGCTACATGAATGCTTCATATGTTATTGAATTTTAGTAGTTAATGTAACAAGACGAACATGGGGTAAATTTTTGTAAAGTGTGAATTAGACTTTAAACCGTCCTACTATGTACCATATTTCCCAGTCTTTTCGACGAATATGTAAGTGTTCCCAATCTGAACCGCTTTATAAGCCTACGGCTGCGTTCAGATAACACTTGCTACAAAAAGTCATAAATTATTTTACTGTGCCTTCTTTTCCAAAGGCTCTGTGGTCATCAACAAAAGAAAAGGGCGGTGATAAACATGTCAGGAATTTCCCTTCCGTGGATGCATTATAGAAGACTAACCACATCAAAGAGAGCGACAAAGGGACCGCTGTCGGAGCTCAAAGTAATGAAGAGACTACAGCCTTGGGGGGGGGGGTACAGTGACCCTTTTGTCGTTCTCTTTGATGTGACCAGTCTTCTGTAGCGCGTCCACGAAAGAGAATCCCTGACATGTTTATTACCGTCCCTTTCTTTTGTTGAGCTTACTCTTCCCTTTGTTCATGACCACAGAGCCTTTGGTAAGGAAAGGCCCAGGAAATAATTTGACTTTTTGTAGCAAGTGTTATTTAAACGCAGCCTAGCTAAAATTTATATTTTGAGCTAGGTTATTGATTACTAGTCGTGGGGGAAAAATTCCATTCTATTGTAAGGTGGGTTGGCGTATATAGGATGCATATATATAAGCTTTGCGATGATCTTGGCGAAATAACTGCAATCTTGGCATGATCATAATTGTGGGGGCCGCTATAACACGGAAGTACGGTAATTTTTAAGCTTTCGGAACATTTTCCCTTTAGTTGTTGTAATTTGTTAAATTACAATTTTTATTTATTTTATTTTATTTATTTATTTATTTTTTTGGGGGTGGGGGGGTTGCAAGTGAAAAATTAAACTTTTCATAGATTTTATTAAAGTCCCCCGTATAGATGCCGTATCCCCCCTGCCGTATCACCCCCTGTTCTTTCTATCAAAACCATTGTATATTAAACTTGACGAGTGCAAAATGCGCATTTATATACATAAGCTTATAAGCGGATTCGTGGGCGCAACAAGAAAGGTCAGTGGGTGCAAGAGCGTGGTTGGAGACCCCTGTCGTACAGCTGCTTTTCTTAAAACATTCCAACCATTCTGTATTTGATGTACGTCCTGTGATTTCACTGACTATGCTACCGCAGTCCATATATTCTTCCTACAGAAAACTGTCGGCAAGCTAATGTCTTCTTGTTATTTTGTGTAGTGTCCTCTTTTGCTTTTAAAAATTAAGTTTGGCATATGTATTGGCAATAAAAAGCTTTATCTTGGGTTAAAGGGACTCTCTTATAATGCTCTATGCGGTCGCAATTCCAGCATGGTGCTACTCTAGTCCGTCCAATATTATGTCAACCACCTTCACATTTCCAACCAAATTGGAGGATTTTCAGTGTTGTAAAGGGATGATAAGGGGTCTTCATTCACTGCCCTCTTTAAGTACAGACGGAACACTGAAAATAAATAGATAAAGTACTAAAAAATGAGTAAATCGATGTACTCGTATCGAATTGAGTATGTTTGGATAAAAAAGGAACCTATTCTTTCTCAATTTTGAAACGTCACATGTTCTCAATTGAAACGATAATTTTGTACTTTGTAATGATTTATTTTATTCATGGAGGCATAAAAAATGTTCATTAATAGGAAAACAATGCGATTTACCGTGGAAATAAGGGGACATTACATTTTTATGCCTCGGAAGGAACTATATCTTGCGCCTCCTTTATAATGCACAAGGTTACATTGCGTTGTGGTTATGAATGATTTGTATATTCATGGGCTGTGCGCTGAGTGACAGGGATATTTGTGAAAAGAAAATCAGATTCAAGATTTCGCCGTCAACTTTGAAAGAAAGTGCTCTCTGTTAAATATTCAATACATTTTTTTCTTATTTTATGTAATCATCTGTACCTTCTGTAAATATTAAATTAATGTAAATTTTAAATTGTGGACAGTATTTTAAAACAATTTAAAAATGCTTGAAAACTATGCTCTTGTTATTAAAATATTTGATTCAGGTATCGTGATAATTTTGCTATTTTTCTTAAATAATAAATTGTTTCATAATACTTTTGAGCGGGAAATAATTGTCAGTACATTTTTACTTTAATCTGTAGTAATAAACAGGGGGGGGGGGGTGGCGTTCGGAACAGAGCTCCCTTGACAGTTAAAATATTTTTTCCATTTAACTTATTTTAGTTTTGAAAGGGCTTTATTAAATGTCTTTTAGCCCATGTTTTTACCTAAATTTTGGTTTAGCACGTGTTACTAATCGGCCATCTTGTTTTACTTCATATTTTTATCACGAAGAGCATTGTTTTTAAGCACTTTTAAACTATATTAAAATACTGTACATAATTTAATAGTTACAGAACGCACTGCTGATTACATAAAATAAGAAGAAAAAAATGTATTTAATATTTACAGGGGTGATTGTGCCCAGGTTATATACCTGAATTCAGGTATTTTTTTCATTTTCAGTACCGAAATTCTGGTTTTCCTGATAGTTAAATAACACTAAAATATCCATTTCATATGATTGCTAAACATAATTAAAATTCATATTTTTCATAATTTGACCTCCCTGTAATAAATTATATGTTCCCTACCCCCATACTAAAAGGGATATAATCCTTATATAGGGATTTATATAATATGGATACTTTAAAACATTTTCTCGTTAAAATTTCAGGTATTTTCTCATGAACCCACAATCACCCTTGTATTTAACAGAGCGTGCACACAATTCATATTTGAATACATCCATGAGATCAAAAATGAGTCATAACGGTTCATATTTGAACACATCCATGTAATGAAAAATGAGTACATGTGTTTCTCAATTTTGAGAACATTTGGATCGGAGCTATTTTGAGTATGTGACGTATTTAAAATTGAGTACTTTTTACTTAATTTTGAGAATTTTTTTCAGTGAGTTCTCTGAAAACACTCATGGACATGCTTTCATCATTATTTGGGACTCCTGATGTTGGATGGCTAAACATAGCATGTTATTTATTCCGATACTATGGCCTATCACTGTTCAATTGCTGAAGTCCTTGAACCTTATTTGAGGCTTTACCTGCGAGAGATAAGTAACCAAACTTCATTTTTGTAGACGTTAATGCTTGGCTGTACAAGCGCGTGGTTCAGATAGTGTATGTTTGCCATATGGTGTAGCCATAGAAGTTTACTGAATCTAAGGGGTCCGACTGTGAGTGTTGGCGGTACGATTTCGATAACATTGTTATGGGGAACAATGTAGAAAAGATTGTTGCCGTGGGAATTACTTTTTCGATATCGAAATGCATAACGACAGTGCTCAGAATTGGCCATCTACAAAACGTGTGGCATGTTGTAAGAATAGCCATTGCAAAATGTCAACCATAAGAGTCCGGCATCGGATTGGCTAACGCTATTTTACATTAACTCCGTCCGATCCATGTATCGAGTTTACTATTTTATCTTTGTTACGTATTGATTCGGCTGTTTTTTATATATTTTCGGGTAAAGTTAGATTAATTTTTTACCAGAAAATTCAGAATTCAGTTGGAGAGAAAAATAACTGACTACATTCAATTCACGCCATAATAAATAAAATTTAAAATACAGATATTATTATAGACTATTCTCCAATGATTGTGTTTAAATATGTATTTATTTTATTTCATTTCGGGTTCTGGTTGGGATTCTGGTTTAAAGTACTGGTTTCTGAGTAAAATAACACAAAACAGTTCTCGCAAAAAGTGAAAATAACGCAGTATTAAAATTGTCAGTTTGCAGTGAACATTAACCCAAGATGACAAGTTTAAAAAGAAAGGACAAAATAAAATTTCAATCCAGTGTTTAATTCTAGAAGACTCGTTAGAAAATTAATGTGATTTTCTTATTTGCTTAAAAATATTCGCTGAACTTTTCCACTTAAGGAAATAGCAAGATTGAAGCTGTTTATTCTAGTGTTATTAACGCCTCTACTCCTTTTATCTTCAGTATATAAACTGATGGTAAAAGGTTACAAATAATAAGAAGGTTAAAGTTGTTTCTGGCTTCTAATTTAATCTTGATGTCTTCCTCTGTGCTTCCACTGGGACGCAGCGAAGTTTTAATGCACTTCCAGTGTTTCTTCTCAAGTACGGAAGAACTGATTACTTTCTTGTTATTTATCATTTACTGATATTTTGCCTATGTACTGGCCTGGAATTTTATTACATACTTGAGAGAAATATCTTTCCCTTTATTGTTGGGCAGTTTGTATTGGGGAATAAATAGTATTGTCCAGAAGTCAAACTTTTATTTATTTCAAAATGACACTTTTTAATTACGCTAATTTTAGAAAGAAGTAGTTTATGCAAGGATTAATTACGCTTATTTATTATTTTTCTTTAAATAGCTCGTATCGAAAGTTATTTAAACTGTTTTTAGTTTAGTTAGCGTCTAGTTTTGAGGTCTGTTGATACAGGATGCGAATTAAAGTCGATGTAGCGTCTAAAAGATATAGTGTGGTAATCGGCTATTCCAGTAATGCTTTTTTGGAATAGACGGTTGTCATACTTTATCTTCTATAAGTCATAGTCTGGTTACATTCAAATAACTTTTGAACGAATAAAACAACAGAACTGTGGGACGTCTACCTATAATGTGCGATAATTGAAATGATTATGCTCTATCATTTGAAAGTGACTATAGCATTCCCCTAGTGACAAAACTCTGAAGTTATCGATCATATATCTCTAAAACTTTGAGATAGCGATAAAAGCCAATTATAAATGTATACATCGTTCTCGATTTTAGTGTGAAATGATGTATTACATGTAAAAATAACTATTAGTAGCCCTAAAATGTAAATCCTCCTATATCCTATCACAGATTTTAAATACACCACTAAAACAGCAACGAAACTCGTACATAATCAAAATAGCGATGTTGAATGATAATTTGGAACAATTACCTCATAGGACCAGCATTCTACAATGGAATCTTAACACGGCAAAAGTACTTGAAGGCATTGGAAAATGGAAACCATGATTTCCTTAATGATTTGACATAAGTTTATCTGAGTTCTGTGTAGTTCTAGTATAACGGCGTATAAAGTTTCTTGTTGAACAATTTTGAGAATAGAATCGTAGGCTATGGAGGTAATGTGAAATGGTTACCGAAGTCGCCTAACCTTATACTTACCCTTCCTGGATTATGAGAAAAACTAAATGTACAGCTTACCCCCACTCATTAAGACCGTGTTAGCGAACCATGCATCAACATAACACTTTAGAAAGATGCTGTTGAATGTCCAGGATGAGGTTGTAGCTCGCGTACGTATGTTATTGCTGCCGATTGTGAACACAGAACATAACTTCATTTTCTTATTAAAAAATCAACTACCTTGTTTACATTTGTTATTTTTATTAATAAATACGCATTCGCTTTATAATGCAACACCTCTGCACGATCTTAGCCGCCTGTATTTAAGCCGCTTATTGGATGTCAAAAATTTACATTTCAGGTCTTATAATTATTTTTACATGAAAGGTATAATTTCATACTAAATCGAGAATGCTGTACACTTGAAATTGACTTTTCGCTATCTCTTATAGTTTAGAGATATAAATTGATAACTTCCCAATGTCGCCACTAGGGGGTGCTGCAGTTCTCTCATACGATAACGCGCAGTCAACTTATTTGATAGGTAGACACTTGTTTCACTATTCTTGTTTTATCCGTTCAAAAGTTATTTGAGTGTTTGCACCCTGTATTATTATCAGCATGTGTTTTACTTTACGTTTCGATTGAACATGTCGTTAGAGCAGCCCATTTAAGTAAATTTAATTCTATAGCTACGAATGGAGACTTACCCAATAGAAAATATTGTCTAGAGCAGTTTTTTGAACCTATATTTTATGACACACTTGAAATATAATTAAACCTTTACTGCATATTTAAATTATACAATAAATATTCAGAAGAAAAAAATAAATAAATGAACGTTTTTATTTACTTACTGGCATAAACCAAGCGTACCATTACGACCAAATATTTAAACGAAACATTTTTATTATAAATTATAATTAACATTTTTGAAAAACTTATTTAATATATATTTTTAAATAAACATTTAATTAAGTAGCTGAGCTTAACATTTCTTTCTACTTTTCATAAAAATGGTCGAAATAGTCAGAACTTTGTCATTAAGACAACAAATTGTAGAATGTGAACGAAAATATTTTTTGAAACTGTATGCTTATTTTATAATAGCATATTAATATAGACGTAATAAATTGTTATTGTAAAGCATTCAGTTGTTAGATATGAAGTCTTTAGTTTCATTATGTACTTTTAACAAATAAATACTGGTAAAATGTCCCCAAATATAATTTATTCCTCAGAAGAAAATATGGCGTAATTTATGCATAGCATACTTCTTTTGTTACTCTTCTTTTCGCTCCATTTTTAATAATGTTTGAAGTGACTTTAAGAAGATTAAGAAGTTTAAATAAGAGATTTCATAAAAATGTAATTATTTTTTTTTTAACCAGGCATTTTATCGTTTCCGTATTTCTCTTGAGGTTTATAAGTTTGAATGAACTTTTAATTTATTCTTTAACATCACTGATGTCTTTTCGGACTGAATTTTTCTTGAATCGAAAGTTAATTACATTTAATATATTTGTTGTTAAAGTAGAGAGGTTGAAATAGTACTTTTTTTGAATAATAGTTTTTAACACATCTTTTTCAAATTTTGCGATTAAAATTCTTTATCTTTTTAGAAACAAAAACATGTTCATGTTCCATGTATTTTTCACTAGAGATATTATTTTTCTAGTTTCTTTTGTTAATTTGCTTTACTGTATTTTCTGTATTAAAATAAAATGAGAAATACTGAGTACAAAATTTCATTATTCTTGATACACTAGTATCCAAAATAAAAATTATAATCATAGTTTCGTGAATAGAATTTTTATTCTTGCAAGAAAAACTAGTCGTTGGGGGCCACCGTAATACTTACCTATCATGGATATGCATAATGTAAAATATTAAAATAAAATATGTGTAAACTACTTATAAAATGCATTGCAATTCGAATCAAATGCTGGCTTGATGACGTCATAAACTTTGAAGGCTCGATTACTGAATTGCTTAAAAGAAACATCCTTATAATTCCAAAAACAATAATCCTATTAACTAGCGGTTTATTGCATCTGATTAAGCGTCTCATTTCCAATTAAAATATATCTTTGAATTGAAATTTGGATGAAATACAGGGTCATGAAAAATCGAAGAGTGTGGAAAATAGGATTACAAATATCTCGATAACTCATTATCCGATCGACTTCATGCTTTATGCAAAATTTGTTTTTTTATTGTCTTTTATATTCACTCCTTAAAATAAACAATTTCGAAAAATTTTATATACCTTTTATCAGAACGAATATTTCGAGAGTCCGAAAAAAATAGTTCCTGATAATCGAGGTTACTGAAATTCAATAGGCTTCTTCCCATTATTACATACTAAGTACATACCAAATTTCAAGTCTCTATCTCAATTTTTTCGGGAGATAGAGCGTTTTAGACACACAGACGGACGGCAATTTTTTTTTTCTAAAAATGTTTTTCGGTATCTCCAGTGTCTGAAACGTGTAAATCCGTCAAATTTTTTTTTTTCAATTTTCAAAACGATTACAAGACTTACCCTATACTACGTATGATGGGAACAGATTACAGTTAAAATGAATTATCGCAATCGTTTTGGAGAGGAATAGAGAACCGATGGTATACTTGCAGAGATATTCAGTCTCAAACGGATGCACGCACTTTGACGAAGTGGCATTTTTTATTGACGTCATAGTTGACAGACAAAGCTGTTCAGTGTTTGTCTTGTCGGTTCACAATTCCCAATCACGATAATTGTTGTTAAATGTATGCAAAGTGTTAATTTCATATAAATAAAAAAATCTCAAATTTTAGTAACTTTTAAACAAATGTTTTTTAGGGTTTCGTTTATCTGACGAAACCCAATTCGTTTCACTCCTCTGTCTGCCACAGAGTTAGTTTTCGGAAACTGTATAAGTTAGAGACATGAAATTTTTAATACTTATAGCTGAATACCTCCGATCACACGACAAATCATAAAATTAAAAAAAAAAGTCTTAAATTATTTTAATTAATGAGTTAATTTATTGGCACCCGACCATTTCTGCGATTTAGATTTTAAAACAAACTTAATTTTTTTTTTCGCTTAGGCTAGGTGGCGCGGTGGTAGCGCATTTACCTGCTATTACAAAAGGATCCTGGTCAGAAGCTGGACGTCGGAGTTTGAAATTTTTTCCCCCGGAAAACATTTCATTATCTAATAGATTGCATTTTACAAAATTTTTGTAATTTTTTTCCCGCCATTTTAAGGCCAAAAGTTGTTAAAAAATATTTTTTCAATTGCTTTTTTAATTCAAAAATTCTTTTTTTGAGAAATTGCGAAATTTAAAATTTTTCTTACTTTTGCTAAATTTTTAAAATTTTAGCATTTTAAATTTCGTTTAAACAATTTTTTTTTTGTTTTTAGAAATTTTTAAATTTTATTTGAACTTCCGTTAAATTTTTTGAATTTTGAATTTAATTTTGAAATTAATGAACTCGCTAATGTAAAATTATGTTAAGAGTTGCTGGCTTGTACTGGCATCGAAGCACATTAACATAATAAATTACTTATTAATATTTATGCTAAATTTCAAGAAAGGACTAGTTTTACGTAATTGAGTGGTACATCTGTTGTTCAATGTTCATGCAGTGAAGGGCGCTAAGGTAGCCCGGCGATTCCCAAGAGACTGACGGACAATAGAACAACGAAAAATAAGGATTAGGGGGTGGGAGGGGGTTCAATAAAACATTGTGAAACTTATCCCCTTATTTTCGATGAAGAATAAAAATTCATCAAACTTCAACAATACAAATCTCTGAAACACCCTAAACCGAATTGTAAGAGTTACTGGCATTTACTGACATAAAATATTTCCCTGCGTCTATGAGAGAGAATAAATGTAATTATTAAAGAAAGTAACGACTAAAAATTAATATGAAAACACTTATCAATACTTTTAATTAGCGGGTCAATTGTTTTAAAGCAAGGATTTTAAATAATATATATTGGGAAAAAATATTGAAATTATCGTTGAGTGTTATATAGATTCTAACTGAAATGATATTTCAAGAATTGTATTAAATTCGTTATTGTAACTAATTGCTTATTTATATGCTTTATATCTTGAATATCTTTTTTGACGTTGAGAATTTTTATCTGTATGTAATTTTTTTCTTTTTTAGGTAAGACCTTGTTCTTTCTCATGTTTGAAAAAGTTCATAGTAAGTTATTTTTGTATTTATTTCATTTTTTTTTTGTAAAGATCAATTCATAAATTATTTGATCTGTACAGTTGAAGTAAAAACATACTTGTCCAAAATCTACAGTTTTAAAAAAGACAAGCATTGTTTCTATGGGGCAACTAAAACTTAATCTGTGATAATAAAATAACTAGAAATGAAAAATATATAGCAGATCTTTTTCTTCCAAATGTTTAATAATAGTACACGACTATAGTTTCAAGAGCAATTGAAGGGGCCTTCTGCAATAACAAGGTAAGTGGAGTAGCCTTGATTCTCAATTTTCAGATTTATCTAATGTATTATTCAGCATATAAGGAAATATAAATTTTATGATCATGCTAGAAAACTCTCTATAGGAATATATGCTAAGAAATTATATTCTAAATAAAAATGTTGAAAGTAAATGTAAAAGCTTTGTAGCTGAAAACTCCATTTCAATTGCCTTGTTATTGCAGAGGGTACCTTAATTAATTAGCAGGCAAAGCTTTCTCGTCTCGTAACAAAAATGTGGAAAGTTTTTCAGTTAGACGGTTACACACCGATGTGGGGGTAGTTGAGAACAGTGCTGTTAGTTCATTTTCGTAATTTTTGGACAAATGAATGTGTTTGTTAGAAGTTCTTTGATTTGTTAAAAGAAAAACTTGCATCCTTTTTAAAACAGTTGCATAGTTGTTTTTATATTTTTCGTCAGTGTATGTTTTTCTTGAGTAAGTTCTCGGCGATTTCTTTTTCAAATTTATTTCTTATGGAAAAATGTTTTTCATTTTTCTGGCTTTATTAATACTGTAAATTTCTTCACTTTAAGGGGGAAAGAAAAACTAAACACTATTATAACCTTTTCGTTCCCTTGCTGACTTTGAAATACATATTATTAAAAGTCTGATATATAATCCTTTTGATATTTTTCCCGTTTTGCAAGTAGCTCTAATTACGAAGCTGTGCTTGAGGCATCTATTTTACCAGTTCATGGATGTGACAGTTCATTTGCATGCTGAAGCAATATTTTGTGGAATAAAAACGTTGTGTTAATGACAGGCCTCTTAACAGGGATTATCGACGAATTAACTTTCCAGTTTCTGAGATTTTGATTTGTTTTGCGGCTTCATTCTCGAAGAATTTTTCCAGGGATTCTCAGTATTTCGAATATACGCAAATCTTTCTTTTTCTGTTTTTCTGGGATTTGAATTTTGAGCTGAAATCAGAGATTCAAGTATCTACAGATTGTACATAAGTTATCTTATGTGTTTATAGTTTGTTTAACGCTCTGCCGCTGCCTGCATACTGGTATTGGAGGGATTTTGAACCGTTTTAGAATACGTAAAAAGAAAAGAAATTCGTTGTTTTATATGCGCATAAGATTTTTGTGTATTCTGACCATGTAGGGATAAATACAAAGAACAGCATGAACATCCAAGCTGAATCTAGTATGCATATAAATTATGGTTTCATAAAAAGCTTATTGAGGTGTGTGCGTGCGCGCGCATCCGAATTCTGCTCAAAAGAGATTAGAGGAATGGACAGCCGCAACACACACGCTACGAATGCGGGATGTTTGATATGTTAATGTTTAAGATGGTAAACATAATATATTTATTTTATCGCTGGCAACTTGGAAGAAAAAATAATACATCGGATAGTTACGAAACATGAATGGGAAGGTAACATCAACTAGTAGAAAAAATTACATTTAATTATTTGAATAGAACTGTGTATGTATCTGTAGTGGACTCTTAATTATCCAAATTTAAATATCCGAAAAAGTCCCATAACTGGCGCCCCTATTTTATGCCCCCCCCCCTCGCGCCTCAAAGCTTAGCTTATTACTTGTAGCATAACTGCCGAAAAGCAATGACCTAAGTGCAGATTTTGCTTATTATACATTTGAATTGTTCTTTTTTACTTTTGCTATTGTACTTATGTACCTTATTTCATTGCTGTCAAGTCTTCCGATTTTTGAGTTTCACTATTTCCGAATAGAAATATTAACTTTTATTTAATGACAGAAATTTGCGAATAAATAGGACTAGGATGGTTATTCGGTAGTAGTGGTATCGAAAGGATTGGTACTCTTTGTTATCTACAATATTTTTAATTGTAAAATAAACTCGCGATAATTATCTGACACTCGCAGGACTAGGTTTATGTTGGAGGAGATATATCTCGGATAAATGTAGAATATATATTAACAACGACATATTATGACTGTGCAAACATCAAGTTATAAGTATAATAATTTTTCTATACGATTGGAAATAATTGTGAGCTAAGTGAGAACTTCTGTTAAGGAGAGTGACATGTTGTCGGAATGCCAAACCGTTTCGTGAAATGACTTGATTGACATTGACCTGATTTGTAATGCTTTCGCTTTTTGCGCAAGTTGAGTGAGTTTGATGAGACGAAATAGAAGTGTGCAGGAAGTCTATTTCTTGACAAATCCGGATTGATTTTTCATTTTCCCAATTTTATTGTAAACTAATAGCAATCTGAATCGAAAATATTGGAACTCAGCCATGCTACAACCAACGAACTGCAATGAAATTAAAGATCAAATGTGTATGTTTAATCCTTCAGTCCCCAATGCACCCTCCTGTGTGCGCCTCTTTTTTTGCTCCGTAATTCTTGAAAAAATCGTCACTTGCTAGCTATTGGCTTCTTGGGAAACTAATGAAGGAATTGATATCTAACCAATATTTGCTGTTATAATCGGATGCTTTTTATAACTTCCCAAATTCCTTGTACCCTTTTGACTCGCCACTCTTTGACGTTGCTTATACGCAGTGGTCGGAAGTAGCGCCCTACAAGTAAGCGAAACTGCAATAGTAGCAACTTTTTCTAGTAGTTTGTAGTGTAGCGCGTTGCATTTTTAACAGAGCGAGTAGCGCGATACAAAAAATAAGCGAGCGCTGACGCTACTTTTAACTCAACTTAAGAGGAAGAAAATGTCATACACTACAAATCGCGTGACAGTATCTTGCTTCTTTTGTGCAAAATGTATTTTGTGCAACAGTTTGTGAATCTCAACGGCAAATCCCAGCTGCAGTATGTTTAGTAACGTATTTTTACACGTTGATAAAACAAATTGCTAACTGACCCTTCAAAGAAATTAATTTTCTTGCTGGCACCACTTGTCTGCCTTCTTGCTATTAGGTGTTCAAGTTTTAATGTCATTTTTCATTTCTTGGAATTGATATATTTACAAGTTTATTTGTTTGCATTTCGAGTTCTTCTGTATTTCTCTAGATTACATCATACAATTGGACAACTATAATTAACTCTCAACAAAACTCAATACAATTAATACATTAAGAGTGTTGGAGAATTAAATAAAGGATTTATTGGTAAATACATGAGTCAACGGTAATTTTATATCCCAGTGCATGAACTACTGTAAGACTAGTAAATACATGTATATGCAGTCTATGGTTCTGCGTAAATATATTCTATATAATAGTAGACCTTCGTTATATCGCTCATTCAGACATATAGCTCGATTAAATTATAAGATATTGTTTCTGTACTAAATTTTATGTAGAGGATTTGTAGAATCAAAATTCATTCATTTTAGAAGTATCTAGCGATAGGGCTTCAAGAGAAACAAAATTTCACTAGTATCGATCTCTAGTCAAACTGAAAGTTACAAGTGAAAATTGAAAAAAATAGTTATCTGTGAGACCGCTAACAGCAATTAAAATTGAAATAAGGAGAAAAGGGGCCACTGTATATTAACACTTTGCCGTCCGCATGTTTCGTAAAAATACTTCTATTCGTAAAATGTTGAAATGATTGATTGACACCGGGATTTAGAAACAAATTTATTCGAAAATAAGTAAACTATTTTCTGAATGTACTTGATAAAAGGGAATTTTTCATTCCAAAATTTTAGTGCCAATGTAGCATTTAAGGATTAAAATTAAGTTACTTTATGTACGACACCAGTGTGGTGTCGCCGGACGGCAAAGTGTTAATTAATCCGTGACCTTTATTTCGAGTTTAGAGTAAATAGAATCCTTTAACAAAATCTGAAAGTAGGGAAGTAGTGACTAATTTTGAAAAGTAGTTTGTAGTCCCTACTTTTTATGATTATAGTTGTAGATAATTGCATTTTTGATAAAGTAGTTGTAGTTCACTACAATAAAGTAATTTTTCACACAACTGCCTATTTGTTACGTGTTTACCTTAATTTGTAAAAGGTCGGTATTGGATTTTTTTTTTCTTCCCTCACGATTGATTGTTAGTATAATAGTTTTAAAAAAATTGTGTATGAATACTGCTCCAGTGCCCACTGCAGAATGTGGTACTATAACAAAATAAGTAAATAAAAGTAAAATAAACAAAACATTAATTTGCCTTATTTAGAAGCTAAATAACTGAAAACAAGTGAAAAAAAAATGAAATATGAAAATTGCTTCGGTAAATCCTATGTGGGAAGTTGAAGGGTTAAGGTTGGTGTTCTCAATTTTTAATTTTCCTTCCTTAGCAACGTGAGACTTTCCTAGAAATTAATTTCACTCCTGTTTGCCTGAAAATTTCAGATTTTAACGTTCAGTTGCTGTAGATGTGTACCTAAAAATTATTCAGCAAAATGTGAAATAACAGCAGTGAAGCAGAATGACGACGGAATGATCGTCATATAGAAAAGATAAAAAAATTGAAATCCTTTAATTTTCAATTTATCTCTCTATTAATGTTCAGCATTCATCGGAAAGCTTTGAAGTATCTGCGAATTTTTAATCTGTTTTCAAAGCTCTTTTGAAATGCAGAAATATTGGGAAAGTTCCTTCGAATGATTTCCCTTTAATGCTTTGCCTAAGTTCTTTAAAACTAAAAATGATGGAAGACTAATCTTCATCTAATGAAACCTAAATTAAATATCGATTGATTCATATTACTTTTTAAAAAAGTTAACGGAAGCTTTTTTTAAGAATATTACGATTTTTAATCTGACTGTATTTATTTTTTAAAAATTGATACAAATTGATAAAAATTTTTTTAGCGTTTTGTTTTATTTAAAGGGAAATTTTATTATAAACTATTTACTATTACTTTTTTAGTTAAAATGTAAAATTTGTACATTTTATAATTTGATAATAAAAAGATGCAATTTCAGGAGTTTTAAAAACTGTTAACGTTGTGTTTTTAAGAATTTGAATGGTGAAAAACATATTAATCTGTAGCAATCGACGGAAGATCTAATAAAATACTTAAGGGCTGTTCTCAAATCCAAACTGGTAACTGTATGACATATTTTGGTTCTACGTCAATTCGTCGCGCACAATTCATCGCAGCTTCAATTTGTCGCAGCGACAACTCGTCGTGAGTTAGTCTTTCAAGATTGCCAATGCCAAAATACATGCTTGGCGCCAAATGAAAGAATATCGCTAAGTTTTGTAACTTTTTGCGAAATTTTGACGACATTTGGCGATAAAAATAGCTTTCAGAATCTGAAGGAATTTTCTAGAAATTCCAAGTAGGAGCCGAGATACACGATTCAACCAATCAGCGTCCGTAGAACGTTCTCGAAAACAGAATTCAACCAGTCAAGGTACGTAGAACTGATTTTTGTAACTTGTACAGAGAATTTATTGTCATGTTAAAGCTAATTTTAACCGAGCACAGCTCGGTCTTCCTCGCTGGTAAATGAATAAAGGTGGGATAAAGTGGCTATAAATTTTTAGAATAATACATCGGGATTGAAGTATTTCGCCAAATACCGCCAACCATAGATGTCCACTAAGCCGTCAACTTTATCAAATTTAAACAGCAAACCGGTTCTTCGAATTAGACAAATTTTGTAACATACAGTCTCACGGGTGAGAAAAACCAGGAAAATAGTCTTTTTATTACCGCTGAACAGGACTCTATCTGACGGGCTGAGAGTTTAGCTTAACGGGTTGCGTAAGCCACGGGGCGAAATTATCCTGATCACAGCATTGCAGTGATCTACTTCACAAGTACTTTGTCGACATTGCTGTAGCGCTCTTTAGTAATTAGATTTAGTTTTCTACGTTTGTCGGTTCTTGGTTGTGTTTAACTTTGTTGATTTGGCAGGAAAAATAGGTGGGGGGGGGGGGGGGGATCAGTCTTGAAAAGAGAATGCTAGGTGAGATTTAAAGGAGCGCTCTAGTGGTAGTTGTTTAAACTGTACGACATCCTTTTTTAAATTATCTGTGCGTGATTCACATTAAATATATGGTTTAAGGCATGTAGCCATGCGAAATTGAGTTATCTTTTTTAATAAACCTAATAATTATTTTAACTAATTATTTTGACTATAATATTATTCTTTTTTGAATTATTTGATCTTTTCTTTTTTTTTTTTTATACCAAAGGGAAAAAAAAATCTAACGCTAAATTTTTTAAAGATAAATATATAAAAAAAATTATGAATTACTTTATTCAGTAAATATATTTATTTCTGAATTTGAAAAAAAAAAAAAATAAATAAATAAAACACGCAGGAGTTACTTTGTTTCATTTATAAAAAGTTCATATCCATTTTCGTTTTTTTTTTTCCTTCGGATAAATTGTGTAAATACTTACTAAAAGTTTTATTTTTAATTTTCCCATCTTCTTAACACAAGGGAAATAAAAAAAAAAAATCCTCTTCAAAAGAACATTACTGTTAAATCGATTCTTTTTTACATTTTTATGTTTATTTAGAAAATATGCGGAAAGCGGAATCCCTTTTTTATACATTTTCTTTTTGTGGAATATCGGATAGAAATCAAATTTAGAAGTTCTTTTTTGAATTATGTTTTCTTAGCAACAAAAATATTGCCATGGTACCACATTGATTAGGTCATTTTCCTGCAAATTGACAACTTTCAACTCACGAAGCAGATCATTGTGTGACATAATTTGATATTTAATAGCTTTTTTTTTCTTTTCTTTTTTCTTGTTTGCGTAACATGTATATGTTCTTTTATTATTTTCGAAAATATTAAAAAGAACTTTTAAAAACTATTTTATTTTAAGCTTGCTTTATTCTATCTAAAATATGTTTACAAGAAAAGAGAACTTTGATATCTTATTTTTTAAAGACTTGACATGATTGCTTGCTTTTCGTTGAATTTAGAGGAAAAAAAATTGTATTTTGATGTGGTAATCTATCATTCGCGAGTAATTAGTGTATTTTTGCAGGTAGTGTGTGATTTTAGGAAAATTATACAATTCCTACCATAATTTAAAAGTCTTGAAATGGTTTTTAGTTTACCCCGTCCTTAGTTTGCCTCCCCCCTCTCTCCCAGTACAAAAAAGTGCCTCTTCGAGGCACTTTGTATAAGTGAAATTGTGTGTGTGTGTGTGGGGGGGGGGGGGGGGGGGTATTTTTTCGTACATAAATATGCACGTACATTCAGCACGGTATGGAAATATAAAGTTAAATTAATTTTTTTAACAGTTTTTGTTTTAACATAATCTTTAAAGATAAACATAGAAAAATAAATACGAACTACTCTTTTATTCGGTAAATAAATACACGTCTCTTTCCCTCTGTAAACATCTATTTGAAATCTAGAAAAAGTAAAATAATTTGCCAGAATTACTTTATTTCGTTTATAAAATCAGCATATTCACTATTGCACTACATTTTTGGGGGGGATATTTAAATTGTGAGTAATACTTACTGAAAAAATTATTTTTTTTCCCCAGCCGACAAGCATAGAAAATAATAATAATAAAAAAAAACTTTTTGTAAAATCAATTATTTTTATATTTTCACGATTATTTAGAAAATATGCGGAAAGTGGAACCCCTTTTTATGTTTTCCTTTTGGGGAATATCGAATAGAAATCAAATTTATAAGTCCTTTTTTGAATTATGTTTTCTTAGCAACAAAAATGCTGCCATGGTACCGCATTGATTAGATCACATTTTCCTACGAATTGACAACTTTTTTTCAACACTAGAAACCGATCATTGTGCGATATATATTGATGTTTAATGAGGGTTTTTTTTTTCTTTCAAAAACAATTACGTGAATTATTTACTCTTTCAGAAAAGATATAAGTGCATTTTTAAGAACATCTTCTTTTAAAAACCTTTCTTAACACTTTCCAACATAGTTGAAAAATGTTTATGAATTTTCGGTTTGTTAGTCTGGTTGTCTAACCGTACTCCAACTCTCGTAAATATACTCGGATTGCCATGTAATTTTGATAGGTTATTGAGGTTTATTGTAGAATGTTCAGTATTGAAAATAAAGTATCTATCATTTATAGTTTGTTTACAAACACACATGAACGAGTTCAGTTTAATTTAACCCTGATAGAATATCTTGTTTTAAGAGCCTACACTAGTCACGGGGAAAAAACGCTCAAGCTAATGTTAAGTCTGTAGGAAGGTTATTTTCAAATTTCTCGCTAGCATTTTAATATTTTTAAATGATTTTGCATAAGATAGCTTAGGTCGATCTCTGACGTTCTTAGTTTGTACTTTTTCGTTTTTTGTTGCAGTTTTTTTTATAAGCGGATATTTCCAATTTTGGAACCGATTCTGATAGTGAAAATACCCTTATACAGTGACCTCTCACTTATACGACTCTCACTTATACGACTCTCACTTATACGACTCTCACTTATACGACTCTCACTTATACGACTCTCACTTATACGACTCTCACTTATACGACGAATTATTTTGGTCCCGTCCACGCTTTATGGGAAATAATGCTAAACTTCTCTCAGTTATAAGACGTTTTAAATGGTTCAGGCAATTTTACATTTCTCTCTCAAGAATTCATTTTTATAATTATTAAAGTACAAGTCATTAACGTTTCTTACCATTATCCTTTTGATTATTGTTAAAGTGTTTATCAATAATGAATAACATTTCTTACCTACCTTGGTGTATTATTAACGATGAAATCTATGGCGGGAAGGTGGTTGTATGGAATTTTCTTGTGCCTGCTATTTAACAAAAGCCAAATGACCATCTCCAGATCACGTCTCTGTGTAGTACTGAGTGAGAAATCAGGATTATTGCAAAATGCACTTTCCTGGATCAATGTCCATCACATCCAGATATAAAAGATCTACCATTTCTGTAACAAATTAAAGTTCGATTTTTGCCAGCAAATTTTACAAACAGGTTAAAGCTATTATATTTAGAGATAATAAAGAATTTCAAGTAAACTACAGAACGAGTTTGATTTGTCGTTTTATTTTTAATCGGGAAAACAAAACGGAAGCTAAAGCAATTGCCATTTTAGATGCTATGCATCTTACAGCATCTGCATGGAAAAATCTGATATCGCAGACAGTTAAGAATTGTTTTAGGAAATATGCTTTTTCAGAAGACCAAACTGCTAGGTCAACAGACGAACCCGATTTTGAGAGCGTATGGGAATCCTCTGAGGATATCAATAATGAAGACGTGAGCGAGAAGGGTGACGAAGATGAGAACAATGTTCCTGCTGTTGTAAATTTTTCAGAAGGAAGTACAGCTTTAAATACATCAAATGATTATGTCCACCAAAATGATTATTCCCAAAATAGCTTAAAAGCTTTAATAGACTTAGAAGTCTTTTTAGTCAGCGACAGAGACAATTAATTTAATAACAGAATTTTTAAAGATTGGGGGCGTGATTAAATTGTTAAAAGATTCCTACAAATACTTATAAACGTGAAACGTGTTTGACTTGTAGGTGAAGAAAAAAAAAATTCACTCGCACACAAAAGTTTGAAATAAACTGGTAGCAGTTACATAAGTATATACCAGAAACTTTTTTAGGAATCTATATTAATGCACAATAAAATTGTTTCTGGCCGGGGAAAAAAAAAGTCTTTCACTAAGTTTTTAAAAGCACATGGGCATTTGCGAATAGTTTTTATTATAGACTATTGAAGAGATTTAATTCCGAAATAATACCAGATTTTATTTTAGGTCTGAACACTTCAGCCGTTTTCTTATTTTATGTCATGTTGTTGCGAATTTTTTTTTTCTGCATTGATACAATAGAAGCTGGGAAAGGAGTTTTACAGTTATAGATATGCCTGCCTTTACCGCGCGCAAGCGCCGCGTGCAACCTTGAGCTTACCGCCCGTTATGTTTCTTCTGTCCCCTTCTCTCTTTAATTTTATGTTATTTATATTTATAATCTTAAATTGCGTGATTTTACATTAAAAGGCATGTGTAAGTAAAATTTTTAAGGGGAAAAAAAGAATGGGTAACAATTACGTTAATTTAAAATGACACATAAATATGTTATATAGTAGAACACCGCTTTTTCGTCTCGGAGGCGAACTTCTACCAGTAATTTTATAAGAGAAATTTCCACGCTATTAAATATTCTTTTTTTTTTTTTTTTTTAATTTGCGTTTTAATGAAGCGAAAATTTCTATGCTAAAATACTTCTGGAAGTTCGCCCCTTGCGGTAATCTGGCCATATTAACATTTCAAGGGAGGAACAGAAAAATTTCTTGAAAGTGTGAATTCTGGGAGTATAAAAACGGAGTTTTATAAATTTTACTTTAAATGGAGTTTTCTCACTTTGATATTGGTAAAATCCTCAACTAATTGACTTGTAGCTAAATTATCCAAATTTTTATTTACATTTCAGAATAATCAACCGAGACAATAACATAAACCATTCCTTTATTTTCAAGACAATAGATAAGTCATGAATAAGTGTGTCGTAATTGTTGGAACATTCATCGAGCAACAACAAATGCAAGCTCTGCAAAACAATCCGCGTAATTAATATTTGCATTTTGTAAGGAGACGAAAACTCTTTTTAAAAATATTTATGAAACAAATATAAAAAATATAAATGGTAGTTTTGAATTTCCCTTTGAAGCTATCTGATCTTTAAATAGTAGCTTATTGCACGCTTCTTTTAATGTCGTTCTTATTGTTTTGCATAAAATTTAAGAGAAAACAAACAACCCGGGTTTGCATCTCCTTATCAAATAACCAGATCTTCAATAGTTTCGAAGTTGTTCTCATATGTTTCTTCGCGCTACACACTGATTTTGTATTAATATTATGATTGATGATAACGGTTGCTGAATTCATTTAAGTATTTTCTTGCGTGTTTTATTTTATGCCAGCATTAAAAACGAACAGATATAACTATTGCTTATACTTTTTTTTTCTTCTATCACCCTCCTTTTTCTTTTATTTCATGTTTAATTCTTTGACGTGTGTTCCACTGGGGAAATTGCATCTATCTGTAAACTGCTTGAGAATAATAATTTAATTTCCCCCTGAAAAATACGGGTCTTCGAATTGCGTGCCAGCTTTATAAAGGATGAGAGACTTGAATAAAATTGATTTATACGTGTTTTTTGTTTTCCAATTCACCATTTGTAGTTGTGGTTTAGTATTTGCTCTTACACCTTCCTATTTTGTTTTTCATTATATTAAGTATTTTTGTTGAGAAGAATGAAAAGACTGAATAAAAGATGGAAGAGTCAAATCGATTGTTTTCTCTTTTTGTTAAATTTTTAGAAATTATTCATACATTAGACTATAAATATTTTCAACTTCTTATTTCAATAAAAAGTACTTTTCTTTCCATGAAAAAGCCTGGCTCTGTGCCTTCAGAACAATTTTCTTCTGCCCTCCTCATTTTGTTATTAAACTTTAAGCAGTGGGATTAATTCTGTAGTTTATGAATATGCTTGAAACTGTTGTTTATTATTAATATAGTTTATTTTTTGTAAATGTTCATTTTAGACCAAATTGTCAATTTTTTTCCTTCGCAAAAAAAAAAAAAAAACTTGAGGGATTTTTTTCTGAAGTTAATTCATATTAATTTAAATAGTAATTATTTCAATACAGACACTTACGCTAGGTTAATTGTAGGGGGAAAAAAAATAGATATTTGTTTTTAAAACAGGTTTTTTTTTAAATATGATGATACATGGTGAAAAAACCCATATTTATTAATACTCTTGAACTATGTTGAAAAGTGTTAATAAAATCCATCCTCCCCTTTTAAGGCTGTTGGTCAGTGAGATCTCAAATTTCCCCTCACCAATGTTAAAACTTTAGCTGTGTTTGCATTTGTATTTTTAAAATATCTCCAAAGGAATTAAATATTTTAAACTTTTTTTGTGTGTGTACTCTTCTTAAAGGATATCTCCCCCTTTTTCTTAGTTGTCAAAATATTTCTAGTATATATACTTAATTTATAATTTTATATATTAAAGTCTTGATGGAACTGAGTAAGATATTAACTGGCAAACGTGAAGTTCTTTTGCATTTGCCAATTTGGAAATGTTCAAACAATATAATATTTTATAGAATTTCATTTTCCATTTTTCTTTGAAGGTTTTTGAATTTTCTCCTTTGAAAAAAGTATGAACCCTGTTGTTTTGATACAAATTTCTGAATTTATTTTTTTTATGCTGCTTGTTATTAAGTTATTTTATGTTAATTTTATAAAAATCTATCTAAAGCTTTTGAAATATATTATTTTTAAATTAGTACTAATAATTAATATTTCTTTAGCGATTTAATTACTATATCAAAGAAGATTTTGTGTATTCCCGTTTTTTACTGGAATTTTTTGAGATTTGGTCGTGGAAAGTTAGGGAAATTGCCATACATGTTTCGCTGGGATCCCTGTAATATTCGCTTTATTTAATGGTATAATCTGCGATTATTTAAGAAAACACATAATTAAGAACGCAAAGATTAGTATTCGGAGCTAGCCAAAAAAATTAGATGACAACAAAATTTAGAAGTTTTCTGTTATGGATTTATTTTCCTTATTTTTATGTATGTTTTTAATTGAATACATAAGCCAATTCGAATCGTTATTTAGACACAGTTGTTTTATTAACATACCTAATTGTTCTAAATAGCATATTTTTGTTACACATATATGTAAAATTTTACTTTTTGAAGACAAACTGATCACTTGGCCAGCTGTGGTATGAAATATACAAGAAATATCGGTAGGTTTAATGTTATTCAGTTTACTGAGAGTGTTTTTTAATAGCTTTTATGCTCTTAATATCTTTTATCGTTTTCTTATATTGCATATTAAGAAAAATAATAATAATAATAAAAAAACATGAAAGGGGAAATTGGAGAGTCTGGCATTTTGCCTGAAATAACGATAATTTCGAAGATATTATCCTAGATTTCTATCTGGTTTTTCTAGACTGAATTTTTAGTTGTAATATGGTTCAAATTCCGCAGTATTTTTAAATTCTAGCAAAAAAAAACAAAAAAAAAAACTGATTTATAAATTTTTTAAAAAATTTTTGTTCGTATGGAAATTTCCTGTTTATCAGTATTGTTCTTTTCCTAATGTACTGGTTGTATTTTTTCCCCTTTAATATGTTATTATGTTATGTTTTTCTTTGCCTGAAATAACTTAAATAATTTCGAAGATAATATCTTAAGATTTCTTTGCGTTAGGAACTGATTTAGTATTAATGCATGATTGGTAATCTTCCTTTACTGAATTCATTTAAGTATTCTCTTGCGTGTTTTCAGATACCCGCATAAAAAAACGAACAGAATAACTATTGTTGAAATTATTCTTTTATCCCTTCTTGTATTTTTCTGTATTCATTCTTTAATTCTTTGATGTGTTTCCACTGGGGAAATTGTTTCCGCCTGTAAATTGCATTGGAACAGTAAATTTAATTTTCTTTCGAAAATAAGGGATATGCGAAATGTGTACTAACGTTTCAAATAATCAAAAAAACGTATCGAATAAAATTGATTTTTTGAGTGGTTTTTCTAAACTCAATTTTTAGTTGTAATATGGTTCAAATTCCGCTATATTTTTAAATTCTAACTTAATGATTTAATAAAATCCCCCTTAAAAATTTTGTTTATATGGAAATTTCCTGTTTATCATTGTTTTTTTTTGTAATATGCAGGTTTTTTTTTTTTCTCCTTTAATGTTAGAGATTTTGTCAATTATTATTATTTGGACAACGTTGTTGGGTTATTCTTCTAGAAACGTACATTTTCAGTTTACTAAATGTTTGAAAAAAAGAAAAATAAACGAAGTAGTTCAAATTAAGGATAAAATAATTCTTAAATTGCTGTCACCTCATCTAACATCATGTCAATATTTAGCAAGATCACGAAAAAGCACTTATTATAGTTGCATTATTTCATTACACAGATGTCATTTTCATGACCATGGTGTTCCACGGACATAAAGTCCACAGAGTCTTGCATGGGGTCCTTTAACTCCACTCTGTTATACCTGCAGCCGTCCCGCAGGTCGGGTCATGTCGGTTATATAAGATAAAATTTCGACACAAAATATAAAATTGAGGGGGTCGGGGCAAGAAAGTGCCAAGCCACATTTTTGGTGAAATAAATCTAACACTAATCTGTTGCTTAATATTGTAAATTATAATATCCAACATATAATTTGTTTCTAATGTCACTTGGTGGCAGCATATGTGATAGGTTTCGTTTTTGCCCTAGATGTTTATGCCCCCAATGAAGAGAGCTAATTTACAAAAAACCTAATAGCAATATCATTAAAGTAATACGATATTACCACTCAGAATATCTCAAATGTTACTAAGACATTGGCGAAAAAACTTTAGGTTATATATCCTGATTTGAGTAATTTGATCAAATTTTCAAATTGAAATATCTCAGAAGTTCAAAAATGTGGCTTGGCACTCTCTTGCCCCGACCCCCTCAATTAATATGAGAGATTGTATGGTTAAATACTATTTTTCCATAATTAAATTACATTTTGGATCGATTTTCTTTGATTGCGGGATTCTAAGTTGAACGAATATATATATATTTTTTTGTCTGGTTCGGGTCGACTTTAAGTAGAATTTATGGGTTTACCCGTGCAGAACTGCAGTCCACAGATATGTTTGTTTCATAAATTCCTTTTAACACACTAAATAATAGACAAATAAATGATGCTGGTGAATTAAACTTTGTTCAATTAATATTCTGTGACATTCTGTTGAATTTAATTATTTAATAATCATTACCTGTCTTTAACTTGACCGCAGAACTGATGATGCGATTTCTTTCTAAGTTATCTCAAAGAAGCGAAAAGCTTTTACATAGATTAGACTTCTAACTTTTTGCTAAACTTAAAAGGGCTAATAGGCTTCTTTTTCACTCTGAAGTGACCATGTATAACTTCGTTCTGTTGAGAGCTATGTAGCAAGTATTAATTTTCTGTGCATGGACATGACTCATTTATTTATCCCTATAAATACCCAATTATTATATTTTGGCAAAATAAATAAATAAAAATAAAATAAGAGTAGTTATATATAATACGCACTGAATTTTTAAAAAGAAATTATTTATAATGATATTTTAAAATCAACGATACAGATTTAAATAAGTGGTAAAAACTAGGGGTGTGACACGGACATAATTTATCATACACATTATTTTTATAAAATATGTATTACTAAGTGCATGTATTTTATGATTATATTACATCATATTTAAGTGTTTTTGACTTGCTATTATAACCATTTTAATTATTTCATAACATCGTTTTCTATGTTTTGAAGAGCTAAATCCTGTTCGATTTTTGGGTACGCAAATAAGAATCTCTAACTTTTTCATGCATTTACGAATTTAAAATCTTGTAAAGATGTGTCCGAACGTTACGCATTTGTATTTAAGAAGAATCTTATAATTTTTCCTAGAGGAGTTTGAAGGAGAAGTTAAGAGAGTGGGAGAATATTTTGGCTTTTCGTTCCGCTTTCAGCAATTGTTCAGATTTATAAAGATAAATACGCTCGCTCAGCTTTCCTTTTCATAGCTTTCTTTTATGACTTTTGTGTTGGATGAGGGTTTCGAATTCATATTTATGATGTTTGTTTAAAGATACTGGATAAATACTGGGTAACACCTGTTCTAGATTTTCTGCTAATTGTTTTGCAATTCTACTGTAAAGCTATAGAATTTTTATAACAATTTAAATTGCAAGTGGTTGTTTACTAAACATCATTGCTTTTGTTGCTTTCGAATATTTCAGTATATTTTGTAATTAATTTTATGTTTCTGTAAAACTTAAAAATCACACTAAATTAAAAAAAAAAGAAAGAAAAAAACTTATTCGCAGTGAAGAATTTGCATAATGTGTTCTGTGTGAATTTATTGTCTTACCGTGTGTTTATAATTATTTCATTAACGTATGAATCACAATATTTTTGAAATCTTTGAATTTTGTTTGTTGGTCGTCTCTTTATCTAGGAACATCTCCGTTCTCTATTTCTCTTGGCTTAAAAACATTTATTTTTGAAAAATATATATATCAGTGCCAAGGTTTGTACCACCAATAATTTTTTTCCTCCTACTCTCTTTTTATCGCAATTGAAAATTCTTTTTAGGTGCGTTCGTAATTATATAAATGCGTAGCACCTATTGTCGTCGTCTGGTCCGTCCGCATATAACAGCGCTAAAACTACTCAACCGAATGGTTTGAAATTTAATGTATATAATCGTTTAAGAATTTCTCGAGTCATTTCAAATTTTATAAAAATCCAATCAAAACTTAAAATTGCATTAATAAAAGTTTTCTTCATTCTATTAAGTCCTATCATACATATAATTTATATAATAAAAGCGCAAGACATGTGACTGAGGGAAACAAATACGGGGTAACCACTTACTTTTTCATATGCCAGCGGCCATTTTTTTTCAAAATTATTTTTTCTAATAAAATTGCATAAAAGTTGCGTTTTTCGAAAGATCGTTCACAAAAATTGTTTGAGAGATGAGTTACATTAAAAAATATATAGATTCCGAGAACTTCAGTTGAAATTAGGTTAACAGCCCAATATTTATCCCAATATCCATTAAAGTAAATAAACACAAGAGATCCGTTCATCGTGAATCATAGAAATATTAAGCCATGAAGGTAATTATTCGCAAAGCAAGATTTCCATGGTGAATTTTGCAGCGCTATCTGGTGTCGAAAAGAAACTTCTCACCTGTTAACGTAGCATACGTAATAAGAGAAAAGAAAGGCGTGCTCATTTCGTTCAAAACAAACGATAGAAATAATTATTTTTTTACATTGTAAAACTAGTTATAGTAAGAACGCACCTCATTCGTCACGTTTAACGTACAATTTCCAACTTGTTTGATTACTTTTACCAATTCATTTGAAAGACCATTTGTATTACGTTTATTGAATATTGGTTAAATAATATACAAAATTAATTCCAAGACTGTTTGTATCTGTTTCGCACAAACTCTGTTCGGGCAGTTCAGTAATGCCCCAACTGGCTTCAAGCACGTGCAAAATCAGGGTTTCTTTCCAACGAAAACTGAATCGAGTTTTTATTCCTTTGAAATAGAAGGAAGGCATACTTCGATCACGGTAAGTTGGTTGGTTTACCTTAGAGTTAGCTGCGCTATCAGGAAAGACAAAAGCTAAAATGACATAAGTGGCGAAGAAATCAGTGGGAAGCCTCCATTTTAAAATAATTTTTAAGCACATGACTGTTAAAAGAAAAGCAGAACTAAAGAACTAAATATTATCTTCCTTGAGAGAGGGAGAGGGGGGGGGGGGGCGATGGGTTCAGAGGGACAGAGGTCCCCTTGATGAAAAATCTTAGTTTTTGTTTTTTAGTGTTCACATATTTTAAGTTACTTGAAAATTAAAATATCTAAAAATTTAGGGAGGGGCAATCGCCCTCCTCTTCCCCCTCTAAATTATCATATCGTAATGGAAATTAGGCGTGGTGTACTTTGTCATCCAGTTTACTTGGAGAAAATAATGTGAGAGTACTTGAGCTAAATCAAAAACAATTATTTATTAAACCTTAAAATATTTTAATATAGTGCGGCTGCACTAATATATAAGGTAATTATAGTTATAATTATAGTGCGGCCGCACTAAAAATATTTTAAGGCTTAAAACATTAATTTTTCTGATTTAGCTCAAGTACTCTCACACTATTTTCTCCAAGTAAACTGGATGATAAAGTACACCACGCCTAATTTCCATTACGATATGATAATTTTGACGTAACACACAATCAGGACAATTATTACATGCACCGCACGCTCTAAATTTATCGCACCTGTAGGACAGTTGAAACATATGATGTAATGAGCTCGGAACTCTGCTCAAACACAATATCCAAAATATTCCTAATGACCAGCGAACCTCAACAAATATTTCCCAAAATATGACTAAATAAAATAAAAGTATAATAAAATTTATTCTTCTCAAATGATTTAACATATTTCGAACTAAGAGAAAAACGAATTGGGGAGTTTTCGTGGAATTGAATCAAACTTAATATGCAAGATGCTTATTATTAAAAACAATTTTGATATAATTTCAGTTTTGATCATTCAGTAGGAAATGCTACTATACCATAGCTTTCTCGATAAAATTATAGCTCTATAACAGTTGCTATTGAGTGAAAATAAACCAAATTTTGTATCTGAGGTTATTAATTAAAAACATATGGTTCAATTATGACTTTAAATACTCAAACGGTTGCGTTGTTGCTGTGTGCTTTCTTTAAAATTCACTGATGACTGCAACTCCTTGCTAAAGAAATGCTCGATATTCATAATTTTCGTATGTAACTGTGCTATTTAAATCAGTATATTTCAATGATATAGAAGAAAGATTGGTAATAGTCTAGTTTTTATTTTTGTTGAAATAACACTTGCCGTATTTTGGTCAAATATTCAGAATGGGAAAGAACACCACGCCTAATTTCTATTACGATATCATAATTTTGACGTAACACGCAACCAGGGCAATTATTTCGCTCACCGCACGCTCTAAATTTATTACACCTGTAGACAGTTGATACATTGCTGTAATGAGCTCAGAACTCGCCTCAAACACAATATCACAACTATTCCTAATGACCAGTTATACTCTCAATATACATTATCAAAAATATGAATTCGCAAATCTTGGCGGTATCTATTCAATTCAGCCCAATATTACAAAGCCAAACGGAGGATGAGGCGTTATTCTCAAAAGGAAAAATCACTCCGAGAAAGAGCCAAGAAATGGAGATGGAAGGAATACTAATGATGAAAAAAATATATATACACTGAACGCTTATCTCTAGGGAGCAAATGACTTTCAATCTTTAATGAACATGGGAAAGATATTAAACATTTATTTAGCAAATTTCTACACATAGTTCATGGAAAAGCGGAAGATATGGTTTTGTTAAAGAAAGGAAGAAGAAAAGTAACTAATGTAAGATAATTTACTTTGGGTAAAAAAAAAAAAAATATTTAAACATTACAAAATATGCGCAAAGTAGTAAAAAACAAAAATAAAATACTTATATAATACAATGTTTCTAATCTTTTATTATTATTATTATTATTATTATTTATTTCTATATTCACAAGAAGAAAGTATAGAATTCGTGATAATATTAGACTGCTGGTTTTTGATGGATTTACACGTTTTAGGATGTTCTGAAATCAATTTGACTGTTGTCTCTGTTAGTTTTTTGTGAGCGCTCTTGCTCCAGAACTAATGCACAAAATTCGATAAAATTTCATATTTATTTAATATTTAATTAGACTTGGACATAAATTTATGCCTAGTATTATTATTATTATTATTATTATTATTATTATTATTAAACATCAAGAGAAAACTCTGCTATGTCATGCATTTCACGATTCGCGTGATAGCTTTATCTCGGCATTTATCAGATGTAATTACACTAAACTTAATACGAAAGATCCTTATATGTAAAACTTTTCATTCAATTTTGTTTTTAATCAATCAACAGGAAACTCTGATATATATATCATGCCGCTGAAATTTATTAGCTGTATCTCAGTTTCTATTGACCTATTTTGCAGAAATGTACCAAATTTTATATTTGAGGCTATTAATTAAAAATATGTTGTTCAAATTTTGGCCTTGAATACCCAACAGGGGTTATCTTATTGTTGTGTGCTTTTTAAAAAAATTCATTATTTAACTTTAACTCCCTCTTAAAATAAAAGAAATGTTTGTTTGTAACTGTTCTGTTTGAAAACAAAAAAACATATACAGTGACGTAGAAGAAAGGTTTTTGATAGCCACAGCATACTGTTTTTTGTTGAAGTGCACTGGCAATATTTTCATCAAGTAAAGTGACACAAAGAATACCACACCTAAATTGTATTGAGATTTCATAATTCTGACATAACACGCAACCAAGACAATTATTTCATGCACCGCGTACTATAAATTCATCACACCCGTAGGGCAGTCGACACAAATGATGTAATGAAATCAAAGATCGGCTCAAACACAATAACCAAACTATTCCTAGTGAACCTGAACATATATTTCCTAAAATAAGAATTTGCTAGTCTCAAAGGTAATCTGATTCACCCGACAAATATTATAAAGCCAAACGGAGGATGTAGCGTTATTCTCAAAACGAGACACCACTCCGAGAAAGAACCAACAAATGGAGACGGAAGGAATACTGATGATGAAAATAGGTATATATTGAACGAATATCTCTTGGGAGCAAATGCGTTTAAGCCGTAAATGAACCTGGGAAGATATTAAACATTTATTTAACAAAGTTCTATACAGAATTCATGGAAGACACGAGATAAAAAAGGTTCTGGAAAAGTAAGGAAGAGGAAAAATATACTTATGTAAGATATAATTTATTTGAGCAGAGGAAAGAAAAATATTTAAACATTGCAAAAAATGAGCAAAGTAGAAAAAAAAAGTTAAATACACGTTATACAATGTTTTTAATCTTTATTTTTTATTTTCTTCTATATTCACAAAGTGTTTTAATGCGGGACAATTTTCGACTTGCGGTTTCTGATGGATTTGCACGTTTTAGGATGTCTTGAATACGATTTGATTGTTGTCTGAGTGTTACTCCAATTTTGTAAGCTATTTTGCTCTAGAACAGGGATGGCGAACCTTTCCTTATCCGCGTACCATTTTTTTTTCAAAAAGACATTTTACGTGACACGTGACTATGGGGGTGCCAACAATAGAAAAATTTAGTAAATCAAATAATAATGTATCAAAATTACTTGCAATTTCGCTTTTAGGATTAGAAAAAATATACTGGTAAGATAGTGTTATTATATTTTAGGTAGTAATTGAAAGAAAACTGTGATTTCTGTTTTTCATGTTAGATGCAAGTAATTGATATCAAGTTCATACTCGGTTATTTTTAATAATTTGCAAGTTGAACAGGATGTGACAACAGGTTTTTACTTGAGTTTTTATTCTTTTTCGAAAATCATGACTTGCAAGAAAGTTTGTCAAAATGGCAAGCACCAGTTTCTTTAAACAGCTCTTATGTTAGTGTCTGGAATGGAATTCCAAATTATCATAATTTCATCATGGGTTGGTTATTTTTCTTTATCGATAGTCTCTAAATCACCCATACTCAACCTTTTTGTCTCGCGGGCCGCAAACATATGTTTGGAATGTTCAGCGGGCTGCAACACAATTATATTATAATGAAAAAAGGGGTAATTTAAATTGTAAGAATAAAAAAAAGTAGTATATAACAAACCTATATAATAAAGTTAATATAATCAGTAGAATTGATCGTTTGTCGAAAAAGAAATATTACCAAAACTTTTTTAACACCACTATTTCCAAACAATAAACTTTGTGGTAGATTTCAATTGCAAATGATGTACAAATAGTGGTAAAACATTTTGCTGCCAACTTTTTCCACGGTAAACGTTCAACCCCAATAAGCATTATTAGTTAAACGTAATAATATAACAATGTAGCATTTCCAAGTTCTAAAGAAAAAAAATAAGGTGACTTGCTTTAATAAGTTAATCGTTTTCTCAATACAAAAACTTTTTTTTAAGTGTAGATATGTATAGTGCAAATGTAATAAATTTGGAATAATATTGGTTTAGTATTGATGATTAAGAAATGTATACACCACTATAGCACAAATAGAACTACATGTAAAAAGAACGTTTGACTAAGGAAACGGTATTTAAAATAATTTTAAATTAGTAATTTTAAATAACAGGGCAGTTTTTGTCTCCCCATGAAAATATATAAAAGAACAGTTGAAGGTCTTAAAAACTTATATACACATCTCAATTAATGTAATAAATAGAGGTTATTGATTAATTATCTCGGGCCGCACATAAAAGGTCTCCGGGCCACATGCGGCCCGCGGGCCGCAGGTTGAGTATGGCTGCTCTAAATCCTTTCTTCATTTGGGGGGATGGGGAATGTTGAGCCGATAATGAACTACATTGGAAATCATTAAGAAGCATTTTAGTTTCTTTGTAATTTTTATTAGTTGTCAAATTTAGACAAACTCAGCTTGTCTGAATTAATGTATTTGGTGCAGTTTTTGATTTAGAATCTCATTCAATACTGCGCCGAAAATATATTCTGGCGCGTGCCACCTATGGCATGCGTGCCACGGAATTCCATTTAACTTCATGTTCAGCGAGACCTTGACATAAATTGATGCCGATTTGATTTTGATGTATATCGTCTTACAACGGGCAGTGCTATGTGTGTTTTACGATTTGCGTGATAACTGTATCTGGGCATCTACGAGATACAATTGCATCAAGTTTAATATGCAAGACGCTTATTATGGAAAACTGTGTTGATGCAATTTTGGTTTTGATCATTCAGTAGAAGACGCAGCTGTGTCTTGTTTTTTTCTGATGAAAATTATAGTTGTACCTTAGTTTCCATTGAATAGAAATGTACCGAATTTTTAGTTTGATGTTATTCAAAATATATATGTTGATCCACATGTGGCTTTGTATACCCAAAGAGAGGGGGGGGGGGTATTATTCTGGGCTTTATTTTCTGATCGCTGTAATTCCCTGTTAAATTCAAAGAAACGTTTGATACTTCTTATTCTTAATTGTTAGTGTGTATGTGCGCTATTTAATCTACTACAATGATACAGAAAAAGTTTTGTAATAGTAGCCAAGGATTCAGCTGACTAATATTTCGAGACCAAATAGGGGATGTGGCATTATTCGCAAAAGGAAGGAATCATTTCGAGAAAGGGCCAACAAATGGAGACGTATACTAATGATGAAATAATGTATATAAACGAGCACATGTCTATGCAGCAAAGGAATTTAAGGCATAAATGTACCCTGGGAAAATATTATACATTTATTTAGCAAAGTTCTACAAAGGGAGACACGATAAAAAGATTTTGTAAAAGGAAGAAAGAAGAAAAAAGTAATTTTTGTAAGATAATAGTTTATTTGAGAGGAGAAAAAAGAAACATATTACAAGAAAAGAACTAAGTAGAAAAAAAAAAGAGCAAAGTAAAAATACACGTGTTACGTTCCCCCCCCCCCCCCCCCCCCTTGATGAAATAAGTATTCTATATTTGATGAGAGGAAGGTAACCTAAAAAATTCCATTTAAACACACAAAGCTTTGCTTGTAGAGTGTACAACGAATAGTCATTTGGCCGAATAACGAATATTCGGCCAAAGTGAAGAGCGAGAATTTAGCTATTCGGCCGTTGACTAATGCTTTTTTTTTTAAAGCAAGATATAATAAGCACTCCATACACAATTCTTATAATTTTCAAAGTTAAAATAGACATATTAGATATAGCATTTTCTATAAAAAGTTGAGAACTTATTTAAAAAAAAAATCATTAACTAGCACAACTTTGAACGGTTCAGAATTTCGATTTTGTTTCCTTTTTGTCGCTTTTTATACAAACGAAAATCTTACTTTATTATATGGAAATTGGTATCACAAGTAAGAGGACAATTTTGGAGCTATAGAAGAAGAGCGCACCACAACGGATAAACAGTAATTTTTTCAGAACGTCAGAAAAGCGTTTTCAAAATCGATGAATACTCCAGCTCTACCAATTTTCAATCAACCAACTTGATCTTTATAAAAATTAATCGTCATTGATTTCTCTAGTGGAATGCGTTGGATTTTTTTGAAATATTGATATGTTGCTATTCTGTGCAACTTTAAAAATAACGAAATTTTTGGTTGGAAATTTACATTTTACTTTGAATAATGTTTCACTAAAAATACTTTTTTTTTTTTTTTTTTTTTTTTTTTTTTTTAAACGGTTACATCTTTTACTAGCTTCTGGGCTAGAAAAACATTTTTTTTGTCTCCTGATTCTAGGTTAAGTCTACGATGAGTTATCGTGTCCACCGCTTGACCTTCTTTTTTCGACGCGATCCCTCCCATCAGCTGTCAAGCTGCCATTTTTTAACATATCAACTAAACAAAAATATGGTTTTCTGCTTTAATATATGCATAATAAGTTAGTGTAAATGGATTTTTATAAACGCTTCACATTTCTCTAAGAAAATTCCTGAAAAACCTTCAACTTTCGGGGCGTTTAAGTGCGAGTGCACCTTAATTTACTTTTATCCAAAAATATCCGGCTATATTTATCTAAAAAGTATCAAAATTGAGCTTTGCCCAGTAAAAACTTATTCCTCACAATAATTTATATGGACTTTTAAGAGATAGTACACTTTGTAAAAGATAAACTTTAACTGCATGGCAGAGATATTTCCACCACATGCAAGTATAATGATGAAAAATAAATTTTTATTTCAGCAAACCACTTTGACACAGAAGAGGCTGTTCTTTAAGGTGTTGGAAAAAATACAGGTTTTTCAGAGCAGTAAAGATTTTTCACTCGTATAATTATACACAAGTATTAAACAATATAAATTGAAATTTCCATCATACATGATGAATATGAATTTTTAAATTCAGAACTTTTAATGTGTTAAATGTATATATATAATATTTTGAATAATACTATTCGACCTTGGATGAATACTAAATTCAATATTCGGCCGAAAAGTACCTAATATTCCTTGCATATCTACATTGCGCTAGTAACAGACGATAGTTTAACAGTTGTGTGATTGAATATTCCCCCCCCCCCCTCTTTTGTCACTTTTTATTTTTACATGCATCTTTGTCAACAAATTAAACTCCTATGTTCGTTTCATAATGTTACGATGGATTGGAAGAATCGGGGGGGGGGGGGGAAGCTTCTTAATTGTGGTTATACGGTTTTAAATATATTTTTAAATGTATTTATTGTTAGTTCTAGGTGAAAAGATAATGTTTTAAAGTAATGTATTTCAAAATCAATATTTACAGTTTAAAAAAAAAAATCAAATATTTATATAAATAATTATAGTCTTTTGTTAGAAATTTCACCAGTCTTTTATTTCCAGTTCAGTTTGCAAAGTATTTTCTTTAAGATCGCATAATTACTCCAGTATAAAAATACTAGACTTGAACATAAGTGCTTCATTGTTGCAAAGTATTTATTAATACTCCTCCTGTTAAAAGTTTTTGTCCTTGAAGAGCTCTTTAAAGATCTTTATCTTTTTCTTGCGTCTTAAAACTATCAAAAATTCTAATTACCCGTACCAATGGATTCCGTAAGGAAACACCTGGGAGTTCTCTTTCTATTCCTTATTAAAATATTATTCAATAGAGATGTAACGAGAGTTTGATTTAAACAATTCTTTTATTAAATGTTTATTGAAATACATTTTGTTGGTTTTACAAAAAAATTAATATTTCTAGAATTTTCTTTTATTCAATAGAGAATTACGTCTGTACCAATTACGGCTTAGTATTTAATGAGAACTCTTTTACATTGTTTGTCGTACTCTTTTCAATGTGATTCTTTTTGTCATTATTTTGTTCCGTATTTCTATCGAATCTTATGTATTTTTCCTTTTTCCTATCTGCTTTATTTGTTTTTACGTAAAAAAAAAAAGTGCGTAATCTAAATACTACATTTCCATTACATTTCTTATTAGTTAACAAAACAGTGTGTTTTGCGGTGCATAAATATTAGATGTACTTGTCTGTTTATTAATTTTAATAAACCCATGTATGTGTGTTACTTCTAACATTTTAATTTGCTGCTATAGCAGCCTAGTTTTGTTTTTGGGTAAATTTAACGGATTGCGAAATTTACAGTACCTGTTACTTTTTCTCAGAATTGCAGAATTCACATATACAGCTTCTAAATATGTATTTCTAGCTAATATGTATTCTAAATATGTATTTTGACTAGCCTGCTTGAAGTCTTGATAAAAACCCCACAGAAAGTGCATGAGGAACATTGGGAAAAGGTACAATTACAGAAGTAAACTTAAAACGAGCAATTTTGTTTCAGCTATGTATTCGGGACATTCATCACTCATGCTTTTTAAGTATTCTAAAAAAAGGAAGAAATTCCTATTAAAACAAATTTTATAACTAAATAATTTCGAAGACCTATCATTTTTGCAACACCCATTTTTCATATATTGCTTTTATTTTTGTAAACATATTTTCCATAACTTTTTGTCCATGATAATTTGCTTCTATAAGAGTTGTATAGTTTGTGCAAAATGTTATTTAATATTCTAATGTAATAATTCAATAGAAATCTGAAAATTTTGGCGTGGACCTACCATTTTGCAACGCATTGTATGGGGCTGTACATATATAACATTATCAACTTTTTGGTAATTTTGGACCCTCCCCCCCCCCACCCTCCCCCCTAATAATATCGTTTTCAGTGTATAAAAATTACTTTTATTTTTGCAATTTCTTTATTTTTATTTTTATACGTTTGCAATGATATACACATGATTACAGATATGGTTAGTACACATTTATTATTCTCATACTTTACTGATTCAAATGAAGGAAAGAAGTCAATAAAATATCACTACTATTATATATCAAATAACATTTACTACAGATACTATTTAAGAGTATTTAATAATAGCTTTTTGTTTCATGATGCATTCAACAATCGTATTGTCTGTTAGCACTTGCCTCCCGCATAGGGAGGGGGCAAGGAGAGCTTCTTATCAACAAAAGAGGTGGACAACATTATTTCTCTTTTCTTTACTCTAGTAACCGCAACTAATATAATTTCAAACATACTTTCGTACCTTATTTCTCCAACAGCGGATTATATGTGCATATGGCAGAAGAATGGGAATGCCAAATGTCATTCCATATTTTGGAACGAAATAATTGTATAATCATTTAGTAAATTTCATAATACCTTTGTATTTCCATAAAAATAGATAAGAAACAAAAAAAAAAATATTTTTGAGGTAATGGAAAAAAAAATGAAAATCTAGGTTGAATAAAAAATGATAACGATATCAAAAGACAATCTTCCACCCTCCCCATAGAGATATCTTACGATATCAAGTGCCAGCCCCCCCCCCTCCCTAAAGTGATAACCTTATATATGCACAGCCCCTATATACTGTTAATGACACCATCTACAAAAATTGAAGAAAAACAAATGGAAGCTTACAAACTTTTTATTTAAACTTTCTGTGAAAAAGCAATATAAAATTGTTTATTTAGATTATTTTTTAAGAATTAATGTAATAACCAAAAAATTTAATTTTATAAAGTTGAAAATTTTTAAAGGTATGGTGTTTATTTGTTTTAATTTAGCGCCTTAAGATAAGTTTACACACCTTTTTAAGCAAGTAAAAGAAAAATTATTTGGACTTTTGAATCATCAAATTCTTTTTCAAAGTACGAAGTGGATCAAAAAATTCAGAGCCAGCTCTTTTTCTCTTTAACCCACGATTGTACGATAACTTAAGAGTAAAAAGGATATAGACATTTAAGATAAATTTTCTAGTATCATAGCAACCTGGTATCTGTTATTTCTACTTTTTTTTTTCTTTTTACCTATAAATGAAAATTTATTGAAAGTTAACTCACGAAAAAGAGCTTTTTTATATGCAGTTAGCTTTTAAAAATGGTCAAATTAAGCAAATGAAATTTTAGTGTGTGTGAGTGTGCGCGCGAATATTTTCAATTATAAAATGTTTACTTTTATTTCATATTCTGTCAAGTGTTATTTTGCTGTATGTATATTATATATGCTTATATTTTGATTTGTAAAACTTTTATTAGAAGATATCCAGAGTAAACTCTAAAATTACAAAAGCCTCTTCTTGATTATTTGTGCAATGAAGGTGTAATTTAAATTTTTGTTCAACAATAACTTCATTTTTTATAATCGACAAAAGCACAAAATAACTTCATTTTTTATAATCGCCAATATTATTTGAAATTGTATTTGTGTGGTGCGAGAGAGAGAACACCACAGTTTAAAAAGTACAAAAATTAAATAGACATTCAGAATAAAAGTTTAAAAAGTTTGTTGGGTTAAACCATTTTTCGGGTAAGTTTTTTTTTTCTTAACCTGGTAACGCTCTCCCAAGCCTGTCTGCCCGAATAGCCTTCCAAAGGACACAAAATAACAAATTGCTTAGTATAATACTACAATCGAAACAAAAGGCCATTCTGGTCAGAAGACCATTATCCAAAGTTAAGTAAGTTTATACTGAAAACTATTATTTTAGAAAAATGAATGTGCTCAAAAGGCATAATTTCATAAAAAGCAATAAATGTATTTCAAGCCTTTAAGTATATTTATATACCAGGGACGCATATGCGGGGCATGCACAAAATTGAGCTGAGCGAATTAATTTACGAATATTGATTTGATGTTGTCAAACGAACATTGATAGTTTCTAAATTTGAAATGAATATTACGATTACATTATCTTTGGAAGACACTTTGTCGAAAGAAAGCATTTCAAAACTCGACTTTTCATACTTGCACTGTGGCCATGAGACATTGACGCGTTTCAAACTCTATATTTAAAACTGCCTTGAATATATTTCCTGCCTACATTTCAAAATTGGACTTTATTGGATAAAAGATGGTGCAGTTGGCAAAAAATAATTTGTTTCAATTTGTTGACAGTGGAAAAATTTACCCGGAATAATCCTAGCATAATGCTCGGCCAATTCTTATGTGATAGCAGAATCGCTATTAGCACCACCGGATATTTTGCTCAGTGTATTGATAGAAACAACATATCTGTGATAGCTCGGGTAACGTTCTTGGCTGTCAAAGACTATGACCAACAATAAGCAAACTAGAATCTTTTGTGCTAACTACTCAGCCTTTGCCAACAAATCTTCAAATTTGTTTAAAGCGTGAATGTTAAAAAAGTATCTTTCAAGTGAATTTAACATAAACAAGTTCTATTATTTCGACATGTTTATTTCAATAAATTATATTACGATTACATACTTTGTTGCAATTCAGTGAATAGCGAAAAGTCGTTGTACATCTGCTCGTTTGTGTTTCTATTCTCTGCCATTGTTGATTATTCTAAAGAACCGTTGCCAACATAATTCATAGCATTTTTTTTTTGGAAACTGGCATAAGTGCAATAGGAACGACACCGTCATACGGTGTTCTCCACGATAGTTTGGAAACTTGACAAGAACATCAGCTAGTAACATTTCAAGACGGCTCGATTCTTCGTCGGTTATGCCAGCCGCACCATTCACTAATCCACCTTCTGTCCATAAATTTTAGCGTAACATAACGCGACAACCAATGGCTAGACGTAGAATATTCTCTAGTGCCTGACATTCTTCCGGTAGAGCAACACTGATATTATTTTGAGCTCTAGTTAAAGGTACTGGGCATCATACAGTATAAAGACTTTCCGGATCGTTCAAAAGTGGGTTCTTTTAAAGCCTCTGATGTGGAGTGCGTCATCGAATGCTGTTTCTCAGCAAATCTTTATTTTGAAATCTAGTTTGCATTTGGAAAAAGCCAACTTGTCACAGAGATGTATTATCTTCTTTAAATATTTAAGAATAAAATAAACTTTTGGTGGTGGTGAGGGGGGGGGGGGGGTCCTCCATATAGAATTGGTAACAGATTTTAAAAATTTTAATAGTATTACAGAAATTTGACTTCATATTTCGATTCTAGGTTGTCACATTTTTATCATCAGATATCAAATTTGGAGTTATTTAGTGCAGAAGTTTAGAACTTGTGTTAATGTAAAATTTTGACCTAATGTTAAACTAATCTCTACATACAATAATCTTAAATAAAAATTTAAGACAATTCCAATCAATTGATTTTTCTTTTTTTTCGCATGACGGTACATAATGTTTCACCCTACCAGCAAACATCGACGTCGTTCTTATGCAGTTTTCTTCACTTCAGAAAGTGAATTATCTACGTAATCTGGCTTGAAAGCTGTTGCATTGTAATCATTCTGGAAAATTTATGTATTTTTAAAATGCATTTAATTAAATTTTAAACGCTTAAGTTATTTTTTAGTTTTTAAATCTTTCGGAATGCAATATATTTCCTAAAACAGCTTCTACAGTCTCGGTTTTAATTTATTTTAAAACTGCAGGTTGTCTGGAACATTTGTTAGATGTAACTGACTTCTAGTCTAAAGTTAAGTTTTTATTTTATGCTCAAGCGTATAATTTATGACGTAAATTTCAGATTCAGCTGCTCTGTTTTGTTATATTTCAAGTCATCATCCTACTTTAGTAGGATGTCGTTTTTAATTCGGCAATTGAAGTTTTAACAGTATTTCCGGTAGTAAAAGTGTTTTCTTTTTTTTCCCTAAAACAGAATCTAAAGGAAGTGTTAAATAATGCTAATAAACCGCTTTGCTTATATAAATTAGTAAAGTATTATAATTTTTTAAATATAGTTTTTACCGAAAAATGAAAACGTGAACATCTCTATCACGAGTAGTAATTTAGTAATTTTCCAACGAACAAGGGGACCACCAAACATGGTGCACACAGATTTTGATGATTTTAACCTTCCTAGTACCATTGGGGTCTTATTTGACCCCATTATTTTTTTGTTTTGAAGTTTATTATGTTTCAAACAGGGGAAAAAAAAACTTAATAAATGTAACTATAGACATTTCGTAGGGAGTTTTTTCTTATTATTTACTGTCGGTTAAATTTAATTGGTTCGGTACTCTGTCCGGATTGGCTGATCAAGTTATTAGTTCAATCCTTTAGTGTAAATTTTATTTTATAGCTTTTCTCTAATTATTTTTATCATTTTATCTTAAATTTGCTATTGTTATTATAATTAAATTTGATTGGCTGATGAAGTTAGTCCAATCATTTACTTTTCTTTTACATTATAGTACAAATGTGCTACAGCTATCCCCCCCCCCCCCCCCCTATTGCTCCTGTATGATGTGATATGCATTTACTCATCTACAAGGAGTAGAGTTGATTTGCAACTGAGAATCCTATTGAACCACTCAACTGTTTACTGTTCGTAAGGAGAGGGTACATTTTATAGAATTAAATTTCTGGATCAAATTATGCAAAATTAAGAATGCTCATCAAAATTTAAAACCTGCTACTAAGAGTGTTAAAATATGTTGTTAGGGGGTCATAACCCCTAAATATTCTGGTGAAAGGTTTTCATCAAATGATCTTTAATTTTTCAGAAATTCGGTGTTTAAAGTTCAGCATGCGTTTCAAATACCCATCAGTTAGATATTTTGTACGTGGTCCCTTGTGGCGCGGAGGTAGCGTTCTCGCACGTGTGACTTTTCTCCTTTTTAATTAATTTTATGTTTTTGATACGTTACAAGTTTTAAGTAGAATTATAAATTCGACAGCTTTTCACTTTTTTATATTTTCTTAAATTGAATTTACGTTTATGAATTTTTCATAAATTATATTTATTTTGAAATTTTAAAAATATTACTGTTGACTGTTGTTCTCCAAACTAATTTATGTCTGCATATCTCAGCTTTTTAAAACTTACTATTATTGTTTCCGTTTAAATATGTAATATATATTATGAAAATTATCAAATAATGCATTTTTTAAACTTTTTTTTTTAAAGGAAAGAAAGACAATATATTTTTAATATTTGATTTATTCTAAATATATTACAATATGTTAAATGGTGAAATACAAAAATATATAAATTTACGGACATCGTCGATTTTAGTTTAGTAAATATGAAATCAGTCGGATGATGCTTTTGGTAAACATATTCACAACATGGCATTAAAAAAATCACTTTAAAAACTGTTTCTGCGCAAGAATTCTCTTTTTTTTTTCTTTCTTCAATGAATGTTAGAAGAATGCATTTATGACATATTTCTTTTAAATGATTTGCGATAAATATATTGAAAAATGCGTTAAAAATTGAAAAACAAAAATTCTTGATCATCATTCGTATAAATGCAAGTAAATACATTTAATCGTGGATACTTTGACATAATTCAAAACTTAAAATGACATTGCAAACGGCACAATTTATAAAAAAAAATTTTTTTGCATGATCATGAATTTTTTTTAACATTGTTGGAGAAAAGCATAAAGGAATATATATATATATATATATATATATTTAAAACCTTTGTAATTGTCTGCAAAAGAAGCTAAACGAGATCAATGAAAAGCAAATTTAATTATTCTGATTTTATTTTGAAAGTTAAGTAGACGATTTCTTAAAATATTTTATATGTATGGTAAAATTTGTTACATTTGCAGACGATTTTTGCGTTTGATTTCTGCCAGTCGACTAAAATTTTAAGAATGACGTCGACAGTGCTTTTATTTGTTAGAATGAAAAAATATTTCGAAATGTAATCTATAAACTTATACACCGTGTCCCAAAAGTTTAGACAATCAATAAAATTTGCATTAACATAAAAAGTAATAAAGTACAATTAAAATTCGTGAGATAGGTAATAAATAATAGCAGTTTTTCTGATATGCACATATAAATTACAGTGTCTCACATAAGTGATGGGACACTTGTGCTTTACAAAAGGAAACTAATCAAATAAATTAAAAAAACATGTACACATTTTTTTTGTGGGTGTTTCATACTTAAATTTAGTAAAGATTATTACATAACATACATTTTGTCAAAATATTAAAATATTAATTTAATAAAAATACAAATGTTTAGAACGGAGCAAAAAATAGCTCACATAAGTGATGGGACACCATTATATATGCAACAAAAATCGCCTGAAATAAGCAATAAAAATATTTTTTGGGGTTTTATTTTTACTTAAAAGCAATTGGCAATAATTTATAAAATCGTCTGCAGTATTTCTCTCCAGTTTGTTTTGGAATTTTTGTGTTTTTTAGCTCTGTGTAGTCATGAATGCTAAACGAAAAGAAACTTCGCCTGAAATTCGAAAATTAGTTATTAATTTGCATATTGAACGTGGAAAATCTATTAGAAAAACTGCTGAAACAGTTAACTTGAGTCGTTCAACAGTTTTCAATATCATTAAACGATATAAAAAGAATCATATGATTCAGGATAAAAGAAGACCTGGCTGACCATCAAAGCTATCCAATGGAATAAAGCGAATTATCGTTCGAAATATTAAAAAAAATCCAAGAATTAGTGCTTCAAAAGTTGCTGCTGATTTACAAGCATTATATGGAATAATTGTTAATCCTGAAACTATTAGAAGGGTAATTCGATCTGCTGGATATCACGGTAGAGTAGCCAGGAAAAAATTCTTCGTAAGTGAAAAGAATAGAAAACTCAGACTAGCTTTCGCAAAATCCAACATAAATAAGAATTCTGATTACTGGAATAAAGTTATATTTGCTGATGAGAGTAAATTTAATATATTTGGTTCTGACGGTAGAATCTTGGTGTGGAGAAAACCCAGGGAAGAACTTCGCAAACAGAATTTGGTACCAACAGTAAAACATGGTGGAGGAGGAGTTATGGTATGGGGGTGTATGTCGTCCGCTGGAGTTGGTAATTTTGTTTTTATTGACAGTATAATGGATCAGTACAAGTATATTGATATTTTAAAGCAAAATTTGAAATCTTCAGCACGAAAATTGAACCTTCATAACGATTTTAAATTCTACCAGGACAATGACCCCAAGCACACTGCTCTGAACGTTAGACTCTGGCTGCTATATAACTGTCCTGAAATAATAAAAACACCACCACAATCTCCAGACTTAAATCCCATAGAGAATATTTGGCAAGAATTGGAATCAAGAATTCGCAAACACACCATTTCTTCAAAACAACAACTAAAATCGGTGCTTCAAGAAGAATGGGGTAAAATCACTCCAGAAATCACAAAAAAAATAGTCGAATCCATCCCAAAAAGATTAAATCATGTTTTAAAAGTAAAAGGAAATCCAACAAAATATTAAAACCTTTTAAAAAGTAAAATTTGTGGATAAATATTTGATGGAAAAGTAAGTGTCCCATCACTTATGTGAGCCATTTTTTGCTCCGTTCTGAACAATTGTATTTTTACTAAATTAATATTTTAATATTTTGACAAAATGTATGTTATGTAATAATTGTTACTAACTTTAAATATGAAACACACCCAAAAAATTTTTGCACATGTTTGTTTATTTATTTTATTGCAGTTTCTTTTTATAAAGCACAAGTGTCCCATCACTTTTGTGAGACACTGTATGATCAAAGGTTTGAAATTATAAAATATACACTAAATTATATAACAATGTACTGTCCCAAAAGTATAGACACCTGTAATTTTTTTTGATTTTACACTTATAAAAGTAACTAAAAACTGACTTTTAATATTTAATTGTATTGCTACGACACTTTATAACATCAAATACACGTTGTTCCATAGATTTAACTAAGCATTGTATTCCAGAAGGAGGTATTTCATACCACGCTTTGTCAATTGCAATTTTTAAGTCATGTGCACATGTATATTGCTTTTCATTTTCATATATTTTACGAGATAAGATCCCCCATATGTTCTCCATGGGATTCAAATCTGGACTAAGTGCTGGCCAGTCTAATAGTGTGATATTGTTTTCCCTAAACCATGTTTTCGATGATGTGGAGGTATGGATGGATGCTTCATCTTGTTGGAAACACAGTCCGGTCCTGCTTGCAAATCCATAATTGGCAGTAAATTGGTACTTAAAATATCCTGATAATCCTATGATTTCATTACTCTGTCTATAAATCCTAGAAATGTTTGGCCGTTGGAAGAACCCCCCCCCCCCCCCCACCCTTCCCCAGATCATTACAGATCCTTTGCCTTGTGGCCTGCTGAAACAGTTCTTGGGTTCTTTTCTTAGATCATGCCAGTAAAATTTATGACCATCAGGGCCGTCTAAATTCCATTTCTTTTCATCACTAAAGATGACAGAAATTTATTTTTCACCGTATGACATATGCTTTCTAGCCCACTTTAGACGTGTATCTTTATGTCTCTGCTTTAAGCAAAGTTTTGCTTTCATTCTCCTGTAAACAATATTTGTTGAAGCTTTAAAATTCTTCTGTGTACAGTACTTTTTGAAATTCTGGAAATTGATGCAATTTCACGCACAGATAAATTATCAACTGAAACCATTTTTAATAACATTCTATCATCACGTAACATTGTTTTCTTTGGTCTTCCGACTCGCTTTCTAGTATTCCATGATTCACCTGATCGCAAAACTCTATAAATACTGCTCAAGGATATCTTTATTCTTCTCGATATTTGTACAGGATTTTGTCCTTGCGCTTTTAAATGTAAAATCCTAATAATGAACGTGGCATTTTTATCAGACTACGCAGGAAATGTATTTTCCTAATCACAAACAAAACAATATACATTGAACTCATTTGATTCCACAAAATTTCAATATATTATTATGCAAAAATACAGCAGAGGATAATTCAATTAAAGGGAAAAATTATTCTGCATTTATAGAAGCAGACGAAAATAAAAATATTTTATTTTGTGAACAAAAATGTAAAAGAAAACATGTAATGCTGTATTGTGTCTATACTTTTGGGACAGCACATTGTTATATAATTTAATGTATATTTTATAATTCAAACCTTTGATCATAATTTATATGTGTATATCAGCAAAACTGCTTTTATTTATTACCTATCTCACGAATTTTAATTGTACCTTATTACTTTATGTTAATACAAATTTTATTGATTGTCTAAACTTTTGGGACACGGTGTATATATATATATATATATATATATATATATAGATAGATAGATAGATAGAGAGGACATTAAACATTTATGGAACTGGTGAAAATTTACGTATCAGAGTTGTTGTAATATTTTATTACTCTTTTGAAGGTATGCTATTAGAATTATCTAATCATAAATACGTTTGGGAGATTCGACGTGAAAAATGATAATTTCATTTAAAACGCCATAAATAAATAAATAAAATTTCAGAACAATGCTTAAAATATAAAAAGGTAAATACTAATAAATTTGAAGAGGGGGGGGGGGGGGAAACCCCTAGATATAAATTAGTTTGGATTGTCGTCTATAGAAATCATAATTTAAAATATGCAGAAAAAATATAAATTTTGATGAAAAATTCAAAAATGTAAGTGTAATTTCTTAGGAAAATATCAAAAGTTCAAAGATGCTTAATTCTCCTTAAAACTTGTAACGTGTCAAAATATAATAATTGCAAAAGAGAAAAAGCCACAAAGTAGGATTGAATCCGCGTGAATACACTGGATTATTTTAGTTATTAGGTTTATTAAAATAATCCAGTGTATTCACGTTTCCAGCGTTTACTGGAGTTCCATTACCTGCGATCTTTTCTGTTGAGCTGATTAAAATATCAGACCAGATGCTTTGATCAATAAGGTTAACTGGATGAATTATGCCCTCCAGATTCGACCGGGATAGCTCAGTGGTAGAGCGTGGCGGCTTCAGCCAAGCGATCCCAGGTTCGAATCCTGGCCCGGACATTTTTCGTCCAGTTGGAAATTTACAACTTGTAGCATTTATTGGATAAGACGTGTATTTTTATTCGCTCTGCAATATGTCAATGCCACATGAAAAATTTTTTACACATGTCTACTTAAAATTGATAAATATGAGAATCCAGAAACGCTTCTTGTATATTGTGTATTCATAGACAGATCTTATTCCAAAATTCATAGTTCTTAATGAAATGTTTAAGTCAATTATAAAATGTACGAATACTTTCAAGTTTAATGTAAAACTGTGAGAGTTTCTTCAAGATATATCGTAAAAATATAAAAGAAGACTATAATACACTTTGTTTTCATACAGAGGTAAATGGGCAAAAGACAACAAAACTCTTTTGGACATGTGTGAAGATGCATGACTTTGTTGCATTTATAGAGTTATGTTCAAAACATATTCGAGAACATAATTTACCTGTTTGGTAAAATAACAAATTGCGAAATCATTTGTCATTGTTAATGTTCTTTCAGTGTTCGTCCATCCATGTGAATAATAAAAATTCATTTTCTTAAATAAGAATTACGTTGCATAAGAAAAACGATGGGGAGGGGGGCATCAGGTCTTTTGAGTTGCTTTGGTGGGGCGCGGTCAAATAAAGGTTGGGAACCACTGTTCTAGTTATAAGTTTCGCAATCGTATAATTATAATATTTATATAAATTCATAAGGTAAGCAACCTTATGTATAATATTGTTCAAATTACGAATTATACACTAGAACACTCGGAAAATAGGAGCCTGGCTGAATCGAAGTAAAGGAAAAACAGAACTTTCTTAAAATGCCTGCAAATCGCAGCATTTCCTTTTGTGTGCGTGTGTTTTTTCAACTTTCTTACAACTTTCTTTCAGCTGGGTTTCGAGCTGTCGGAGCAATTCAAAATATTGTGAACCTCCTAGTTACGGGTAGACCAAACACTGCTACAAAAAAAAAGTTATTTCTTTTGGGCTTTCTTTTCCAAACAATATAACATAAAAAATGCTGAAAAATTAAAAAACTAACCTGAATTTGTAACTGATCTCATAGACGGGATAATTGGAAACCGGGAAGTCTAATTAGAGAAGATTCGAGAAAAATAAACAACTAGAATTAGAGTTGGACCAAATCAAATTAGAGAGAGCAAAAGCTGAATTATTATTGACTCGCATGCGAACAGATTCAAAAACTAACTACGCCGATTAAGAAAATAAAATTGAGTATAGATGAATATAGTAGTGACCCTTTAAAAAAAAAAATTTTTTTTCAAAGCTCTAGAAAGCGCACAGAATTAACTAAAGAAATTTTCTTTTTGGGATGTCATAAAGATAGCTCTCAACGACGTTCGCAGCGACAACTGAACGACCACTTCAAACAAGCTGAAAAAAAAAAAAAATCCGAAACTCGTCGTGTTGGTTTGATCCAAGCTACTGGTATTTTTATTCTACAGTTTTTAATGCAAGAATATGTTGCTCTCCCTGCAAAGCCTGAATATCGCGTATGTAATGAATTTTTGTAACATATACCACAAAAAGAAATATCCTTTTGTGCAACGATGAATCACTCTTAACCCGCGTGAGTCTCATTCGGTATAGGAATGATCGATCTAGCAAAAAATTCAAAATGCAGTTGAATAAAGTGACAATGAAAAAAATATTCCAGGAAAAAAAAAATACGTTAAAAACTTTGAACAAACTTAAAATGTATCGTACCTAGAGAAATCTTTCAACATAAGCCTTGACTGATATCGAAAACTTCCTTCAAATTGACTTGTAACAAATCCTATAAAACAAATTTAACTAAGCTCTTGCTTTAAAACTACTTAAAACTTATAAGTTTTGTAGTAATAAAATTTAGTTTTCAAAAAATAAAGGTATGGAATTTTTAAGGTTAAAGAATTTCTACAAGACAGGCTTGACTGTTTGCAGATCCATGTTAAAGTAAAATTCACTATTTCTTTGTTAACATGAAAAAAAGATCATACATGTTGTGGTTATTATTATGAATTTAATATAATCAATATTAAAAGAATATAATTAAAAATATAATTAAAATTTTTAAAAATTATTATAGAAATTAAATAATTTTTGTTGTTGTTATACATTATTCTTAGCATTGTTTGTACGACTAGCACTACGTTAACAAATGTCCAAATTTCTTATAAAGTTATTAATGTTGTTTGGAAATCGGTTATAACGAACAATATTCCCCCTCCCCCCTTACACTTCGTTATATACGTTTTTTACTGTATTTAGAAAAATATCTGTAGTAGTAGTTAGAATGTTAGTGGTGGAATCACGTAAAATGTGTTTGCTTACTTAGCTTTATTATTTGATGTATATGAATATAAATATATCTTCGATGCTCGTAAGTAACGCTTAAAGAAAATTGTACCCCCCCCTCCCCCCCCAATATATATATATAATATGCATTATTTAACTTTTATAGTATTGTACTGCTAAAGAAGGTACTTCATTATTATTTTAAATTATTGCGTGCTTTTCAGAGTTGACCAAAACTTTTATTTCCGTATTTTTTAGATTAAATACAATAAATAAAAAATAATCATTTATTTGGACGCAAAATAGTTTTAAATAACTATTCGTAACCCCCCCCCTTCCACACACACACCTTGTGCAGTTTTTTTAAAGAAATATTAAAAAAAAATAATAAGAAAAACAAGAAAATAAAGCTCATAATGTAATTATTTTAAATACTACGTTCTCTTCGTCTAAACTTAAAGCATTGAATATGGGAAAAATCGTCCCAAAATAAAGCTGACATAAAGCAATCATCTAATATTACGGATTTTCTTCTTCCATTTAAATTATTTTATTTATAGTTATTCGTATTAGAAAATGACATATAATGCATTAAAAAATAATTAAAAAAAAAATAAATAGTTTGTGAATTAAGGAAGAAAATTCTAATAATAATTTAATAAGATCTTTATTTTATGTATGTTTTCAAAAACTAAAACTGCCATTTAAAAAGAACCTGAAAAGTATCTTAAAAATAATTGAATCAATTAGGAATTAATTTGTTGTAAAATGTTATTAGTTTAGTTTTTTTTATTAATTATTTGCGTTTCTTTAACGTTGCTTATATTGATTTTCTTGTGAAGTATGCGTGATTTCATTAAAGTGTGTTATCTTTTAATGTCATTAGCTTTAAACTTTTTCTTGAAAAGTATTAAATAATTCACTGTCAATTACCAGTTTTAATAAAATCTATAACTCGCTACAGCAGATCCAATAATGGGTGTGTGTGGTGGGTGTGGGGGCGGGGTGGTGGAAAACAAGCAACAGACGTGCCTTTTCTTTCTTTTTAAAGTATGCCTAAACTCGTGGAAAAAGTAAAAATGTTTCCATTATAAATTACGCCTTGATTTTTAAAATCCTGATATGGATATCGCTATGTAATCTTATTATCAAGTAAACTTCAAACTGTTCGGCACGAGGCTAATTGGATTTTAAGGAACTCTGATTTTAAAGTTCATCACATAAATAACATTAAGATTTTTGTAAATCGAAATATAATGAGAGAGTTCTAATCCAATTGTAGCTATTTCTTTATCTGACTACACAAAGGCAATTCACAAAAAAAAATTAAATATGTCCATATATGTACAATGTGGAATGCATTTTAGGGGACTGTGTGTGTTTCCTCCGAACACTTTAAAAAAAAATATTTTGTAATACCTTTCTGACATACTATATAATGGTTTTAAAAGAAAATGATTGATTTAATCAGTCAAATTTCATTAAAAAAAAAATAAATAAAAATAAACAAATTTAAGGAATTATTTAAAACAGCACTTTTCTTACAATTTTGAACTTTTTTTTTTTCAAAAATTTGTTTTTATACTTTTCTTACAAGTATGCTCCATAAGTGTAAGGACCAGAGTTTCAGAAATTTAGTTTAATCAAACATTAATAAAATGTTATGGCGTATGTAAAAATGCAGTGAAAATAACTATTTACGTAACATTTTTATTTTTAAGAAATAAATTGTTTACATTATTTGCAAAGCTGATCTTAAATTTCATAAAACATACCATAAGGAAAGTTAATAAAAAAAAAAGTATATTGAGAAATAGATATTAAAGTTTTGTCATTTTCAATATACTGATAAACTGAATAACTGAGTACCACTATGCATTTTTATTCATTTGGTTGAGCTTGGAACTTAATTTAAAATTTGGCTTAGACTATTATTCGGAAATAGTGGTAACCGCTACTTATACAATTATTTTAATGTTATAGAGGTTGATTAGTAAATTAAATATGATGTTTGGAATTAGTTGCGTTGAAATCGGAATGGTAGTTGCTGAGTTATGGAAACGGGACACAGTTAGAGAAAAAATTGAAGGAGGGGCCGGGAGGGGAGCGGATGTTCAAGTGCCCTTCAGCAAATGACTAATTAGGAGAACCACTTTGCATCTTTTAAGATTGGTTCATTTGGTTAAACTAGGAACTTAATTTGAAATTTGGCTTAGACTATTATTCGGAAATACTGGTAACTGATTTCTAGAAATACACCTTGAAGCTATAAAGGCTGATTGTTATGATAATTTAGCAAAATGGAACTTGTTTGGAGAAGATTGTAACATTATTAGCTAGTACAATTTGGTATTAACATTATTAGCTGAGTTATGGAAATAAGGTACAGTTAGAGAAGAAACCTTTGATTGCAGGGCTGCCCGGGCGTGCACGGTCATGTGCTGAACAACAAATCATTAACTTTGACTGTTGGTATGCATCGATTGAATGCGGTTGTGTACTTTTATTAGGAACATAAATTTAATTTTTACGAAAACTGTTATTCGAAAATAGCTAACAGCAAGTAAACGCTACGTGTGAAGCTGAAAGTGTTAAATGAAATTAGTTCTATTGAAATCAGAACAGTAGATTTGGATTTAATAATAAAAAGGGTCAGTTAAGGAAAAAGCCGCCGTTGCGCGTTGTAAATGCAATAATTAATAAAAATATCCCTTCCCACCCCATTCCCGCAAATATAATAATCTGTTAAATAAAGTTTTCTGTATTAATAATCTCTATCAAAACAATGTCATGTGTAAAAACAAACAAACAAACAAAAAAAAACTAACTCATTTAATTATTATTATTAAGTCGATAAGTCCTTTAAAATTAAGTAATTAAATTTTTAGTTGATTGTCTACATGTTATATAATCTCTGATCCATCGATTTTAAACACTCCGTACGACTCGCAGTGATCCCTATACTCTGATTTATTCAATTACTTCTACGGAGACTCTATAGTCTATATCGCCAACCAACCAGAGAACAAAACACGTATTTTTAATGAGAGTTCGCTGTGGATTTAAATTAACTTCTGTTAATTATTAAAATTCTGAGTCTCAGGTGCATCATGTCAGGTCTTGAACTTTCCTCACCTAAATTTTCAGTCTTCTAGGTGCTCTAGATTTCCTTAGCCATCGCAGACAGACACAGAGAGCGAAACCTTCTTTTATTAGTATAAATCTGTTTGGAGTTTTGAAAAAAAAAAAAAAAAAAAAAATGCTTGTGGAGAAAAGGAAGGAGGGGGAATACAAAATAGAACATGTTTGATTTTTCGTTTGACATTCGGTTACGGCTTAATGCAATTAGCCGGCGGCTCAGAAAAAATTGAGTCTCCCAGGCTCTGACATGAGAATAATTTTCGGTCCTCATTAAAATCAAGGTCAGTTGCGTGCAATAGCGCACTATGAGTCCTAGGATTAAAAAAAAAATAAAAAATCTCAAACGTCAAGAAAGGTTTTTTTTCAGGCAAGCACCAGGAATCCTAATCAGAATCCCCCTGAATTTTAATAGATTTCATAAAATTCTGTACCCTCTTTTTCCGTAATTTATAGTGTCTATGATCGATATTTAAGGAATAAAAGCCCAGGTTAATGTTTCTGGGACACCCTGTATAGTACCAGCAATTCTAATGGTTCGCTGCAGGATCAATAGTTAATATCATCGGTATGGAGCATTAGTAGTTCTGTAAAGCAGAAAATGTTTAAAAAGGATATTTTGTAAAAAGCATTTTTTTTTAAATTCAAAACTTTTAACAGATTTTTTACGTTTAATCAGGGCCTGACTAATGCAGGGGCATGCGGGCAGTTGCCCCGGGCCCCCATTCGAGGGGGCCCTTCATGGGAGTAAACATGGTTTTATTAAGATGCCAAACGGTTAGAATTTGTACCAATATTCTTACATTTTCAAAGATTTAGGAATGTAGTGCGGTCTTCCCTTTCCTCTTTTTGCTTCCCATATCACTCCCCGCCCGCAAAAAAGAACGAATTATATTATTATAATACTAATGATTAAAGTTGTATTATAACAACTTAGTAGTCCATTGTTTTCAAAAGAAATTCATTATTGGTATTTTCCTAAAAGCATTCATGATGACCAATTTATTGCATTTTTTCGACATCATATGACTAACGTACATAATTAAAGGAAGATTTGCCAACAAATACTCCCGTCAACCAATCAATTTTTTCTACTAGTTTTCCTACTAGTACTTTAAGAAAAAGTACTAGTAGTAATCCATCTTTTCCATCTTTCTTGTAATACCCTGTGTACAGATGTGAATAGTACCTGGTACGAAACCCTGTATACAGATGTGAATAGTACCTGGTACGAAACCCTGTATACAGATGTGAATAGTACCTGGTACGAAACCCTGTATACAGATGTGAATAGTACCTGGTACGAAACCTTGTATGCAGATGTGAATAGTACCTGGTACGAAATTTATGTATATGTTACCGTGAAAGACCGAAATTGGCGAATGTCGACTTTCACCGGTGAATGTCAACAAACACCAAATACGTCGGTGAAAGATCGAATATTTCATTACATTCTTGTACATTCGGACCCTCACCGGTGTATGTCGACAATCACAGATATGCTCTGGTGGAGGTCGAATAAATAAGATTTGAATCACATAATTTAGTAAGTTTTTTATTACTATTATTTTATTTTCTCATTTAGAACGTACTGTATAATTAAGTTTTTAACTTCTATTATTTTCGTTTCTGATTTTGAATGTGCTGTATAATTAAGTTTTTAACTTCTATTATTTTCTTTTCTCATTTTGAATGTACTGTATAATTAAGTAAGTTTTTAACTTCTATTTTCCTTTCTCATTTTGAATGTACTGTGTGTTTTAAGTTCTTAGTCATTCCTCTCAGAAAAAGAGGCGAAAAATTTATCGCGACTGAATTACAGAGAAAAAAATATAAATCTCGGACATGTTCAACATTCATCATTAGTGCATGGTGAATGTCGACATTTACCGGTGTAAGTCAGAAATAAGGGTATATAGCAAATATTTCGGACATACACCAAGCGACTATGTGTTTGTTGACATTCACCGGTGAAAGTCGACATTCTCCAGATTTCGGTGTTTCACCGTAACATATACATACAACAGATATGAAGTTTAGTATTACCAGTCACTTCAACGTAATTCATGAAGTTTCTATGGATAGTTAGAAGGGGGGCCCTACAGAATGATGCTTCCCTCAGAGCCCTAGATAGTCTAAGTCTGGCCCTGCGTTTAATATATATATATATATATATATATATATATATATATATATATATATATATATATATATATATATATATTAGATTACCCACTAACAACATCAAAAAGTACTTTTATATAGAAAATATCAATTATGCATTAATATAAAGTTTTGAAATTTATTGAAAGCGATACTTTCGTATTTGCCGCATGCCTGGAGTTAATAGCCGAAGAAATCGCCAAAGGTGTCGCTACTTGCAGCAGTCTTTTGATTACGATAGTTTCAGTACCTTAAGCGCGTAGTTCGATTGCATGTCTATTAAATTTGTGTTTTATTTGTATTATTTTATTGATTTATTGATAAAGTTTTAATTCCGTTACGGAATACCAGCCGGAAACAAATACTGAACTATTCATATTATTTTAAGTGCATATGAGGGTTGATCTTTCGGGTTGCACGCGATAAAGATAGATTTAAAAAATATTCATGCTTAAAAAATATTTTTAAAACCATAAAAAATCAGCAAATTTATGTTCTTTTACATGAAATTTGTTTGAAAACTATTTTCCCTCCTAATCGATGGTGTAAAAATTGAAATTGTGCAGTGTTTAGAAGTTAGAAAAAAAAATGTTGTAAAAGCGAAATCTATTTATTAGTCGGGTGTTACCACCGTCAATATGATATCAGCGTTACTCACGGACATGTTTTTGCTTTATAATATAGATTTTTTATTAAAAGTAGTCTTCTTCAGGATTTGAAATAAATTTCGAGTAAAAATTTCCAGATTACATTCTTTGAATAATTTCCCTGCATATTTCATTCACAAATCGGCAGTGGAACGTAGTTTTGTTCTTTTGGAAAATCCCGAATTGTAATTGCCTCGCTTCAGAGAACGAATATATTAGCACGTTCACTTCTCCAATCATTTTTACAGGTCTTGTCTGCTTTTGGGGCGCTGCATTCGTTCTGCTCCAACCGCCCCCATCTCTGCTGCCACCCCCATGAAACTCTGGGAGCATGGGGCGCAGGGATATCGGTTTTCGCGGCAGTCTATTCACCTGCAGTCGGGCCGGCAAGGGCCAAAATTCATTAATCGCATGTAGGAATGAGTCTCGCGTGCACGTGATTGCCTGCAATTTTCAGTTATCTTGAGATTGAAAATTACTTTTCTCTCCTTTTATTTTTTTTTTTGCCCGGAAAGTTCGAAATACATATACAAATACTTCTGTAGCTGCATTTATGATATTTGTTGCTGTTACTTCGTTATATATATAAAAGTTTTTGAATGTGTCAAGATTTTGATATGCTTGTTTATATGATGTTGAATATTGTGGCTTTGGGATAGTTATGTAAATTTAAGTGTCGCTTAATGTTTCATCTAGCAATAAATTGCTGAAAAACACCTGTTAAAAATATATCAGTTAATGTCGTTATAAAAAAGAGTAGTAAATTTTGTGCAACTTAAATGTCCAGAAAGGAATATTTTTCATGAAATGTTTTCGGAAAGTTGTAACGTATAATACTTTGGATTTATGATATAAGAAAATGAGTTCATTGCAGTTACCAAAAGATTAGTCATCAGAACTTTGTTCACGACTTGGTCTTAAAATGGAAGTAACACAATATTTTTGTAGGAATTAATTGAATATATCATTTATGGTATATTTAAAAAATAGTAATGTTCACATTTGCATTAATGCATTTCTCTCATATTTAATTCAGTAGTAAGCAGTGAAAAAATTTTCAGAAATAATGTAAACTTAATACTGTTGGATATACAGTATACACATCCAACTTGTGTAAGAGAGAACGTTTTTAGAAAAATTTGACACGTTTTGATTAGTGTTTCATGTTCTATACGATTTTATGTATGAAATCTGACAGAAATACTGAACAGAAATTTTTAAGCAATACAAATTTTAAATCATTTGTAGTACATATTGGGTAATGTAATTTATATACTACAGATTTCATAAGAGTATAAACTTGTTGTATAAATATGAAGAAGTATAAAAAATTTAAGTCTTATTCTACTTCACAGAAATTTTATCTGTATCGTTGTCTGCATACTATTTTAGCTTGTCATTAGATTATTTAGTAAAGCTCGTTAACCTCTAAAAAATTTCGAAGCTTTGGATAATACATATATACTTGTGTTTGTGCCGTCTTGGATATTGCTACCGTGTTATCCCATTTCCTTTTTGTTAATTATGTGGTCTACGGTTTCTTCGGACATTGGTTGAGAAGTGTTTTTTAAGGTGAGTAAAAATTTTGTATGATTTCTGAAAAGTTTCGAATTTTATTTAAAAGCAATTAGAACCGTACCGAGTACATACGGCCTACTGGCCGAGCACTCTGCATTTGGCCGAATTTTGGCTACGTACTCATGTAATACCGAGTAGTTGTAAGAATGAATTTTTTAAAGCATTATTTAAGACAAATGATTTTTATAACTGATCTGTAAAATGTTATTCGAATATATATGTGCTATAATCTATTAATGCATTCATATTCATGTGCGTATCTGTGGTTCTTTTTTACACACAACTATTCGGTACCCAGTCGAGTTGTAATTGGCCGAGTACTCGGCTACTAGACCAGAGTACTACTCGGTACACTGCTAAAAACAATCTTTTGCCAACAAATAAATGACTACAGGTGGCAGCTGTGATAACTCGGGCCTCACGGCTTAGAGCGTTTTTAGACATACACAGTGAGAAAGTAAAATTACGAATTTTATGACTTTTTTTTTTTTTTTTGTCCTAAAAGTGATCGAAAATTATCACCGATTTTATTGCATTAAATGGAAGCGAAAAAGTGTATGTTGACTTTATGCTGACTATATGTATTAGATCCAATTTCAATGCACTATACTTCCTAAATTTTTATTTTCTTGCACCATTTGACAGTTTTATTTGCGTGAAAAATTTACTAAATGGAATATTGCTAACATAATTTTAGCTGATTTTCCAAGTCACGTAATGCTAATCTGCTTGTCACTGGTAAAGTATTTGCTAAGTTTTCTTTTTAAAAGGACGTTAACAATGTTACGATGCAATGCCGCTTATATATATAGCCCGCTCACGATAAGTTGGCCGATGACCTTGAAAGAATTCACGATGCTACGGAGGAAGACAGTTGCTAACGGACACAATTGATGAAGGAAACTCATTATTTAATTTAAACATAGATTCCACCAGTTGCTTTGCGTCAGTCAACTTACAGTGGACGGACAATAACCATGATTTTTGTTTATAAGCATAATCAATAATTAATGTTTTGGCCTGGATCTGTCACTGTGTGTAATCTGTTAATATTAAAACAAGATATTAATTTGTACCGCAGTCCGTCGGTTTTGATTGGTATTAAAAAAGTTTTATTTGAAAGCATTTTGTTGTTTCTTAAATAATATATAATTTGTATAAACGAATTTTCAGTTAATATATTTCGATATTTCATCGTAATTACTTTCCGAACACAGTGTTAGGAGTATTGTAATCGATTTAGTAAGTATTGTAATCATTGGTTTGTGATTGACTGAGTGAGTGTGCGTGCGTGTGCGAACACGATAACTCCCAAACGGTATTTTCAATTGAGTTCTCATTTGGCAAATACGTTTATAGACCACTGTCGTAAGAACTGTATTTATTGGTTTTCGTAAAAATCGGTCAAAGTATTAATTATTTGTACCATTTTGCGACGTATTCTATAGGAAAAGTCAGCAAGGGAATGTGACTGAGTATAAGTGATAAATATGTCACGTGATAAATATATCTGGCGATATAATCAAGCAAAATTGGCGCAGAGGTTGGGTAACTTGATTTTACCCGATGCCAACTTGACATGTGAGATTGCTCTATTATTATTTTTCGCGACGTGTCGGGTTGAGATTTTTAATTTATTTTTTGTGGTAATGGGGGAGTAGTTTTTTGTTCTTATACAGATTGGGTTTTCAGATATACCTGATTTTTCAGAAGAAAGGCCAGAATATTGTTTTGGATGGAAAAGCTGTGTATTTTTACACGAATAAAAATATTCCTTTTTTTTTTTTCAGTAATTGATTCTTTACTTGATAAAATACTATTAGATACATTATTGTATGTTCAAAAGCAGTTTCTCCCAGTTGCTTTTCCATAATTTCATAAAAATGTGGCACTATAGGATTTTGCATCTGGTTGAAATTTTGGTATTTTGGATTTGCGTGGGGTTTTGAGTCAACAAAAACTACTTTTTCGTTTTCTGTTCTCCGAAAATTGTTTTGTTGGATTCAGGTCGATTTTTTTTTTTTTTTTTTTTTTAATATAGGATGGGCTAACTTGAAATGGAATTTTCGAGTTTGAGTCTGGTTTTACCCAGTCTCTGCTGAACTGTAATTCTGCCCATATCAAACAGTTATCTTAAAATTAAAAAGTTTCGGTATCCATTACGAGGAAGGATTAACTGGATATAGTATATTTTGTCTGAAAATAAAACCACTTAACCTGATGGATCAAATATTTGACATCATTGTCAGGCTCTGGGGATGACAAATTTATCGATCTGATAAAGTTTGATAAAGTTATTTATTAAAAAGCTTAGGTATATTTTAGAGAATAATGTTTTAAGTTACTGAAAGGGAAAATCATTGTATGCAGTATGAACAAATTGATTCAGAATCAGGCCAAAATTTTAAAACTTATTGTGGTTTCTGAGTATTCCATTATATTTGTCAAACTATCAGAATTAATAAAATCTTGTTTGTTATTATCTCATTATATTGTATACGTTGAGTACGATTCTCTGTAAATTGTGCAATTGTTTCTTTTGATAGAAAAATGTAGTAGAAAAAGCAATTGTTGATCTAAGACTTGTGAAAGATGCTGTTCAAAAACAAGAAATCATTTTCAGCATTCCTGTTAGACGCAGAGACGCAGGTCCGTACAGAGGGTGGTAGAGCCGGTACAAATTACCAGGGCCAAGGTCTCCTAGGGGGTCGGCTTCGGTACTAGATTTTAAATAAAATCCAGGAAAAGTAGACTGGTATTTTTTACATAAAATTTTTAATTAAAATAACTATAACAAATAATAAAATTCAAAAGTCAGAAGTTGCTTGAAGTCTTTACGGACTGGCTAGGAGGAGGCAAGGGGTGCTCAGGAGGCATTTTACCTTCGAAACAAAATCCAACTTTTATTAAATATCAGCAGAACACACATAGCAAAGATGCAGGCATTTATTTATTTATGTTTTATAAAACACATATTTTCTAAATTGTAAAACGTAATAACTAAAGTTGCAAAAGCGTCAGGCAATCGGCGCCTGAACTGATGAATTGAATTAAAATTGAATTATATTTTCAATAGTTTAAATTTCTATTTAAAATCCTTATATGAAAAGATGTTACCAATGCATCATAAACTGTAATACTACTGTAAAATACTATAGAAGAAAATAATAAAATTGTTAGAAAATACTATATAGATTTTCTAAAAAAGTACTATCCAACATATTTATTTTCTAATACAGTAAAGAGTGTTTATAATGGTATTCTGCTATAAACGTATAAGAAAAATCCATGAATTTATACTTTTTTTTAAGACAAAAAAACCCTATTTAAAACGGAATTTCCTGTACGTTTTCGTATAAGCAGGTTTTATTTTATTAGGCTTATGGTGAGGCGGCCAGCATTGGAACTATTACCGGGGACCCGCGGTCTTTCTGTACGAATACCGCGTCCTGTTTAGAGGAAAGTTTCTGCATACTGTAACCAAATCTTTTCGATATGTAAAGAAGGAAAAAAAAACGAAAGATATCTGTTACACAACAGGCAGAAAAATGTGTTCAATGTGAATTTAAACAGTTGAAAAAAGACCCCATAAAAAAATTCTGTAAAGTTATTGACAGTTGATTTAAGTACTGTATAAGACTTATTAAATGAAGACAATGGGCATTTACATAAAGGAATTAAACATAAAGACTTCAAAGAAAAGAGTATTGCAGCTTCAATGATTGAATCCGATACTGTGAAATGAATTTCAACTGAAAATTTTGCTGAAGGTGAAGGAAATAAATTAAAATAAAGTTATGTTGCTTAATTTCTACCCCTACTGATAATTTGGTCATTTTTCAAGCTTATAATTTTAACTTTCTCATCATCCTATCTGCTTTTATAATAGTCAATATATATATTTCTTTAGTTATTAGACATCAACAAACTGTCCAATAAATTGGTGGAGGGGACACCTTTTTTCACTTATCAATATGGAGGAACTCCTGCATGTGAGTAAATTGTGCTGTTGAGCCCCAGCTGTAATTGTGCTTTGATATTTTCTAATTTGAAAGCATATTTCTATAAGACGTTAGTTCTGTAAAAATGTTTATACTAAATCAATATTAAAATATAAGTTGTGTATGTAATGTATGTTAATGTGGCTGTATTGTATACATTATTTATATTATGTATTTAATGTGCATTTAATTGCCTTAAATTGTGCATTGTACCGGGGCCATCGCGAAAACAACTTTTCTTTGTTTTTGCGATGGCCCCGATTATACACGTATATATAAAAAAATCCTAAAATTCCTATATTTTTTTCAAAAAATTCTTATATTTCTTGTATTTTCGTAAAATGTTACTTTAATCCACGTGCTGGAATTAATATAATTCAACTGTGTTTTAAATGTGATTGATATGCTAAGCAAGCCAGAAAGAATTTAATGTGAAAAAGGATACACTTTTATTCTTAAAACAAATTGCTCAAAAACTAATGCTCAAAGCGATCATGTTGAAAATTCTAAGCAAGTTTAAATAATACTATCCAAAAAGTTTCCTTTTCTGAAAAGAGAATGTCTCTTTCGAATATAATCTTTCATGTTAAGTTAGACATCCTATTACGTTTTTTTTTTTTTTTTTTTCAAAAGCTTTTGATATTCCAAATGCATGCCATTTTTCGTTCAGCTTAAAGTTTTGTGAATTTTTTTCGCCTTCATTTTCATTAATCTGCGTTCTTTTTCGCTAATTTTAAAATAACGTCAAGTTTAATGTTGTGCTGGGTATATATATAACGTTTCCTGGTTGTAATTTTAAAACCGCGGTTTAATTGTATTTAAATTATATAAACCTAAATTTGAAATTATTTAAAAAATAAGTAAAAGTAGATTTCCAAATGACAGAAATTAAGGTATATTGAAATTTAACGAATACGTTTTAACTGAAGTTTAACGAATATTGTAATTTCCTTTGCTATTAAAATGATGATAATCCATGGAAGAATTTTTGAAGACGTTTGGAAAATACACGATTAAATAGACATAAATTTCCAGATTATTTATCATAAAATTTTTATTCGGACAAATATTCTCCCTGCCCCTAAATTTCAAAAATAAAACATATGTTTGAAACAAGTCTCAGCAATAATGTATAGTGCTTTAAGTGTGTTTTTTTGGTAAGCTTCCATTACAAAAGTAAGAAGCTACCTATTGCAGCCGCTCGGGGGGGGGGGGGGGGGGAAACAATTCCGGAAAGTCAGTATATTTTCACCGATCATGACCCCCAGACTCCTAAACCACCCTCTGTCGAAATGTTGATACCATGATTTTTTGTCTAGCGCTCGTATTTATCAACAGATTTCATTGGTCAGCTTTATCCGCCATCTTATTTCAAAATGTTTCATACTCAGATTTCAAATTCGTATTGAAAGAAAAGAAAAGAAATCCAAACAGTTTTTACCCTTAAGTGGGCCTTGATACAAGGATTCCGGAGCCTTTTTTGTTTTGCCCCTCTTAAGAAATGGCTGAGATATAGCAGTTTGAATGGTTGATTTTACCATAATCAGGTTTCATTTAAGAGGTTTAGAAAACGTGTTTTCTCGCAAATTTACTTTCAATTGTTATAACCTTTTGTTGCTTTTCTCATATGTTTAAAACTTCGTAGTCATATCCGCCAGAGTCAAATTCTCGCAATATTGGCGAGAAAAAATAAATTGCCATAAATGAAGCCAACTTGACTGTAGCCGACTTATTTGGCGAAATTATCATTCAAATTGTTTCTGTCCATTGACGTAAACCGAATCTTGGAAACAAGGGATGGAGAAGCCTTTTCCTCCTGGCATAGTCCGGAAGGACTTTTGTTTATTATTAAATGCTGAAACACAAATGAAGTGATATTGGTAAATGTAAATACATATATACTACCATTACTGCAGATGATAACAAAAATAATTGTAAAGATAAAATAATAATGTAAAGACAGACATGTACTATTATTAGAACGCCAGACGCGAAAGGGTTAAATGTGATTGGCAGAAAAAAAGTAATGTAAAGAAGAAGCCTTTTCATTCATAAAACAAGTTCGCAAAAACTCAGACTCAAAGCAATTAAGAAGACTCAAAAGCAGTTATTAAGATTCAAAACAATAAGTGGAATATTTGTGCTTAAAACTTTTAAAAGCAAGACTAAATAATAACCATCCAGGAATTTTCCTTCTTTGAAAAGATAATGTCTCTTTAAAATATAATCTTTCATGTTCGGTTACACATCCTGTTACTTTTTTTTCCTTTTTCAAAAGCTTTAATATTCCAAATGAATGTTATTCTTCGTTCAGCTAAGAGTTTGTGGAAATTTCTACCCCTCTTGAATTTTATTAATCTTGCATTCTTGATGATGTTCGCGAATTTTAAAATAACGTCAAATTTAGTAAAGTTAGAATACTTCCTGGGTATGTATTTAGGGCGGATCCAAAATTTTTTTGAAATTTGAAACGCTTGTGGTGGGAAAAGTTGCGTATGATGACAATAAACTCGCACACTATTTTTTGTCAAGAACGGAATATGTCAAGGCCTGCCTCTAGGTCATTAAAAATTTCGTTATTCCTTTGAAGGGAAATATACGATTTTCAGTGATTTATGCCTATTTTTCTCGATGTTAAAATGCATGCCCCTTTGGGATTTTCTTAATGATATCCTTTAAAAGTGGACCCTATTTTCTCTTATTTCAAGATTTCTCAGGCTTCATGGTGGGTCTTTGAAATTAAAATTTGTCCGTTTTAAGGATTTTTTCCAATTATCTCTTATTGTTTATTAACTTTCCCTCAAATTGTTGGAAAGACTGTTTTTCGTACAAATGTATTTCAATCTTCACACAGTTCAGTAGTTAAAATAAATAAGTAAGTTATAATTGTAATACCATTTAATAACTATTCCAAGAAAATGTTTCCTTTGACAGATATACTAAAAATAAAATATAGATAAAAAAATAAAGTAAAATGTAGTATACATTGTAGAATTCAAGAAATAAGTTTTATTACAGTTCTAATAAACGTAACACAAGAAATTCCCCAACTTCTAATTATTGATACAATCTCCATCATTGCCTTTGTACTGCGGTTTGTGTTCGAACTTGTTCAATGTACTCATGGACTCCAGTGTAGCACGAACCATATCATCACGGGCAACAGAATCACAAACAGTAGAAGATGCTTCTGTGATAAGTTTCACTCTCCTCTCTAGTGCCTGACTGTAACAAGGAAGATACATAAGATTCCAAGGGGAAGCATCTCCACTATTTACCATATATTGGAAGGTCGGGCAAAGTGGTCACCCAATCTAATTACGTCACCAGAGCACTGGTATTGCGTGGTTTGTGGTCGAATTATTTCGTTTGATGGCAGTGAGTAACCAGACAAACGTTTAACAAAGTGGTTCCATGTTTTATAATTTTAGAGCGGGTTTTTGAAGTTTGTAATCTAAGGAAAGTGACTTATATTACATATAATTAACAATAACCTGTTGTACTTGCATTTATTTATTGAATTTGTAAGGAAAGAGCATGTTTTCAGCTTCATATTGGTGGGTTCAGCTTCATATCGCTGACTGTTCATTAGTTTCCACTGTAGAACGTATTTTTGTCATGGCTCCCAAACAGGCAGAGTGTTAGGGTAGTGGCCGTTTGATTGGAACAAGTGATAAAGGTTGGATCAGGTGCATTGTTTGTCACCCCTGGGCTCATGAGGCCTGTTCACTTCGCGAAGAAGATGACGTAGAGTTCATTTGCGGAAAATGCAGTGTTTGATTCTGATTTATAATTTTTTATTTGGGTTTGTCAAACTCTAATGGGATTTTCATACCATTTTCAATTTTTCATTATGTTTCATACGATTTGTTATGACAATAAAAATGTTCTAATCATTTAAAGTGTTTTCAGTCTTTTTACATCTGTAGGGCAAAAAGTGGCCATGGAGTGCCCACTTTGCCCATCTAGGTCGGGCAAAGTGGTCATTTTGACCTTTTTTGGAAAAAAACCAAATTCTCACTTCCACTTTATTTCGTAAAAATTATAAACACCTGTACACTTCTAAGTAGTCACTCTAGCTCTATGCAAATTGTCAGTTATGTATTTTAAGGGGTAACAAAAAATCACAAAACCTTAGGGTGACCACGTTGCCCGGACTTCCCTACTGAAGGTCCTCAGTTGATGCATCTCTTGCGAGTTGAGGTTCTGTTAACTTACAGCTTTGCCAATTGATAAGTTCTGAACAGTCACTTGCATTGAAATCCATGGTTGGGATGACAAAAGATATAGTTTCATCAGATGGAGTACTCTTTCCTTTTTTATTTTCCTAAGGCTCAACTGTCTTATATGTTCTTGATCATCCCTAACATAGCAAGAAGTAAATTTTCTGGATGAGCAAAGTAACCATTTTGTCTGCATTACAGAATCAACGATGTTCTTCAGATCTTGACTGAGGTATCTGGAGAGTTGAACAGTTTCCCAGAGATGTTTCGGTCTATATTTAATTGATGGTTTCGATGTGATTTTGAACAACATTGTAGAGATCTGCACGGGCCGGGCCAAGGCCCGAAGCTCGTACTCGGCCCGGCCCGCGGGCCGGGCTCGGGCCTATTTTTGTTCACGACACTCGGGCCGGGCCGGGCCCGGGCCATATTTTTTCTGAATACTTGGGCCGGGCCGGGCCGGGCCGAGTGATTACTCTTTACGGGCCGGGCCGGGGCTTACTTTTTTCTTGAAGTATAAGGCCGTGCCTTAAATTATTTTTTCCGTACAGAGCCGGGACTGGTTTAATTTTTCCTAGTCTTCACGCCTCAAAATTTTTAGTCCTGGTTTTGATCCGTATGAAAGTCATTATCTCGACGTGCCTGGTCCTTTCGAAGGTCAGTAAAATAAGATCTGGCATAAAAATCATTGCAAAACATGCATACATTTTTAAATCGCCATTATTTTATAATTAAACAATAAAATTTATTCTTTTTAAAGAATAGTAGATTTATACACTTATTAAAATATGGCTAAATTAAAATATAGTAAAACGTGTGAAAAAGAACCTGCTTATGACGGAATCCTGTCTTAAATTGAAAAATGTGTTGATCCATTAAAAATGAATATACTAATACGTAAGAAAAGAATATATAATACATTTACACCTGATAAGAAGGCAAATTGTCTATAACTCATTTTTTTCTTCCCTATGCAATTCCATTTTAGAAGATTTTACTGCATAGCATTTTTCTGATTTTTAACACTTCAATAAATGGAATATGGATTAACAATATTGATGATAACTTAAACACATACATACAACAAATAGAGATTTATTAAAAAAATAAACATTCCAGCTTGCGGCACCTCGATAAAAATGAAGATTATAAACATGAAAAAAAAAGGCTAAGATAGAAATTTTTGGTTAGATCTCCTCCTACGAGGCAAACTTTTAACCAAATCGACGTAAAAATTATGTTTTGTAGAAATTTACTCGGGCCGTGTTCGGGCCGAGATTTTAACTTTTTTTCGGGCCGGGCCGGGCTCGGGCCGAACTTTTAACTTTTAAATCGGGCCGGGCCAATATTTTTTTTGTTCTGGCCGAGCCGGGCTCGGGCCGAACTTTTAATTTTTGTATCGGGCCGGACCGGGCCAAATTTTTTTTTGTATGGGTCGGACCGGGCTCGGGCCTGGAAATTTCGGCCCGTGCAGACCTCTACAACATTGGGATGTAGACCTTGCATATAAATTCCATCAGTGTTTTAAAATGAGCAGAGGGGTTGCTTGTTCCAATATACAAACGTAATGCTCTACTTGCTGCAGTCATCCATCTCGGATGAGATAGCTTTCCTGGTAATAGATGACCGAAGTTTTGTTGACAAACACCAGATGATCAGAAACAGTTTCTCATATCTGATAAAGGTATTTCTGATCTGTGCCAAGCTCTGAAGTGTTCAGTTCAGGTAAAATCACTTCAACCTTCCCAAAAGTCACGACAGAATTGTCGTGACATTTCTGCAACTGCTTTTCAATAATTCCCGAGGAAGTACTTCGTCCTGTGGTACTTTCGTCCAGGTGATCCACAAGATGACGCAATGGTAATTCATTCCCACGTAACTGGCATATAATCTACTGAAACAGTCTATATATGCTCAAGTAGTGTAATGACACTACCTTTCAATCCAGTATTAAATGCTGTGCCGTCGTTGCTCACAGCAAGGAGACCTGAGATTTTGATTCCATTATTATTAAAAAATTTAGTAATACTTGACTCTTAACATTTCAGCTTTTTCATTTGTAGGTGTGACATGGCCTATATACTTGCTGATAGTCTTTTAATAAAACAATGTGTTCTTCCACCACATTTTTTAAAACTGGTTTGACAGACAAGCTGTCAATTGTTAATGTTTTGTCTTTGCGTCCTGTCGAAGTACGAAGCTTGCAAAATCACCCTTTCCTGCTTTTCCAGTTTGTAATTCTAAGCGCACCTTCTTTCTCTCGCGTCTCATTTTGTTCTTATCAACAACTTTAGATGTGTTTCCTTGTCTGGTGATGCCAAAATGTTCTAATACAGCATTACTAATCATTGCCGCTGCTCGATCAGATACTTTGACTCTTTCAGCAGTGTTTTTACCACTGTTGTGAGGGAAATTCTCATTTAGATTTAGTCAAAAGTAATAGATCATTTGTCTCCAAATTACTTTCATAATTACCTTCACATTTAATACTTTATCTCCATACTAACATACAGTATTTATCATTATATACAGTTTTATCATTACTTATATGCTTACAAATATCTTATCACATACATGCATACTCACATACAACTTACAATATAAACAGTGTAGGTATAATTTTCTTTTTTTCTAAAATGAAAGTAAGATTGACTAATGAGAAATTTTCCATAATAATAATCCACAATGCACCAATCGCTACATTTTTAGCCCCATATGATGATTAGGCTGTTTTTATCATAAATGACGCAACGCTTTCCTGGCGATTGATAGCAATTAAACATTGTCGCTTATCATTCTTTACTCTATCTCCAATATCTCGCATGCTAACTTGCTTGTCCAAGACACATGTATTCACCCTGCTTCCGATTCCATTTTCGACATTTTGTTTTTCCTTGGTGAATTTTATTTTTACGTTTATTATCTCTTTTTGTTGAATTTTCATTTCTTGGTTATCTTAATTTCTTTCAATTATTGTGTTTATATATATATATATATATATATATATATATATATATATATATATATATATATATATATATATATATATATAGAGAGAGAGAGAGAGGTGTAAATATGGGCACCCTTTTTTTCCTTTGGACTTAAAGTGACTTTCCTTTTAAAAAATTCTAGATTTCTGACCTTCATTAACAAATTTACTAAATGAGAGGATGCTAAACAATGAATAATGTCAATTATTTCAATTCGAAAACGAAGATTTACAAAAAGCTTTTAAAAAGGCACCAGGAAAATGAGGGCCAAATATGGGCCCTCTACAGAAAAGTCATAAAAAATTGTTTAAAATGGGATAAAACAATCCAAACGGGTGGAGAAGGTATTTATTAATGAAGAAAATCATTTACAGAAATCGCAAACAAAACTGGCCATAATCTAAGTGTGCCCACATGTGTCGCATAACATGTTTAACCCACACTTCTTCGCGAGTGTCTTCAGAGAACTTTGCATCACAAAAGATGCAAGTTGCATCGCTCGGGGCTGGTTTATCCGCATCGTTGATATCATCATCGCTGTCCACAAAGAGAGGGTCACAGTAATCTGATGAGTCCGATAATTTCGTGTGTAATTTTTTTTTTTTTTTTTTTTGTCCTTTGGTCTTCCCGCCCCTGACTCCTGACATTACGTTAGATTACGCACATTATCAGATATAGTATAAAATAAAACTAACGAATGCTTTCAGGATTTATAGATAACAAAAATGTCCTTATAATTATCTATAAAGTTTTTATTAATATCTACATCTAAGGTAATTTTACAGTTCTCTTACCTCGAAGCATTTGTTAGGTTTATTTTATAATACATTTAGTAATGTGTATGATATAGGTAATTGCTGTTTTCCCGTAAAAAAATTATTGAAATAATTTATGCTGTTTAAGAGACAAAGTGGTATCTCCGCTTTCCGGATATTACTGTGAAATTATTTTAAACTAACCATAAGAACATTAAAAGAAAACGATTTCAGATAGCTGTCAAAAGTTTACAGTCCAGAACAAACACCAATTCGTATAATAACTCAAGCTGCATCCACACTACTTGAAAGAATGGTTCAACTGTGCTCTCTGCTATTTCATATCAACAAATGGCATGATCTACAGTATTGGCCGTCAGTCTTCAGCACCTCCCATAGCCACTTCTGGAGGGGTGCCCATATTTACACCTGTGCCCGTTTTTACACAGTCTCCTCTCTCTATATATGATATAAGGAGCTTAATATTGTCATTTTTAGGCTTTATGCTGACCATATTCAACCAAATAACACATCTTTACGAAGAATTATCCTTACATGCATGATAACTTGTATGATGAAATTGTAAATTTTTTTCTGGAGTCTATGGTAATGTGGGCTTGAGAATTCTGCCATGTTTACACATTCTACTTTGGATGTATTTTAGATTTTTATGGTTATATTTCATAACAGGCTTGTTCCATTTTTATGATTTTTATTTTCCTCCATTTGTGTATAATGATTTCATTGTAGTCTTTATTACGGTTATAAATATATATAATACTTAGAGGGGGGGGGGGGAGGTATTAACGCTCAAAAATTAAAATCGTGATTCTGGTAAGATTTTCAGATGTTTCAATTTAACCGTCTTTCATCACCTGTTACTTTTAATTCATCGAAAGATTCGCCGTTAAATTAAAACTCAGATAATGTTGCAGCCATTAAGTTTAAAACCATTCATGTTTCTCGGCAGTCATAATTAATTTTTAATCAAAACTGAGATTAAAACGATTTCTTAAAAATTTTAAAGTACCGTCAAGCTAATGGATTTTTCACGATGTCATAACGATTTTCATTTATTTTAAAATAACCTTTTTAATTCTTTTATTAAGATGAGGCAAAAATCAATGCTTTACTTGACTGGAAGTTTGTGTTTTTATACAGAAGATTGAACAAGTAAATAGCTTCGATTGCTAATAATTTGTGTAAAATAAAAGATTTCAGACTTTACTTTTTAACTTGTACCCTTTTAAAATGGTTTGCTTGTTTGTCATCCTCTTAACATTATCATATTTGGACAACTTATCAGCCTCAAAAACCAATAAAGTGAACCTTAATGATTTTTCGGTGTTTGCTTTAATGTTAGATAGGGTAGAAGTGATGATAAATTTTAGAGCTTTTATCTCTCTTCTCAGATTTATATTATAATGATAAATTTAGAGTACATATTTTTTTATTTTTTTAAATTTAGGATATATAATCCCTGTGCAGATAAATATTGATTTTCATTCAAATCCCAGTCTATAATTAGTTTGAATTTTACGCATTAAGATGATTACTTTTACAAGCATTAAATTGCATGTAATGTAATATATATTTTTTAATTGGGCTTTTGCTGTTAGCAACTTAACCAATTGGCATCTTAACCTATCATGACCGCAATTATTTTTCTCTTAAAAATGGAAAAAAATGCATTTCACACCACTATTTTTAGAATAATTTGGTTTCCTATTTTATCGTGGAGTTTTTGTCATCAAAGAAATAAAGTATTTCGCTTCAGAATTACTGGTGTGCAGACAGCAAAAGTGATTTTAGCTATGGTGCTATACTTTAATGCAACGCTAGGCCAGTATGGGTTAAAACAAGGTATTCGATTACTTACGGTCAGAGCACTAATAATAATAAATACTGTGACCTCTCACTTATACGCGATACACTGTAATTATTTTTCAGCACCAGTTTCTTTTTAAAATAATTTTCTCCTGATTTAATCGCAGAATTTATAAATCGAATTTTACTGTTTTAAAATAGTGGTACGAAAAAGTAATTACTGAACATCGCGTATAAGTGAGAGGTCACTGTACTACTACGTAACAGGCATTTTTTTTTTATGCGCCAGAGTCGTTAAGATTCATAAAACATTTAATTTTTACATTATTTTCATGTTAAATATTGAATTTTTCTCTATTTTCATACACAATAAGGCAAAAATCAGTTCAATTTTAAAAAATGTTTGTTGTCATAATTAATTTTAATCAAAATTGAGAATAAAACAATTACTTTGATTCACCAATGCTTACTAGAGTAGAAATTCGTATTTTTATGCAGAAGATTGAACTTGAAAAATAACTTTAATTGCTGATAATAATTGGCAGAAAATAAAACTATTAAAATAATAATAAACCCTTTTAATAACCTTTTAAAAGAAATTGCTTGTTCATCATCTTACCGTTATATCACATTATAAAACGTACCATGCAGCCTCAAAAACCAATAAAGTGAACCTTAATGATTTTTCCGTTTGCTTTAATGTTAAAAAGGGTGGAAATATTAATAAATTGTTGAATTTTTATCTGTCTTCCCCGGTTAATTTTATGAGGATGTACTTAGAGTTACATATATTTTAATTTTCATTTTGTCTGTAGAAAATATAGTTGGTGTGCAAAAAAAAATATTTACTTTCTTTCATATTCCAGTCGATAGCTACTATAATTTGTACGCAACTGAAGGGGTTAACTTGACCGGTTCAAAATTTCGATTTTATTTATTTTTGTTGTTGTTTAAAGTATTCTTTGTACCCACGAAAATACTATTTTATTAGTTGGAAATCGATATCGAATTTTGGAGCTGCAAAAGTAGATCGCGCAGCAGCGAATAAATAGTAAATTAAAAATTTTAAGGATGTCGGACATTCAGACCTCAAATTCCCCTCGCAAATGTTAAACCTATACGGACGTAGGGTGCATTCGTATTTTTAAAATATCTCATCGGGAAATTAATATTTTAAACTTTTTATTTATTTATTTATTTTCTGAGTACTCTTTTTAAAGGATTACTCTTTCTTTTTTAGTTGACAAAGTATTTCTAAAGTGAAGTGTTAGTTGTAAAGTTTGAAGTGTTAAAATCTTACTCACAGCTCTTCAGCTTCGCTAAGATTTTAAAACAAAATGTTAAATTAAGCATATATTTTAGAAATATTTTGTCAACTAAAAAAGAAAGCTACATCGCTTAAGAAGAGTGCTTACCGTATGAAAATAGTGATACCTCGCTTTTCTGTGTAATTTTACGTAACAAATTTTTTGTTTGAAAATTTACATTTTACTTTGAATTGATGCCATTTCATGCATGTTTTAAAATGCATGTTTAGAATGGCTACGTATTTCAATATATTTTGGACGGATAAAACATTTTAAGTCTCCTTGTTCTAGGTTAAAGTGTTATCGTGTCCACTGTTTGACCCTCCTTTTTTTTTTTTTCCTCCTCTAAACGCTCTTGCTCATCAGCTGTGCCTTCATCGTTTAACACTGACAAAGCCAAGTTGTTCTGCTAGTATCAACTGAAATAAAGTTTTCTACTTTTATATGTGGATAATAATTTTTTGTAAATGAATTTTTATAAACACTTCGTATCTCTTAGGGGGGGGGGGGAATTAAAGAAAAAGAGCGTAAAACTGTTTTTACCCCTTAATAATATTACTTTTGCAAACATTGAGTAACGTATTTGTCTATTCTTACAGGTAACTTATTAGTATTTTAAAAAGCTATACAATGCTACTATAAAAGCGAAAATCTATTCAACTAAAAAACGTTCATGTTTCTCAATATTCATAATTTTTAATCAAAATTTAGATTATAACGATTGTTCGACATTACGAGTTTATACTCGACTTTAAATTCGCGTTTTTATGCAGAAGGCTGAACAAGAAAAAGCTTCAATTGCTGATAATGTCTCTAGTCTCGCATTTCATGCTTCTGGTATTATCTTTAACCCCTTAAGAGTTTAGTTTTTTTGACACAATAAACTAAAAATAAGGGCAGAATACCACTTTTTCCCTACTAAAATATTTACTTTATGTAATCGAAAAATGTTTTCCAATTTATAAAGCATAGATTTCAGTTAAAAATTTGTGGTTTCCTAAAGCTTTTAGTAACGAAACAAAAAAAGTTAAAAATATTAATTTCCTGAAAAGATTTCCTTAAATGTTTGTTTTGTTTCGAAAATATTTCTAAAATATATACTTAATTTATAACTTTGTGTTAAAATTTTGGCGAAACTGAGTAAGAGTTTAACACTTCAAATAAAATTAAACATGTATTTTAGAAAATTTTTCACAACTAAAAATTCCTGAGGAGATAAAAATACGAATCCACCTCATATGTCCATAGATTTAACATTTGCGAGGGGAATTAGAGATCTCAGTAGTGACCAAACACTCTTTATTATTAATTTTCATCTCCAATATTTTATGCGGAAATATTTATACTATGTGTCCATGTGTCTGCAAAATGCATCCAGAAACTGGCTTTGTATTAAATGCGGTATTTCCTTATTTCGAAATTCCACAAATTTAATATCTTCTCTTATCTTTCACTCGAGTTCATTATAACTCTGCTTTCCTTTCATTTTGCCCTTTTTAAATAACGCCTCGCGAAAATACGCTCTCTCTTAAGAAATATTAAAATTTTCATTTTCGATATCTGCGAAGTGCCATTCGCATCAAACGTTTATTCAGAGTTTATTGAACAGTTTATTGCTGAAATTTAATATTTGTCCTTTTATAGAATAAGTTTTGGATTAATAGATTTTTGACTTTTATTAGAAGAGTGTTATGGTTCATCCCCCCCCCCCCCCCCCCGATTGCACCACTTTAAAGAAGATTGTGGGCGATTCTACCGTTACGTGTATGACTTTTAGAGAGTGTTTTTTTTTTTGCAAATTGAGACAAATTTGGAAGTGAAATTATTTAAATAACGTTTTACTTTTTTTTTATTGCTAATACAGGACACATACAGAATCATTTTTGTAGCGACACCTTTAGTCTAAAATAATAAATAATAATAATAATAATAATAAATAGTAAAAAATAGTAAAGTCATTGTTACGTGTGTGACTCAGAAGAGTTGAGTCACACACGTAACAATGACTTTACTATTAAAAAATATATATATTTTAGACTAAAAATGTCACTACAAAACTGATTCTGTATGTGTCCTGTAATAGCATTAAAAAAAAGTAAAACGTTATCTAAGTAATTCCACTTCAAATTTGTCTCAATTTGGGGAAAAAAAAAAAAAAAACCCCTAAAAGTTACACACGTAACGGTGGAATCGCCCTTGTACGTATGTCAGTCTTATTTATCAGCATTGTGCGTGTGTACGTATTTGGCTATTGAAAGATGTGTGTAAGTATATGGAAGATGGATACAAGATCCGATAATTGTCAACCTCCGGATTTATTATTTTTTATAATAATAATACACTTGAACCAGAAAATTTGTTGAATTAAATGTAGTAGTCATTCAAAATCTACTTAATTTCATTCGTTAAATAAATTTCAGGCTCGAAGTATTTTTTTTTTTAATTTAAAAGTCGGAGGTTGACATGTATTATATACTTATACACACACATATATATATATATATATGTCCAATTTAGGATACTGCATATATGTATGCAAGTATGTAAATAAGAGAAAATATGGAGATAATTTATTAAGTACGGAGTATTCAGCATGAAAATATTTTTAATACTTGGAAATTTTTCCATAGAAAATTTCCCACGCCTTGCATTCATAATATCCAAATTGTAATTGCTTAAAAAGGCATATAGCCAACATAGTGAAAAAGTATCCAAGCCGGGACTCGAACCTGGGTCATCAGTATAGCGCACTGATGTCTACCAACTGAACCACTTGGATCGACACCCAGCTTGGCACTTCTCACTATAACATGTTGGCAAGGCTACAAACGCAGCACAAGATAGAATATTTTCCTGTGTGCCACCAACCCTTGGGCAAACACGTAACCAAAAAAAAAAAAAAAAAAAAAAAAAATTCAGCATCGATAATTGAATAAATCTATTTTTAATAGTTGGAAATTTTTCCGCCAGAAAATTATTCCATCTTGTGCTGCGTTTGTAGCCTTGCCAACATGTTATAGTGAGAAGTGCCCAGCTGGGTGCCGATCCAAGTGGTTCAGTTGGTAGAACGTCAGTGTGCTATACTGATGACCCGGGTTCGAGTTCCGGCTTGGATACTTTTTCACTATGTTGTCTATACGCCTTTTAAGCAATTAAAATTTGAATATTATGAAAGTATTTGATTATTATAGGAACTGACGGTTTTTAAAATTCAATGACATGTAAAGGATGACAGCTATTGTAGTTATCCCTTGTTGTATTTCCGAATTTTACCGTTTGGTGACACTATGCTATCGCACTGCTATCTAATGATGATAATTATAACTAAAAGAAGGTAGCATAGTAAAGAAGTTCCTGACTTCACACATTAATCTTCTGCAAGACTAACTTCGAAAGCTGTAATTATTTACTTGTTAGTGAATTTTAAAAACCGTCAGTCCAATTTGGGACGCTGAATATATGTGCGAGATGTAAGCACTTAAATAAGGACATGTATGGAATATTCAGCATAAAACTAATTTAAACATAAAAATATTTATCTTAACTCTTCTGGCATGTAGATAAATTCATCCAATAAGGCAATTTTTTCCCTTATCTTGTTTTATAATTTTTACGCAGTTGATGAAAACTTTAATTTTCTTCATATTCAAGTGTGCCCAAGTGTGCCAACTACTACACATTAGGTATAGAAACTACACATTGGTCTGTTCCTACTGTACACTACACATTGTTTACTGGAAACATTTTTTTTCTACTTGCTTTTTAACGAGAGGTACTTTTGTTTTGTCTTGTTCCTGATTTTTTTTTTTTTCATTTTTCAGAATGCATAATTTTTTTATTATAAATTTTATTGGGATTTAAAGTGTATTGTGCAGTGACTGCGTGAAATACTTTAAGTAGAATTATTAAATTGGTATTTTGGCAAAATTTTTTATCTTGTATTGTTAAATAAAGAGACACTTTATTCAACTTACAAGATTATTTTAAATTAGAAAAAATAAAATAAAAATAAAGATATGCATACTTATATAAGCTTTTGTATCTGTATTAGTGAACTTTTTCTTTCTGTGTCTATCTTTGATACTTAAATGTGCTTCATAAATAAGTTTCTTTTAATATTATCTTTTAGATATTTCTACTTTAAGCGTGGTTCAGAATTTTTAGTAATTAACCTGGCACCTTAAAATTGCACATTTTCTCAGCTTGAACTACCCATTAGTATTAAAAGGCAGAAATCCAATTTCAAAAATGCACAAATAATACACAAAAAAGCAGCAAATAGCTGTTTCGAATACACAAGCTAGATTCTTCTTCAGTGCGACAAACTGGGCAAAAGCAAGACTCGACAAAACGACAACCGCCTCTGTGTCGTTTTGCAAAGTCTTGCTTTTTCTAGCTGTGCTTTGCTCTTTGTCGCACTGAAGAAGAATCTCGCTTGTGGATTTGAAACAGATGTTTGCTATTTTTTTGTGTATTATTTGTGCATTTTTAACGTTGGTTTTCTGTCTTTTAATATTCTTGCACAAAGGTTGTACTTGCTATTTTCATACCCATTAGTATTCACAAAGGTTGGCTGTCTGCATATTAAATTTTTCTAAACATACAAAACTCTTTTGAAGATAGATGCGATTTTTCTCTCCACTTTGGAGAAACTTTTGATACATCAAACGAAACAAAATATCTTCTTAATCTGTAAATAGACGCTGCTATTCCTATGATATTTTTCTTCCTTTTTTTTTTCTGTCACATCATTTATCTCCTTTTGTTGTAGATCATTAAGCAGTTTTTTCTGTAAGCGCGCATCATTTGTTAGGAGGTAAAACATTCCTTGTTTCTCACCAACGTTATTTATTTCTTTATTGTTGTTGTTGAGATTGGACGGTTGAGAAGACGACGACATTTTGACACGAAGTTAATTGAATCTGATATCGATTGAGCCATAAACGAAATGTTGATATTTTTCTTTCTCAACCCTACGTAGCGCTAATTTTTCTTTTGGAAGCATTTTGATTTATTTTCATATTTAGGGTTAGATACTAGAAATTTTAAAGATAAATTCTTCACCTTATTGAATAGCAAGCTTCTGTGATTACATAGGGCGAATATTTTTATTTAAATATAGGGGTTACTTGGAACTGAATTTATTTATTAAAATTTTAATTTTAATTGATTCATATACGCATCAAAGAGCGAACAAGACTGGATAGATTGTTTTAAGTATGCATGACTATGTGTTTGATGTGCATGACATTTTTAACAGCATTATATTAAAATTGTAACACTTAAATAAAGTGTCTTAAGGCGGTATTAAAAAAAAATATTTTTCCACGCTCAACAACTCAAAATTTTGAGACACATTTACAGACTCATTTTTTAAAATAAAAACATGAAACTTGACGGCGTGATTTATGAAGATATTTATAAGGGCCCCATGTTTTTAATATTTTTCGTTCAGTTAATTAGAAATTGATTTACAAACAATTATTTTCACAGTACGATAACTTTTTTTTGTTTCCAGGGCTATCGCTTCGAGAAATTCGGTTCAAAATGTCCACTTTGACAGCAGCATTTTTTGAAATATATTCTACTTTTATCAAAAAATCGAGACAATACGGACATTATAAAGTTTCTGAGTAAGAGAACCTGTCAATTGGATGCATTTTAGAGCAAAAATGAATTTATAAATGTGTCTCAAAATAAGAAGTTTGGATTTGAATACACCCTTAAAAAAGTATCTGATATGAAAATATATATCCGACGAAAAATGAAATAAATTCTAATACGAAAAGGTCCTGCTATTATGTTAAATTGTATATCGTTAGAAGCGCATAAAATGATTTTGGACGCCGTAAAACTTTACTAAAATATGATATAAATGAACTGCAAACTGACATTTGCTTCAGGCGGTAATATGTCTAGTGCGTAGATATATAAAGGCCCAATTTTCCTGTTTATCTTTTTAATCGGCTTTTGGCATTTAAAGACAAATAATATAATCCTTAAGAATCAGTGTAAGGTATTTTCATTGAGAATTCTCCCCCCCCCCCCCCCCAAGCAAGAAACATTTAAACAATTTTTAAAATTAGTACAGTCTGTCTCAAAAGTTAAGGAACAATCAGAAAATGTGTTTGAAATATCAATACAAATTTAAACAAACACATTTACTTATTAGATTCTGTAATATAATTAAAGTAAATCATGTTAGAATGTAATAATGTATCAGAAGAATGTATTAGAATATAATAAATGGGTACATTATCACAACTTTGATAAAAAATCATTTAAATCTGTAACTATACAGTGTCTCAAAAGTTTAGATACAGTGAAACAAAAACACACACATAATTTTAATTTAACACTTTTATATGGTGATATTTATTAATAGTATTTTTCTGGTTTCGGATAACTTCAGAAAATCGTGTTTCCATTGAATCAGTTACTTCTTGAAATATTATTGGTGCAGAGAATACCATGCTTATCAATGGCCTCTTTTTCTTTTTTTCTTTTGTAGAATTATATTACTCTCTATTCTGGACTACTTCACGGGTTAAGATATTCCAAGTTTTGTCAATTAAGTTTAAGTCTGGGCTTAAAGCTGCGAATCTAAACATTCATATTTCGGGCGGAAAGCCATTGTTTGTAGTATGTGAGTTGTGGTTTGAAGCATTGTCGCGCTAAAATCTCTTCTCGGGATCCTCTAATATCTCACCAAATGGAATTAGATGTTGCTCTAGTGTCTCTTGATATTTTGTTGATTTTTGTTTCCTATGAAGAAATGCCAAAGAGGTTTGCCCATTAAAGCCAATAGTCTCCCAAACCATCAGCGACTTGCCGCATTGTCGTTTACTGAAGAAAGTACGCAGATGTTCCGTGAGGTTATGCCAGTAGCAATAATAGCCATCATGACTATCCAGATTGCGCTTCTTTTCGTCACTGAATAATACAGCGAGTCCCTTGTCCCCGTACCACAAGTACTTTCGAAACCAATTAATTCTGACCTGTATAAGATGTCATTTTAGGTGCGATTTACAAGACATAAAATTTTTTTTCTGGCAGTCTCTTATGCGTCTATGTATTGTCTTTTGAGACATTGATACCGAGATTATTTTTAAATTGCTTCATGGACATATTTTGTTTGGACACTAATCTTCCAATTGTATCGGTAATTGTTAAAATGAACTAAGAAGTAAAGGTACCAGAATCCTCGGCGGCGAATTTGGATTTTTATAGCTCATTCGATTCGTCTCATTGAGTTTAGTAATTTGATACCTTGCATATTCTGCTATTGAGTTTTAATAATGCAGGGAACCGGGTCAAAGTTCAAAATTTCGTTGATTGAAAAACAGTTGCCGTAAAAGAATAAGCATGATGTAAGATTAATTGAGGTATTTGCGCAGCCATACATTGATGATAATAAATTTTTGACCAACTGACTTCCCAAAGAAGTGATTATAGAAAAAATAAGGAAGAATATCATCAAGCTTCAATCACTGGCACACTATCTGTTTGCATCAATTAAGTTCATTCTTATGTTCAACTATGAATTTGCCAAAGAAGGCTACATTGATAAAAACTAAATTTACGGTTACCCCTACAGACTACTAATTCAAGTAAGAATGCAAACTTCTTTTGAGTGCGTCGACGAGTCAGCTGAAGAAGAAGCCTTTGTTCGTTGTGCTCACAGCGAGAAATATGTTTGCTTTACTCGCTCCTTCGGAAATAACAATTTGTCAAAAATTGATTATCATCAGTGTAAATACCGTAATTAACCTTATATCATGCTTATTCTTACTTATTTTATTAGTCTTAGTTTTGAAATTTCCTATGTCATGGACATAGTGCCTTTCAACACTCAACTTTTAAAGTTCCCTCCCAAACATGCATAAGTAGTGCCCGGACGGAGTCCCTTTCTGCAAGAAACGGTCAATAAACATGAAAAAAACATTGAAACCATCTTATAATGAAAAATGTTAAAATATGGACTTAGTTCCTTTCAACAATCACAGATTCACTTTTTAGATCAGTCTGAACACTTGTTACATGTGGCCGCCTGGTGGAAATTGTTACTTCTAGCTAAAGCTCGGTGTATTCCTCGCTTTAAACAACTTAAAATTCCAGAAATTTCAAAAACAGGCTTATTTTTCGAATTTAGCTTAAACATCTTTAAATTCTGCTCTTTTGTGAATTCCGTAGCTGCCGGCATCTTAAGAAACCAGCGGAAATTGAATATTTGCTGTTATATTGCTCAGGTAAAACGGTTGGTTGAAACCAATACAACTTGTGTTAAAATTTACATTATGTGCCTAAACTTTTGAGACAGTTGTCTTTTTTAACAAAAGTCAAGAAAGGCGTATTTTTAAAAATAGATAGTGCTGATGTAACCATTCTAATTTCTACTATGTTTCCTTTTAAGTGCATTTTGATTATTTATTATGAAATTAATCCATATATTTCCTCTTCCAATTTTACTATCGTATTTTAATGTGTGTCTTAACTTTTGAGACAGACTGCAACTAATTATTAAATACGCGAATTAATGTGTTATTAAATCGTAAAATAAACGATAATTCACAAGTATGTAACTTGCAACAATATCTCGTTAATAAATAAATGTTACTACTATAAATCGTTTTGAATTATAGCCTTATTACTGCCTTTTATTTATCTATTTTTGTACATTTTATCTTATTTAAGTTGTTTTCTACATGTTTTGGCGTTTATAGATTTTCAATCAAAAGTAAATTTCATTATTCTGAAGCACGAATGGGATGCAATTGCAATGCCATATGTTGTCCACAGTATAGATTATCTGAATATAGCATTAGCATAAAAAATGTGATAAGAGGATTTTCAGAAGATTGGTAAATAAGTGAAATGAAAGTATTATAACGAACTATTAACGAAGTATTATAAAAAAACTTTTTTGTATTGTAACAATTATAACAATTTGTAGAAATGCTAAAAGGCACTTAGTTTCTTTTTTTATCTCTCTCTCTCTCTCTCTATATATATATATATATATACATATATATATATATATATTAATTAACACATTAAATGCTATTCCAAATCCCGAGTTAAGTTTTGCGTCATAACACTAGATAAAAATCGGGCTAGATAGCTTTTTTTCTTTTTCGATTTTGTAAAGCATCTAGAATACAGTTGTTTTATTAGTTTCTGTAACCGATAATTGAGTTCAGATCAGTAACTGTTCTAAAATTGGAACATACCGGGTGTTCTCAAATAGACCGATTTTAAAATTCAATAACTTCCAAACAGTGATCCAGATGCAATCCAGGCCAAAATTAAAATCAACCATCATTGTTGGAAGGAGGGAGTTTCAATACGTCGAGTGGATCTCATTCGCTAATACAATCTTGTTCTTACGGCCAGATTCTGTATAAGGAAAGGGCATGTTTACAAACAGTTCTATCAACCAATCTACCACTACATTTTTGACGCAGCTATCATTGCAGGAATCATCATGGCGACGTCTGCCAATCATATCATAGACCAGTTTAACGCAGACCAATCAAATTTTCCCATCTTAGGTGTACCGTAGGAGTCATAAAGAACAAACAGGTTTTCTCGTTAACCAACAGTAATTTAACCAACAGTGACGTCAGTTGCCCTTTCTTTATAAGATTTTATTGATAAATGAGACTCAGTCCATGTATTGAACCTCCTTCCTTCACATCAATGCTGGATGATTTCTGCCTTTGTCTCGATTGGATGTCTATGGCTCGCAGCGACATGTATTGCTGATAATTCGAACTAAAATCGGGAATCGCAGTAAAAAAACTCCTGACATCATACATTACTCTCGTGGAATTTTTTTTAAATATCTATCACCGTTTGGAAGTTATTGAATTTTAAAATCAGTCAGTCTATTTTAGGACACCCGGTATATTGAAAAGGAAAAAGAATGTACATTAGAAGGTTTTAGAATCGGTGTTTCACGACGAATTTTCTGATAACATTATTTTTATTTGCTAAAATTTTTCTTTGTTGATTAGACAAATTGCTAAGGTTAGTCCAAAGCAAGTGGGGGGGGGGGGGGGGGGGAGAACCCCTGTATTCAGTACATGTGAAACGTAAGGCTTTTATGGTGTTGCTAGAGCATTTAGAATTAATACGGTTATTCACAAAAACGTTTCACAACTCAGATTGATGTTTCTAAAGATAGTCGTTTTTAATATCTCGTGAAATATTTGTAATCCCCTTCAAATAGGATCTTCAATTGCAAGAAAATTACCAATGAAAAAAATTTGACAAAGTTATTTATCGATCCAGTTTCAGAATGTTAGATAAAAAGGTAAAACTGTCAGTTTAAATTCGATGTATGTTTCACTTCTGAAATTATAGATTTTTGTTTCTTTTCTATTAACGTGAATAAAGGAATATCTCGTTTTGTTTTACTTGAAATGTTAAAGTTACGAATTAATCCGTTTTTGATTTTGATGTAAAAAATGTCGGATAAAGAATGGCAATTTTTAATATCTGTAATTTGTATGAATCAACACCCAGAATATAAATTTTAAAATGCCAACGTGTATGTATAATGTGTAACGTAACGTCTTTTGTATTTCGTGATGTTGTTCCATTTTTTCCCCCCAAAATATGCTTTTACATACCGATAATTCAAAGTAGAGGTTAGGCGATTCTCTCTTAAACAGTGGATTAATATCATTATTTTTATCCGGTCCCTTTTCCTTCGAAGTTACATTTAGGCAAGCATTACCCTGCGTCTAAGAAGTGTGTGTGTTGGAGGGGGGGGGGGGGAAGTCCTACAAATTGAGTAAGATTACTGTTTACTCAATTTATAGATGGTTCAAAATAATGCATGTTCTTGACAATTTCTTTTAGTCTCTTTATTACTGCCACTAGCTAGAGTTCTACTTTTAGATCAGTATCACATGTTTGATTTTACATTAGTGAAATATTACATGACCATTCATGTAATAACGGAAATGTATTTTTTCCTTTTTTCTTTACCGATGTACGGGTAAAGAAAAATTGGATCATTGTAAATCAATGGGATCATTGGAATTATGGATCATTGTAAATGTCATTTTCACTTGATTTTAAACATGTTACATGTGTTTGTTACGTCATCATGTGAATTTTAATTTATTTTTGTATTTTTATTAAGGTTTTACTAATTTGTTTTTTTTTCATTATTTAAAATGAAAATTATGTCAATAAATGATTACCTCGTGAAGTAGTAAATAGTAATTTCTTCATAGTGAGTCATATGCATTTTGCTCCATTTCATGTTTTACTATAATGTGTTTTACTATAATGTTTTACTATAATACGTGATGTTAAAGGAAGAAAAAATATAACAGATTAGTTTCAACTTGGTGTCACCAATTTTTGTCCACAAAATATTTTTATTTTTCTATATTTGCTTCAAGCCCATATCTAATGTTTACATATATTTTATAGTTTTTTTTTCTACGTTTTTTGACTAAATAAAGAGGATTGAATTCTTTACAATCTTCCGTTATCATTGATGTTTACTATGTTCCTTAATAAATTCTATTATTACATTTAAAATACTTACAATTAATTCACAAATTCAATATCTTAAATATCTGTTTGCTTATGGTTTAATTTAATAATTCTGCATTTAAACACATAAACTGTATTCTTAGTATTATTTTGACAGAAATAATCTGGATAATTCAAATTTTATATTTGCTATGTCGTTACGTCATGAGTGAACTTTATTATTAAAGTAACCCTATAATTTAGATTTTTTTTTTTTTTTAATTGAAATTCATTCATTTTTCCAACTTAAAATTTTAGAATGGCAATATTTTTTTCATTTGTATAATTTGGGGAAATTGGTCGACGGGATAAACAAGTAGAGCCATTTACTTCTATAAAGTATTTGTAAAAGTTATACCTAAAGGCTCAAATAAAGATAAAATGAAGATTAATTTGGCAAATGTTTATGCATTAATATTGTTTTTTATTATAGATTTTTTAAATATAGAAACTGTTGATTTAAATTTTTTCATTTTAAAGGCAACATTACTACATTAATTTGAGAAAAGTAAAAACTTTTTACCTGTCACCATCACATAAATTTATCTACAAAATTGATTATGATTGATTATTGATATTTTTTTATTCATATTACCAGTGAAAATTATTTTAATTAATCAAATTAATATTAGTGAAATATGTAATTAATATTCTGATTTAAGTCTCAATTATAATATATACAAAATTATATTATTTTATTATATTTATTAAATCCAGCCTTTTTTGCCAGTTTTTGCCAATTTTTGCCGGTTTTTACCAGGTTTTTTCCAGTTTTTGCCACTGTCCTGGCAAAAATACCATTTTGCCGGCAAATTGCCCAACCCTATTTAAAACATTGTATATTGTCTTTGAATCAAGTCAAACTTTTCATTATATAGAGTAAATTGACTCGCAGATTTCAAGACTGTTTTCAAATTTTCTTTGTCGAATTTATTTAATTAAATGCTTTCCTCGTGCATGCGAAGTGTTCGTTTTTCTCTAATGTAAAATTTGAATTTCCCATTCCTTAGTTTTAATACATTTTCTCGACTCCTTTATCTGGGAATTGTTTCTGCAATGTTACGTTAAAGTAAATTGGGCGTGGGAAAAGCCTCTGCTTGGCATACTTCCATATCGTTGATTAACTTCTCATTATTAGAATGAATCGCTTGGAAAATTCAATTCTCCAAAGTTGTTCCTCGTTATATATATAATTTATATTTAATGTGACACACATTTATGTTCTTCTTGAAAAGCTTTGATATTTTCATTTCATTTAAAGACAGACTAGAGTCCTGCATTGAGGTGGATAATCTATTTAAATATTTTTTAATTTGTATTTACAATTCGATTTCACTTGGGGGGGAAAAATGTGTTTTTTTTTTTTCATTTGTGTGTAAGGGGTCTTTTGGGGAGGGGAGGTTGAAATATATCCTTCTAATTCTAGATCACATAAAATATTTAATGTTTCTTTTACTTAAACATTAAACCAAAATATAATTATATTGCCTACCTGTTAAAATAATAACAAAGGGATAAACGAACAGGGGACAGTATTTAAAATAATATTAAAATAATTCTGCTACGTACATCTCCCGTCTCGCTTTTTCTACTACCGGGAATACCCAGAATGTAAGTTGTCACACTTTTGAGTTGCGGTTTTGCGTGGAAAACTTAACTGCTTTTATTGAATATAATGGCGATTGTGATGTGAAATCACATATGATTTTCAAATTATTCACTTTTTCTTTATTAAATATCCTTTTTTATAATTCGTTCATTAATTTATTTTAAAATTTTATTTAAACTCTGTTTTCCCTTTCTAAATAAATGAAAGAAATAATAGAGCTTTTCTATTGTTTAACGATCCTACGCGAATTCTAATCTTTTAATATATCCACATAAATCAGTTAAGAAATATCTCGGCTATAAAATTAATTTTGTTTCTTTTTACGCTCGTTATAAATTTCTTCTTTTATACGTTTGTTTAAGTCTGAATCATATAATAACTTAGCGGTAGCCAAAGCTGGGCTATTGCCGGCAAAAAGCGGTTTCTGCCCTGCCAGTCGCAGAAAGTGGTTATGACCGATTTTAACTGCCAGAAACTGGCAACAATTGACATACATTTCGTCACATAATCTGAGACTTTTTTAGTAGTATTAAATTCCTTAAAAGTACATTTTATTCAGGATAAATAACAAATAAAATATTGTGGATAGTTTTAATTAAAAAAAAATTATTTGTATTAGAAAAATGAGTAATGTAACAGATAGAATTTTTGTTATAATATGGTTGTGTAATTTTATTTATAAACAGTTATTAGGGCATTTAAAATCTCAGTTTAAAAATCAAAATAGAAAATTATATTCATATTATATAGTAAATAATCTTTAAGTTATTGCATTGTATTATTTATTTAAAAATACTCTGAAAAGTAATTTGTGAAAATATCAGAATTTTTTGTAAATTTCTTTTTTTTTTAACTTAGAATTTAAACTGTAAACAATAATATTAATAGTTAAACTTATACAGCATCAGATTACCATTATGAAATTTTCTGTTTTTCTAGTGAAAGAAAATTAGTATTATATAAACAAAGTATATGTATATGATCATTTTGAAACTTTTTGCTATTCTGAATAATATTTATAATCTTTAGTTTTAATTTTTTTAACTTAATTGTTAACATATCAAATACATGTGTGAATTATGAATCATTGCAGACAAAAGTTCTTATTAGTATTATTTCTTAGTTTCTGCTAGCTTTTGCCACTTACTGGCAGAAACTAGTTTCTGCCATGCCGGTTTTAACAGGTTACAATCACTGGTTTTAACCACCCCGGGCAGAAACTTGCCAACCCTGGATAGCCGCTCACCCTTCATTATTTTGTCTATCTATATGCACTTCTCACAGGGTTTCTAAAATTGTTTAGCAACGTACTAATTGGCATATTTTCAATCTTACTAACTTAGCAAGTTTATCCTTAAATTCAAAATTTTCCATATATTTTTTATCTAACTCATTAAAATGATTCATGTATTTTCGCCAAATTGATATGCCAGTAAATTAAAACGAAGAATTCGTGGCTTACGATTTTCATCATTCCTTCTCTGATCAGTCGCCTGCAAACGTGTAGGCACACCTTCCTATTTCATCTATATGGTGAAGAATTTTATTTTGCATAAATGGTTGATAACAATAACGGTGAATATGACACTAAAAGAGATGTAACCATCTTCGGAAGACAAAATACCACTTGACTCGGAAAGATGGCACGTGAAAGAAAAATTCCAAGTACCAGAGCGCTGCCGCAATAACTGTAAGATCCGACATCCCGAGTGCGAGAGCTGGAGTATATGAAGAAAAATGCGAGGATAGTGATGCAACCTTAGTTTAATGAAAATCCAACACAATACAGTTCTATCTTCATCTATATTATATCACAATTTTTTGAAATCAATAGTTATTGCATTAGGAGGGCGACATTCCAAAAATTAGGTAACACATTCTGCGGGGAGATGATGCGAAGAAAATAGGTTATACAGTGTGGCGCAGGGCCCTAGACATTTTTCAGAGGTGTTGATGGGAAGGAGTTCAGAGGCGAAGTCTTGTCGAGATATGACAGCGTGCGATGGAAATACGCCAAACGATTTACATTTTTTTTGAGCCAAGAGAATTGCATTTTTGCGTGGGTTGCCGTAACTGTTACGGATACTTCATGTAAACTTCGTAATTGACGTCATGGGGTAGGGAAAACCTTTTTGGCAAAGAGTGCACTTTGGCTAAAAAGAGAGTGATTTTAGAATTTGACCGTTTTATTGTTTTGGGAAATGCTAGGAAAGGTATTTTGTAAATATGTTGTACACACGCCAGAAAGACTGATTAGTATCTGGTCGCTTTTAGATAGTCAAAATTGACCATGAGAGAAAACATTTTATGCATTGTATTATTTCATTTACATTGATATGTGGGAGACAGATTAAAGAACGTTAATGATAATTAGAAAACAATATGTATGATTTTGACTAAAAGATTTCGTTAAAAGAAAATGACTAAAGGATGCGCGTTTTAACAGCCGGGAATGTATATAAAATACGATAATGCAGAAAAGGGAAAATATATTTAATAAAACACTTAAAATATAAATTTCTTTAATTTTGAAAGGAATATATATGGTATCTTAACCATAATCCCTGCATATATATTCCCTTTATCATTAAAGTTTTCAAAAAATTCAAAGAACGTGCCTTACTCAATTTTATCTTCCAGATAAAAGGGATTTTAATCGTTTTAAGAACCTGCAATAACGCATGACTGCCACTGTTTTAAATTTTTTATCACTGCTAACCAAAGTTTCCATTATAGTGACTTCGTCTCCACTAAAAACTTAAAGCCTGATGTTAGTGCATTTGTAGAAAATAAACATATTTAGGTGCATTAATATAAGTTTACTGTTTCTCAAGATTGAGTAGGATTACATCACATTTCTTGAATATCATATTCTCTTCCTTCCTTTGAATTATTTATGTTGTATTATCCGAGAAAAAAATATATTCGAATAGTTATTCAGTTTTCTACATATAATATATTATTGAGATCATTTGCTTATTTCTAATGAATTATTGAATTTGAAGTAGTTTGTCTAAGCTCCTTTACTTTCATAACAATTTTATGGAAAAGTTCTGTATAATAAATAATACCCAAATATGGTATTTCCCCATTGACTGCTTAGGGGTATGACGCTATTTTTAGGCATATAAAAGTATTTTAAATGCCTTTTGTGAATTGATGACTCTGAAAGTTATAGAGCATCATTAAGTAAAATCTTGCCATATTTGAGAGGATTATAATTCTTAAATCTCCTTATTATGAAGACTTAGTTCTCTTCCTATCTCTTTTAATGAAAAAGTATTGAAGTTCGTATACGTATATCAAAATATTATAAAAATAATTGCGTAGTCTGTAGTAGACTCTCTAAAAGAAGTAAAATAAGTATGCTTTATTTTATTTATTTTTTTGTCTTATGGCACTTTATAGAAAATAGTAGGCTATGCCAATGGAAGAAAAAGAAGATTATGGAAGATTAATGGATTTAAATGGGAATCTTCCCAAATTAGCTAGCTATCGCCAAGTTGGCTTCATATATGGCAACTAATTTTTGTCGCCAAATTTGGCGATACTTCGCCAAGTTGTCAAAAAATTGGCGATATTGTGGTAACCCTGTCATTAGTACTTTTCAACAAATACCAATACATACGCATTCATATATATTCCATATAACTGCTGACGTCGTAATGATGCGAGCAACATTGTGATTAAAATGGATGAATGTTACAACTATGGAGCTATTTTTTTTTCAATTAATATTAAACAATCGCAACATTATTTCTATGGGGAAAATACAAATTTTGGGTCGACGTTGCCCCGCCTTAGGGACCGAATTTTAAAAAATCGATGTCTAATTCATGTATTGCCCTCAGCAATGCATATATATTCCAAATTTCAAAGCTATATGCCAACAGAAAGTGGGTGAAAAATGAGTGACAAGATTTGATTGCTACATACATACATAATTGTAAGGTAAAAGAAAGCATATAATAAAAGGTATCGTTTTGGTTAGCTCAAATTATTATTTTTTCCTTAATTGATTGTAGAAGAAGAAAATTATCATAGAGCAATGTTGTTTTGGTGAGAATAAGGTTTTCGTTAAAAAATTAAGGTTTCGTAAAAAAATTCTGCATCCGACTATGTGATTTTTGAAAAAATCGGTCGGTATTTTTTCTTAATTTATGCAAAAAACTTCCAAAAATCTGCCGGCGCCAGTGAAAAAAATCGGAGAAAGTTTCAGATAGGGATCTGCTTTCATTAAAAACTGAACTACAAAGAGATCTGTTTCTCTGGTTGATCCCTCCATTTAGTTTGCGAAAATGAAAGGAAATGATTGCCAATTTTTACTAATGAACAAAAATTTAGATAACTAATTAAGATATAGATCTGAAATTGAGGATGGGAAGTGTTGTCATCTGCCGGCTACTTTAGCGTAACGTTTTCGTTATGTTCTAATTATCAGAAAAAATTAATTCTTTTTTTAATAAACATGGTTAATGTAGGTGAAGGTGGTTTTCTTGAACAAATTATTAGTTATGTTTGCGGGTATGGGGAGGGAGGGGGTTAATGCCCTGCTCTGAGATTATTATCTCGGGCCCGGGCAACGCCGGGCGGTTAGCTAGTACCTCATATAATCTCTCCTCAATAGAAAGTCCGAAAAAGTTTATTATGGAAAAGTGAAACTGGACGTGAAAGGGAGAGCAAAACCAGAGGAAAACAGGTTAAAACGTTGTTGTCTTTCAAATAAGAGATCCATGTTTTGAACTCACAAGATGCAGAAAAAATCAGACTGTATTAAATTTAAACTTTATAAACATTTTTTTTTTTAGGTGCTCTTTTCTCATTAGGGAATTCGGTGACTTTTGAATTGCAGAAATTCGTATAACTGATTCCAGTAGAGGGACGAGTTTGAATTGACACTTGGGCTAGGCGCCTTGTAGATATTTCCTGATTGACACTTTAATTTTGCGTATATGCAGTTGGACAGACTGGTTTTGTAATTTAAATTTGTATTTGACAGCCTTTATTGTTGATTTTTTATTGTTAGACACCAGAATTGTTCATATGCAAGCCTTCACAGTGTGTCGATGCCAGCATTTATGCCAAATATTTTAACTCTAAAGCAGTGGATATACAAATAAGTTTTAAGAGGATCGCATCATAGAAAAATGCCTTGATTTTTTTTTACATTTTGGAGAGGGAAAAGTGATAATTTTCGCGAAAGCTAATAACGGATAAATACGAATATATATAATATATATACTTTTTTTTTTTTTTTTAAATCTTCAAACAGAAAAAAACAATAGCAATATAGATATAGATCACCTCGGATTTTTAATCATCGCATGGGTTGTCAGAATTGTGACGTTTTAACATTTTATTATAATATATGTTAATGATTTTTTCCTAATTTCGTTAATCAAAAGAAATACTCAAAATATAATGTACAATAGTAAGATGAAAACATCAGAAATTTCTGTTAGCGCCGTATACCTATTTTAAATATTTAACTTTTTATTGTGAATGAGTTATAAGTAAATAAAAGATTTTTATGTTTATTTTATATTATATAAAACTTCCATCCTCTTAGTGCTGCCTTAAAAATAATTATAATAATAAAAAAAAACTTGGAAAAATTCGTTCCTCCCAAAAAAGCCGAATATTTTCATTAATGTTAATAAATTATATCAATCATTATCTTGAACCACATTATTTTCGCTTGAACTATATAAGTCTAGTAAAAAATAAATTTAGTTTTTCACACGCATTTACTTCTGAATCCCTAATATAATAGTAAATTGCTTTAGAAATAATTAATTACTTTAAAAATGATCTCATAAATTATCTTAATGACTCAAACCACTGTAGTTTGTTGATTAATTAAATTATTGATTCTAGTAAGCAAAATCTTTTCTTAAGTTACCACTAACATTAATAATGTAAGTTGTGTAACTTAGAGTGACACGCAGATTGGTAGCATCTAATTTATTAATTAACTTCGTTGTAATTAATTTTTTAAATAATCGTAATACATTTTTAAAGTTATTTTTAACCCGTGTAATGTTTTTGTTTATTGAAATTTTTTTTCAGCCTTTTCATTTGGACGTTTTTAAGAGTAAATTAATTGATTAAAAAATATATAAATTTATTTCGCAATTGTTTCTAAATTTATTTTATATCTCTATTGGAGGTTTTCATTGTATGTATTTTAAATATAATAGAAGTTATTTTTAAGTCAGCTAATAAGTTTAGATGAATCTCTTTCTAGTTTATTTCAAATGTTTAATAAGTTTTCTTTATTTCAGAAGATCCTTTATGAATGGCGAATGGAATAATTGATAATGATATATGATTAATCAATTATTAATGATTAATTACCTTCTTGTCGGAAAAGCTACTGCATTAGGGAAAGGAATTGCGCATGCAGTGGCTGCTTATTATGATATGGGTTGCATGTGGAATCTAGTGATGCAAAGCTTAATATTAATTTAGTGGTACAAATGCTCTAGAAAATAGATGAACAGCATAAATGTTAGGACATTATAGTTATGTAATATATAGATTTTATTATCAATCTTTTTTTTTTATTATTATTCATTAGTGCAGTTAAATTTTTCAATTAACTGATTACTGAACTTTTACGTAGGTGCGTTCTTGAGTACCATGGTGCTAAATATCTCTTCTGATAGATAAATCTTCACAAGTTCACTGACATTCTAATGTACTCTGTTGAATTTTTTTTTTTCTCTTTTACATTCAAGAAACTGAATCACTCAGATTCCTTTAGTGGGCGATTCCACAGTTACGTGTGTGACTTTTAGAGTGGTTTTTAATTGAGACAAATTTGGAAGTGAAATTATTTAGATAACTTTTTTATTGCTATTACAGGACACATACAGAATCATTTTTGTAGTAACACCTTTAGTCTAAAGTAATAATAATAATAAAAATAGTAAAGTCATTGTTACGCGTGTGATTTTTCAGAGTCACACACGTAACGACTTTACTATTATTATTATTTTTAAAATTGTTATTACTTTAGACTAAAGGTGTCGCTACAAAAATGATTCTGTATGTGTCCTGTAATAGCAATAAAAAAAAGTAAAACGTTATCTAAATAATTTCACTTTATAATTTGTCTCAATTTGCAAAAAAACACACTCTAAAAGTCACACACGTATAACGGTGGAATCGACCTTAGTCTATTCAAGACACAAATAACTACATTTAGATGTTGAAATAAAAATAAATAAATAAATTACGCATTAAATTTTGAAATGCGCAGCTTTTCTTTTATGCAATATTTTTTCATCAGTCAGCATTTTACATTTTAAAAAATAATTTAAACGGTATGGTTGATCAAATCAAAGATTTTCTCACACCATATAGTACAGTGACGAGCTGTATTCGTCATCCAACTAAAGATCCTTAAAATGTTATTACTGCCACAAATTTTTGTATAATTTCTAATTGAAAATAAATTTAATTGCAATTCCATCCAATTGAATAATAATTTTTTGATTAACGTAATTTAGTAATTTTAAAATGAAACAGGCTGTTTTGTTTGAAGAAATAAATCTTTCTTTCATGCACACTTTTTCTCACTGTTAAATCTTATCGAAAAGGTGTCCCTCCCCCCACCTTTTCCCCCCCACAATGATTCAAATACTTTTTGTAATATTTAAAATGTGTATTTGAAAAAAAAAATAAGTCTTATTCTTATAACTTTAAATCATAATCCTGTAAGGAAATTATATATGTAACTACGGAGACAATGTATAATGTTACGAAGTTAATTTAAAATGTTAAAATTAAGAAGTGTTAACATTAAGGGGTTACGTACGGACTCGGTGGCGAAAAATTGACATATTTTGAATTTTTTTTAAGAAGTGTGTAAAATTGAAATAATAATACTTCCATGTGTTTTTTATTGTTTCAAGTATTTGAAAATATTTGTTTAGTTAAATTCGGTTTCATATTGCGTCGGAAATCTGCAGCCGCGTTAAGGTGTACCAAAATATCCGGGCTCGATGGACAACATCCTAACTTGTAAGGTCCTAACCTGTAGAAAAAAAAAAAAAAATATTAAAATCAGTTTTTTCTTGTAAAATGAGGTTGTAGCTAAGGGCCATCGGCTTAAATTTTTGAAAAGTAAGAAAATTGCGCTATTTATTGAAAAAAAAAAATCATTTTTCTTCTAAAATTTTTACTTAAACTGATTGGAAAAATATCAAAAAATAAAATTTTCCAAAAATGGCTCTATGGTCCTTTGACAATTTAATTATGCGTAGATAAGCGTACATTTTATCCAAAAATGTTAAAACTTGTTCAAGTTATGCTGCCCATGTTGAAAAATGTAGTTTCCAGAATATCGTGTTTGAAGTTTTAGAAGGAAAAAAAAAAATGAACTGATATATATATTTTCAATTTGCACTTAATTTGCTGTTCCTCCGCTATACTGTGGACCCTCCTGTGCCTTTATCTGCTCATTTGAAAAGGAGTAGAATCTTCAGTAGAATATTTTCAGCGAGGTCGGTTTTGTTGATTGTGCGCGCTCACATTTTTGCTCCTATCTTTCTTAATAATTGAGATATCACTTTAAACCTTTTAGCCCATAATTCTACGCACTATAGGGATTTAATTTCCGTAAAAGAAAAAAAAAAATCGATTTCTTTGGAAGTTGAGAACGTATGTAATAGTGATGGGCATAACGATTATTTTGATTGTTCGAATGAATCATTCGGGCATGCGCAGAAGCATATCTGTCAAACTTCATTTTTTTTTATTCAATTGCTAGCAGATTTTTTTTAAAAATAAAGTTTCTGATTTTAACTAGAATTAGATTAAACACCAGATAAAAATGAAAAATGTATTTCGTTCTGATTAAAATCTAAAACTGCTTTTTTTTTTTTTTTTTTTTTTTCAAAATTTCTGGTAGTAATGGAATTAAAAAAAATTTGAAGTTTGACAGATATGCTTCTGCGCATGTCCGAATGATTCATTCGAATAATCAAAATAATCGTTATACCCATCACTAGGTGTAGCCCCTTAACTATATTGTCGTGTAAATAAAATCGTCCAATAAGTTTTCCTTTTTTCTTCTTCCCTATCATCACTTGAGATGAGTCTTTTCAGTAATCAAAACCGCATTTACGAATAAGTTTCCCTCTTTCATTTATTTTTTTTATTAAAGCTGAAAAGTGTCACAGATTTCCCTTGATAGTCTGTTCCCCCCCCCCCCCCCCTTTTATCCTGCCTAATATGCGACAATTGGATTAATTCATAAATCCAAATCCAATACTTTTGCTTCTCAACTGGAATTACCGAATCATATCTTATTTTTGCAATTCAGTAAGCTTATGATTTACTGAGCGTGCGAGATATTTTTCTGTCATATATTTTCTTTCTCTAGATCTTCCTTTTTTCTAATATCGCGAAATCTTTTTCTTTTCTGCTGAGGGTCTTTTATTCTACCGGGCTTCCTTGCATATCATAAATCTCTTTGGAACTGTTGTGCCGTGAAGTTAATTAAAATTGTCTTCCTGACACTGCCTTAGATCTTTCATTTAGATTTTAGACGAGTATTTATTAATTTGAAAATTATTACATATTGCATTTAGTTGAGTTTTTTTTTCTTTACCTGTAGTATGTTGAATATTTGATTTTTTTCGCTGAGGATATATAAAGATTTGAAATTTCAATAGCTGACTTCTCACAGGTAAGTGTTAATGTAATAATAATCATATGCATTATTTCTGTTGTCAACATCCCTTTTTCTATGCATTTACAAAATGCACAGCAATGAATGAGGTATCATTCGACAGGTTTTTAAACCGGCTTCTGACAGAGTGCACTCACATTTCGTTAAAACATGCTTTTTAATTAAAAATTGCAGTTAATTAAAAATTAAACCAGCTTTGTTTTCATAAATGAAATGAGTTTTTTTTTTTTCAAATCAATGTTGCACAAAAAAGTACAAAAAGATAAAGTGGGATGTATCCGCACGGGTTTATTTTATATTCATGATTAAAAAGCGAAATTGAAATGTTTAGAAGAAAAAAAAACATCATTGATCGATCGAAGCAGTGGCATTTCACATGCAGCCTAAAATGTATGCTTTGTTATATTAAATTAAATTGTATTTTCTATGTATTCATTTTACTTTTCTTTGTTCTGGGTTTTTCCCGAAGCGGATGACGTCATCCTCTAATGCCGATTTATTATTTTTATTTTTTTACTTTTTCTTCTCGCGCGTGCCTTTTGCTATCTTCGATCAGTTTTTATTGTAACTTTGATGGAATAAATGAGATGATATTCTCGCTTGATTAATGTTGTTTAGAGATCTTTATATTCTTAATTTTTCTTTAGAATTTTAAACATGCATCTAAAAAATATTAGATATTGCTAAAAAATATTATACTGCAGTGTGAAATCCTCGCACGGGTCGACTGCTAATAATTTATTTCGACTATTGCAAAAGCGTAATCGACTTTAATATGTTTGTGCGTCCTATCTCTGTTCTCCAGCTTTCGAAAAAGTGTTTTTTCCCCCCCGCGCGTGCCTTTTGCTATCTTCGATCAGTTTTTACTGTAACTTTGATGGAATAAATGATATTCTCGCTATTATTTCATTATTTTTACAAATGGTGAATTGTATTTTTCTTGAAAGGATATAGCTTTTAAATCGTTTTAAATGAAAAACATGAAAGTAAATTTATAAAGATGGAAACTCAAAAAGATAGAGAAATATTGACAAGAAAGAAAATGTTTATTCAAGCTTGCAACAAGCAAATACATAAAAATTAATAAATTGTGTAAAGCTTTTAGTATACGCAAACTGTTTTTTGACACCGACTGTATTTTACAGTTATTTTTTAATTCTATTTTTAAACCATTTAGTTATTAATATTTAATTAATAAGATAAATAGAATTTGAAAACTATCTATTTAATGCAAATTCATGTAGAACATTTGCATGTAATTCCTTTGTTTTCCATACATATGTAAATCGTCATTATAGTGTATTTATTGAACAAAAAAATAACAATAGCAGTAATAATAATTATAGACAATTGTGCTATCCCATCAGTATCATACGTTTCCTCAATCATTACTACACAGACAATGAATGCTAACAGTAGCAGTAATAATTATTATTATGGGCAAATGGGTTAAGCAATCAATACCATACATTTTCTGCTGTACTTTATGCATTCCGTACTTCTATTTGAAAAAATGCTCGAATCTCCTTTTGGGCTGGAATTTTCCAGGCATGAACGATCTGCTTCAGAACTTTTATTGAAAGCAGGTTTAGGCTTTATCTGAATTTTGCAAAGAAAATAAAAAATAAAATTAAATTAATTAATTAAAGTAATAAAAAATTATTATTACTAATAATAAAATAGAATTGTGGAAAGTATAATAAGAGAAGTCGGGCGGGTGTTTTCGTCTGAGTGAAGTAGCCTCGGCTGGGAAATTTAATCCTCAGACATTTTGTATACTCAAAACTTTGGAATTAGTTTTCGAACTGATGTGCTGATTGAGCTATCAAATCAAAGGTGAGCTTATCTTATGAGCATCTGAAAATCATGTAAATGAAGTTGTTTGTTTAAAGTGTCTTTCCAGAAGGAAATATTTTTTTTAGATTAAAAGGGAAATGAAGTTAGCGTAAGTTTTTTAAAGAATATTTTGTCCCATTTATAAAACCTTTTTTGGGATGTATTTTTCGGAGTTGTATTTCTGGAGCAAACACACTTTCACGTGCATGCATTTAGAATGAAGCAATTTTATTTCTTTAGAAAGGAGGTGGAAAAAAATCTTAACCAGCCAAACTATTCTGAATAATATTTGTTTTGGAAAAGTAACCACTGTATTCACATAAATTCATCGGATATATTTCGATTAACACTTTTAGCAAACTATCTTCCATTCTCCATTCTGATTCAATGAAACCGTACATTTATTGTCAGTTTATTATTTGTTTAAATATTTTCTAAGTTTATATATATATAATATAATTAAAAAAATACCTCCTTCTCATTTTTCTTTTTTGAAATTACTTGGTGCATCTTTTTCCCATTAAAATTTTAGATGTTGGAAAATCTGAAAAAAAAAGTTAACGTAAAAATGAATTTTATGCAGGCTCATTATGTTTTTTCCGCGAAGTTTGTATGCAAATTTTAGTTCGCTAATTTCTTAGATTAATTTGCGGATTTGCATACAAAAAAGTTTAATTAGTCAATATTGAATTTCTTCTGTATTCTAAGCAAGAAAAATTTTATTTAATGCATTTGGGAAAGACAGAAACAGCAGTGTTCGGAAATTTCATTTATTTTTTTTAATTTTGAAGTTAATGTATTATGTTGTTATCACGATAGGATATATATATATATATATATATATATATATATATATATAATTTTATTTTAGGCGGCGGGCGTGGATGTACTTAAATTTGGAACTGGCGCTAATGAAAATAAATGTTTATAAAACGAAAAAAAGCAAAGGATTTTTAACATTACTCTGTATTTAATTAAGCATTGTTCGCTCCCTATAAGAAAATGCATGTAGGACAGGCTCAGCTTTAAACATTTCTTTATACGTTGATAATTTAATTTGAGATTTTTCTCTGTCATAACTCCTCATTGTCCTCGAAATTTGAAGAATGCTGATAAATTAGTATTTTTAAAAATAAAATACTTTTGATTTCATTTTGATTTGATTTGTTACTATTATCGGGGTTGAGCAGGTTCTGTGTTACCCCCCCCCCCCCCCCCCCCAAAAAAAAAAAAAAAAAAAAAAAAAATTACAGAAAAAAACTGTCAGCTAGGGCGTCAAAACTTAAAAATATAATTTAATCTTAAACGTTCTGAAACAATTTTAAGGGGGAGTCATTCATGATTTTTCGACTTCTAGATTTATTTTGTAAACCATTATCTGCAATTTTCCTCCATGGAACAAAAGGAAGTAGATAAATGGTATGTTTCTCAGTACACAATACTTAAATAAATATATAAATATATATATATATATATATATATAATATAAAATATATTATAGAGAGAGACTGTCACCCAGGACGCCGGTAAAATACTGCTTATTTTGCGGGGAAAAAATCTATTTATTAAAAACTTAGTTATTTTAACAGATTTTGCAGTAAAATCAACTATTTTCAAATTTCTTTTTGTAAAATAAACAGTTTTTTACTGTAAATCAAACACATATTTTTAAAAAAATAGTGCAGTTATTTAAATAAGGCGAAATCTTCTGTTCAAAAATACTGGTGTCCAAACTTAAGGATTTTTGCGCACCCAAAATGACACATATATCGACTGTTCGTCGCGAGGAGGTTAAGGCAGGATTTCGTTATACAGTTATTATTAAAATTTACTGTATTCACATTTTTACATCCGAAAAATTGACCCGCCCTTTTTTTAAATGCATTAATTTTATCGCCACTTGTTTGATTTCATTTGTTGATATTCATTGCAGTGTTATTAATCCATACGAAACTCCGGAAGTTAATAAGAACTTTGTTAGAAGGTCATGTAATAGAAAACAAAAAATCGATCGTTTCGAAATTAAAAAGCTTGGCTTCGTGTCTACCGGAAGCGATCGTTTGTGTATCTCACGAGTGATATCGAAATTCCTATTGTGAGCAAGTGTGAAGTCGTTGGGCGTATTAAAGACTGACTCAAGTTGAACATTCACATTTTTAATACAGGACAGCACAAAACATTACATTTAAATTCGCTAAAAAGCGCTTAAACTAAAAAGAACATAATACAATTAATTATGAGAAGGGCTCTAGACGAGATCCATCCCAGTACACTCCGAACAACTACAGTGCCGCGCAATACAACGGCTCAATTCACTTCAGTTCATATTCGGCAAAATCTCCATAGATATTTTGCCTAAAGTGGCAACAGCGCCCTCTATACGCTATTTAATTTAGGGAAGGCAGTCATTCTGTTGCACTATTAAATTGGAACCAATTTCTCTGAATCTATTTTTGATTTGTGAAGTCAGGGGTCGATCCAGGCAAAATTGGGGGCCTATTTAGGACCGCTTCACAAAAATTAATATAATAAAGCAGTCTCCTTCTCAAAAATTCCTTTTAATAAAATAGCACCCTTCACAAAATTCCATTCCACAAAAACATACTTACTCTTCATTAATTATTTTTATTTTGCCAGGTTTTAAAATGTGTAATTTGCAAACAAAACGAGCTCACCAGAAAGGAAAACTTTTGCAGGAGGACTTTAAGAAGTTATTAATAAATGTTGATACGAATTTGTATAACTGGATTTCATTTTTTTGTTACAAAATGTTATTCTTCACAAAAATATAGTACATTTCACAAAAATAATTTTTACTATTCACAAAATGGGTCCCAAGGGAAAAAAAAAAAAAAAAAAAAAAAAAAACCTGCATCGACCTCTGTAATTGCATAATGTGTTTCATGATCATAATCTTGTTTAACTGTTTATTACATATAACATAAAAATATTTATACTAGCATCTATTTATTGCTATTGTTTAACATTGCCATATCCTAAATTTTTATTCTCCCATTAGCGAGCTTTTTCACTCTTAGTACCGCAAACATCATTTTGTAAAAAAATCTTTCAAGATTTTCTCCATTTTATTTGTTTTGTTTTAAACTTTTCTTTTAAATAAAAGAAAGAGTGAGAAGCTATTTTGCGTCTAATTTTAAGGGGGGAAATCGAAAAGGAAAAAAAAAAAAATCTTTTCAAACATAGGATTATCGAACAGTTCTTTAAGTACTTTTTCCTCTCTTTGCGTCTATTTCTTATATTTTTTATTCTGAGCTAAAAGAGTTCTCGGTTCAACATGCGAAGCGATTGTTTCTTAATGTTGAACACATCTGCCATTACTAAATGATAGAGGTAACAGGTTGGAATAATGTTGCTCTAAGATTTTTTTTTTTTTTTTCTAAACGGAGCAAAAGTTTTTTTTTTTCTCAATGATAGCTGACCTTTTTTTTTTAATCATTGAAATCTTTTAATCTGCAATAATAACGGTATTTCCTGAACGCTACTCAAGCCTAATATGTTTTAGTTTCATTTTTTTAATTTTGGGTGAAATAAAATTAAGTAAATTGACATTATTATACTTTTTTTTTAGTCGCATATGTTGTGTGGTGTTAACTATTTCGATAAAAAGTGAAAATTAAATAATTTTATTTGTTATTTTTTGAAGTCTTTTATATCATCAACTGTTGAAGTTTATGGTATCCGAACTCGTTAAAAATATCACTTTTGGCCCACAATGTAGAATTTTTATATAAGATTAAAAAAACTTTACATTCCTTCAAAGTAATGTCTGTGGCCCTCGTTACATCGCTTTGAATTTGCCCATCCATATTCAATTGTCATCTTAAACAGTTTACAGCCCGTAGTGAAATTTGAGGACGTCGATCAGCCATCGTACTCACCTGATCTTGCTCCAGCATTCTGTTCTCGTATCTGAAACGAGCTTAAATAAATTAAATGTAATTTTGAAAAAAGAAAAAAAAAACATGCTTTCATTAAAATTCGCAAAGTCTACTTTTTTGAAAGCACAAATGTGTACTTTGCTCAATCCTGATGTCATAATGATGCGGGTAACAATGTGGTTAAAATGGATAAATGTTGCAACAATAGTTTTTTTTTTTTTTTTTTTTTTTTTTTTTCAATCAATAGTAAGCAAATGTTACGTTATTTCTGTGGGGGAAATGCAAGTTTTCGGTCGACGTTGCCCCCCCCCCCCCCCCCCTTAGGGATCGAATTTTAAAAAATCCATGTCCAATTAATGTAGTTCCCTCAGGAATACATATAATATTCCAAATTTCAAAATTTTGTGTCAACAGGAAGTGGGTGAAAATTAATAGCAACATGTGATTGCCACATACATACAGAAATGTAAATTAAAAGAAAGTATGTAAAAAAAGAGCGCTTTTCGGATCCAGACATTCAAAGTCATGTCACGAGGGTTCTTCATTTGATACCGAAAGAGGACTTTGCACGCAGTTTTTAGAAACGTTAAAAAAAAAAATACAATGGCAATTAAGTTTGGCGATGTGTTCATAAACAAATTATTCTTATCTAAATCAAGAAAAATGTATTATATTCGGAGTAATGTCTGTCGATTGCAATGCCTTTTTGTTTGCTAGGGTGTTCTGCCTCCTGCGAGCTACGCTCGCCAATGCCCCATCCAGACCTTGCAGACTCTAAAAACATGCCTATTTTCCCTGTTTATAGCCGATTGCGGAAGATTAAAAGATCACGATCTGTGGCGATCTCCTGTAATCTGGTTGCCATTCATTTCTTCTTGACTGGTTGTTTTTAAACTTCAGTCACCAAGGCCTCATCCACCATTGTCGCGGCTACTGACGGCTGCTTTCGTGATTTAAGAAAGATCAATTACACATTTGAAAATGGTTAAGTGAAAAAAAAAAGCGCTTTCTTCGGGACTTTCATAACGTTTAGATAAAAATATATATCTTAGATGCTTTAAGAAACTCATTTTAAATATGACGCAATTTTCATAATATTAAATGCTTTTCTTGCGTATTAATTTAATCATTTTAAAATTTTCTTTTTTTTTTCAATATTCACGTGTAAATATGCGTTTCATTTAAAAATAGTGTTTGGAAACGCTATAAGAAAATGATTTTAAATATGACGTTTTAAAGATATCGTTTTAAATTTGACTTTTAAATATGATGTAATTTTCACCATTTAATACTTTTCGCACGTCATAGCTTAATTATTTTGAAGCTTTCGTTCTTTTTAAAATTTACTATTTCAAGGCCTTGAATTAAATCTCTATTCAGATAATGAAAATTTAAATAAAAAATTGAAAAAAAAAAAACTCATTTAAAAAAAATTGCACACTGTGCACATCACAATTTAATCAAATATGCACCTGCGAATGATGGTTAAATTGCTATGCATAATTTTTTATCCTATTAAGCTTTTTTAACTAAACTATTTTGACTTATTTTAACATTAAATAACTTAAAATAATTCTTCCTTTTAAGAACTGTCTGCTTCAGCGTGTTTATCGTACATTTCTCTATAAAACTACCAGTTTTCACGTTTTTACATGCAATAGTTATTATTATAAGCCGAGAAAGTCTAAAGGTCACATTTAATTGCGGCGGCTGCAGCAGCATTATTATCATGTATATATATTTTTAAGAATAGAGAGATCATGCCGGTATCTCTATCATGTATTTAAAAAAAAAAGTAGTTATGGAAAAATATACTACACTTTATTTATGCTAAAATTCATCAACAGAAAAGTAAATTTAATAATCATTTATATTATACCTACCACGACGGGACTTCAAAATCACGTTGAAGGAAATTTATGTATAAGTCTATTAATAACAGTACATTTATTTTATGCAGGTACCGTGTTTTTTACTATTTGCTCGACCATTTACCATATGTAAAATTTCATGCTGTTCAAACTTGTGTAGTAAAAATTTCACTGTAAAAAAAAAAAAAAAAAAAAAAAAAACTTATACAATTTTTTATTATTAGATAATGGGGAAAAACCCAGTATTGTTTGTTAACTAATCTAAGTGTTTTGTAAATAATTTACAAAAAGGTCTGTAACTACCAATTTAATAAGTCAGTTGTAATAAAACAATCTTTTTTAAATTTATTATTATTACAAAATTTCTTGTCTATCTTCCGATATTAAGAGCCTTACGCTAGTCGCGTCTTTCGACACCACTGCTCGCGTGTGAGGTTTTCTCTCGCTCTATCTAGAGCTCCTATAACCCCTATAGGATCCATAGCTCTATCCTTCCCCATTGTATATGCAGTGCTCGTAATGAACATGGTTGTAAAATTTCTCTAAGTTAAATACACTATTATTTTCTTCTGTTGACAAGGCAAAAACGAAACTAATTAAAATTACATGAAGCAAAATTTCTTCTGCAGTATAATTACGTTTTATTTATTAATATAAAATTATAGTAGTCGATTTCATATTCAAAAGTATCTGCTTATTTGGAGAGGTAGGCTACTTTTTATTTGTGTGTGTGTTTGTGTGTGTTTTGGTTGGTTGGTAGGTAGGTAAAACAGCTTGAAAGTAAGCAAGATATACAGTAAAACTTCTTGTTGTTAAATATCCATCGAATCAGAATAGGATACATTTCATTTTCGAAGAATTGTAAAACTGCAGAAAATTTCCGTTTAAACAGGTTTTCATTTTATCAGGTGCATTATCTATCATAATTGTATTATTTCCTTTGGTCTATGAAAATTTTTTAAGGCAGGATACTCTTCTGTTATAAACAGGTTTCGTTTTCATATCTTTTAGTGTATTTTCCATTTTCAATAGAACTTAATTTACAATATATATAATAATATCGTGCCTAATATACTAGCAGATCATGTAAATATCTTTCTTTTCTAAATAAAGTAGCTAGCTTCATTCAAAACAAATTTATTATGGTTGACAAAAGAAAGTGTATTTGCAGAAGTAAAATTAATCTAAAATACTAAACCACGTCATTATGTAATAGAATAAAAATATTTTCTTACAATTTAATCATCTTATAAATTTGTGAAACATTTTTTAAGATATTTAATTTAACGGAATTGCATTAAGTCAATAGTTTAAACAAATATTGTTTCAATATATCAAATAAAATTCGTAAACCTTTAAAAAAAAAAAAGCATAAAGCCGTTCTTTCTGTTTAATGAAAAGTACAAACTCATTTTATTTAGTCAAAATGTTCAAAACAAATTTTATCTTATCTTAAAATATTCGTATTGTTTTCTTTTATTCTTAAAAGAAAAAGATTTTTCTTTAGCGAATGTCAATTATCCTGCATTGTTTTCTGTAGATTATGTAGAAATAATTTTTTTAAGCTTATGTATTGTAATAGCAAAAGTAGATGGGAAATTATTCAAATAAAAATAAATAGGAAATAGTTTTGGATAGTATGACATTCTATTGACACGATGCATGATGAATGGGGGGGAGGGGGGGGGGTGGGGCATGCACCAACATTTTCCTAGCTCTGTTTTTTGTCGATTTTGTTGTTTGAGAATAAGAATATGCCTTAAAATTTAAACAAACATTTTCTTTTTAAATTGAGATTGTTTCAAATATTTTAAATTGAGATTGTTTCAATAAATTTATTAGTCATGTTCCTCTATGTTGTGACATGTTCAAAGTTGTATCGCAGATTAATCAAAAATACATTCTTCATATTAAATCATTGGACCAAATTATTTCGAAGAACTTTACGAAATGAAACTAGCGAAAGTAATTAACACACATATATACACTTGGGAAAGTAATTAATTTACACACACAAAAAAGGCAATTTTTTTAATATATATATATATATATATATATATATATATATATATATATATATATATATATATAAGAATAAAAGTATAACATCCCAATTTATATGATCTCAAAATTTTCCAAGTAGATTTTATCTTTAAAAAATTGTAAATTCTTCTGTACACATGAAAAAGAAAACATAATGTCCTCAGCGAATGTCAGTTATCTCCTATTGTTTCCTGTAGATTATATAAAAATACTTTTTTAAAAAACTAACCGTATTGTAATAGCAAAAGTAAATAGAAAATAATACAAAGACAAAGATTTTTGATGGTTTGACATTCTTGACGCGACGCGACGTGGGGAAAAGCTGTTGCATCAGGCTTTTCTACATTATTTTTTGCCAAGTCCTTTTTAGCGAATAACAGTAACTTGAATATAAAAAATATTTTATTTTAAATTGAGATTGATGTGTAGTGTAATTTATTATTAATGTTTCTCAGATCATTAATCACATTGTGTTTAAAGTTGTATGGCAGCGTAATCAACAGGGCATTCTTTAAATAAAATCACTAGACCAATTTATTTCCAAGAACATTACAGTTGCTGTTGATAAATTTCAGTTGCCGAAGTAACTGAAACTGTGGAATATCACAGTGTGCATTAATTAATCTTCTTTCATCAAGTTTTATAAAAGACTTCCAAATATCTCGAAATTTGCTTTACGATTTTCTCGACCCGAATCGGGAAATACATTAATCTAAATTATTCACGAAATTTTGCATTTTATCCCTTGACAGCATTATTTATATTAAGTTTCCAACGGAATAGTTCGGAATATGTAGCAACTGACATTAATTACTAAAACAATGCTAAGATTAAAATAGACGATTATAATTTTTATTGCTGCGGAATGTATTTTGTGTATTTTCGTGTTTTCTTATCGTGTGAAAAGGAAGGAACGGAAAAGAATCAAAAGAAAGTGTACTTGCAATGCTAAAATTATGCTAACATGTTGAAGTATACCATTATATAGTATGACAAAATACTTTCTGACAATTTAATGATCTTATAAAATTATGATTTTTTCCCCCTCCAAGCTAATTATAACTTTAATGACATTATATCGAGTTTAAGCATACTGTGTTTCAATTTAAACATATTTTGTTTCAAATTGTCAAATTAGAGTTACAAAAGTAATAAACAATATCGCGAATATCCTTTTTTATTTATTTTTATATATATACTAGGGGGCCTACGCCCTGCGAGCTACGCTCGCCAACCCCCGCTCAGACTTCGAGGCCTCTAAAAACATGACAGCGTGCTTTATTTAAAAAAATATTGGTAAATCTGTAATTGGGTTGCCATGCTTTTAACGTTTTAATGGGGCATTTTTTGATTACCATGGCCTCATACACAGCTGTTGCGACAACTGACGACTGTTTTCGGGAATGATAAGTAAAATCAATTACAACGTGAAAACCAACTTGTATAAAATGGTTAGGTTTAAATTGTGACTACCTCTCGGACTTTTATAACAACAATCTCTATTCTATTCTTCCTTTGCGTTTAAGGATGAGAAAAATTCCATCTGCTTGTGAATAACATTAAGAACCACGGTATTGAAAAGTACTATGTTATAGACATTTTCAGTAACAGGTTTTAATTTTTTCTCTATTTTAGTGCACCATCATGCATATTTTCATGTTATTTTAAATATGTAAATTATTTTTTTAATTAGTATGTATATACGAATTTTCTAATAATTATTTATCATACAAAATTAATTAAATATTTTGTGCATGCATGCCTGCATTTATTCGGCATCAATTGATGAGATATTTAAACAAATTTGCTATCCACGATAATTTTACACCATGTTATGTCACTTGAATATTGTCCATAAGAAAATCGGGTACTTTTCCAGTATAGGATCCTTTGCTTTTAGGTTTGGCGTAATTCGAGCTTCAAAAAGGGATAGATTCGTTAAAATACATAGATTTGTTGCCAAAAGTTATGAAAACAAACCCAATGAACTATTGGTGCTTTTCTATTATAGGGGTCTTGACGCTTTTTTAAAAAGCTTGGCGGAAAAAACCAAGCAGGATAGAAAACCAAGCAGGATATTTTATTCTTCTTCCGTTCAGTTGGGCAATTATTATTTTATATATTCTTTTCAAATATCCGAATTAGTGATTTTATAAATTCGTTTAATTAAATTTTACAAAAAAATAACAAAATGATATCAATAAATAATAATTACTATTAATTCCTTTATTATTATTAATTCTTTTGCGTTTACATAAATGACGTCATTTGGACGAATTTATTCAAAATATTTTCAGTTTATAAATTAAATTAAATGCTGACAGACGATTGAATCCTGACGATAGAAATGTGATTTTTTTTTTTTTTCAAATTTTCCTGAAAAACATAATTTAATCAGAATCTTGTCTTCATTATCGATTGAAATATAAGGTAAATTCAATTTCAATTTGAAAATGACGAATATAAAGAAATCAATAATCCCTATCGGGATCCTTTTCAATTTTTTTTCCCTTTTTTGTCACAAAAAACTGAGTAATTAGTTGCCATCACTACAGAAATGTCATTAAAATTAGAAAAAAATTAATATCTCGATAACTAATTCCAATTTCAAAATTCTATTACCAGTTTTGACATCCGCGGATTTTTATGGACAATTGGTATTAATTTCACCATCAAGCGTTTAATATTTTATTAAAAATAGCCCTGAAACATAATCAGTCGTTTAATCAGTCGTTTCATAAAATCGTTTCATAAATTCGTTTCACAAATTCGTTTCATTAGGATTTTATATATATAGGGTAGATTTTTTAATATAAGAATAAAATTGCAACAAATCCTATTTTGTATATAGTCTCAACATTTCCAAAGTAATTTTTATCATACCTTAAAAAGATTTGTAATTTCCTCAGCGTATGTCAGTTATCCGATATTTTCTGTAGATTATATAAAAATGCTTTTCTTAAGTTAATTGTATTGTTAGATAGGGAATAATGATAGCAGGGGAAAAAAATGAGAAAGAATTTTGATAGTATGACATTCCATTTTTCATAAAAACCTTTTTTGAGAATGAAATATTTACTGAAATATAAGAAATTATTTTCTTTTAAAATTGAGATTGTTTCAAAGTCTAAGATGTTCATAATGTTTCTCGCGGATCGTTAGTTGTGTTGTGACATGTTTCAACGTTGTATAGCATTGTAATCGGACATTCTTTAAAAAAAAAAAAAAAAAAAAAGGCCAAGTTATTTCTAAGTTAAAGCTAAGTTATTTCTAAGAACGTTACCCTTGCTTTTTATAAATGTCAGAACTGTGGAATATAGCTGTGTTCATTAATTAATCTGCTCTCATACATCCCGAAATTTGCTCTGTGTTCAATTTTCTCGACTGAATGGGGAAAGGTATTAATCCAAATTATCCACGAATCTTTGCATTTTATCTCTTGACAACATTATTTACATTAAGTTTCCAACGGAATAATTTGTTAGGAAGCGAGATGTCATTAATTATTAAAACAATGGAACATAAAAATTGATGATTAAAATTTCATTGCTGCGGAATCTATTTTGTCTATTTTTTAATTTCTCTGGGACCTTGACAACCTTTGCTTGAGATAACATATTTTAATCTTTTATTTCTGCAAGTTTCTCTTCGTATAAGAACAAAGAAAATCAAAAGAATGTGTACTTGCAATGCTAAAATTATGCTAACATGTTGAAGTATATCGTTATATAGAATAATGAAATACTTTTCGACAATTTAATGATATTATAAACACCCCCCCCCCTCCCGTCTGAGATATTTAAATTAGCGACATTATATCGAATTTACTAATTTAAACATAATTTGTTTCAAATAAAACTTGCAAAAGTAGTTAAACAAATAAAGCAGAATTCTTTTTTAAATGTAAAAGTATAACAAATCCCATTTTATGTTATCTTAAAAGATTCGTAAATTCTTCCTTATAAGTAAAAAGAAAAAAAAGAAACGTAATTTCTTTAACGAATTGCAATTATCTGATTTTGCTTTCAGTTGTTATATAAAAATACTTTTTTAAGCTAATTGTAATAGTCAAAGTAGATTAAAAGAAAGCCTAAGATTTTTTTTATTGTTTGACATTCTTGACGCGACGAGGGGGAGAAAATATCATGCGTCAGAAAGTTCCTAGAAATGTTTTTGCCAAGTCCTTTTTCGATAATTGTAATATTCATTAAATAATGAGAAATTATTTTTTTAATTGATATTATTGTATAGTATAATTTAAGATGTATAGTATAATCTGTTATTATTCATGTTTTCAGATCTCGTGACGTTTCGACATGTTCAAACTTATATAGCAGATTAATCAAAATGGCATTCTGAAATTAAATTCACTAGACCGAGTTACTTGGAAGAATATTACCGTTGCTATTGATAAATTTCAGTTGTCGAAGGAACTGAAACTATGGAATATCACACTGTACGTTAATTAATCTGCTTTCAACAAGTTTTGTAAGACTTCCAAATATCCCGAAATTACCTTTTAAATTTTCTCGACCCGAATCGGGAAAGACATTAATCTAAATTATTTACGAAGTTTTGCATTTTATCCCTTGACAGCATTATTTATATTAACGGACGGACAGACAGACGGACGGACGGACCAAGCGACGACAATAGGTGCTACATATTTGTATAATTACGAACGCACCTAAAAATGATTAAAATTTCTTTGCTGCGGAATCTATTTTGTGTTTTTTTTTTATTTCTATGGGGGTTTACCGTTTGTTTGATGTAATATGTTTTAATCTTTATTTCTGTAATCTTCTTTTCGTATAAAAACGAAGAAAAGAATCAAAAGAAAGTGCACTTGCAATGCTTAAATTATGCTTAGCAGGCAGAAGTATACCATTATATAGTATAATAAAATACTTTTGACAAATTATGATTTTATTTTCCCTCTGAGACATTTAATTTTAGCGACATTATATCGAGTTTACTAATTTAAGTATAATTTGTTTGAAATAAAACTTACAAAAGTAATTACACAAATAAAGCAGAAAAGCATCTTTTTTAAGTATCACATTTTATGTAGTCCTTACAATTTACAAAGTATAATTTTTCTCTTATCTTAAAATATTCGTGAATTCTTCCTTATAAGTAAAAAGAAAAATGAAACTTAATTTCTTTAACGAATGTCAATTATCCGATATCGTTTTCAATAATTAATTTTTATATAAAAATACTTTTTTAAGCCAATTGTATTGTAATAGTCAAAGTAGAGTAGTAATAATCTACTTAAGCCAAGTCCTTTTTTTTTTAAAATTATAATATTCATTAAATTATGAGAATTTTTTTCCTTTAATTTATCGAGTATAAATAATCGGGTCGGAAAAACTACTTTTTTACTGTACCGAACTTCAACTACAATTGATTTATCGAAAATGTAGTTAATTACAACTACTTGTTTTAAAAAGTAACGACTATAAACTACTTTTCAAAAGTAGTCGCTACTTCGCTTTCGCTACTTTCAGATTTTGTCAAAGGATTAAATTTACACTCTAAATTAGACACGGATTAAATAATAAAGTGGGTAATTAATGCATTCGGATATAAAATTACCGTTGATATTACCAATAGATTTATTTACTTATTTTCTCTCAGTACACTCTTAATATGTTAATTGTCTTAAGCTCTGTTGCGAATTAATTATTTTGAGTGTCTAATTTTATAATCTAGAATATTACAGAAAACATCTCTAAAATGCTAACAATAAAGCAATAAATAAAGCAATTCCAAGTAATGAGAAACCCGGCATTAAAACACGAAGACCTAATAATGGGTAAATAGACAAGTGTTGCCAGCAAGAAAATTAATTCCTTTTTAGAGGGTTAGTACTTGATTTTAGAAGTAAGTGTCAATGGGAGAAATCTATGAATTCATGCGATGCGTTGCTATACATTACAGCTAAAATTTGTCACTGAAATTTTCAAATTATTGCGCAGAACTAATTTTGCTTCGATATTTTTAGAATGGTACCTTTTTTCTCTGAAGTAGCGTTAAAAGTAGCGTCAGTTCTCGCTACAAACATTTTTTGTATCGCGCTACTCGCTACACTACATTATTCAAAATGTAACGTGCTGCACTACAAACTGCTGTAAAAAGTAGCGACTACTGTAGTTTCGCTACTTGTAGCGGGCTACTTCTGACCCCTGTATAATTTATGTACATAGTATAACGGTATCTGAGGATCGTGATGAATATAAAAGGAAAAATTAATAAAGGGTGAATCACCAGCGACTCGCACCGGAGTGATTCAGAAAACCTAAAAATTTAGACAAAACATATATTCAACATTTTCCCCAAACACCATTATAGGCATGATCGTAAGTAGCAGCACATAATGCGATGCCAAAAAAGTTAAGTTTAAAATTACGTTAAATTCATAAAGTTAATTCTTAAGTTAAAATATACTTATATAAATTAGAAAATAGAACTTATTCCAACATTTCAATAAGAGCTGAAAAAACAATAATATAAATAGAAATAAATGACAGACTCACCCAAATGAAGCTATACAGATGTTTATTATGATAATAAAAGTGCACTGAATCATCAAAATAAAAAAAATTAAGATATTACAACTTCAATTCCCTCACAATAAGCGTTCTTTACAATCACATGCCTTCCTCTGTGCAATTATAACATATTATATGTTTATTGATATAAAATAGATTGAACATTACGTTTACGAGAAATCTTATATATTATTGTAATCAAATAGCAATATTCCTTTTAAATAACATAATTTTTAGTATCAAATTCTACTGCTTTATTTAGATTTAAAGTCAATGCAAAGTTCTGTTCAGTGATCATTTAATATGGCGGGAACAGCAGATTTATCCACAATTCAAGTTTATCGTTAAAAAAAGTTATTAAAAGAAGTTAAGTTTATCATTTAGTTCTAATCGAACGGCTCACAATCACAATTGGAAGAAATTCATGTTGCGGTACCAGATGAAGAAACTCAGAATGCGTTCCAAGACAATGATATTCATGAATCGGTTAGTAGAGAACTTCAGGATGCAGATTCAAGATGAAGAAAATCAAATATAAAACTCTACGAAGTTGAAAACACCAAATGATTGATTACAAAATGGTTTTCATGCAGAAAATGCGAGGCTATAGGGAAAGTAACTTTCAAACTTCCTAATTCACTATGGCACCTAAGTCGCTTGTAGAAGTATAACTGGTTCCGTCTGATCATGAATCAGTGTTAAAAAAAACATCATAAGTAGATCTATTTTCTTTATAAATTATTTGTAACAGTTCTGGTATCAATCTTATACATTGATCATCTTGAATTTGTGCGAAAATGAAGAATAATATCTAAGATGAATTCATTTCAGGAAAATAACATTCAGGAAAATAACTCCAGCCGCAAACAAGGCAGGCAAGCCAAAATGGCTTAAGCCTCTAAGAGCGCAATTCAATTCACCCTACATCATGCCAAGTTTTTCAGGAACTGTCAGAGTCTTCACATTTTCCCACTCAGGTAAAACTTTCTGGCGGTTACGAAACAACCAATGAAAAAAATCCGAACCGTCTGAATGTCAGTGAACAAGCCCCAACAGACCATAGTCAAGGTTGCAGTCAAACGTTTCACTGACACTTCCAACCCTAGCAACAGCATTAAATAGTATTTAGAACATTCGATCGTGACCTTGGAGCGCTGTCAAAACGACCTTGTTCAAAATCCGCGGGAAGAAAGGTTCTTGTTTACTTGAAACATCTAAATACCCATCAATGGCGTCTGATCACAAATCTCGACGATCCTCAAAACAGAATAAACGAAAGTAATTAAAAATCGATAATTGCCAAACTAATGGATGAAAACAAATGAAATTTTAGCAATCTAAATAAAATTAAAATTTCTTTCCACCAGATATGTTTTTGAAAGTAAAATATTTAAATTAAGAAATTTTGAAAAATGATTATTGGACTTAGAAATTTTGAAATGAAATATGAAAAAGTACGTTATTCTGAAAGAATTTGCCTGAATTAAAATAAATGAATTTGAACTTTCTGAAAAGAATAAAATTAACAATTAACCAATTTTAATCACTATTATTAAAAAGGAAATACACTATATTTTGGAATAATTTATTTTAGACTGTATATTATTTAAAAGTTAGAAAAAGTAAGTTATAAATATTTCTTTTTTAGAAAATTTGAAATGAAGTTTAATTAATATTGCAAAGTGAATAAAATGTAAATTAAATTGAATGAATAAATATCCTAAAACATATGTAATGGAAAGATTCTGAAATTAATTTATATTCTCACCAAAAGTAAACAATATAGAAAGAATGTTAGATTTAAAATGCAAAAATGAAATTTAGCCTAATTAATTTAAATGAATTTAATGAGTTTAATTAAATTGATGAATAAATTAAGGTTAAATATTAAAATCCTGAATAAATTAAGAGTCAAATCTTTAAATCATAACATTTTACCTCCAGAAAATGGAAAAAAAAAGAGTAAAAAAAAATTTTTTGCCAAAGGGTTGAAAATTTTTAAAAATTTTGAATAAGACACACTGAACCGAACCAGAGCAAAATGAAATAATCACATTACAAAACAATCACCTGAAAACACTAAAGTATGACATTTACCTTCTGAAAAATATAAGTAATATACAAACTTTCTAGAAAATATCTGTTGCACATTTAAAAATTCATCTAACTTTTGCAGAATATACAAACAAATAATAATATTAAACCGTTAACAAAATACAACATATTGAATAGTGATAAAAATCCGAGAAGAGTTATATGCATAAACCAATTCAGAGATACTGCAAATGACTTGTAAGTATACATATGTATGAAAAAATTACAGATGTTATCACAATTGAAGGTATGAGAATCAAACAGTTGTGAGTAATAAATATACATTAATTATAAAATAAATACAATGTGAGAATAAATTTTATATTGCAAAACAAATACAAGGTATGTGTACTAAGAAGTTAGTGAGATATATGTGACTATGGAAAAAAAAATGAATATGACTCTCCAAGATTGCAATTAAAAGTAATAAAAATAGATTTTACATAAATAATTAATATTGTGAATCATTGTTGTTCAATGATTTTTAAATAAACTATAAAATTTCTTAAATGAATAAATAAACATTTTAGAGCTCCCAAATTTTGCACACACTCCAAATCACCAAAGATACTGTTCGGCCAGTAAACAATATCCCTAATAACCCAAAATCCTACGCAAAATATATCAGTAAAGTTATGTAAAAAGGAATTTTATTAAAAGGAAATACGCTATTATTTTATTAAAGAAAATCAGTTGTAGAAATGCAGATTTATAAAATTTTGAAATAGGTAAAATTAATTCAATTTCTAAAAAGTAAAAAATGATTTGCTGAGGATAATAAAAGCCGAAAAACATTGAGACTACCATATCTTAATGGTTCATACACTTCGCCTATTGCTCGTGTGGTAAAGGAACTTACCGATTTTCAGCATAGTATTTACCAACAATGGCGGAAAACAAGTCATGATTTAAAATTGTATCTCTTGGATACATTAGCCATCCACAATTTTTTAAAGTGTACACTGTAAAAGGAAGAAACTGTTTGTTGTCCCCAAAATTAGAGTAGCCTGCGCACAGCTATTGGTCTCCAAATTTAGCTAAACTCACAAGAATCTTTAAAAAAAAATACAATTCGCCTCAATTTGATAGATACTGTCGGATCATAATATTACTATGTATAACAGCCTGAGGGAAAGGAAAAAATTTTGAAAGCTCATGACATTTTATATTATTTTTCATTTATCAACCATTATTTTTGATATATTTCTTTATACATCAATTTTGATTGATTTTTCATTTATTTTTATTTACAATTTATCCTTCATCACATTTCTCCAGTCTCAAAAAAAAATATTTTCATCATATTAATTTTCCTTAAGGAATTATGAGTTGTACTCATTTCTATATACATAATGATGAATTTTATTTACAAGTAAATTTAAACATTATTCCCCAGCGAAATCAAAATCTCTATGACACCTAAAAAAAATAAAATATATTGTACAAATAGAGGATTTTAAAGTATGAAAAGATAAAGTTGAACTATAGCAAATGAATTTTGAAGAAAAAAAAAATCAAAATTTTCACTGAAGTTCTGTACCATCATCCGAAAACAAGTAGGTCCAATGAGGCGCATTCTCATGTTGTGCGGATCCTATGTTATCCGGAACAAATTATTGTTTCAATTTTACCAGACAGCACAAAACAAAAGCAAAAGTAGGAAATTAAATTTAATCTATATGATCGACAGAAACGCTTCAGGATTTCTCGCCACCTGAGATTTCAAACTAATGACAACTCTCAAGGGTTAACACAATTAGATTTTCACAATATAAATATTGACTTGTGCCTTTATAGTGGCAATAGATGCAAGAGCACTTTCCTAGTAATTTAAAACTATATATATCTTAAATATATGAAAAATAATAGGGAGGAATAATTTTAAATTGCTATAGTTAAAAAAATCAATTCTAAGGAATAATGGTGTCATGAGGTAATTTTACAAATTTGTTTAATAATTAAATTAGTAATTTTATATCCAAAATGTTACAAAAAATATATCAGAATTTCCAAGATCAATAATGTTCACTCTAAATCATAAGGATTTACCGTGAAGGATTTGTCAGAGGGGAAGAATCTAGGATCCTCCTTATAAATTCCCATACCAGGCTGAGTTTCCCTTCTGTGTGTATTCTCCTACTACAACTCTTTGTAAACAAATAAAATTTCCGAAAACATCTATATTCCATTTTTCAAATTAAATATAAATAGTATTTTATTTTAAATATTTTTTAAAGAAAATCTTTTATTTCAAAATATCACTTTTATGATTCAAAGAAGTATTTAGAGTTTAATAAATAATATCTATGAATTTTAAAGTCAAAGTAAAATTAAAACCACTTTTCGCTTCTGCAAATAAATTATTATTTTAAGCCATTTTTCCCCAAGATTTAATAATTAATTTTTAATAATATGACTTAAGTATTTGTCAGAAGATTCTACCTAACCTGATTTTCACTGAAATAGAACATTTATATATTTAACTTTATTATATTATTATTGAGATTATTGAAAATTAAAAATATTCAGTTGAAATAATTGACAGAAAAAAATATTATTAGACTTTATATAGTTTTTGTTTAAAATTCCTGTAGCAGAATATCTATTAAAGAATATAATCATATCAATCTTTTAATGGAGAGTCAACAAATTAAAAATTTTTAAATATTGCACTTTTAAAATTATTGTAAATGAGTTGAGTCACATATGAAACAAATTAAATTAATTTCAAATTTTAAACCAGATAATCTTAATAATCTATAAAAAGTTTATGTACACATTGAAAATAAAATTGCACAAGTTTATATTCCACACAATACAATTACTTCCAACATTCTAGATGCTATATCAAAAATTTTCTTAAAATTTAAAACTTTATATGAATAAAATAAATTTCATCAGTTTGATTTCTATTAAATCAATTATAAAATGTTTAATAATTTATAATATTTATTATTTTAATATAAATAATTTATTATTGCCAGTATTAGAAATTACCAAATACATATATATAAAAAAAATGCATACCATATTATTTACCTGCAAACACATTAAAAATAGCAATAATCAGAGCCAATTTATTTTTACCAACATTGCCATCTACATTTTTTATATTATAAATTTAATTTGAAAATAATAACTTTTAAAATTATTGTTAATATTTTTTATCACCATATCTACTCTTAAAAGAAAAATTAAGTTGAAATTACCGTTTTCAAATTACTTTACTGAATAAATTTATTAAGTTTTAACTTATTTCAAAAGTAATAGTATTTTTATCTAAAGTTAATTTTATCTGCAATTAATCAATTAATTTATTTTGAATATCTGTTATCATAGACAAAAATATTTTAACAACGGCAACCACTAGACAATTCAAATAATGTTACTGTCTGCTCTTAATAAAATAAAATAAGTTTCAGAAATGGCACAATAATAATCATTGAAGTTTGAGAAGTAAAACATAATAAAAATGAGATTCACATAATATTGCATGAAAATATAAATATTGATAACCCAAGAAGAAGACTGCGTCTAAGGCACCAACAAATAGGAACACAACCCAAATCGTGACTGGTACACGGCGCCAATAAATATAACGGTATCTGAGGATCGTGATGAATATAAAAGGAAAAATTAATAAAGGGTGAATCACCAGCGACTCGCACCGGAGTGATTCAGAAAACCTAAAAATTTAGACAAAACATATATTCAACATTTTCCCCAAACACCATTATAGGCATGATCGTAAGTAGCAGCACATAATGCGATGCCAAAAAAGTTAAGTTTAAAATTACGTTAAATTCATAAAGTTAATTCTTAAGTTAAAATATACTTATATAAATTAGAAAATAGAACTTATTCCAACATTTCAATAAGAGCTGAAAAAACAATAATATAAATAGAAATAAATGACAGACTCACCCAAATGAAGCTATACAGATGTTTATTATGATAATAAAAGTGCACTGAATCATCAAAATAAAAAAAATTAAGATATTACAACTTCAATTCCCTCACAATAAGCGTTCTTTACAATCACATGCCTTCCTCTGTGCAATTATAACATATTATATGTTTATTGATATAAAATAGATTGAACATTACGTTTACGAGAAATCTTATATATTATTGTAATCAAATAGCAATATTCCTTTTAAATAACATAATTTTTAGTATCAAATTCTACTGCTTTATTTAGATTTAAAGTCAATGCAAAGTTCTGTTCAGTGATCATTTAATATGGCGGGAACAGCAGATTTATCCACAATTCAAGTTTATCGTTAAAAAAAGTTATTAAAAGAAGTTAAGTTTATCATTTAGTTCTAATCGAACGGCTCACAATCACAATTGGAAGAAATTCATGTTGCGGTACCAGATGAAGAAACTCAGAATGCGTTCCAAGACAATGATATTCATGAATCGGTTAGTACAGAACTTCAGGATGCAGATTCAAGATGAAGAAAATCAAATATAAAACTCTACGAAGTTGAAAACACCAAATGATTGATTACAAAATGGTTTTCATGCAGAAAATGCGAGGCTATAGGGAAAGTAACTTTCAAACTTCCTAATTCACTATGGCACCTAAGTCGCTTGTAGAAGTATAACTGGTTCCGTCTGATCATGAATCAGTGTTAAAAAAAACATCATAAGTAGATCTATTTTCTTTATAAATTATTTGTAACAGTTCTGGTATCAATCTTATACATTGATCATCTTGAATTTGTGCGAAAATGAAGAATAATATCTAAGATGAATTCATTTCAGGAAAATAACATTCAGGAAAATAACTCCAGCCGCAAACAAGGCAGGCAAGCCAAAATGGCTTAAGCCTCTAAGAGCGCAATTCAATTCACCCTACATCATGCCAAGTTTTTCAGGAACTGTCAGAGTCTTCACATTTTCCCACTCAGGTAAAACTTTCTGGCGGTTACGAAACAACCAATGAAAAAAATCCGAACCGTCTGAATGTCAGTGAACAAGCCCCAACAGACCATAGTCAAGGTTGCAGTCAAACGTTTCACTGACACTTCCAACCCTAGCAACAGCATTAAATAGTATTTAGAACATTCGATCGTGACCTTGGAGCGCTGTCAAAACGACCTTGTTCAAAATCCGCGGGAAGAAAGGTTCTTGTTTACTTGAAACATCTAAATACCCATCAATGGCGTCTGATCACAAATCTCGACGATCCTCAAAACAGAATAAACGAAAGTAATTAAAAATCGATAATTGCCAAACTAATGGATGAAAACAAATGAAATTTTAGCAATCTAAATAAAATTAAAATTTCTTTCCACCAGATATGTTTTTGAAAGTAAAATATTTAAATTAAGAAATTTTGAAAAATGATTATTGGACTTAGAAATTTTGAAATGAAATATGAAAAAGTACGTTATTCTGAAAGAATTTGCCTGAATTAAAATAAATGAATTTGAACTTTCTGAAAAGAATAAAATTAACAATTAACCAATTTTAATCACTATTATTAAAAAGGAAATACACTATATTTTGGAATAATTTATTTTAGACTGTATATTATTTAAAAGTTAGAAAAAGTAAGTTATAAATATTTCTTTTTTAGAAAATTTGAAATGAAGTTTAATTAATATTGCAAAGTGAATAAAATGTAAATTAAATTGAATGAATAAATATCCTAAAACATATGTAATGGAAAGATTCTGAAATTAATTTATATTCTCACCAAAAGTAAACAATATAGAAAGAATGTTAGATTTAAAATGCAAAAATGAAATTTAGCCTAATTAATTTAAATGAATTTAATGAGTTTAATTAAATTGATGAATAAATTAAGGTTAAATATTAAAATCCTGAATAAATTAAGAGTCAAATCTTTAAATCATAACACATAGTATAATGTATTATTATTCATGCAGTCAGATCTCTTGTCATGTTTGGACTGGACGTCCAAACTTACATCACTGTTTAATCAAAATGACATTCTTCTATTAAAATCGCTAGACCGTGTTATTTCGAAGAACGTTGCAGTTGCTAATGATAATTTCAGTTGCCGAATGAATTGAAACTGTGAATATCGTGTGGTGTTTATTAAGGGGTTACATACTTTCTCGGCGGCGAAAAATTGACATATTTTGGAATTTTTTTCCACTAATAATTCCACGTTGTTTTTTGTTATTTAAAGTATTAAAAAATATTTGTGTTGTTAAATTTAGTCATATTAACTTCGGAAACTTGCAGCCGCCTTGACCTGTACCAAAATATCCGGGTTTGATGGGCAGCATCCTAACTTCCTGTAGAAACAAAAAATTACTAAAATCTCAGTTTTTTTTTTTCCGTGTAGAATAATTTTGTAGCTAAGGACCATTGACTCAAATTTTTGAACTTTTTGAAAAATAAGAAAATTGCGCTATTTTAAAAAAGTTTTTCATTTTTCGTCAACAATTTTTACTTTTTATACTTATTGGAAAAATATAAAAAAATAATTAAAAAAAAAAGGGCTCTATGGCCCTTAGTCAATTTAATTATGCGTAGATAAACGCAAATTTTACCCAAAAATGTTAAAAATGGTTCAAGTTATCATGCTGCCCATGTTGAAAAATGTAGTTTCCAGAAAAACGTGTTTAAAGATGTAGAAGAAAAAATATATATACTGATATATATTTTTCAACTTACACTTAATTCTGCGTCATACTGTGGACCCTACTGTGACTTAATCTGTTCATTTAAAAGGGAGTAGAATCTTTAGTCTGATAATTTCGGCGAGATCGGTTTTATCGATTGAGCGCGCGCTCACATTTTTGCTCATATCTTTCTTAATAATCGAGATATCACTTTTAACTTTTTTGCCCATAATTCTACACACTATAAGAATTTAATTTCCATCAAAAGGAAAAAAAAAATTATTCTAATTCTATTAATTCTTTTAATTCTAATTCTATTTCTAAAATGTTGAAATGACTGACTGTCGCCAAAATTTACTTACACGCAAATTGATTTGAAAATATAAATAAACACATGCATTATAAAAGAATTTTTTCCCCCGAAAAATAACTTTTACAATTTCGGCATTTGGGAATTAAAATTAAGTTTGAAGTATACTTCACCATCGCCTTTGAAATGGCTAATCTAAATTATTCACGAACTTTTGCATTTTATCCCTTGACTATTATATTTATATTAAGTTTCGAACGTAATAATTTGTTATGAAACAGCTCGCATTATTGTTTTACGCCTTTCCGACATTTATTATTAAAACAATGAGAAATTTAAAACTGATGATTAAAATTTTATTGTTGCTGATTCTATTTTGCATGTTTTCGATACTATCATCTGCTTTATGCAATATGTTGACATGTCTTAATCTTTATATTTGTAAGTTTCATTTCGTCTAAGAAAAATAAAATTGTAGAATGCCTTTAAAATGTTTTCTTAGTTGCTTCAGAAATTATTTAAATTATGAAGCTGGGTTTTTATTTTTGTCAAGCCAGTTAACTGGATTTTTATAAATCTTATAATTATTTTTTCCTGTTTTGAATGTATTTTGAATCCTATGTGAGAGCTATTCTTTAAAATTTTTGTTTAAAAAATAGTCTTCTTAGCGAAAATTATATAAATGTCTAAAAATTATTTTAAAAATTTATAATTCCATTATTCTCCAAAGAAACCGTATATTGGAGTGATTTTTAAATCTACTAGGGGACTCTACCCCCTGCTCGCTACGCTCACCAACCCCCGTTCTGATTTCACAGCCTCTTAAAACCTGGTAATGTATCCTGTTTTAAAAAGATGATGATGGTGATATCACAAACGGCGACTATCTTCTGTAATCAGGTTATAATGCTTTTTCATTTAACTGGTTATAATGCTTTTTCATTTAATTCATCTTTTTTATTTTTAATATTCATGCGTAAACCCGATTTTTATGACGTAATTTTCTTTATTTCCTGCTTTCAACACGTGATCATTTAATTATTTTAAACTTTCATTATTGTCTTTAATAGTCTCGCGCAAATACATTTTTTATTTGAGATGATAAAACATAATCCTTTGCGCTGATTTAGAAATTGGCAACAATATAAAAAAATGATTTTTTCAATAAAAGATTTTTTACTCTATTTTTAAGGATTTTTTGAGTTTTTATTGTCCGACCGTGATAATTTTTTGAATTTCTAAAAGCTTGTTATATTTCGCGTCTGGTGGTATGATTTTCAAATCCTTAGGATGGCTAGAAAGAAAATAATCGCTCTTCAAAAAAAGTCCCTAGTAAAAAAGCGATGAGAATAACCCGGAATATCTACGCAGATTTTCATTGGTCCATTTCCAAACCATTACTTTTTTACTTACCCATCATACGTAGTATAGGGTAAGTCTTGTAATCGTTTTGAAAATCGAAAAATTTTTTTTGACGGATTTACACGTTTCAGACACTGGAGATTCCGAAAAACATATTTTTAGAAAAAAAATTTTGCCGTCCGCCTGTGTGTCTGTGTGTGTGTGTCTGTAAACGCTCTATCTCCCGAAAAAATTGAGATAGAGACTTGCAATTTGGTATGTACTTAGTATGTAATAATGGGAAGAAGCCTATTTCATTTCAATAACCTCGATTAACCGGAACAATTTTTTTCGGACTCTCGAAATATTCGTTCTGATAAAAGGTATATAAAAATTTTCGAAATTGTATATTTTAAGAAATGAATATAAAAGACAATAAAAAAACATAAATTTTGAATAAAGCATGAAGTCGATCGGATAATTAGTTGCCGAGATATTTGGAATCCTATTTTCCACACTCTTCGATTTTTCATGACTCTGTATTTCATCCAAATTTCACTTCAAAGGTATATTTTAATTAGAAATTTGACGCCTAATCAGATGCAATAAACCGCTAGTTAATAGGATTATTATTTTTGGAGTTATAAGGAAAAACCTCTTTCAAGCAATTCAGTAATCGAGCCTTTACAGTTTGTGACGTCATCAAGCCACGATTTTATTTGAATTGCAATGCATTTTATAAGTAGTTTACACATTTTTATTTTAATATTTTACATTATGCATATCCATGATGGGTAAGTATTACGGTGGCCCCCAACGACTAGTTTATATATAGAAGGATATGTTCTTTTGAGTGTTGGCGTCAGCGGGAACATGGCTGAATTTTTATCTTGCAGCTTTAGAAAGACTGTTTTTTGATTAAATATATTGGTTCATAACGCATTTTACTTTTAACGGTTTGGGACCCAAAGAAATTTGAAAATCTTGTCGAAAAGCTCCAATCGGCGCAATAGCGCGGATAAAAATAATTAAAAGGGATGGTAAGTACAAACAAAAATATTATTTGCATAAAAAAAATCCTAATGATGCTACAACCGGAAAAAATTACCTTTAGTGCGTCAAAACGACGTCATTTTTCGCTGACATTTCGTTTCGCAGATCTGTGTTTAGGGCCCCAAAATGTAGTGGTTCTTTACTGAATGAAAAAGTTCTTCCTAAAGGAGGAATTCCATATTTTTTGAAGGAATTTCGGATATATTCTGATTTAATGCAAATAAAATATTGGAAGCATATAAAGAAGAGGGGGGGGGGGGGGGGGGGAGGGAGGTCTGGAAAATGGCATTTTGTCTACTCAAATCCTTAGTTTGTTTCTGAATGTCTGTGCAAACAAGCCATCAAATCAAAGGTGAGGTTATATTATAAGCATATGAATGTCATGTAGATGAAGTTGTCTAAAGTGTCTTTCCAGGAGGGAATTTTATTTTAGACTTTAAAAGAAAAAGGCAGGTTACATAAGGTTTTATTTGGAATAAAATATTTTGTCCTGTTTATGCAACACTTTTGGATAATTTCAGGGATACATTGTTGGGAGATGTATTTCTGGAGCAAAGATCAATTTGATAATGCATACGTATAGCATAATTTTTTTTTTTTTGTCTATTGAAAGAAGGAGAAAAATCTTAAACAGCCGAGTTATCCAGAATATTGGCTTTGGAAACTTAATCACTGCACTTAACCTAAGTTCATCCGATGTATTTGAATTTACACCTTTTAGCAAACAGTCCCCCAATTTTCTTTTTTGATTCTTCAATAAACCTATACACATAATAGTTTTTAAATATTTTCTAAGTTGCGAAAAGAAAGTAGCAACCATAGATGCAGTTATATTTAATTTTATTGGAAAAATATCTGTTAAAATGTGTTTAAATTATAAGAGTTTGGCACTATTGTATAGGCGGAAAAATATTTCCACCTTTTTTTTTCTTTTTCCCACTTTTATGTCTAGAATCGGAACACAGCATTCTGCGTTGGAGTCAAAGGGTTAATACTCTCCAAATTGTTCCTATGTTTCTCCGCGTTACATATTGATTTTCTATTAATATTATTATTGATAATCTTTGCTGATTTCATTTTAGTGTTACCTTGCGTGTTTTCTTCTATACTGGCATTAAAAACGAACAAATAGCGCTTTTTTTCCCCCTTCCTTTTTCTTTCTTTTATTTATCTTCAATTCTTTGACGTATGTTCCATTGGGGAAATTGCCTCTATCTGTATGCTGCTTAGGAACAATAAATTTAATTTGCCATGGAAAATACGGGTTTGCGAAATGCGTGCCAGCTTTGTAAAGCATGAGAAACGTAAATAAAATTGATTTGTTGTTGATTTTCTCAAGCTACTGTTAGTAGTTGTGGTTCAGTTTTATTTATTTATTTATTTTTATTTTTTCATTATATTAAGTGATTCAGGAAAATAAGAAAGCGGGGAACACGTGGGACTCAACCCCCATTTCACAGTCAGTCAATTTTCTTAACATAAAATAAAGGCAGAAAACATTGTTTTAATTACTATAGTTATTATTAAAAATGTATCGGATGCTCTCTAAACGCTAATTTAAAAATTATATTAAAGTGATTGATCGCCCTCCTCTTTTTTTCCCCCGCGCAAGATATATATCTTGACCTATTTAATAATTTTACCTGAAGTTGTTTCAGATTATAGATTATTATATCTGCATTTTGAGACTGAACCTAAATTTGTTTACTGTTTCATCCACTTTTTTTTTTTTTATGCACGGATGAAATCTAATTTTTTTTTCTTCTTTTGGGATAAATAAGCAATATTTTTAGTATTCATAGCGCACGTTTCTATTTCACTTATTTTTTCAACACAAAGTTACTAATAGGTTCAAATATCAACCTCGCATTCATACTATGCACTTTAAATTAAAGTGAAATCACTTGTGCAAAAATCAAAGGAAAAGGCAATACAAAAATAAGATACAGTAAATAGAATATGGAAATATTAGAAACTATGAATATCTTATGGATTCTTCAGAGAAACTTCATACGGATAATTTATAGTAAAGATATGTTATTTCGTCGAATATTGTCAGCATTAAGACTTACAAATGACAATATTAAGCTCCTTATAACACATCGAAAAACGGTTGAAAGAAATCACGATAACCAAGATATAATTAAATTCAACAAAAGGAGATAATAAACTTAAAAATAAATTAAATAACTCATAAAGTAAAACAGAATTGTCAAAGATTCAACCGGAATCAGAATAGACTCTGTGAACCATGGACAAGAAAGTTATTGTATGCCATGTTGGACAGAAAAGCAAAAAATGGCAAGGGCCAGATAACATGTGCTGATCTAGAAGTGGCATGAATAACTTGCACTGGAGTAACTTGCTAAAGGACTGGAATAACTTGCTAAAAGGAAGGTCACTTGGTCAAAAATCGACAAATGAAATCACGTTACAAAAAATCCATGAAATGAATAAAATCCAAGAAGTAAAACGAGAGCGAAAGAAGTATAAGATAAAAAATAAAAATATCAGCATTAAAAGGAAAAAAATGTCAAATAGATGTAAATTAGCAATAAATAGTTATTAAAAATTTATTTTCTTAAAAAATATATATTAAAAAATTATTAGTAGTCTAAAATTTAAGAACTGATATTTCTTACTTCGGAAGAAAGTAAAACTATCGAATGTTTATCTTACTGTAATAAGAGTTTGCTGAACGAATTTTATGTGTGTTCTTTTAATATGTTCTGGTTCTTCGTTTACTTTACGATCTACATCATTTTAAATCTTCTCGCTCTTTCTTATCCGCCTTTTTTTATATTCTCTTTCCCGTTTTCTCTCTCTCCGCCATCCTCATCTAAATTTTTTTTTTATCTTTTGAAAACACCGGTCTCCAGATTCACATCATGGTTTGCTAAAAGATTAAATCCGGTCCCGTTGTGTGTTCCCTGTTATGCGTATTTCAAATTTTCCTTTGACATTTCGTAATATTCTACTTTTCAAAGTTTGTAGAAAATCCAAGTCATCCCTTTGTTTGATTTTGTAAATATTTTGATATTTTGTATCTATATTTTTAAATTGATTGTACCCAGAGGATGTCTGTTTGGATAGAAAGCTTCATTTTACTCTTTTATTTGACTCAACTTTTTATGTGAAGAGGGAATTTTGTTTTAACTCGCTTCCTGGTATGATAAAATTATTTTTAAAAATATATAAAATAAAATATGTACGAAAATGAGTTTCCGATGACAATACAACATATTAATATTATTAGAACTTACTTATAAACTAATAGCCAAATTTTACGGCATTTTTCGTTTAGCCCGTCCATGATGGTATATTACCAAAAATTCTTTATGGTTACAATTTTGTACGAGTTACAACAATAATGTAATGGATTTAATTATGCGTCAACCCATGCTCGCATATTTTTAAATACTAAAAAGTAGAATAATATAATTAAAAAATAAAGAATGCAAACATATATATTTAATACGCTTTAATTAATAGTTTATTAATTAAATCATGATTATACGTTGAGAAATCAATTTAGAAATTCTAAAATGGTAGTTTGATTAATGCTTTTATTTTTCTTTGCTGTTGCCATATCTTAAAAAAGAAAGAACAAAAATATATATATATTTTTAATAAATTCACTAGCTTGCGCTTTTTACAAAGCCCCCCCCCCCCCCCCCCAAAAAAAAAAAAAAAAAAAAAAAACGGTGACTTAATCGGAGCCCACGACAAGTTAATGTGTCGTATTACTGCTCAGTAACTGGTTTTGAAAAAATCATGAATTCGAGTCATGAAATTAGGCGTGATTTTTTAAGAAAAACATTAAATGCTTATAAAAGGGTTTATTTAAAAAAATCCCTGACGGCTCAGCCTACAGGCACAGGTAGATTTCGAAGACGCAGACCGTGGGGCACCTGTTTATTGGGAATTGCAGAAGAAAGACCATTTTGCCATGCTGCGGCAGTTGAAACCGCCGACTTCGAAAGATAGCTGTGACTGTAGGCGGAGCCAGCAGAGATTTTTTTAATTTTTTTTTTTTTTTTTTTGCTATGAGAGTTGGTCCTATAAAAAAATTGTCAATATAAAAGTTGTAGATAATATTAAGACGATTTACAATAAATTTATACGGATTTGATATTTTGTGAATTGACGAAGTTATGAATTTTTTTTCTTCTTAAACCCCTATCCCCCCCCCCCCCCCAACCTTGAGGGCATTTTTAATGAAATCGAAAATCTGTCATACATAATTTTTTAGCCCTTTTCCTAGAAGTATTAACTTTAAACTGATTCGATATGTATCCATAATTAAGAAGGTATGAGGTTTTTTTTTTCGATTTCACAAAAAGTCCCCCATTTCCCCCCACTTGGTTTGATTTTGGCCATTAACGAACTTGACCAAGATTTTATGCCGCTTGATTTTATGTATCAGTTTGGAAGATATTTGTGCAGAATTATGAAAGTTATCGTATCCATAAAAAATTATATAAAGTTTTGAACTGGGGGGTGGTTTTGGGTTCTAGGAGTCATGATCGATGTAGATCTGTAAAATTTTCAGAAATTCCAACTTAAGGGAGAATGTAATATAGTATTTCTTACTAAATCTATCTAAAAAAAGCTATTTTTGCTTTTATACTTGTTTTTATTTCATATTGCGCTACAGTTAAGTTATCTGTCAAAGATTAATTAAGCATTTAGCGTTAGTCAATTAAGTAGAATAGGTTTTAAAAAAAATGTAGTGATACACCCTTCGCCTTTTGGCATAGGCACATATAATATTTGTACGTATAATAAGATAGTTTACAGAAGTAGTTAACTTCTTAAAGCAATTTTCGGATATTTAGAAGTCTATTTTTGCAGATCTTTGTCCCCAAATATATTAATCTCATTGAAAGTACTATTCAGATTAATAAATAGCTCATTTTCAATTTTTGTGATTTTATCTAATGCACATTTACTTCTAATTATTATTTCTATGTTAATTGTCCATGTTTCTATAAAAGGCTAATTTTTTTTTTTTTTTTTTTTTTTTTTATTAAAAAATAAATGGGGAAAAAAAACTGACGATAATTGTTTATAGTTTTTAAATACTCCAGTTTGTTTATTTTATCAGCTGTATAAACTATAAACCCGAATTTGTTCTGGTTCGTAAAAAAAAAAAAAAATGGATTTTAATTATCAAATAAAACCCACGTCCCTTAAAAAAAAAAAAAAAAAAAAAATGCCCCCATTTTTTTTTTTTTTTTTTTTTAGTATGTAGATTTTTGGTAATTCAGTGGTTAGTAGTGCATACACATTCTTTGCAGTCGATTGTGGACACATTAAACATTACTTCACTTGATTTTCTCGTTTGAAATAAATTCTGCCTTGTTTACATGTGTTAGTTTTATTACAAATTATACATCCGATTTATACTGCCACACTTGTACAAATGATTAGTGAGGTATTTAAAGAGATGATTGGTTATTGAAAAATAAACTTTGCTGTTCTTCTAATAAAGTTATTTTTACATGCATGGTGCCGTTCCGTACTAAATCGAGGGCCCTCTACAGTTTTGGATATTTTTTTTCTCTATTTTTTTTAGTTTTCTCGGTAGGGTGAATAACTTTCAAATTTCACTAGGAACGTTGCAATCTTGCAATCATCCTCATATGATAGCGCATAGTCGTTTTACTTTAAGTAAGACATTTGTTCCACAATTCTACGCAGATTTATTCGTTTAAGAGTTATTTGAGTGTACCCCACCATATTTTAAATCCTGTATATAATTTATTTTCCCCTCCAATTCCATGTCTGATGTTTTTTAAACAAAAACATTTGAAGGCGAAATATGAGAGGGGGGGGGGGGGAGTGTATTTTTATGGTAGAATATTTTTTTCTTGGACAGGGAATAACAACATTAGGAAATTAAATTTATAACCAAATATAAACCTTAAAACAACTTGATAAAGTTAATACGACAAATGTATAGTTATGTATAAATAATATTGTTTGGGCATACCTTAAATCAAATTTGTATTTAATAATGCGTGTAAAACAAGGAACGGCAGCTTTTTTCTTCTTTTTTATGGGCCACGATAAGTTTATTTCGTGTGATATTTTAAAAATAATTTATCTGGAAAACTTTTCAGCTGGAAAAAAATAGATAGTAGTTCCCTCTGATAAATGTTTCTGCTTAAGTGTGCCTTTTCCTTTCGTATTTTATTTCGAAAATATTTTTTTTTTGCTCTGGACATTGGAGACCCAGAAGTCATTATTTTTTGCATCAGTTTTTGAAGTCTTGCCATATTATGGGATTACATTTAGTTGAATAAAAAAGATAATGTATTTATTTTATATATTTTTTGAAATTGTGTTATATCTGACGAGATACATTTTGGAAGGGGAGAAATTATATACACACAATGTACGTAATATATAACTGCTATTTTTTTTTCGTTATTTTATTCTCAGCAGTTTATTTCTTGATCTATTTTCATTTATTTTATTTATATTTATCTAACTTCCATTATTGCATATTAATGATCTATCATTTCTACTTAAGTTCTACAATAAATATGAGCTTTAATAATATTTAATAAATCTTACTTGCCAAACAATATTTGTTTTGCATCTACCTAATTATCATTTTTACTATTATTTTAAAATAACTGTAATGAGCTTTTATAATAATTAATAAACCTTATCTTCCTTTTTTTTTTAAATTAACCTAGTTATCGTTTCTGTTATTGACTGCAGTAAATTTAATGTATACATAATTTTAAATGTATATAACGTAACTTTTTAACACATACTTCATTTGGACTTGTGAAATGGAACTACAATAATAAATGTTTTATAAAAATTAATGCCTCTATTCAAACCCGCGGATCTGTTTAGGAAAATTTTCGGCCCTTTAAAATAGACCTTTCACAGAACTTTTCCATATTTAAACTGAACCTTCCAGAAATGTATTCATTTTAATAAATAAATAAATAAAAAATCGGACCTGTCACAAAAGGGGGGGGGGGGGGGGGTCGATGAAATAGTGAAGCAGTAAAACAGTTTTTTGTCTATTTTCCTCTGGATGTTGGTCAAATTATTCTGATTTTATTATTTTCAAATTTGTAGATTAGACTTGGTCGCATTTGTCAAGCCCTAGTTGCCAAGTTACAGGGTTGATAAAAATCATGATTTAAAAAAAAAAAAAAAAAAAAAAAAAAAATCTGATTTATTTGATTTAAATCGGATTTTTTTTTTATTTAAATCAGATTTTTTTTTTTAATTAATATTGTTTATGTACTGTGCATATATATATATTTTATTTTTTCTGCATAGATTTACACGTTTCTATGATTTTAATTACAGTTCCTAGATAAAAATTCAAAATAATTTAAATAAAAAAAATTTGCAAACAAATTCAGATTTATTTATAACTTAAAATCATATTCTACTATTAAATTGTTATAGATAAGATATACCTATGTGTGTTGTGTGTATAAATTTCTAGTTAATTTAAGTTATTAAATTTTTCATTAAGGTATTACTCCAATTACTCCAATAATATCTAATCACATAATAAATGCAGCAAAGAATGCTAAATATATATGGTGTATTTCAACTAGGGTTGGCTAATTTTGGCCTAAGTGGAAAAAACCGTCTCGGCAAAAACACTTTTTGCCATATGCTGGGAAATATTATTAGTATTTTAAAACAGGGTTTTAAGGATTTTATTTTTAATTACATGATTCCAATGTTTAAATCACAATTTTAACAGATTAAAATCAGTGATTTAAATTACAATCTTGATCAATTTGTCTGTTTTTTTTTTCCACTTTTTGCCACTGTCCTGTCAAAAATACATTTTTGCCGGCAAAAAGCCAACCCTGATTTCAACTAATTCATATTCACTAATGTCATCTTTATCACATAGACTGTAAGTTTCTTTGTATTTTTTATTTTTGCCACAATCTCCACCATTTCTACACTACATGGTTTGCATATTGCTTTCACACATTTTCCAGAAATAGTTTTTTTTTTTTTCTTTTGCTGTAAAATAAAGCTACATTGGATCTTTCTTTTTGCCAGCCATTTTTCAAATGTATCAATGCATCCAAAAGCTCTTTGTACTGTGCCTAGTATTAGTAAATGATATTCTTGTCCCAACTTGTTTTTCACACTATACTATATTAATGATTACAAAAGAGTAATATGACGCAACCGCAAGGTAATCACATAACTAAAAGTATGAAGCTATCAATTGTCAGTGTTATCCAGCCCTCAGCCATTGACAATTTCAGCAATCAATCATGTTTACTTAACAGTAGAAATAACTGTTTAGTGTAGAAATAAGGCATAATAACACATCTTATATTTTCCATTGCAGTATGCAATGAATTTGAATTCTAGAAAAGGAAAGGGCAAAGGGATCAGTCACAGTGATTAAATTATTTTCAGTTATAAAAGAAACATAAAACTATAATTCTATGTTAGACAAACAGTCTAAATATGTATTATGTTACAATTTAGTCATGGTATTGCTCAATATATGATCAATACATCTCCCGTCAACGTATGGGATATTGAAACTTGCAGGTCTAAGTAACTAAACATAAAACAAACTTGTGAATCATCCATGTATAATCTACTTTAGAGGAAGTAACTCCTCACTGAAAAAATATTATATTAAATACTTTTATATTGAATATATTTAACTTTAGCTTCAACATCTAACTTGCAAAAATGAAGTGATCATCTAGGGAAAACAAAAGTTTAAAAATCCCTGACGGCTCGGCCTACAGGCACAGGTAGATTTCGAAGACGCAGACCGTGAGGCGCCTGTTTGTCGGGAATTGCGGAAGAAATTACCTTTTTACGATGATGCGGCAGTTGGAACCGCCTACTTCGAAACCTAACTTGTTTGCAGGCTGAATCGGCAGGGATTTTTTTGTTTTTAATTTTTTTTTTTTTTTTTTTGCTATAACGGTTGGTCCTATAAAAAACTTGTCAATATAAAAGTTTTAAATAATATTAAGAGGATTAATAATAAATTTAAGCGGATTTGAAATCTTGAGAATTGGCGAAGTTATGAATTTTTTTCTTCTAACCCCCCCCCCCCCCCCCCCCTTAAGGCAATTTTTAATTATATCAAAAATCAGTCATACATAAATTTTCGGCCCTTTTCCTAGAAGTAATAATAACTTCAAACGGATTCGATACGTATCATAAGTAAGAAATTATGAGTTTTTTTTCTGTTTTCACAAAAAGCCCCCCCCCCCCCCCCCCCCTGGTTCGATTTTGTCCATTAACGAACTTGACCGAGACTGTATGCCCCTTGATTTTATGTATCAGTTTCGAAAATATGCGGGAGTTGGAACCGCCTACTTCGAAAAATAACTTGTTTGCAGGCGGAGCCGGCAGGGATTTTTTTTTTGTTTTTAATTTTTTTTTTTGCTATAACGGTTGGTCTTATAAAAAAACTTGTCAATATAAAGGTTTTAGATAATATTAAGAGGATTAATAATAAATTTACGCGAATTTGATATCTTGTGAATTGACGAAGCTATGATTTTTTTTTCTTCAAAAACCCCCCTTTTTCCCCCCCTTGGGACCATTTTTAATTATATCAAAAATCTGTCATACATACATTTTCGGCCCTTCTCCTAGAAGTAATAATAACTTTAAACGGATTCGACATGTATCATAATTAAGAAATTATGGGTTTTTTTCTGTTTTCACAAAAAGCCCCCCCACGCCCCCCCCCCCCCCCCTTGGTTCGATTTTGCCCATTAACGAACTTGACCGAGATTTTATGCCCCTTGATTTTATGTATCAGTCTGTAAAAGATTAATGCAGAATTTTTCCAGTTATCGTGGTCAGAAAAAAGTTATATATATATATCTACCCTATATATATAAAATCCTAATGAAACAAATTTGTGAAACGATTTTATGAAACGAATTTATGAAACGATTTTATGAAACGACTGATTAAACGACTGATTATGTTTCAGGGCTATTTTTATTAAAATATTAAACGCTTGATGGGGAAATTAATACCAATTGTCCATAAAAATCCGCGGATGTCAAAACTGGTAATAGAATTTTGAAATTGGAGTTAGTTTTCGAGATATTAATTTTTTTCTAATTTTAATGACATTTCTGTAATGATGGCAACTAATTACACAGTTTTTTTGTGACAAAAAGGGAAAAAAATATTGAAAAAGATCCCGATAGGGATTATTATTATTTTTTTTTATTCGTCATTTTCAAATTGAAATTGAATTTATCTTTTATTTCAATCGATAATGAAGATAAGATTGTGATTAAATTATGTTCTTCAGGAAAATTTGAAAAAAAAATCACATTTCTATCGTCAGGATTCAATCGTCTGTCAGCATTTAATTTAATTTATAAAATGAAAATATTTTGAATAAATTCGTCCAAATGACGTCATTTATGTAAACGCAAAAGAAAGGAGCAAAAACATGTTTATACAATTTGTTTAGCGTAAAATGTCATTTATCCTATTTTATATATAATCAGAAGTAATTTGTATAGAAAAAACAATGATAATATACGTATAATTAAAATACGCATATAAACAAAAAAATCGTCGAATTTGTTTCCATGGCTGTTTATGTCATTTGGCACCAAATCTCACTTTCTGATGCCCAAATTGCGCCAATCTTTTTAAAAAAGCGTCAAGACCCCTATAATAGAAAAGCACCAAAAGTTCATTGGGTTTGTTTTCATAACTTTTGGCAACAAGTCTATGTATATTAACGAATCTATCCCTTTTTGAAGCTCGAATTACGCCAAACCTAAAAGCAAAGGATCCTATACTGGAAAAGTACCCGATTTTCTTATGGACAGTTAGTCAAGTGACATAACGAGGTGTAAAATTATCGCGTATAGCAAATTTGTTTAAATATCTCATCAATTGATGCCGAATAAATGCAGGCATGCATGCACAAAATATTTAAATAATTTTGTATGATAAATAATTATAAGAAAATTCGTATATACATATTACTTAAAATAAATAATTTAAATATTTAAAATAACATGGAAATATGCATGATGGTGCCCTAAAATAGAGATAAAATTAAAACCTGTTACTAAAAATGTCTATAACATAGTACTGCTCAATACCGTGGTTCTTAATGTTATTCACAAGCAGATGGAATTTTTCTCATCCTTAAACGCAAAGGAAAAATAGCATACAGATCGTTGTTATAAAAGTCCGAGAGGTAGCCACAATTTAAACCTAATCATTTTATACAAGCTGGTTTTCAAGTTGTAATTGATTTTACTTATCAATCCCGAAAACAGTCGTCAGTTGTCGCAACAGCTGTGTATGAGGCCATGATAATAAAAAAATGCCCCATTAAAACGTTAAAAGCATGGCAACTCAATTACAGATTTACCAATATTTTAAAAACAAATCACGCTGTCATGTTTTTAGAGGCCTCGAAGTCTGAGCGGGGGTTGGCGAGCGTAGCTCGCAGGGGGTAGGCCCCCTAGTATATATATATAAAGTTTTGAACTGGGGGGTGGTTTTGGGTTCTGGGAGTCATGATCGGCGTAGATCTGCAAAAATTTTTCAAAATTTCCAACTTAGGTGAGAATGTAATATTTCTTACGAAATCTACCTAAAATGAGAGAGCATTTATCAGTATTTATTTTAGGATGCACTATGGATAAATAATATTTTGAATGTAGTGTTGCATTTACTTTCATAAAATAATTATTTTCAACTTATAAAACTTTTATTTAACATTATTAAAAGCTAATTTTTAATCTGACATGAATTATGACGTTTCTTTGAACACGAATGACCAATTTAATTTTTATTCAGCTTGTAAATATCAATGTTAAAAATACTGATTTAAATCAAAGATTTTTTTAAAAAAATCATTGATTTAAATCAAGCTGATTTAAATCGAACAACCCTGCCAAGTTATAAGAAAAACCTATTTTGTATTATATGGTGAAAATTTTTTATTACTAAAAAAGTTCTCCTACTGGAGTTTGTTGCAGTCTTCAAAAAATCCTTAAAAAAAAAAAAAAAAAAAAAAAAAAATGCAGTACAGTACTTACATTTTTAGGTGTTAGTAGAACATGTCTGTTTTACAGTAGACATTCTTTTGCGTCTTGTCAGGTCCAAAAACTGTTACAAATAGTGGAATACCTTCTTCGAATTATCCAAATGTACGTTTCGCAAATTCAAATTAAACATACATTCAAGGGTCGATCCAGGAAAAATATGGGACTTATTTAGAGTCTCTTCACAAAAACCTATTTAATAAAACAGACCCCTTCACAAAATTCCATTCCATAAAAACAAACTGTCCATTAATTATTTTTATTTTGTTAGGTTTTAGAATGTGTAATTTGCAAAGATAACAAGTTAACCAGAAATGAAAACTTTAGCAGAAGGACTTAAAGAAGTTATTATTATTGAAAGCTTGGTTTGAATTTGAGTAGCTGGATATCATTTTTTGTAACAAAATATAATAAATTTAACAAAAATATGATAAATTTCAGAAAAATAATTTTTACTTTTCACAAAATGGGCTCCAAGGGAAAAAAAAAAAAAAAAAAAACCCTGCATCGACCACCGATACATTATTAGCTCTGATTTGAATAGGAATTTCAAGAAAATTGGAATAAATCTAACGAATGCCATCAGTTTGCATAGCCTTTTATGGTTTTTAACCCTTAACTGTTGTTAGTCTCACAAACCGCTGTTTTTTTAATCCCAAATTTTTAGTTACTTGTAACTTTCGGTTTAACTATACAGATACTAGTATTTTGTTTCCTTTGGAGTTCTAGTACTATCACAAGAGACTTCTGATTAGGTTAAATTTAATTACAGTAGTTCTGTACATAAAGTTTAGTACAGAAACCGTATCCTATGAATTAATCTAGCCTTTTATTCATCTTTCAATCAAGCAGTCTCTGAGACCGTTCACAGTAACTATGCGAAAATTTTTGTCACCACTAGTAAGGATTAAGATGTATTTTGGCGATTCGTATAGTTGGAGTTTTATTATAATTGTTTAAGAGCCTACATAAGTCATGCGAAAAAACGCGCAAGCTAATGTTAAGTCTATGGGAAAGTTCTTGCGCGATTTCTTGCTCGCATTTGAATATTTTTAAATAAATTTTTTCATAGGATAGCTGACGTCGATCTCTAACGTTGTTAGTTTTTACTTTTTAGATTTTGGTTCCAGTTTTTTTTTATATAAGGGTACTTTCACTTTCAGAACCGGTTCCAAAATTGAAAATGTCCGCTTATAAAAAAAACTGTAACCAAAATCTAAAAAGTAAAAGCTAACAACGTTAGAGATCGACCTCAGCTATCCTATGCAAAAAAAAAAAAAAAAAAAAAAAAAATTGCGAGCGAGAAATCGCGCAAGAACCTTCCCATAGACTTAACATTAGCTTGAGCGTTTCTTCGGGTGACTAGCATAGGCTCTTAAGGAATGATTGAATAAAGAATATATACAAATGGCAGAATATATACAAATTTTGCACCGACGGGTTTTAGGTCGTTCGCACGCACTTTTTTCTTTTAATGTACTACTTTCTATTAATTTTTATTTTTAATATTGGATATGTTTTGTATCCTTCGTTTTTAATATTCCTAATTGCTAAAATATTTTTTTCGACATAAAGTTTAAGTGCATCCATACGAGCTAATACATTCATGCATCATCTCTGTCAGTTAAACTCCTAGCTCATCTCGCACCTATTTTCACATTTATAGATTTTCTTATTTGAGAGATGCTAATCGATATTTCTACATCGGCTCTAATATACTTTGTGCATACAAAAGTTCATAGTCTGAGCGTTTCGAGATTAAATGTGTTTTTATGTAGTACAATAAGCGTGCATCTATGGAAGCCAATTAAGGAATTGGACACCTTTTTAAATCGAACAAAAAATTGGACTGTTCTATTCAATAATACTTAAATATAAGTCTTTTTTAGTATTTTAATAAATCCGCATTCAAATTTTGCATTAGGACTATAATTATTGGTAAAAATAACTATCTATCGCCGTATACGGCATAAGGAATGTTCTTCTTTTATATTAGTATCAATACTGTTATTGTACAGGTTGCCCTCACGATTTCGCAAAAAATGGGTAGTCAAATTTTCATGAAATTTTAACGTTTTATACCGTAAATGTATGTACACAAAATGAGTTAAAAATGTGGTATTTCAGTTAATATTCATAAAATGATGTTCATATGTTTCTGAGTTTTCAAAATTTCGACTTTTATGAAATATTTAGTTTTGAAAGAATGCTGGTTTTGTTTTAATAGTAGGTCAATTTAATTGCATACCATTTCTTTATTTATTTTTTAACTCAACCATACTGATTGGTAAAGTTTCTCACGAATTGACGTTTTTCCAACTGAGTGAAAAAGTGTCCAAGAACCGGAGTCGAATCCAGGCTTAGATTGCCAACACTCTGCACATTCAGCTGCCTGGACCTCTAAAATATATGCTTAACGCTAAAACTACCGAGGCGGGTCATCTATGACTTAATACATGTTTTTCGCTCGTATCACTGTTGTTTTTTAGAATAAAACTTTGAAATTGCTTGAATTTTTTTAAATATACAATATAATGTCTTAACGCGAATTTAGTTGAAATCTAACGAATACTATTTATATACAGGTCTGTATACCTAGAATTACCGTGCGTAAAATTGGAAGTTAAAAAATCATGAACTATATTCATTTTTATTCAGTTTAATATATTATTAATGTGTAGGAACATTATTACGAAATTTAAATTGATAATTAAATATACATTATTTGAAAGATATTTCCTACTTTTCATTTCATATGAGCTGTCAAAATCTCAAATATCTATTCTGAAATTAGAAATTTAAATTTGATGGTATCTGATTGTTATATTTCAAATTATGTAATATTCTAGAAGCTATATTTTATTAATCATTAATTAAAAATCACTGTACTAAGCATCAAACCTTATTGTGTGCTATTTATGTGCCTCCCCTATAATAAGAATAACATCATTTAAAGGCGATAGGCCAGCAATGACCAAGCCCCCGTAGTTCTAGGTATACAATAAATACGGTAGTTTTAGTGTTAACATGTGCGAGGCATCCTTTAAGATGAGTACACAGAAAATAGAATTTAAAAATATTAATTTCCTGATGAGATATTTTAGAAATAAGAATGCATTCCGCGCCCTAGGTTTAACATTACTGAGGGGAATTTGAGATCTTACCGACCAACACCGTTAAGGATCGTCCCGCCGCCCTAAAAAAAGTGGAGGGGGGGGGGGAGAGTTAATTGAAAAAATTATGTTGAAGTTTTAGCATTTTCATCATACAGGTATATTGAAGAAACACAGACTGTGAAAAATGAATATAAAGATTTCAACTCTGAATCATTTAAAGCAAAATGGATGCAGTAAAAAGCCTTTTTCACATTATAATAATCGGATATTTACGCAACTTCGCCAGAATATATTAGAGATATCTAAGTACATTTTAAGCAAAAAATTAGAAGATTGATATTTTGTCTTTTTTTCGCAAATGAAGGGCTCCAAGACCCCTGAAAGTAAAATCATTCAGCTACATAGATGTGAAAAAGTCTAAAACGAAAAAAAAAAAAATAAATAAAATAAATATAATAATAGGACCTTAGGACCTACCGTGGACCTTAGGATTGAAGAAGTTAGGGCACAATCACGAAAAAATCGTGACAGTGATAGGGGAGCAAGGTATATGATAGAGATGAGTTCGGGCTCTTTTTTTCGGAGCCCGAAAGAAAGCAGTAGAAAAAATTTAATGACATTTTAAAATTGTTTTAAGATTACTTTCTCATTTAAGAATATTTTTTTTTTGCATATAAATATGAATTCTAAATGCTCCCTCATAACAACGGCCCCACCAGTGGCTGAGAGGTTGTGCTCTCGAAGCTGGTAGACGGGAGGTGCTGGGTTCGATCCCAATCGCGCCCGTCGGCCTAATCGTTCGGAGTTTTCGTGGTTTTCTTCGAGCCGTGGATTTATTCATGCGTAAATACGGATTAGGTTCCCTTAGAAAGACCCCCACGAAGCGCACTTCCCCCGGGCCTATATCCCTAGTGTAGATAATTGGCCGTCAATAATCAACCCAACCCTCATAACAACGATTCTTGATTTCCATGTCCCTGAAAATCTATATTTAAAATCGCAAATTTGTAATTTATACACAATTTTTATTCTTTTTAAAATATTTTTGTACAGCTATGACACAAAGAGAAGATTCTGTTTTTCAGCAATTCTGGATAAAGACTTCAAACTGAAGACGAGGATATACAGGGGATCTTCTTTGTTATCCCAAGACCTTTTTTGTTACTAGCACTGACCGTGCAAAGGCTTCAGAACCAGACAGAATATTTATCCTTATATCCCATCAATAACAATTCAATTTCCTTTCAAACTGATTTTTAAAGGACTGTAAAACACTTTAAGAAACTTTGAATACATTCTTGCTTCTCAAATAGCAGTTTTTTCTTCCTTTTTTTTCAATTTATAAATAAGTAAAATGTTCACTTTGTCTATTTCTACTGATCCAGATGTTTGCAGTTTGCGTTCAGTTCCATTCAATCAATGTATTTCTTTCATCTACTATCAATTGACGAAAAAAAAGTTATTGAGAAAAGATACTTTTCTACAAATGTCAGATTCATAATTAATGTCCTACAAATATAAGGCAGAAATAATGAAAGTGATTAAATATGATCCTTTGATCATGATACGATATCTCTGGTCTGGAAATTTCTCATTTAATAGCTCTTATGTCAGTTGTATGATTCGCTTTCGTACTTAACATTAAATATGGCGAGTCGTAAAACATATGCTGGAGTGAAAGGATTGGAGAAGAGGGAAATATTCACAAATATGAGATCATATTTCTGTAGTGGATGTTATGTTTTATATAGCGGAATATTTTTCTCATTTTATGTTTTTTTCATATTTATGTGAAGCAGAGGTTCTCAAGTTTTTATGCCTCGCGTACCCCTTGAAGAATTGCATGTACCTGGCGTAACTCCTTATTTTTTCTGTACGTGTAATAGTAAAATGGAGAAAGAAATGGGATGCAAATAACATGAAACTTTTAGAAATTTTGAGGAAAAGCTAAAAATATAGTTTAACACCATATACTAGTTATTAAATTATTGACCCTTTCATAGACTAGTAATTGTGTTCCAGTAATGTTGTATTCACACCAGGATTTTTGAAAATGAGGAAATGTAAGTTTTACATTTTTTTTTTCTACCAACGTTATAAAACTAATTTCGTTTAAAATTTCTAGTATAAATTTTGATTTAAAATTATGGGGTATAAGTAATATACCATCGCCCTTCAAAGTGTTAACCTGCAACGCAAGTTCTAAGCAACACAAAAGCAAAATTCTAACTGATCGTGCTAAGAATTTTAGCTTTTAATATAAAATAAATTTTTTTGACAGAAAATTCTGTTTTAAAGATAGTGACATACACTGTAAAAAATTTTCGTAAAATTTCAGTAGGTGTACCATAAATTAACGGTACTTGTACCATTTTCACTCTTTACGGTATGAGTACCGTACTTCTAAGGTATATTAAGCGTAAAAAAACCTTATATGTGCCATTTCGATTATAAACGGTATTTATACCGTAAAATGAATGTTTTTCAGTAAAAAATCGCTTACCGTAAAATAGATATTTTTCACTAAGGAAAAAGCTGGTAGCGCCGCCTCGATGCACGGCAACCCTTGAAGTGATGCTCTTGTTACGTAATGCGTGCAGGCCTGAGGAGAGGGGGGAATGCAGCCGGTACATATACTTTAAATATTTTACGGTACATATACCGTCCAGTTAAATTACGGTATATGTACTGGTCACAAAGTTGCCAGTATATGTACCGTAATTGTTGACCAATTTTTTTACAGTGTACCTTAACGTTGCTGTCTAATGTAAATTGGCTACTTTATAACAAGCATTTATTTTCATTCGCAAAAGCATAAAATATCGCAGCTATTCGTATTCTTAGATACTAAAGAGAAATAATATTTCTCCTTTACTTAAAATCGGGAAATGATGCATTCGAGTTGTAAGCATGTCGAATCGGATCGTATAGCAAAGTGAGCAACGAAGCGGAAAATTTTAATTTAATCTGGGATGAAATGAAAAATCGCAGTAATTCAAGTTTCGTTTGAGCGGAGCCCCCAATCCCAGGTTCGTTTGGGGAAAATAATATCTCCAAAGCGCATGCATTTGCGTATAAAAATGACTTCGCGAATGTATCAAAGATTTGTTCAGCTGGCAACATTCACAGTTATCGTCAATCGCGAAATCCATGCTATCCAATGAAGAAATTTAAACACAGTATTACTAATTTCCTACTTTGTTTATTAAAATTCTGTTTTCACCATCAAAAAGCTGACACCGGAAATGTATTCCGTTTTCGAAAATTCTTTATTTTTTAAAAATATTTTGTTAACCCCCCCCCCCCCCCCCCCCAATTGTGAATTTTGAGTTATTTTCTTTTAAGTTCTTTATAAACAGTTATAATATGCTGCTGCTTTTTGTTTTAGTAGAGGTTTAGCGAGCAGTATGTTTGTATTATTATATTCATATGATCAGCATGATACTTAATTAAATGTGACTTAGAAGTGCGATCCGAAATATCTTTTTCACAGACGTAAAAAATCACCAATTTCTCAAGTTCGCCGGCGATTTTGAGCTACGTAAAAGCAATTCAAATTCAATCTTTTAGTCAATAAATTTTGTCCTCTTTTCAATTAAGTTTATTCGGAATTCGTACAGAGGTTTTTGAACTGTTAACAATTTTTTTTTTTTTAAAGTTTCAATTTTACAGAAAATGAGAATCCTTTTTGGAATACATGAAAAGTGTTTATAAATCCAGTTTGTCTGCCCGTCTGACCGTGCTCTAGTTGACGTAAATATTCTCGGATTGCCATTATGATGTCGCATCATATATTATTCAATTTTAGTAATTATTCCCCTCTCATTTAATTCCCTTTTCCAAATTTGTTCCCTTTTTCATTATTTTAACGCTCACTGTTCTACAAAAATACTTTTTCATTTTCCTTTCCCACCATTTTGTTAAATTCAATGTAACAAATTTCATTCCGTTTATTCTAATATCCTTTTAATTCAGTTACACTAAAAATATTTCTGTTCTGTGCTATGTAAAGGAAAACCGCTACATTTACCCTTTCAAATAGCTAGCATAAGATTTACCATCTGCCATCTCCTTATTTGGTCACAAAGTTCTGTTGCTAACTGATTTCTTCATACACACCCTTTTTAATTACAATGATTCCGAAGCGCATCTGAATAACTCCGGTCCAAAAATATCTAACGTACTTATCAAAGTCATAACAAATTCTAAGGTTCGCGGGTTCAAGAATGCGAAAAGTCTTTCGAGCCCCATTTGTGTGGTTTGCATTCCCACACATGTTGGCTACCGCCGGAATAGTCGTTAGGATGATTTATGCCAAAAATGGCTCTGTTCTCTAAATTTTTAATTGTCTTTATGCTCTGTTTGGAGAAACGATCGCCATATTGTAAACTTTTGGCGAAATGTAATTTCATTCGAGTTCATGTCATGATACGAGAAACAAGTACTTTTCTCGTTAATCATCTTGCTATCAACATGTAACAATATCACGAATTGTGTTACGGGCCCGGGTACCCCTGCTCTGCCGCGGGCAGCCGTAGCCATGCAACGTTTCCTGTACTTGTGCAATTTATATAGAACGTGGGATTTATTAAAAATACCTTCATCTACTCATGTCTGCCTGTTCTTCTAAATGTGCCTATTCTTATTTCTTCCGAATTTCTAGATTTCTTAGAAGGTAATGATGTTTTTAGTCATCGAAGCACTCATCGTATCAAATCCACTTTACCACGACCAAGAACTAATAATACAGCCATGTAATTAATAAATGTTATTGAGGATTACTGTTGCATGTTGAAGTGCTTATCATTTGTAGTTTGTTTACAGGGATACTCAAAAGAATTCAGTTTCATTATGGTCTATGGGGGAAAAATTGCTTGCAATGTATTTTAATAATGTTACTGTGTTTCAAACATAATGAAATTCATATACATCATTGAGGAGTACTACGCTTATTGTAGAATATGGTATGCGTAGCATTTATCGTTCACTTGCAGGGACATTCAAAAGAATTCGGTTACAATTCTGTCTGAGCGAAAATTGCTGAAAGTTCGTTGCTGTAATGGGGTTTTCAAACGCTTTCCAAATTGTTTACCTTAATTTTTCACCTTTATGGTGAATTTTGTTACAGTATTCTGAATGTGTTGGAAAGTGTTAATCTAAGCTTTATACATGATTTTTCGTTCTTGTTTATCATCTGGTATCTATTTGATACCATGCCCATTCGATTATACCCTTGTATGAAGTAGACTTTCGGGAATCGATTAAAAATAAATAAAAAACATATTAATTTGAATATATATGAATTTTTAAAATATTTCAGAAAAGATAAATTTCTAAACGACCAAATGAAGTTTTGAATCATTTGTAATTGCGAGAAAAGTGATTACGTCTTGTGACTTTACTTTTATATTTTGAGGTTAGTTTTCATTGTTGGGATGGCATTTTCAATTGCTTATCTTCATAAAATTACGCCAACGATTAAACACAGACTAGCAAAGTGAGATAGAGATCTATTTAAAGTAACCGTGGGAAACGGTAAGGTTATTTTAGGCAGTGCACATTTTTCATGATACTTTTATGTTGTAATTCAAAATCCGTGTAACTTAAAAAAAATTCTCATGTATAAGCCAAAAAAATACTGTAACTTAAAATTAATCATTAATATATAAGTTTTACAAAGTATACATCAAATGGGGAAAAAGAAAGAAGTGATTTATGATTCAATTTTTTTATATATATAAGTTGAATTCTTAGACTAAAAAGAACTATGCCCCCTTTTATTTCTCACATTAATCATTCTTTTGGTTGAATAAATATATTTTGGAAAAGATTTATTCCTTACTGTTCTCTTTCCGTTGATTTATTTTGTTCCTTTATTCTGAATCCTATATTTTTCATGACGTCTATTTTTATAGATTGAAGTGTTTTGAATTGCGTTAAGTTCAATACAGCAGTACATTTCTTTCTTGTATTATTATCAGTTGACGAAAACCAAGAATCGATATTATTGAGAAAGGGTTCTTTTTTTGTTTATTTTACACTACTGTTGGAATCATAATTCATCTATCGATTATTGGCTAGCGAAGAAAAATGGTTAAATATGATCCATTGATCAAGACACGACATCTCCGCTGTGGAAATGTCCCATTTATTAGCGTTTATGTCAGTTAAGGGGTGTGTACACTGCCAAATTTTTTTTAATTATTATTTTAGGGTATAATTAACACTAATAAGCAGTAATACACTGCCGCGCATGCGAGGCAGGTTATAAACTGTGTATAAAACGTTATTACATGTTGTATTACAACTTGATTACTTTAAATTTATTTAAGCGAAAACAAAACTTGCCAATTGTCAGTTATACTGTAGATTTTTCTTCTTTTAGGTAGCTTTCATTACAAAAACTAACAAGAAAGAAAAATCATGCATCTGGTATAGATTATGAAACACTTTCCAACACTAATAGAATATTATTAAGAAATTTAATTTTTTTTCATACGATGAAATGAGATATCCAAATGAGGGGAAAAAAAAAAAAATACATAACTCAGTAAAAATCCATTTTCAGCAATTGCTGCCCATATTCCAACTCTTTTCGTGCAGCCCTGTATATAATCTGCAGGATTTGTAAACATCACTTAATACATACGCGTAGTAATTTTCCAACTGGACGAAAAATGTCCGGGCCAGGATTCGAACCTGGGATCGCTTGGCTGAAGCCGCCACGCTCTAAAGCGATGGCTCGCTTTACGCGATGGTACGATCCACGCTCGTTTAGCCAAGCGATCCCAGGTTCGAATCCTGGCCCGGACATTTTTCGTCCAGTTGGAAAATTACTACGCGTATGATTTATTTACCGATTTGAAATAATTGTGTTAAAATTAATCTGGTGTAATCACTTAATACACTAAAAAATACATAAAATTGCATATCACAGCGGGAAGAGCACTTTTATCGATCATAGTTCAGTCCTTTAATCGAATTAACACTCCATAAACTATAGAAGATAAGTTGTATTGCACCTTAGTTACCCTTTTAAATTTCATTGTTTCAAAACTACATCAGCATTCCATTTCTTTACTATTACCTGCTTGTTAGTCTATTTTGCTTTTCCTGATAGATATTTTCTGCTTCTGAAAACAAATCTTCTTTAATATTACTTGATGGAGAGTATTATAAATGTGTATTTTGCAGTATTTTGAAAAAGCTTTGAAAATCTACGACGTTTTACAGTTTTTTTTTTTTTTTTTTTTTTTTTTTTTTTTTTTTTAATGTTTGCACTTGTAATACAATAGAAATTTCTCTACTTATAGTTAAAGATATTTAAGTCATCCCATAATGTGTCTTTTTGGTCTGATTTTCTGAATGTGCATATTACTATTGTTTATTTCATACTTTCTTGCAAACATTTCATGAAATGGTGAATTAATCTTATGCAACAAGATTTTATCTTAAAAGTTTGTCTAACATTTTGGTTCTAAGTAAATGTTATTGAGAAAATGCTTCTTTTCGCTAATTTTTACACCAAATGTAGCCGAATATTTTTACAAACGAACATACGGTATTCGGCCAAATGACATTCGTTGCATCCTGAATTGAGGGGGTCGGGGCAAGAGAGTGCCAAGCCACATTTTTGAACTTCTAAAATATTTCAATTTGAATATTTGATCAAATACTCAAATCAAGATATATAACATAGTTTTTTCGCCAATGTTTTAGTAATATTTTGAGTAAGAATATGGCATTACTTTAATTATATTACTATTACGTTTTTTGTAAATTAGCTCTCTTCATTGGGGGCATAAACATCTGGGGCAAAAACGTAACCTGTCGCATAGGCTGCCACCAAGTGACATTACAAACAATTTATATGTTGGATATTATAATTTACAATATTAAGCAACAGATTACAGTGTTAGATTTATTTCACCAAAAATGTGGCTTGGCACTTTCTTGCCTTGACCCCCTCAAATAAAAATTTCAATTTTTACAGTTTGAGATTTTCAAAGTATTATTTATATAAGTAAAATTCTCCTGAATTATGTCGTGCTTAAAAGTTTAATTTTTTGTCTTTTTATTTGTTTATCTGTAAAACAGAAATTATATATTCTTGTTTCTTTTTCTCTTTTTAGGTAAGTCTCTTTCTATCATCAAGTTGAAATAAAATAAGTTTATGCTGCAGTAAAAAATATTGGTAAATATGTTTGTTTTGTATAACTATTGTCGGAAAACATATCTTGTTGAGATTTTCTTGTTTTTAAAACCTTTTCGTGCATAATGGTACATATGTGTACCATCGGTTATTACAAGATTCCTAGAAACAAAATAATTCTGATTAATTGAACGAAAAGTGTACTGTTTTGGTTGTTTAATTTCAGGTCTGCAACATAGTGTGCATCGATTCAACGGAATTTCAGGATAATTACAGTTAGTGCGCAAGTTGAGACCCATATTCCAAAATCATGCAGAAATGCGTATAAACAGGCAGATTATTTTGCCCAAGCCTATTTAAGTAATAAAATCTGTATAAAATGATATTGTATGTATTTAGTTTTTAGTAAAATTTAAACATGGTTAAAGCTAACAATTTAAATGTTCTAGTTCATGCATCTGATTAATATTCTGGTACACTCTAGTACAAATATTTAACTCGGTCCTTGCTTCCTCTCCAGAATATAGTTAAACGTTTACCAGATGAGTGATCCTATATTGATATAATTCTTTTATTTGCAATTCTTATACCTGAGACGAATGGCTTAAAAATAAATAAACAAACGTAAAAATTCGCCTTTTTTCGGGGCGTGTTGTATCATGGTCACCATAAGCACAATTTGTACACATTCTAAAAAATCAGGGCAAGTGCGAGTAAGACTACTCTACCACTATGTTATATTACCGGTATTTAAAAAAAAAAAACCCTTAAAATGGCGTTAATACCGATTACGGAAATTCATGAGTTTGTCAAGTAATAAATCGAGATAGATTTATAAATTAGTAATTTTCTGATTTTTTTTTTTCCTTTACATGTGCTTCCTTCTTGATACATTTCAATATTCTGGGTAAACCGGAAGCGAGATTCTAAAAGATAGTCACGTTTTAGCATTATTGGCTTAAACTGCGTTCTCATTCGCTGTTATCAGTCACGTGCCATGGACGCTGTTGGTGCTTGGCGTTTTAGATTTGGCGCACTCTTATATGTCTTGGAAATTTTCGAAAATTGAACAGTTTACAAATATTGTTTCAGTTTCGTTTTGATGATACGCTTTGGAAGTAGATGATGTCAAAAAAATTTTAATATTTGAATGCTACATCCAAACTGGTGTCCGATTTTCCTCTCTTTAAATGTAAGTTATTAAAAAAACATGACTGATAATAAATGTTAATTTGTATAGCTGCTATTTATACTGCTGATTATTACCTCGCAGCAAACAACTGTATATTATTTAAAAAGCTGTAATTTTGTTTTTTCTTTTATATTGTGCATTTCGTTTAAATGTAGATTTTTTAAAATAGGAAATTTTATAAAATGAATTGAAGTTTTAATACATTGTTTTATTTTAATAAAATTAATAATAAATCATGCTTCTGTTTTTTCATACAAATTAACCTAATTTAAGGCAACATAGAAAAAAGTATCATCAGAAAGGAATTTTTCTAGACTTTAAGATAATATAAAAAATATATTAAATATTATAAATTCTCGTTACCTATCAGTATAAATAGCGCGCACACACACACACAGAAAAAAAAAAAATGCTATGGGGGAGGGAGGAGAAGGAATGAAAATTATCTACCTTCAACACCAGAAAAACAGTAAAAACAGTGTTTTTAAAATTATTACCTAATTTTATCAAGTTTGGATAAAAATGGGGAATAGACGAGCGTCAATCCCCCAAATTAATTGGGAACTGAATTAATTATCATGTACTTTAAAGAAAGACATTGTAGCTAAAAACATATAAGGTTCTCTCCTCCATAAAATAAGTATAAAAGTAAAAGGAGTTTTTTCTTAAACACTTTTTTATAAGCATTGAATGTTTATTGCAAAAATCACGCCTAATTTCATGACTGCAAAATCATATTGTTCCAAAACATTTCTATTTCAATGTGTTAATTTGATGTGGGCCCGATTATGGAAAATTCACCACTTTTATTTATGCTTGGTACAAAGCGCGAACGAGTGAATTTATTAAGAATTATAATTTTTGCTCTGTTTCTTGTTTTAACATATGGTAACAGGAAAGAGAAAAAGGATTATTTAAATTATCTATTCAGGATTTCTAAATTGTTTTCACAATGTATAATCATAATTTAATTTTTAAACTGTTAATTGATAAAAGCATTTTTTTAATTACACTCTCTTTTTTTTAAAAAATCTATATTTTACTTTTTAGTGTTTTAATATTTCATTGGTGCATTTTCACAGCCAGTTGGCATATTTTAGAGAACATGGTTTGGCATATAACCTTAATCTCCATTGTTGTTACAACTTGTTTACACTTGTAACTATAAATAGTATTTGGCAATTTACCAGCTTTACCCTGCTCACGTTAAAATGACTTAAGATTAATTTATAATTACATTCTAAAATATTAAAATGTTGTATTGTCATGGGGGAAACAAACGTGTGTACATCATTTATATAATTCTAGCCTATCAGGAAGTGTATGAAAAATCGATTTCAAAATTCCATCTTTTAGATACATGAACCAAATTAAATTAATCAAATTGGAAATTGCACGTCAAACGTGACAAATGAGGTGCGTTCGTACTGTTATTATTTCAGTGAAATGAATTATATCGTCTGTTATTATTATGGGATTAATTTCTGTACTACTAAAATAAGTACATTTTAAGTTGGTAACATTTTATCTTGACATTTACTGAAAATTCAAATGGGAAACTTAAGGCTAGCTTTGAAAATTTCAGAAATTGAAACCCATATTTAGACTTTATTTTCATTTAGTATCTATTTCTCTGGAAACATCTATCCAAAAAACTGTCGGTAGATTATAGGATTGCTCTAATTAAACAATTTTAGAATACAAATTCGGTTTTTAAATTCAGTATTACGGAAATAATGACTATCTTAAATAGGACGTCATCACCAAAGCTAGAATCATTACCAATCATGGAATATCATTGAATTAATTACGTATGACAGGATTTAATAGAATGAATAACTTGACTATAATTTGGTCATAGAGCTTATAAAATGTCATATATGATTATAACGTCATACATGTGAGTTAACTTGACGATACATTTCGGTCGCTTGGCGATTAATCCTCAGAAGCTGCTATAACATGGAAGCAACGATTTAAAAAAAAAATCTAATTACTTAATAAATATTTTTATTAATATCTTTTTAAATTTTGATTCGATTTTCATAACATTTGAAATGACTCGACAAAATTCTGCAACGATTATATATATTAAATTTCAAACCATTTGGCTGGGTAGTTTTTGCGCTGTTATATGAGGACAGACGACGACTATAGGTGCTACGTATTTATACAGGGTCATTCATAATTCCCTCCGGGGTTTCGAAACGTTATAGTAAAAAAACGAAGACGAATATGAAAAAAAGAAACATATGAAATTATTCCGAAACTATTCAAGTTTTACTTACATACATTACAGGTGTTCTATGTGTGAACCCTTGGTCACACGGCATACATCCATGCGATAGTCCAGTTCCTGCCATACTCCGTTTCTTTAAATTTCCGGTACCACACATGAATTGTTTTGTCAGTTGGTCCCTGTTTTCGATATTTATTACGAAAGGCCCGTTGAACTGACACCACTGATTCAGATTTAAAGAAACGGAGTATGGCAGGAACTGGACTATCGCATGGACGTATGCCGTGTGACCAAGGGTTCACACATAGAACACCTGTAATGTATGTAAGTAAAACTTGAATAGTTTCGGAATAATTTCATATGTTTCTTTTTTTCATATTCGTCTTCGTTTTTTTACTATAACGTTTCGAAACCCCGGAGGGAATTATGAATGACCCTGTATAATTACGAATGTACCTAATAAAATAATGTAAAACCTATTGCAATCGTGCAAGAACCAGAAAACCATGTTCAATCACAATTACATGCACCTTTTGATATTTGTATTATATATACTTTTCTTTAAATTCGTACCTTATTGAAAGATTTAGAGAGGGCCAGGGTGTAGCTTTCCTCTGCACACTCCAGCGTACGCCTATGCACATTAAGGTTATTCGGAAAATAGAGCCTTTATGGAAATACCAATAGGCATAGAGTTGTATGGGCTTGAGGGGCTCCAGCCCCACCAATAACTTCTAAAGTGAACTCTTTTTTTTTTTTTATTAAAAGGTTTTAATATAAAAGTAGTTTTAATATAAAAAAAAAGTTTAGTTTATTTTGTTTTCTTTTTTAACTTTCTAGTATTGTGTAGAATTTTTAAATATTCCACTTTTCCCTATTTTTCTTTTGTTATAAGGATAAATAGCATTAAGAAAACTTTTTTCCCTTTATGTTCTGTTTTTTTTTTTTTTTTTTTTTTTTTTTTTTTTTTTTTTTAATTAAAATAAAATACGTAACGTTTGAATTTTTTATAAAAAAATTAAAAGTGAAAAAAAATTTCTATTCTGCAGAAAAAAAAAGAAAGAAAGAAAAAAAGACATTATTTAAAATAAACTTTTATTGTCATTTTATTATAAACAATTCGCGAATATCAGCAAGTATCATTTTATAAACGGGTCTGTACATTCGAATTTTTATATTGTCTTAATGTTTTATTTAACTTGTGGTTATTTATCAATATATGATTGTTTAATTTCTTCAAAAGGGAGTTAAAGAAGGCAACATTAAATTGGCAATCGATCTTTTCTTACATACACATATTTGTGTAAAAAAGAGTTGAGCCCCACCAATAATTTTCAAAACTGTATGCGAAATACTATCAGATTCATAATAAGAAAATCTGCGATATTATGAGATGGCTTAGAGCATTATTTATTTGAAGTAAATTAGTAAAAATTAGTATAAGGCTTTAATGGATTACACCTGTATAAATACTATTTTTTTTTTAAATCCCAATATATATATATATATATATATATAATATTAAACTTTTATTTTAAAAGGACGGCGTAGCATAAATAAGAAGAAAAAAATCGACTTAGATATACGAAAGTTTTTAGATAATATTTTTGTAATGTTTATTCTTTGTTTAAAATTTACTTAAAAACTTACAGCGTTTTTTTTTAGTTAATTTCTTTTAAACAGAATTTTTTGAAAATGTTCAGTATTGATGCTTATATATATTTAATAAGAGCATATATATATATATATATATATATATATATATATATATATATATATATATATATAATATTAAACTTTTATTTTAAAAGGACGGCGTAGCATAAATAAGAAGAAAAAAATTGACTTAGATATACGAAAGTTTTAGATAATATTTTTGTAATGTTTATTCTTTGTTTAAAATTTACTTAAAAACTTACAGCGTTTTTATTAGTTAATTTCTTTTAAACAGAATTTTTTGAAAATGTTCAGTATTGATGCTTATATATATTTAATAAGAGCATATATATATATATATATATATTTAATGTTTTTATACTATCTTAAACTGTAGAAAAAACTTTTCTAACGATAGCTATTAAATTTTAAGGAGCAATCTGGGAATTTTCATATTCTTTTGGATTTAAAAAGCAATAATTCATTTTTAATTTCCATTTTCTGATAAAGTACCTGTCATATCATTTTAAAATATTTATACATCTTAAAATCAAAACTGTTCCACTCTCGTATTATAAAATGTCATCAAACTATCTGAAGTTATTTTCAATGGTTTACTTTAAATGAAAGCTGCAAATACCTTTCGCTTCAAAACTACCAACTTATTTTTTTTCCTATTCTGTTTTTTAATCATAGAAATAGACAAACGAGTTGGCGACGTTTTTCCTACCGCCAAGGGATTACTCTCTGAAAAGGACACGGCTAAATGACCAATGAGATGGCTGCATTTGCCAATAATGCTAAAACGTGACTATCTTTTAGAATTTCGCAAACCGGAAGTACCCTATAGGTTTTACTCTCAAAACCTGTTGGGTACTTCTAATAATCTGTGCTTGCGCATGATATTTCTTTCTCGCTCTGTTTTTTAAAAGTATTTATTGTAATCTATTGATAACTCATGATCTCGTAGTTCTGATTTTTCGCATTTCGAAAACAGGTATGAACGATCGACTTTTCAGTAATTTCCTCAAAGATGCTTCCTATGGTTTTTCAAAAAATTTTCGTTACAATACATTTATTTGGCGGGGGGCACCGAACCCGATTATGAAAAATTCACAGCTTTTTAACGCTTGATAGAAAGCGCGAGCAAGTGAATAAAAAAATTAAGTTTTGCTGTTTATATTTTGAGATACGGCATCATGAAAGAAAAAAAATTCGGGGTTTCTAAACGTATAATCATAATTTAATTAATATGAAACTATTAACTGATTAAAGCATATTTTATAAATAAATATATATATATATATATTATACTCTTTATATTTTCTACTTTTCAGTGTTTAAAATATTTGCTAATAATAAATAATATATGAAAAAAGAAATGGTCACCCGTATTTGCTTTCCTCAGTCACATGATTTGCGTTTTTATTATTATATAAATTACGTATGGTAGTATTTAATAGAATGAAGAAAACTTTTATTAATATATTTTTTAAGTTTTGATTTGATTTTCATAAAATTTGAAATGACTCGACAAAATTCTGCAGCGATAGATTTTATATTATTTATTAGTATATTTTAAATTAGAAATAGTTAAAATCTCAGTGGTTAAATTAATAACTGCTAATGTTAGCTACCTAACTGTAACTTTCACCTGTACTTTTGAATTCACTTACTCACTTTACCATGTGCTTTGCAAAAATTTGGCTTAGGATTATGGATAAATGACGTTGTAATGTATAGATTTTCTTTGTTTTCCTTTGTATTTATTTGTTTATACATATATTTATTTTCTCCCCTCTATATAACATGGTTGGTTTTATTTGTAGTGTTCCATTTCAAAGGTATCCTTGTTTTTCAATTTAGTTCCAATGATTGTTTGGGCTTGGAATTGGCACAATTTTTGGTATTAAGCTGGTGTCAATTACAGAAAACAATCATTCCTTGCTTATAATGTGGTTTCCTAGCCCTTGAAAAAGTAAATTACATTATAAGCCTACATTTGTGTTTTTACTTTTGTTTCGCTTTTTGAATAAATGATACTTCATTTGTTAGGACTACGTTTTATAATGTGTAATTTGACAGTGCTACATGGGGTAATAATTTCATTGGATATGGTCAGTTGCTTCTGTTTCAATGGTTAATTTTTGTAATAAGTTATATATATATATATATATATATATATATATATATATATATATATTTCAAAACATTCGGTTGGGTAGTTTTTGTGCTGTTACATGCGGACAGACGGACGGACCAAACGACGACTCTAGGTGCTACATATTTGTATAATTACGAATGCACCAAATAAAAAAGTGCAAAGAAAAAAAAACAATTAATATGGATGAGAAAGTATGAGTTTTATGCATGTAGGAATGAAATTACGTATTTGCTTCTGAAAGGGGTTAATTCAGACTTGAGAAAAGCATTAATTAGGGTTGAAAAAGGACTTTTTTGTTCATTTATGTCCAGTTTCTATGAATACATATATTTTTGTGTTTGTTATAATTTTGGATTTATAAATTCTCTCCCTTTTTATCCTTTTTTTAAAAAAAAAAAATGTATTTCCAGAATTATTCTTTTAAAGCTGTAAATGTTAATGTTCGCTCTTTTATTATTTTTTTCGCTTCATTATCTTTTCATCTTGTTAATTCATGTGAGTTTTATCTTCATATAATTTTGATTTGGTTCATTTATCTTCTAATGCCTCTTTCACAAAAGCTCATTAATTAAATGGAAAAAACAAACAAAAAAAATCAGGAATTGCTGATTTGCGTATTTCCTGATTTTCGAGTATTTTTAACCATGGGCAGTTTTTAAATAATAAAGTTCGTGTACATATACACGTTTGAATAAATTCATTATATTTTAATTTTATCTGCAATAAATAAAAAAAAAACTTTCTGTTTAAAACTGTAGGAAATAATCATCTCTCAATTTATATATATTTTTTCTCTTTTTCCTAACTTGTAGAAAATCAATTAACCCATTCTCTTCATATACTTTTTTTTTCTCATTATCCTTCTACCATTATAAAGTTCCATTGTTTGTAAATCTAGTCATCGGCATTGCTTTTATTCAGCTGTTCTTGTTAAATGCAAATATTTGCCCCCAGGAAAGACGATATTAAATTGGTGCAGCTTTTAATTTAATTTTGTGGAGCTGAAATCAGCGTCAGATGACCGGGAAGAAGTTTTGAGGCTATCGCATATTCACTGATTAAAGAAAAAAACAATCATTTTTATAAGTAAATGGAAGCTTTATCCTTTAACCTTTGTGTTACAGAAAAAATTAAAATTTTTACGTTTTTTATGTTAATTTTACTTGCTCCAAATCTTGAGTCTCCTTCCCCCACTTCATCTTCCCTAAAGGGACTTTGTGCCGTAAAATTCCAACCTACCAACCAACCCCCACTTTACCTACATGCTCATTCATTCTGGCATATTATGAATCTAAATTTGTATATATTTTAGAAAAATGTCAAAATTTAAAATAAAATTAAAAGACACTGTATGTTTTCGTAGGAGGGATTTACTACCCCCCCCCCCCCTTCTCCCCAGTCACATTAAGCTGGTAGACAGGAGGTGCATGGTTCGAATCGGATCACGCCCGTCAGCGTAATCGTTCGGATTTTTCGTGGTTTTCTTCGAAACTTGGATTGGTTATCCTTGCGTAAATACGGGTTAGGTTCCCTTAGAAAGACCCCCCCCCCCCACGAGCCTATATCCCTCGTGCAGATAATCGGCCATCATTATTACACAACCATCCCTGTTACATTAAATAAATTTAGGCTCTATCAGTAAAACCCTTGTTCAAAAACATAAGAATCAATCCTCTAATAATCTCTTAACCCATTTTTGATGATCCTGAATTTATTAGAAGCGAGAAATCAATCAATTAATTCTCTTCATAACTTTACATTATTTTACATTTTAAAATTACGTTGTCTGTATATTTTATCCTATTCATTGGTTTTAATAATAAGATATAAATAATAAGGAAATTAATTGCTGCACTTCTAGTACTTTTAATTGAATTTTTCACAGATGAAAATAGACTTCAAATGACTGGGTCCAAACATTGTTTCCCAGTCATTTGAAGTCTAATGAATATAAAAATCACATTTTTCTTCTCTTATAAGTAAATGAGGGATTTATTTTTAAACCTTTGCTGCATTCGAGGCTAACGAAAAAGACAGGCTACCGTGGTGCATTCCAATTATCTTTTTTACAGACCGCTAGAGTGACGTCATGCTCTTTTCGCATTGGTGCATTCGAGCATCACGTGACTCCCGCGGTCTGTAAAAAAAGATTTGCGAAAAGCACCGCGGTAGCCTATCTTTTTCGTTAGCCTTGTGCTGCATTATAGTGACTTCTAAAATTATCCCGCATTTTTGGAAACAGTATTTTTATTTATTTCTAATGGATTTTTTAGAAACTGCTCAGGTTAATCTTTATAATTAAGGGTTTCGAAGTTTTTTCCCTCTCAAAACCAGGGTTGGCAAAAAACCGGGTTTAAAAAAAAAACCCCAAAAAACCGTTTTTTTTTTTTTTTTGTTTAAACCGTTTTTTGTATCTTTTGTAATTACATGCATGCATATTGGTAAATAAAATTTAACAGTGACAAGAATAACTAATATACCAATAACAATAGTTTTTCTGAAAACAATTTAAACTAAATGAAAAATTATTGCTAATTATGCAGAAATTCCAATCATTACATTTTATTAAGAGCCACAATCTTTTACATTCAAAGCATGCATTGATATTTATATCTATACAATAGTTTGCTATGCAATACATATAATACAAGCACTTGTGTTGTCAGGTTCAACAGTAATCGTATTAAGTTGTTCGTTTAAAATGATGATTTAAAGATTACTTTAAAAAAAAGTTGAATCAACAATCGCTGTTTTTAGATAAAATATACATATTTCAAATGCAGCCTGTAATTTAAGTTTGCCTAGCTAATGATTTGGAACAATTATAAAATATATTCATAGAATGAATCCTGAATCTTAATGTTCATATTTAAAAATTCCAATAATCCTTATCTTTAAGAATTACAAGGTTTATATTAAATACTTTGACTTATTATGTGGCCTTCCTATAATTTTTCCTTTTAAAAAACAGCACTCAGTTATGTTACATCGGGAATATAAAGATATGATGTAAAATTTTTCATTTTGAAAAAAACCAGTTGGTTTTTATGAGAAAAAAACTATTTGGTTTAAACCGTGCCAACCCTGCTCAAAACAGTACTTAAAAGAAATCTTTGCCTTTCGTTACGGTGAGAGAAAATTTGTAACTAAAGATGCAGATCCTTACTTTATGGATGCGTTTAATTCAACATTGTTCTAGAATCAATGTTGGAAACCCTGTTTCACAACTTATCTTGAAAATCATGAAGACAGCGTACGCAGAACACAAAATCGCCAAGAGTCAGTCGAACGTAATAAATCTCTAATTCTGTGCTAAGACCTTTCTCTTCTCTCAGAATCAGGGCCTGATTAAAGTATGGGCTAACTGTGCCGTGGTCTTGGGCCCCTCCCCAATTTTGATATGTAATTTTTGTAGACCTGATATTTTAAATATATTTTGATTTTGTACTGATTATAATCAATAATTTGTACCGGTGCGCCATACTTTCGTTAAAACTTTGAAATTTCCTTTAAGAGCCTACACTAGTCACGGGAAGAAACGCTCAAGCTAATGCGTCCCATAGACTTTTTTAAAAGTCAATGGGAAGGTTCTAACGCGATTTCTCGCTCGCATTTTAATATTTTTAAATGCTTTTTTTTTTGGCATAGGATAGCTGAAGTCACTCTCCAACGTTGTTAGTTTTTACTTTTTCGATTTTTGTTGCAGTTTTTTTTTTATAAGCGGGCATTTTCAATTTTGGAACCGGTTATGAAAGTGAAAGTACCCTTCCTTATATAAAATAACTGGAACTAAAATCGAAAAGGTAAAAACTAACAACGGACGTTACGTTGGAGATTGACCTCAGCTATCCTATGCCAAAAAAAAGCATTTAAAAATATTAAAATGCGAGCGAGAAATCGCGCTAGAACCTTCTCATAGACTCAACATTAGCTTGAGCGTTTTTTCGCATGACTGATGTAGGGTCTTAAAGAAAACAAATGATGCTAAAGCAATTTCGGTTTGCACGAATGGGATTAGAGGGAGGTCGAATTTTTTTATAATAACGAAAAAAGTTGTGGTTTAAACAATTGTCGATAGATGGCGCTGGCATCTATCGGCATAAATTAAAAAAATGTGTTTCTAGCTTCTTTTCTTTTTTTCCTTTCGATTAATTTCTATTAAATCTTATTTCTATTAAATTTCTAATCGTTTTTCTTTTTAACAGGTTCACTGTAGCAGTAAATGCAAGTTAAATTATGTAAATTTTTATTGAAAATGTACATTTTATTAGCTACCTAAAAAAAAATTGCCTGTTTTCGTACTCGTGAAAGATCAAATGGTGCCTGGTATTTGTTCTTATATTTCCTTTTTTTCCCCAGATTTTTATTTCCCCTTGACGTATCGAACTATATGATACTTCAAATACGAAAAATGCAAAGTAACTGTAAGAAGAGAGAGAAAAAAGAAAGAAATACCCGTTAGAAAAGCGATAGTCACTTTAGGTTTAAAGCTGTGATTTTCGATGATAAATGGAATTCTCGATTGCAGAGCTTTTTGCACAAGACCTTTTGATCTTTCTTACGGAACGCATCATTCGCAGTGAAATATTTATTTAAGAAATGTTTATTACTGACATGAAAGAATTTCACTGTACGATCTGAAAGCTTCAAGTTGCATGTTTACTTATTTTGATCATTTACTTATTTTGAGAGGGAGGGAGGGGGGGGGGGGGTCAAAGTTATATAATTTGTCTTGATATCGAGGTGCCTGTTCTTATTCTAGTGATCTGTAATTATTCTATAGTTTCTCTGGCTTTCCCCTGCCTTTACCTTTCCTTCTACCCCCCCCCCCTTCCACACACAAACACCCTTTTTTTAATAACATATAAAAGCTATCAGTTTTGTAAGTTGCTTTCTTTAGAATTTTTACCATTTGTTTTAAAGTTGATGAATAATTTTTTTTTTGTCTTAGCTATCACTGTTTGATTTCCGAAGTAATTGTTTTGGAAATAAATTCTAAGAATGAACTGTTACCTTAACTTTATTAATTAATTTAAATCAATGATATTTTAAAAAGAAATTTTCAGTGTGCTTTAAATCGTGATTTTAATCATGTTTATAATCAACCTGATTGAAATCCGTGTACCCTGCCTCATTGTACTATTTTTGTAAAATTTAATTTTGGCGGACATCAATCGCACGTGCCCACACATTTAATGATAAATACCTAGATTCAAAAATAGTGTTTCTGGGTTTTTTCGTTCGATTATTTTCTATTAAATTTCAGGTATTTTTTCTCTTTTTAACAGGATCGCTGTAGCAGTAAAGGCGGGTTAAATTAAGTCAATTTTAAATTTGTTGAAAATATATATTTATTTGCTACTTTATAATAAAATTGTCTGTTTTCTAACTCGTAAAAGATCAAATGGTGCCTCGTATTTGCTCTTATATTATTTTTTCTTTCCCAAATTTTTATTCTCATTCACGTATCGAAATAGATGATACTTCAAATACGGAAAATGCAAAGTCACTGTAAGAAGAGAAAAAAGAAATACCCGTTAGAAAAGCGATAGTCACTTTCGGTTTTAGGCTGCGATTTTCAAATGATAAATGGAATTCTGGATTGCAGAACTTTTTGCATAAGACCGCTTGATCTTTCTTACGGAACGCATCGTTTACAGTGAAATATTTATTTAAGAATTGTTTGTTACTGACTTTAAAGAATTTCGCCATACTGTCTGAAACCTTTCTGGTTGCTTGTGTACTATGATTTATTTATGATGAGGAGGAAAAATTGTTCGAAGTTATGTAATTTGTTTTGATACCAAGGTGTGTACTATGATTATTCTCTTTTATTTTTTTATTTTTTTCTTTATCCTTCCTTCTACCCCATCCCCCAGCTCATTTTTTAATAATGGATAAAAGCTATGAGTTACTGGCTTAAGAATTTTTACCATTTTTTAAAGTGATTGAATATTTTTGTTCGTTTTTAAGCTATCACTGTTTGATTTTCGAAATAATTGTTTTGAAATAAATTGTAAGAATGGACTGTTACATTTTCTTTATAGATAATTTATTTAAATCGCGATTTTAATCATGTTTATAAATAATCAAATACATGCTCGTAGACACAAAAAAGCCATTTTAATAAATTGGTTCAAAAGTGTTTTTGACTTGGGTCAAATTAAACAGTTTTACGTGAGGTTGGCAAGATCTCTGTTAGTATGCATTTCTTTACTGTTATTTTATACGTTTCTTATCTTTTTTTTTATATATACATTTTATGTTTAAGTGCTTCAGTTTTATCATCGCTACTGCTTGTAAGATTTATTACTACGTAACGAAAACTTCTATGATTCACATGAAAAGTCAGCTACATGTTGCAAAAGGACCACGAAATAATAAGGAATGAGATATATACTGGGTTAACCCTTTATAAGGCAAATTATTTATGTTGATAGGATGTTGAAATAATGGATTGCCACCAGAATTTAAGAAAATATTAATTTAAAAGATTTTAAATAGATTTCGTCACGTAAAATATAAACGCACAATTTCATTAAAAAATCTGGTACAAATTTGGAATTTTGGGATTAAAATTAAGTGGTAAAATACTTACCACTGCCTTAGAAAGGGTTAAGCCATTTGCGGTATAACAATCATTAATTACTGTCAGTAATGATGAACTTTTAACTACTGTCCCAGAAATAGTCGCTCAGCTTCTGTGAGCGGTCTCTGAAGACAGCATGATTGAAATATGGATAACAGGCTCGATTAGCCGATAAGATACTGTTTCTGTACCAATATTTATGTACAGAATTTTTATAATTAAAATTCATCTATACAGAAGTGTCTACATTGCCAAAAAAAAAAAAAAAATGTCGATTTTACAGTATAATACTGGCACCCCAGCTGCAGTTAAGGGGGTAACAGTAGTTAAGGGTTAAGACAGTAATTTTTAACACAAAATTAGCTCATTTTTAAATTAACTCGCCATTTTAATGTCATTAGACCATTTTCAGTTAATAATGCAACAGAATCGGGGGATATAAAATTACATGAAGTCGAGTAATGTTCCACTGAACAAGAACACTTAATTTCATTAACGCAAGTACAAGGAACGATCAGTTAATTCGATCAAAGAGGAAGAAGACGAGAGATGAATATTGCATTTACAACGAATCCTGTATTATTAAAATTTCATTTAAACTCAGGCTAGTCACGTAATCCAACTATTGAACGAGGGGAATTTGTCCTAGAGAATTAGTACTACTAGGTCAAGAGGAAGAAGACAAAAACATGACTCATTTAATAAAGTCTATCCCAGTCAAAGAAATTGTACTTGCCTATTTGCAAGTGAACTTTTTAATAAGGTCTAATTTCTCAAATTCATATAAATATTTCGTTCGTCCTAGATTAATATCAATATATTGTTTAGAACATCGATTTTACGTTTCTGCTGAATAAATAAGATTTAGGAAGAATTAAAACTTTGATGCAGCTGTAAGGTTTGGGGAAGTGTGTTGGTGCTTCATATGTATCCAGCCACTGTTATTTAATCAAATTCTCGACGCTGTTCTCAAATCCAAACTGGCTATTTTCTGACACATTTTTTAATTCCTTTTTGCTCTCATATGTATCAAATTGGCAATTGGCCTTATTAAGAAACTACGTAATCGAACTGTTTTCTTTCTTTTTTTCATTTTTTATGGTAAAATCAGAAGGTGTTTAGGAAAATGCGGTAAAAGTTTTGAACCGAATTTCCGGACACGACAGCTCAGGAAAGGAAAAAAACTGCCATCCTAAGACTACTGTCGCGTATTACTCAATTCATTTATCAGAAAATGAAAAGGAAAAAACCATGCGATTACACTGGGAAAAAAAAAAGTTACGGTATAATACTGACATCCCAATTGCCAGTATTATACCTTAAAATCAACTTTTTTTGCAGTGTACAAATTATTTTTATAATCATTCCTGCAAGTATTACGTTTTTATGTTTAAAAATGAGTCTGAAAGTTTCGCGTTGTTGAGCGGGGAGAATATTTTTTTGAGAAACTTATTAGTTTGACAGTCATGATTTTATGTCGCTTATAAGGCACACATTTTTCAAGATTTTTTGCCGTTTGATGCTAAATGTCGAACTCTGGAATGGTCAACATTTTAGTTATTCTGCAAGCACTCAGTTTTTGCGTATATCCACCTCAACAATGAATCTCAGTTCGTTGTCCTTTATCGCATTAGGAGCACGATTTTATTTAATAACAAAACTGCCACTATTTCCGAATACTAATATTCGACTATTTAACCACTTGCTTTTTTTTGTGCCATATTTGTCAAAACTGAACCTTATTCAAATCGATTATACAAATTATAAGCAGCAAAATAAACTGTTACAAGTAAAGAATTCATTAATTTATGCTTATTTTGATTAAGAATGAAAAAACCCAATTTTTATGAGTAAATGAATTGACTAGTGTCGAAAAAATGTTACTTGAGCATCGCTCAGGAAAAACTGTTTAGTTGTTAATCCAGTTAAACAGATTTTTTTTTTTTTTTTTTCAGAATAGTTATATTTGTCTTATTTAATAACAGATTAAATAAGGTAAATATTACTATTGAAACATAACATTCTAATTGGCAACAATGTTTTGAAGGCTCACGTCCCTTTTTACGAAATATTTTTTTTAACCATAATGCTCTACCATATTTTGTAAGCAAGAGCTCTACGTTTGCTGACGTTCCCCTCATCTAATCCTTAGTTAATATTTGCGAGCAATTTCTGCTGTTTTATATCCTATTTTGAACCTGTAAAATAAAATCGATCGAATTTTATTTATTTGTTCATTTTTAATTATTATTCGAGCGTCTAGAATAAAGAAGAATAAACATGGCAACAAATACATTTACATAAATCAGTAAAGTGAAATTAGCTTTTCAAAATGGCATGTTTGTATAAACGTAGTTAAATATTTTTTTTTCTCCCATCCAATAAGCACAGAAGTTTACAATTACAAAGTGTTCATTACTTTTGCGCCAACCTGATAATTTCCCATTAACATAATCTTTTTACTGATTATGTTCTACAATATCATTATAAGATGACTTAACAATTCTGTTCTTTAAATTATTTTAAGTTGTACTGCATTTTTAAATTCTTGTAAGTGTTAATTTATTTTTCTTCTTACATTTCAATGAATAGTTATGAAGGCGTTTCAAGTTCTTTCTGTAAAATATTTATTAAATTTATAACTTTCACTTATGTTTCTTCTGCAAAAGTTTTGGAAAAAACTCAAGTTGGAAAAAGAAATTGCGTTTTACATTGTAGCTGAGAAAATATTTGCCAAAAATTCCGAAATTTTCTTTACTTTTTCGTTTTAAAAAAAGAAAACAGAAAGAGGCTTGCAAACTGTTTTCGGCGTTATTTATAGAACGCTATTACTGGCCTGCATCGCATTTTTCGTGGAATATTTTTCTATTATGGATACTGAAAAATGCAGAATTTATAACGCGACATCTCTTTTCTAGGATGTTATTTTTCTCCCTCGTGAGTAATATCCGAAGTTTTTCGGTATAACTGTGATTACTTTTCTTGGGGAATATTTTTTTTCGTACTGTGGTATGTACTGTTTTTATGTTAAATCGTCCGATTTACTTAAAAAGATTGGGGGGGGGGGGGGCATAAAACCGCACTGCCGAAACTAAAAATTCTATGGTGATCGTAATTGATTCGAAGTAATATACTGCATTAACTAATTGATTCAAAGTGTGTGTGTGTGTCTATATATATATATATATATATATAACCATTATAAGACAACATAGATTTCATACACAAATGGGAAAATCAAAAATAAAGTCATACCTGTTATGAAAAATATCTCAAAACAAAAAAAACAAAAATAAAAAAATAATCGAAGTAAGAAATAGAAAAATAGTGACATATTGAATAATAGTGAAATTTTGGGAAAATAACGAAGAATCATCACATCCAAGTTACCTTAGATTCCATAAACACCTATGCGTTTTCATCCTTGCACGAGCCATAAACAAGCTAAGGGGTTGGGGATGGGGCATTTGTAAAAGAAATTAGATTCCAGTATTTTAGTCTAATTTTGTAAATGTTGACCTGTACGATTTTTAAATTTTTCGCAAAATTGTTATGCGATTACCGTTTTTTCGCGTTTCGCGGCGTTTTTTTGGACATTTTTTTTTCTAAAGCGGAAAAAACTCTATGGTGAATTTTAGTACAGCTGTGATTAAATTCGTGTTGGAAGAATGCCAAATCAGTTCGTATAACAATGTGAAAGACGATGCTGAAAATGTAAATTTAAGTTGATTCGGAAAAAAAAAATAACAATTTAATGTTTGCTTGATTAGAGCGCAGGGGTATATGCTGCAGAAGGAAGTGCGGTCTACAACCCCATGTTTGTTGAATTCGACGTTCTTTTTGGGAAAAACTGACACGGGAAGCAGAAGTTCCGCGGAAATTTTGTATATTGGTACCGTTATTGATTTGTATAATGTTTTTAAGTTGGCTGATACCAGCTTGATTGTTTTTTATTACATGTGTTTAAAAAAAAAAAAAAAAAAAAAAAAAAAACTGCAATGCCCCCTTTTTTTTTCTTTGCACGAAACTTTGATTTTCTAGTTTAGTCTCAATCACTGTCAAATTCATCGATTTCCTCCAAAGATCTGAATTTTTTAAGGTTCAAATATTTATTCCTTATGCTTCTTGCATGTTTTGCATTTTCTTATAAAGCTGTAATGGTTATATATATTTAATTCTTCAACACTTTTTATTATTATTGATTTCTGTTTAAATGGAAACAGTTATGTTCTTCAGTGCTTTAAATGCTTGTCTTTTGAGGTGAAAATAGTTTAAATCATTTATTTCATTACTGATTGGTATAGTTTATTGACAATTTTACTACTATTTAACTCTCATTGAAACGTTGTTTAAAATTAAATTTGAACTATTCAAAAACACCAATTAATAATTAAACTTTTGGCATTCTTAAAATCTTTATCAATCTAATAAGACAAAGAATTTTCGAAAATTAAAATGTTAACCCCTTGAGGGGCACCGGTATATTATATATACCACTTAATTTTAATCCCAAAATGCAACAATGACACCAGAATTTTATAATCAAATTTTGAATTTATAAATTACATGAGGAAAAACTTTTACTTATTTTAAAATAAATTCGTTCGTGAATCCTGGTGTCAGTCAATCATTTCAATATTTTAGCTACAAGAGTACTTTGCCCCTGAAGGGGTTAAATGACTACGATCGATAAGAGTACGGAAGTGCTACGTTGAATGCTAAGTTTAATTTTTTTGTAAGAAATTGTTTATTACATTTTTTTTTTAAATATTGCATAATACTATTTAGATTCACTGCAATTTTTGTTACGGCCAACTTGGCTACTTTTTTACATTTTGTTTGACATTTTATCTGTTTATTCCATGCAGAGCAAATAAAGATACCATTTTGATACATGTTACGTTAAGCTTTTCCTTTCGGAACCAGTTCCAAAAGTGAAAATATCGTCCAAAAAAAAAAAAAAAAAAAAAACCCCAAATTTGAAATAGTAAATGAGGCTCTTAACAGAGATCAACCTCAGATATCCAATAATAATAATAATAATAAAAGTGTCTTCGCGTGTAAGTAAAGGTATAAGGATTCAAAAATATTAAAATTAACTTGGTACTTCAAATCACCCATACTCGAAAAAAAAAAAAAAAAACCTACTCTTTCGCCTATACTTTTTTGTGTATAAGATAAAGTGTATTATATTATATTTTTATATATTTATATTAAATTGTATTTTGTATTATCAATAAGTAGTGTTTTTGTAGTGTCAGTAACTAAATTATTTTAGAATTGGATCAAGTCATTTTGAATATCCATTACAGATTACATATTACTATTTATTAGGCTTTTTATAACTTTTAGTTGAGTACTGTTAGTTAATATTTTTTCAATGATATAATTTAAAATTTACATGAATGTTGCTTGTCTATCCTAGTCCTTTAGTAAAAAGAATGCGTCGTTATTTAATTTATTGAGGTAATGAAAATAGCATTCTTATATTGCTGCATAAGATCAAGTGTGAATCTTTTCCATTATGAAAGTTCTTATTATCTTTTTATTTTTTTAATAATGGCAGTCATTTCAATATCATCAATTCTTTAGGGGATAAATATTTTAATGGCATAAAAAAAAAAAAAAAAACTTGAATCTGCGAATTTTTATTACAGATTATATGGTGTTGGAGTTATATGTTTAATTTCCCTTATGTAACGTATTATTTTTTTTTTAATCAGCTTTGAACAGAATATTTTAGATATTTGATTTCAATTTCTTTCGCGGCTTCTTTTCTGTATGAAATTATTTTTTCCCACCTCACAAACTGCAAAAATCTGTGTGCAGAGAATGCCATATCCCGACACAATTGAAATCTTTTCATGTTTGCTCCTTGAACTGATCATATGCCTTTCAATGTATTTCAAATATTCTCATACCATACGTCCATTCAATCGACCATCCATGTCCTTTTTCAAGTCTTTCTGTTGATATCGTGGATAGCAGTGTCAGGATGAAAATCTGAATGTTATTCCGCTCCCGAAATTCTCTTGAAGGATGTATTGAAAGGTGGTATAACCTCCACTTTCTCTTTTCTATTGCTTTTTTCTTTTTTTCTTTCTTTTCTTAAGGAGCATGCGAGTATTTAGCCAAAACGCAAAACCCATTATATCGCATTGCAATATTTCAAAGATATTTAAATACAGTTATTTTATACGTTGAAGGCCTTTAACTCAAAATTTTCATTCTTTTCAAAGTCCTTGCCAACGTCGCACAGCTCACAAAGCGAAATGAACAAAAATCTGATTACGGATGATACCGTGATTGCAGCGGCAGTCATACGGATTTGGGATACCACTCACTTCGCTTTACAGCGGGTTTTTAAATGTTTCTAACTTCGTCAAATACTTGATTATTTAGATATATTAGGCAAAATATGTGCCTGAATAAAATAAAAAAATATTTATAAAGTTATACCAAGCAAAGCATAGTACTTTAGCACTCCATTAAAATCTGGGACAAATTCTACATTATAATGTTAACCGTAATCTTAAAATGTGATTTCAATTAATTTTTTTTCCTGGTTACGATTGGGAAACGATTGTAATTAGCTAGTTTTCTCCAACTTCGCGCCATCCTCAGAAACTTTTTTCTATTCTAAATCCTCCTGGAATCGCCTTTAACCGTCAAATAGATTTTTTTCCCCCTCTTCTCTGTTGCAAGGTTATTTATTTTGTAATTATTTCTGCGTATTTGTTTCTTGCTTTAATATTTATATATTTTTTCTTTTTATTTTAATTTGCAATTAGTGCATTAACGTTCTCTCACCTAGCGGTGTAATTAGCTGGTGGTTTGGATACTCAAGTTATTTTTCTTAGTTGAGCCATTACGTAAGTTGCAAAGATAGCAATTAAAACGATTCTGCGTTCCACTTAAATTGCTTGAAGGAAACGCATTTTAAATTATTAGTAAGTCTTAATTGTGGGGGATTGTTTTTGCTAGTTATTTGAGTCTGTTAATGGGTGATGCATTAAAGGGCTTAGCTAAAGGAAATGTGTAAAAGCTTTTGTCGTCATCGTCTTATTAATTTTTCTTTTCTTGTATTCTAAAATTTTAGATTTGGTTAATTAGTATTAAGTAATAATCGTAAATGCTGTGCAGAAAGATAATTAAAATGCAGATATTCCCCTTCTATATTTGAAACTATATATATTCCTGGGCAATTTCATGTATCGAAATTTATCTGTACTACGTTATGATTTTTTAAGGAATTTTATGTAAATTTTAATTTATTAGTTCCAATTACATGTATTGAAAATATTACTACCAGATGATTCAAATATGAAATTTGAAAGAATGCATCTCATATCGCGTGTTTGATCAGAAAAAACTTCGATAAGTCCTATGTATCCAAATGAAAACTTGTAATGGTTAGAGATGATTTTATTTATTGTTGGTGAGGTTTTTTAAAAAAAATATGATAATTTTTTTAATGTGTTTAATTTATATGCAATCTTTGAGCGGATACACATCTAGCTTGTGTAGAGGAGAAGAGGATAAGTTTCTTTGGATGATCAATGCCACAGAAACAAAGTGGATTCATTGTGCGTTACATTATATTAGACACAGGGCCAAAACCAGCTTTTTTTTTTTTTTTTTTTTTTTTCCCTTCTTCTTCTTCTTCACGGGGCAAACGTAGATTTTGGCGCCTCCTCCGCAAAGTGTAAATTAAAAAAGATAATTTTACTAAGTTTCTAATAGCTGACTTAGTTAAATAATTTTAAATAACAGCTAAAATTTCTGGCCTATAGAAATATAAATTGTCTACTTTTTTTTTATTTTTTAACTTTCTATTAAATATTTAAACATGCAAATTTTCATAGTTTAAACTATTTAAATGATACAAAACATGATTTAATTTATAATTTTCGTAAATTTCAATGATTATACATATTTTTTCAATTGTAATTCAAGGGTAATTGAAAAAAAAATTTCGTTGCGAAAAACGAGTCTAGCTGGGGATTCGAACCCACCCAAACACAAAAATCTTCCAGCGCTATACCGACTAGACTACGAAGCCGCTTGCCAATTAAAGAAATTTTTCAGATTTTTCAGCATAAAACCGCACTGCCGAAACTAAAAATTCTATGGTGATCGTAATTGATTCGAAGTAATATACTGCATTAACTAATTGATTCAAAGTGTGTGTGTGTGCCTATATATATATATAACCATTATAAGACAACATAGATTTCATACACAAATGGGAAAATCAAAAATAAAGTCATACCTGTTATGAAAAATATCTCAAAACAAAAAAAAAAAATAAAAAAATAATCGAAGTAAGAAATAGAAAAATAGTGACATATTGAATAATAGTGAAATTTTGGGAAAATAACGAAGAATCATCACATCCAAGTTACCTTAGATTCCATAAACACCTATGCGTTTTCATCCTTGCACGAGCCATAAACAAGCTAAGGGGTTGGGGATGGGGCATTTGTAAAAGAAATTAGATTTCAGTATTTTAGTCTAATTTTGTAAATGTTGACCTGTACGATTTTTAAATTTTTCGCAAAATTGTTATGCGATTACCGTTTTTTCGCGTTTCGCGGCGTTTTTTTGGACATTTTTTTTTCTAAAGCGGAAAGAACTCTATGGTGAATTTTAGTACAGCTGTGATTAAATTCGTGTTGGAAGAATGCCAAATCAGTTCGTATAACAATGTGAAAGACGATGCTGAAAATGTAAATTTAAGTTGATTCGAAAAAAAAAAAAAACAATTTAATGTTTGCTTGATTAGAGCGCAGGGGTATATGCTGCAGAAGGCAGTGCGGTCTACAACCCCATGTTTGTTGAATTCGACGTTCTTTTTGGGAAAAACTGACACGGGAAGCAGAAGTTCCGCGGAAATTTTGTATATTGGTACCGCTATTGATTTGTATAATGTTTTTAAGTTGGCTGATACCAGCTTGATTGTTTTTTATTACATGTATTTAAAAAAAAAAAAAAAAAAAAAAAAAACTGCAATGCCCCCCTTTTTTTTTTCTTTGCACGAAACTTTGATTTTCTAGTTTAGTCTCAATCACTGTCAAATTCATCGATTTCCTCCAAAGATCTGAATTTTTTAAGGTTCAAATATTTATTCCTTATGCTTCTTGCATGTTTTGCATTTTCTTATAAAGCTGTAATGGTTATATATATTTAATTCTTCAACACTTTTTATTATTATTGATTTCTGTTTAAATGGAAACAGTTATGTTCTTCAGTGCTTTAAATGCTTGTCTTTTGAGGTGAAAATAGTTTAAATCATTTATTTCATTACTGATTGGTATAGTTTATTGACAATTTTACTACTATTTAACTCTCATTGAAACGTTGTTTAAAATTAAATTTGAACTATTCAAAAACACCAATTAATAATTAAACTTTTGGCATTCTTAAAATCTTTATCAATCTAATAAGACAAAGAATTTTCGAAAATAAAAATGTTAACCCCTTGAAGGGCACCGGTATATTATATATACCACTTAATTTTAATCCCAAAATGCAACAATGACACCAGAATTTTATAATCAAATTTTGAATTTATAAATTACATGAGGAAAAACTTTTACTTATTTTAAAATAAATTCGTTCGTGAATCCTGGTGTCAATCAATCATTTCAATATTTTAGCTACAAGAGTACTTTGCCCCTGAAGGGGTTAAATGACTACGATCGATAAGAGTACGGAAATGCTACGTTGAATGCTAAGTTTAATTTTTTTTTTAAGAAATTGTTTATTACATTTTTTTTTAAATATTGCATAATACTATTTAGATTCACTGCAATTTTTGTTACGGCCAACTTGGCTACTTTTTTACATTTTGTTTGACATTTTATCTGTTTATTCCATGCAGAGCAAATAAAGATACCATTTTGATACATGTTACGTTAAGGTGCTACTTCAGCCACGTGAAAAAGACACTCGCAAACTAATCTTAAGCTTATGGGAGCATTCTTAAGAAATATATTTTTAATGAGGATACTTTTCCTTTCGGAACCAGTTCCAAAAGTGAAAATATCGTCAAAAAAAAAAAAAAAAAAAAAAAAAAAAACCCAAATTTGAAATAGTAAATGAGGCTCTTAACAGAGATCAACCTCAGATATCCAATAATAATAATAAAAGTGTCTTCGCGTGTAAGTAAAGGTATAAGGATTCAAAAATATTAAAATTAACTTGGTACTTCAAATCACCCATACTCGGGAAAAAAAAAAAAACCTACTCTTTCGCCTATACTTTTTTGTGTATAAGATAAAGTGTATTATATTATATTTTTATATATTTATATTAAATTGTATTTTGTATTATCAATAAGTAGTGTTTTTGTAGTGTCAGTAACTAAATTATTTTAGAATTGGATCAAGTCATTTTGAATATCCATTACAGATTACATATTACTATTTATTAGGCTTTTTATAACTTTTAGTTGAGTACTGTTAGTTAATATTTTTTCAATGATATAATTTAAAATTTACATGAATGTTGCTTGTCTATCCTAGTCCTTTAGTAAAAAGAATGCGTCGTTATTTAATTTATTGAGGTAATGAAAATAGCATTCTTATATTGCTGCATAAGATCAAGTGTGAATCTTTTCCATTATGAAAGTTCTTATTATCTTTTTATTTTTTTAATAATGGCAGTCATTTCAATATCATCAATTCTTTAAGGGATAAATATTTTAATGGCATAAAAAAAAAAAAAAAAAAACTTGAATCTGCGAATTTTTATTACAGATTATATGGTGTTGGAGTTATGTTTAATTTCCCTTATGTAACGTATTATTTTTTTTTTAATCAGCTTTGAACAGAATATTTTAGATATTTGATTTCCATTTCTTTCGCGGCTTCTTTTCTGTATGAAATTATTTTTTCGCACCTCACAAACTGCAAAAATCTGTGTGCAGAGAATGCCATATCCCGACACAATTGAAATCTTTTCATGTTTGCTCTTTGAACTGATCATATGCCTTTCAATGTATTTCAAATATTCTCATACCATACGTCCATTCAATCGACCATCCATGTCCTTTTTCAAGTCTTTCTGTTGATATCGTGGATAGCAATGTCAGGATGAAAAGCTGAATGTTATTCCGCTCCCGAAATTCTCTTGAAGGATGTATTGAAAGGTGGTATAACCTCCACTTTCTCTTTTCTATTGCTTTTTTCTTTTTCTTTTTTTCTTTCTTTTCTTAAGGAGCATGCGAGTATTTAGCCAAAACGCAAAACCCATTATATCGCATTGCAATATTTCAAAGATATTTAAATACAGTTATTTTATACGTCGAAGGCCTTTAACTCAAAATTTTCATTCTTTTCAAAGTCCTTGCCAACGTCGCACAGCTCACAAAGCGAAATGAACAAAAATCTGATTACGGATGATACCCTGATTGCAGCGGCAGTCATACGGATTTGGGATACCACTCATTTCGCTTTACAGCGGGTTTTTAAATGTTTCTAACTTCGTCAAATACTTGATTATTTAGACATATTAGGCAAAATATGTGCCTGAATAAAATAAAAAAATCTTTATAAAGTTATACCAAGCAAAGCATAGTACTTTAGCACTCCATTAAAATCTGGGACAAATTCTACATTATAATGTTAACCGTAATCTTAAAATGTGATTTCAATAAATTTTTTTCCTGGTTACGATTGGGAAAGGATTGTAATTAGCTAGTTTTCTCCAACTTCGCGCCATCCTCAGAAACTTTTTTCTATTCTAAATCCTCCTGGAATCGCCTTTAACCGGCAAATAGATTTTTTCCCCTCTTCTCTGTTGCAAGGTTATTTATTTTGTAATTATTTCTGCGTATTTGTTTCTTGCTTTAATATTTATATATTTTTTCTTTTTATTTTAATTTGCAATTAGTGCATTAACGTTCTCTCACCTAGCGGTGTAATTAGCTGGTGGTTTGGATACTCAAGTTATTTTTCTTAGTTGAGCCATTACGTAAGTTGCAAAGATAGCAATTAAAACGATTCTGCGTTCCACTTAAATTGCTTGAAGGAAACGCATTTTAAATTATTAGTAAGTCTTAATTGTGGGGGATTGTTTTTGCTAGTTATTTGAGTCTGTTAATGGGTGATGCATTAAAGGGCTTAGCTAAAGGAAATGTGTAAAAGCTTTTGTCGTCATCGTGTTATTAATTTTTCTTTTCTTGTATTCTAAAATTTTAGATTTGGTTAATTAGTATTAAGTAATAATCGTAAATGCTATGCAGAAAGATAATTAAAATGCAGACATTCCCCTTCTATATTTGAAACTATATATATTCCTGGGCAATTTCATGTATCGAAATTTATCTGTACTACGTTTTGATTTTTTAAGGAATTTGATGTAAATTTTAATTTATTAGTTCCAATTACATGTATTGAAAATATTACTACCAGATGATTCAAATATGAAATTTGAAAGAATGCATCTCATATCGCGTGTTTGATCAGAAAAAACTTCGATAAGTCCTATGTATCCAAATGAAAAATTGTAATGGTTAGAGATGATTTTATTTATTGTTGGTGAGGTTTTTTTTTTAAAATATGATAATTTTTTTAATGTGTTTAATTTATATGCAATTTTTGCGCGGATACACATCTAGCTTGTGTAGAGGAGAAGAGGATAAGTTTCGTTGGACGATCAATGCCACAGAAACAAAGTGGATTCATTGTGCGTTACATTATATTAGACACAGGGCCGAAACCAGCTTTTTTTTTTTTTTTTTTTTTCTCCCCTTCTTCTTCTTCTTCACGGGGCAAACGTAGATTTTGGCGCCTCCTCCGCAAAGTAAATTAAAAAAGATAATTTTACTAAGTTTCTAATAGTCGACTTAGTTAAATAATTTTAAATAACAGCTAAAATTTCTGGCCTATAGAAATATAAATTGTCTACTTTTTTTTTCTTTTTTAACTTTCTATTAAATATTTAAACATGCAAATTTTCATAGTTTAAACTATTTAAATGATACAAAACATGATTTAATTTATATTTTTCGTAAATTTCAATGATTATACATATTTTTTCAATTGTAATTCAAGGGTAATTGAAAAAAATTTTCATTGCGAAAAACGAGTCTAGCTGGGGATTCGAACCCACCCAAACACAAAAATCTTCCAGCGCTATACCGACTGGACTACGAAGCCGCTTGCCAATTAAAGAAATTTTTCAGATTATGAACTGTGACGTAAACTTTGAGACCTTTTTTCTCGAGACCCTCTGGGTATTGCGCTTTATAGCTTTCATATATTTATATACTAACTTATACTCTGTCGATACACAAACGTTCCCGCATTCTGTGAGCCCCACCAGTGGCTGAGAGGTTCTGCTCTCAAAGCTGGTAGATGAGAGGTGCTAGGTTCAAACCTCTGTCGCGCTCGTCGACCTAACCGTTTGGAGTTTTCCGTGGTTTTCTTCGAACCTTGCCGTAAATATGGGTTAGGATCCTTTAGAAAGAACCCCAAGGAGGGCACTCCCCCCTAGGGCCTATATTCCTTGTGTAGATAATCGGCCGTCATAAATCAATCAACCAACCAACCGCATTCTGGGACGCCGACCTCGGAACCTCTCCTTCTTAGCCCAGTAACAAAATTTTCTGTGTCAATCTGCAGCAAACCAAAATTTATCTGGTCCCAAACATGTTGAACCAAGTCTGCTATCGTAAGAAATAATGGAAACCTATAAAAAATAAGCAAACTATACATTATCCCATCATGTTTTTTCAAGCTGTTAGATTAATCTGGAAGGTCTAAAATAGTCTGCATCACCGCTGCAATGCTGCATTATTTCTGCTACTGGGCTCTTATGCTCTCAGAATATATGTATAAAGGTTGAGTTAAATAAAATTAAATTTATAATCGGAGCTTATGTAATAATGCTTATAAACGTTCACGTTGTTTTCTGGATCAGCAATTAAAAGTTTTTTTTTTTTCCTACCATTTTTGATATTTTATCAAAATTCGAAACGTGATGCTTATTTAGAATTTTATTTAAAGAAATACCGTGCGAGAGGTAGTCAGTATAGATCAATAAATTACTCTATTGATATAATTTCAAAAAAGAAATTTCAGGACAAATAAAAAGTTAATTATACATAAATGTCAGGTTTAGCATTAAGCTATGTCACGTTTTCGAGAAGCTTTTAAATCCCTCATTAATTTGCTGCAATGTGCTTTTTATGGGGTGGAAATTAAGCGACTGTTTCAATAAACTTTTAAACCAGGGGGAAAAAGTAGAAGGGAAAAGCTCTTTCTGACTTCTACGCATTACAGATTTTAAAATTCTACACCTGATCTCCCGAAGTTTTTTTCTTTTTTATTACTTAATACATTCGAAGTAAATCCATTTTGCTTACCGGAATTAATGAATTGATTTTTCACTTTCTTTTCTTATGTATTAGCTTTCGCCCTTTTTTCCAGATATAGTTTTCTTGGATTTGATATCCTTCTTATCTTGATTTGTTTTGAAATTCTAAATTAATCATACTATGCAAAATTACATTAAATTCTGTTGAAAATTCTGGCATCAAGGACCAACTAATAACACTGGTCGGCAAAAAATAAATAAATAAATAAATAAATAAATAAATAAATAAACAAAAAAAATATAAAAATAAAAATGTCCCCTCCCTCCGAAGCAAATATGTAAACTGCACAGATCTTATATTCCTAAATCTAAATATGACATTCAAATTGCCCCAGCACGTATCATTTTTCCGAGAAACGGTTTTATAATAATAACAAATGGTGAAAGATTTTCATATTATTTTGCAATGGTAGATGAAAGTAAAATCATGAAAAAAGTATTTTCACTGTCTTGGATAACAAATCGGTAAAATATAGCACGGAAATCTATTTTGTAGACACTTGGGTTGTTCTTTTTTTTTTTTGTGCCCCCCCTTCTCCACACACACACACACACACTCCGTGTCCGAATTTACTATTTTCTATCATCTAATAAATTTTTTTCCACATTCCGCTTACCTCGGGTAATGTTTTTCATACATTTTATAGGTATTTTATCTATAATTATGTACATTTTTGTTATTCACGCAACTTTCACATATGTTTTAGCAAGACATAAAATACCTTAATTTTGAAAGTAAACCCTCCTACCTAAAAAATGTACGTGATACAATAATTTCGCAATATTTTGATTTAGTAGTATGAAATCTAAAAGAATAAACCGTTATTTGTACTGGAAGAATTTTGGTGCCGACCTGTTATGCGATTTTACCCTTCTTTCCCTTAACCAGAGTTAAAATACGACAATTTTATGAAATGTCTTTGAAATTTTTTTCGCTATTACTTATCATCAGTGGCGCAGCCAGAATTCGGTTCTAGGGGGAGGGGGGGGTTGAGTTTATAATAAAGATGGTCGCCGGTTATATGAATCATCGGTTAATGGAATCAGTCTTTTAAATGAATGAAATCATAAAGCTTTTCGCCGCAATTACGTAGGTTATGATTAATTTAAACAGCGTTTACAATATTAGAGTTACAAACTGTAAAATGCACCAATGAAATAACACAAAACTAGGTTAGATTTATTTATAAAGTGTTTAAAAATGATGAGGGGAAAACTTAAAGATGGAAGAGCACAGTACAGCAAATAATTTTTACATAGAAAATAATAGAGTTGGAATCCATTTGTTCAATCAAAAATACACAAGGTTTCATTACAAGAGAATCACGAATTCTTATTCCTAACGTTAATAATAATGAAGCAATTTTAACAAAATTTTCAATAGACTTACTTACCTTGCTTTTTGCCAAATGTAACAAGTCATTTAAAACTTTTAGGGCTAGAGTCTTGAAATTTTATATGGATGTTACTTAAAAGACGTAAATGCTGCCCAGAATTTATTTTTTCAATTCGAAATTTAAAAGAATGTAAGAGTAAGAAGCATTCTAAAATTGCGATTTATGTGACACAATTGGTATGAAAACTTGAAATTTGGCATGATGATTACTTTTATGTAGTAAATGCTTCCTTATAACATTTTTAAACATTTAAAAGGACGAAATGAGCTGAAAACTTTCTAAATGTGTTCTAAATTATGATTTAGCTGAAACTGTTACTGTTAGAAACTTGAAATTTAGTATAGATATTACTTTTAAGATGGAAATGCTTGGCATAAAGAATTTATTATAAATCGGAAATTTAAGGTGTGAAACAGCTGAAAGTATTCTAAATTACGATTTATTTAGACCTCACGTCATATCGGGCCTTTCGAAGACGATATTTTTTCTATGCTAAAAGTAACTAATCTATTAAAAGCGTCTTGGAAGATCAAAATTACAGCGCCTACAAAAATTCGGAAACGCTCTGAGGAAGAAAAGATCTGATTTTAAAAAATCTGAGAATTTTTCGATGACAATGCAAAAAGAAAGTTGGGTATTTTGGCGTGGGTATGCTCGGCGTCGGTTAATGTTTTCAGTATTAAATGTGACTAATTAGTCTTTTTTGACGTGACTGTGTTCTCTTCGACTTTAGTCAAAGACTGAGACTTTTTTCACGGAATTTTAAAGAGGGGTTGGATACAGTTATATTTACAATCGAATAAAATTTCAGAGAGTTCGGACAGTAACTTTTTTGTGTTGTTATTTTAAAGGACACGTCGCAAGGGAAAAAAAAAAAAAATCGCGAGAAGAAAGCATTTCTTTTACAGCTAGATATCAATATTTTTCCACGGTCTGTAAAACCATTATATTTATAACCATAGCTTTACAAATTTGATAAATTCTGGTAGCCAGTAAAAAATTCTAGTTACCAGTAAAAAAATATAACCTGCTCCCCTCTGAAGTCACTAATTTTCAAAAGCACAAAAGTTTTTTATCAATTAATTGAGAAAAATAATAAGCCTATTGTAGGATTATTAGTTACATAGTTTAGAACAGCTACGTCATTTAAAAAGATGGTATAAACAAAGTTTTCTAATGAAATTTATCAAAATTATTTATCTATGAAAAAAAAAATGTAAAGGCTGCATTAACCGGTATGTTCAGGAAATGCTGATTGCCGAAGGTTTCAAATGTCTGGATAAGTGAGTGCTGCAAAATCTATATCTGATGAGGGGGCATGGATGAAACAGTAAAGCAGGAAAACAATTTCTGCCTATTTTCGTGTCGAAGTCAGTTAAATAATTATTTTTTATTAATTTAAAATTTGCATTTGTTAAACTTATTTTTACCTAATTAAAAATGCCGAAAATGAGAAAAAATGCCATTTATGGTCATTTCTCAGGACAATTTTTGTACAAAAAATTATAATAATAAATAAAAAAAAAAAAAAAATCGGGTTAAATGACTTGGTGGCTAGATAGAAAAACTAGGTCACCAGTGGCGACCTGGCGACTGCATTTGTCAAGACCTGTTTATAACTGATGAAAAATTTATAGAATTCAGACAACTGGGGTTATTTTTTTTTAAACTATGAAACGAGAGACCCTTACGAGGAAAAGAAACAAACAAACAAACAAACAAAAAAACCCAACCAAACAAGAAGGTGTCTTTTAAAAATGCTTTTCTGTCAAATAATCAATATTTTTTAGTGAAAATTTCATTTAAAAATATAAAATTGATATAAGATATATAATCATACAAATTTGAGGTAATTATCATGAGCCCAGGCACCGCCGGACGGGTCAGCTAGTATAATTTTAATGACAGGCAGATAGCATTCGTTAAAATGTAATAAATGTAAATCAATGCATAACTAATATATTGCTGATCAATTTAAATTAATGCATGGTTAGCGTAAAATTGTGTGTAATTATAGATAGTATTTTTCTAAAAAAAAAAATGCATTTAACGCACATTTAACGCCTTTTTTCTTTAAATCCATACTCACAGGCAGGGCTTAAATTCTAGGAAAAAAGAGTACCGGAGCTCATACATATACGCTATAAGCAAGAACCCGAAGGCTCTCATCCTGTGAAGAAACATACCGGAGACTTGAGGCTTCCATGGAAAAAAATATTTTATTTGAAGAAAGATAATTGGAAAAATGAGGCGGTCCCCCAGCACTCAGAACGTCTATATCTTCACATCGTGAAAACTCAAAATCGAATGCCTTTTTTTGAGATGCTACAAATTTATCCGCGTCGACCGATAGGGTACAGAAGAAAATTCGTTAGGGAGAAACACATTCTAATTTTTTTGAACGCAAACCGCCAAACCAGATTACCATATCAGCATCTTTATAACAACAGCAAACTAACTGTCCGAACTTAACATTTGCAGGAATTTTAGCATGCAGATGTATCGAGAAATAGACGTTGCATTTTATCTTTATTTATTCTGTGATCCAAAATGTATGCATTAGGAAGGCACGCAGATGCCAAACTGAAAATGATTTCATTTCTCATATGAAACCCGCAAACACATACGAAAGAAAGAATTTAGACATGTACATTAATTGAAAAAGGATCACTTCAAGCTGCGATAAAAGAGTTTAACAATTATTGAATTTTAAATAGAAAGGAAAGAGATTTTCTTTTTACAGAAGCGCGATAGAATTAAAAATAGCTAAAAGAGGAACCACAACTAATTTATAAAATTTTAACGATAAATATACGAATCTCCGTCATAAGCAAGACGTCGTTGCTACATTACCAACAAATGAAATATAGTCTTTAAATTTGTGTACAGACCCCCTACGAAACAAATGATTCAAAAGAAACACCGATTGCAAAAATCTGCTCATAAACGAAAAATAGCTTTTTATAACTTTAAGTACTTTTTTTAAATTCTTATTTTTGCAAAGATTTTTTTCCTGGGTACGCACATAGCTTGGTATTAGATATAACTGAGAGCAAAAAAGCTTGAAACTGAGAGAGACTTACAAAGTGTATGTTTTTTTTCTCTGGAATTCGATGACCTGTTATTGTTTCGAACGTGGAACAAAGACAGAAATGCAATTAAGAAACAGACCACTGTATACTATATAACTCAAAGCGTCTGTGTGAGAGTATATGACCCATCTTTTACTATAAGACGTCTCGACAAAGTGACGCAGTCCAAAAATCAAGTTTTGACATAACCTATGCGTGTAATATGCGTTTTCACAGTTTTAAGTAGAATTTTCGCCGTTTAATTGAATCGCATTGTTGAATAGAATTTGATTTAAGAAAGCGGTGGATTTTGTAAAGGCGGAAAGGCCAAAAAACTTAATTTTAACTTTAGTAGTTTTGATTCATATAAGCGGCAATTATAGTAATTTTTTTAGCTCTGGGGGGTGTTTTAACCCCCCCCCCCCTTGGCTGCGCCACTGCTTATCATCCTTGTTTGTATGAAATGAGTAAATAAATAAACTTGTTTTGCAGTCGATCAGTCGATATTTTATCAAAATTCGAAACCTGATGCCTTATTATTAGAGATCGACCGAAATTTCGGTTTCGGTTTCGGTGCAAAATCGGAGTTACGCCGAATATTCGTTTTCGGCAAGACTGCTGCCAAAATTTCGGCCTGACCGAAACTCGACCGAAACTATCTGTATTTCAAAATCTCGTTCCTTCTTTCGGAAATTTTCAACTTTACTCATTGATACGAGTTGTATCGGCTCAAATGAGACACTGTTTGTTGCTGTGAACTCCACTGTTTATCATTATCGGTCATAACTGATCCATGATGCGAGTGTAAATTATAAAGCAAGCAATGCATATATGACTAAACTTAAAAGACGCTTATCATGTGATCTTTAAAAGATGAAAACTTAACAGTAATAGAAAAATTTTACTTTAAAACTCCAGATTGTTTCGAATGCTTTATGAGAAAGGTGTTGTTAAAACACATGCAGATTTACGAAATTTATTTTATTTTATATGAACAAAAAATAGTTTTGGATAGAGGCACAGAGTGTCAACTTGGCACCGGAGATAAAATTTTCAAACAGGGGTGCCATTTCAATACTTTCTTAGGGAGGCAGGGAATGGCAAAGCCTTTTTTTTCGGGGGGGGGGGGGTGAGTGAGCAAAGATTTATTTTGATCTTATTGTGCACATCCTAAAAGAAAATTGACAACTGTTACATTTTTATCCTTTATATATATGTTATATAAAAATTTTATTTCCTTCGCATTTATTTCGCATTATTCCTTTAAATTAATTTAACTTCTGACATAGTCAGTATTTCCTTAATTCTTAATAATATTTATTCCTATTTAATGTCCTTTTAAAAGTAATCACCCGTATATTAATAATTATCTTATTCCAAATCTTAATGTAAAACTTTAAGTCATTCGTAGCTTTTATCAACTCCCCAATCTATAAAATTCTGAGAGACGCTTTTGTCATTTCGAATGTTTTTAAAAGTCATTTTTTTTATTCCATGCTTTGCTTCGCGCGCTGGGTATTTTTCACTTCAAAATCAATGCACCGTTGTGTTAGGGATTCTTTCGTGTTAAATCTTCTCACCTCGCGCCTCATTCGCTTGGCTTGAACTCGCCTCTCACTCATTGGTTTGTGTGCTCGTGATGTCGTATTCAGTAACTCTACGCGTCGTGAACAAAACTAGCTTGCAAGATTTTGACAGCAGATTTTTGTCGTGTTTGGGAGTACTAACCAAATGGTTATCTGGTGTTGAAGTCACTTTTTTTTTCTGTGGAGTTTTTACGATTTATTATTTCACGAAAAGTCTGTTTGTTCAAGATGGTGAATGAATGCTCCGTAGTCATATTCGAGATGATACATTGTAGAATTTCACACAGCATGTTATCCGGTGTTGTCGAGCTATAAAAGATTCCATAACTTTTTTGAAATATTTGATGCACATTTCGTGAGAATCGGACGCACACACCGCAAGGAAGATGTACAGCAGCACTCAGCAACATATTCGCAGCTCCTCTGTATATTAGAAGATTGGCGTGGCTTGGCGTAAGTTCATTGCATCCTACCCGGCTTTCTGTGGAGTTTTTACGAAGATGATTTTTTATTCTACGAAAAATGGCAGTTTGTTCAAGATGGTGAATGATTGCAGCCGATATCAAGAATCATGGCGAAGAGGTGAGGCAATGATGAGACACCACAAGAGTTTCGTCAATAAAGAGCAGCCGATTTCCAGACAAATCGTTTATTAATAAACAGGAGCGATGCCAGGAACAGTTCCCACAGTATCCGGTATAAACTTATAGCCCTCAGGCTTGACGATGGCTCACTACATCGTTTAATAGATGTTAAAGAGCTGTATGAAATTCTAAGTGACTACAACACCAGATAACCATTTGGTTAGTACTCCCAAACACTACAAAAATCTGCCCTCCAAATCTTTTCAAGCGAGTTTTGTTCACGACGCGTAGAGTTACTGGATACGACATCACGAGCGCACAAACCAATGAGTGAGAGGCGAGTTCAAGCCAAGCGAATTAGGCGCGAGGAAGAAGATTTAACACGAAAGAATTCCAAACACAACGGCGCATTGATTTTGAAGTGAAAAATACCCAGCGCGCGAAGCAAAGCATGGAATAAAAAAAAATAAGAAAAGACTTTTAAAAACATTCGAAATGACAAAAGCGTCTCTCAGAATTTTATAGACAGTTGATAAAAGAGTGGAAAAAAGAGGGAAAAGAGGGGGAAAAAAGAGAGAGAAAAAAAGTGTGAAAAAAAGAGGGAGTTGATAAAAGCTACGAATGACTTAAAGTTTTAGATTAAGATTTGGAATAAGATAATTATTAATATACGGGTGATTACTTTTAAAAGGACATTAAATAGGAATAAATATTAAGAATTAAGGAAATACTGACTATGTCAGAAGTTAAATTAATTTAAAGGAATAATGCGAAATAAATGCGAAGGAAATAAAATTTTTATATAACATATATATATATATATATATATATATATATATATATATATATATATTTAAAATTAGCTAAAGTACAAAATAGTGTTAAACATGTCTCACTTTGAGAATACTGAAATGGAAAATGGAAAATAAAGTTTATAATTAATAATTTCTAGTCTTAAAATGTTGTCTTAATGCTTTTTTTTTTTTTAAGTCAAATTGAACAAATTATTTTAGCTTTTCTGCCCTTTACTTAAACTTTTACTTAAACAATTACTTTGACTTAACCAATACTTAACTCTATACTTAAACAATTTAAATGCAAAATATTAACGAACTGAAAGTATGAATATATTTAAAAATTAAATATTCATTATTGAATTTGTTTTACATTATTTAACTACATTGTTAATTAATTATTGATAAATGTCTATGATTATTGATTGTTATAAAATAATAAAATACAAAAGTTGTATTATTCGTGTTTCATTTTTGTTTGAAACTTATACACATACATATATATGTACGTTTGTTAGTTATAAATGTGGTTCAATACACGTATAATTAATAAATTTTATTAATTAATTAATAATTATATGCAGTTATGTATGTATTAATCAGCTTTTAACTTTTTTGACACTTTGGTTTCGGTTTCGGCCGAAAGTGGGAAGATCACAGAAATTCGGTTTAGGTTTCGGTCTTAAAACCTGTTTTGGTCGATCTCTACTTATTATTCACACATTTTAACTAAAGAAACGCCATGCAAAATAAATAAATAAATAAATAAAATGAATAAAATAAAGTAATAATCCATAAATTAATAAATTAAACTCTGTTGATAGAAATTCTAAAAACAAATGAAATGAGTTTTAATAACACCTAAATACTTTGTTTGACATTAAGCAATGTCACGTTTACGAAAAACTTTTTTAATCCTTATTAATTTACAATACTATCAATGTGAGGGGGGAGGGGAATTAAATAACTATTTCAATAAATTTTTAAAGCCAAAAAAGTAGGAGGAGAAAGAGAAAGCTCTTTTGACTAGTTCCAGTTTTTAGAATTCTTCACCTCATCTTTTCGCATGATTTTTTTTCATTACTTAATGCATTTGAAATAGATCCGTTTTGTTTGAGGTGGGTAATCAATTCAGTTTTACTTCTTTTTTCTCTGTTAAATGTATTGGTATTCATTTTTTTTATTTTTGCAATGATAAATAAAAAATGGATTATAAAATTTGGATATATTTTAATGTCTTTATTATTCAAGCATTGCTTGTCATTAAATAAAGTATTTTTTTTTAATCTTAAAAGTAACCTTTCTGCTCCAGCATATATATAAAATAAAAAGTAGTTCTACATATTCGTATGCATGAATTTTCGATTACCGAATACAATTCCATATTCTATACCTTCTATGATGTTTCGATTTTCTAATTCCTTTTTCCTGACCAACATGTTCATATTTTTTCTGAAGATTATTTTTTTTTTAGAGAAAATCTTTAATTTATGGTTAGTGTTTCTTTCCTTTTTGAGTTTTCCTTATTATTATTATTATTTATTTACTTTTTTTTTTTTTGAGTCGCAGATTCTCAGGCGTAATGATCATACTTTATTCTTGATTACTATCGTATTCATTGATTTCCCACTGCAACAATCTGCACTTGGAAATCTGAAATAAGTGATGTAGCACAACAAAGAGAGTATAATCTTTGTCCTGTGATAAATTTGTCGCATAAAAATTAGTGAAAGTGATGTAGCGCAACAAAGAGAGTATAATCTTTGTCCTGTGATAAATTTCTTATATAAAAATTAGTGAAAGTGATGTAGCACAACAAAGAGAGTATAATCTTTGTCCTGTGATAAATTTGTTGTATAAAAATTAGTGACAGTGATGTAGCACAACAAAGAGAGTATAATCTTTGTCCTGTGATAAATTTCTTGTATAAAAATTAGCTTACAGAAAGCCCAAATAGCATGGATAAAAATAAATAGCAACTTATAGCAATTTATTCTGCTGTGTAAAATGAAATAAGGAAGAAGCAGCTGCAGCACTAAGTGCAAACAACTTTACACAGGGTGTCCCAAAAATGTTGAAACGCTTTTTAATTTATTTTAAAATTATTGGACGGTGGGATTTTGTTAAGCATCGGCCAGTTTTGGCTGTATTACTTTCATGGATGACTTTTGAAAGGGAGGTGACTCAAATTATCGTTCTCGTACAAGGTAAACTTTATAGAATCATCCCTCTCGGTTTCAATTGTCAGAGATAAAAAGGCTATGTAAATACAAAACGGTTCAAAATACGGTAGGAAATAAGATTATGTTAAAGAACCAGTTCTACTATTAATTTTAGAAATGTTACTTACTTTGAATTTCTGACCCTCCGAGACGATAATACATATGCAGTTGAAATTAAACAAGACATTCGACGCTTGCAACAAAATTAGTGGTCAAGGGGTCCAAAATATTTACAGAAGCGTCATTATAAGTTCTCAATTTTGCTTTGTATTTATCGAAATCATTCTGAGAATGCTTTGTGAATTGCTTTCTTTGAGTTATGTTTGTAGAATAAACTGTATTTATATCTTTACATGATCTCTGTATAGCGCTTTATTTAGATGTATTTGTGATGCAATTTTTTCTCACTTCTTACGTATTTTTAATCAAAATCTAAAGAATGCTATCGTCAGTTTATATGTTGCACTGTAAAAAATCGCTGCAGTAAAATTACTGCAGCAGAGATTCCAGGCAATGTCCGTTAACTTGAAAAAACGGCATTTTCCATAAAATTACTGCAGCAATACACGGAGAATGCCCGTGAATTTACAATCTTTTTTTACAGTGTGGGAAATAGCATTTTTAAATGGTAAGAAAAAGTGGTAAACATCAGGTTTTTTTTTCCCCAGAACAATTTAATTCTAAAGATACAGGTATGCAGTTTTTTTTTCTTTTGCTAATGAATTTGTTGCAGCAAAAGGACAAATTTTCCAATTGACAAATATTTTGTCTAAGAGGTCTCATAAAAATTAATTATTTATAAATTAATAAGAGAATTTTTTCATTAACAGAATTTCGTTTCAAACTTTTTCTGACACCCTGTATACAAAAATCGAAAATGTTTAGTTCAGATATAGAGGTTTATTTATATCTGACAAACGTCCTCTTTCGAAATTCGAATCAAAATTACACTTTTATGTTTCAAAAGACTTAACCAGTTCAATAGTCACATAAACTGCCTTCTTTCTCATTAAAATACGTAAATATATGAATGGTGAAACGTCTTTCTATTTATGACTGATACTTATTCTTGAAGTAGTTATTCAGTGGTTGAATGAATGGGAATTTCGAATTAATTTCCCATAAAATAATCTACATTTAGAAGATATTAACTTGAAGCGAAACGCATTGTATGGTTAAATGTCTTATAAATGGATAGCCCTACTAGAATCCGAATGAATTTAAATAAATATATATTTTTACTCAGTATAACAGATTTAGGCATTAATATTCTTAATGATTAATACTATTATTAAGAATATTGAAATTATTTTTTCCTGGGCTTTTGATTGGACAACTTTTAGGTAGGGCTTTTGATTGCGTAACTATACATTTAGGTAAATTTTTGATTAAGAAAATCCCGTCACTTTATCTAAAAAAAATTGTACTGTTACAAAATTTAATACAAAGGAGCTTTTTTTTTTATATAAGACTCGGAAGTTGGATAAAACATATGTATAATACATTAGTGCAGAGTTGCCAAGTCTCCGGCTTTTTGCATACCAGTATTATTTTACAGAAAATGTTGTTCTTTTAAATCGCAGGAAGTTCCGATTGCATAAAGCAACATTTTTTGTACTAAAATACTGGTATCCAAAAAGCCGGAGACTTGGCAGCTCTGCATTAGTGTGTTTTTCTCATTTTCTTCCGGAACGCTTTACTACTAGGTTATTTTTCCGACATAGATTTTTCTTTCAAAGTAAAAATGGTTTTGGTTATTTTTTACTTGCTAAAATAATAGAACTCTATCCTAATGGTCATACTTTTCATGAGAAATAGCCGATTTCTTGGATGAAAAATTAATTTCTTCCCTTCTTACTTCAGGGACACGCAAAGACCAGAGCACGAACTATTTAAATAAAACTACGTATCTAAAATTCATGAAGTTAATTTCAAGAGCAGGTAGATAAGTTTTTGATTTTAATTCGCATTTATTCTGCGTCTCCTATGGAAATTAAACCTTATGTTCGACACGCGAATAGGAGTGGTATATTTTATCTTTATGAAACATAATGATTTTTTTTTTTTTTTTTTGAGGGGGGAAAAAAGAGAAATGGCACTGATTTTATTTGAATAATTACCTTCACACAAAATTAATATATTCAAAAGTTAAATTATTTACCGATGCTGATATACATTTAAGGGTTATACCTGCCTGTAAGGTCGAAAAGAAGAGAAAAAAAAAAAAACACCTGTTTTTTTTTTTTTTTTCAGGAAAAGAAACAAGATATTTGAAAAACTCGTTGTATTTTGTTTATTATACACTTTAAAGAAAAGAAAATGATTTTTGAAATGACAATAAATTTTGGTGTCCCCAACAGACCCGCTCCACGTATATGGTAGCCGTTCGCGCTGATCACCACCACTCGTCAAATGTTATCTGAAATTATATATATATATATATAAGAAAAAACAATGCCTTTACTCCGAACTCTTAAAAGTAGAGTAATCATTCGGATTGTGGATTTTGAAGAAAATGGCGGCCGTTCAAAGTTAAGGTGCCGATTTTCACAAAAAAAAAAAAAAAAAAAAAAAAAAACTTGATAAATGTGAGATGTAATGTAAAATTTAAGAATTGATTTTTCTCATAAATCGTCGGTGGAATTATGGGAAAAAAAAGGGTGGGGGTATTCATGTGGGAGAAAAGTATATCTCAAAGTTGGTTGAAGTAGGTAACATTTTTCTTCGTCATAGTTTCGTTTTTAAATCTTTTATAATTCTCAGCTGACTTAATATTTAAAGCTTCAAAGTATTTTGTATTTTAGTATTCTTTGTTTTCTGGAGCTTATGGGATGGAGGGAAGAAAGAAGCGTGAAAAGTGAGAAAATCATTTCTTTTCATTTTCATCCTAAAATCCCTATTGGTTTAATGTAAGCCACAATAATATTTATTGTGAAAATTTACTCTAAAAAAAAACCCCATTTTTTGAAATTTTCTCTATATAAAGTCTAATACACAATTAAAAAAAAAAATTAAAAAATAGCTAAATTTTCACAGCTTGTTCTGACTAAGATTTTAATCATTTTTCATTTTATTACTTTATTAGAAAATGGCAGCGAATTAAGCGATAATAACAATAAAAAAAAAATACTTTTCCAAAAAATAACTTGTTACCTGAAAAACACCCACACCTGACATAATCAGATGAAAATGAAGCATTTTATTACGTATTAATTGTTTAACATTAAAAAAAATGAAAATTTTTTGTATAGATCATTCTAAAATTCTATTATAACAAGAAAACCTGTAAAAATGAAGCTCATGTTTTGCCAGAATTCTGTAATTGTTAGTTTAAATTATTTTAAAATTAAATAAACGCTCCTTAGGTATTTTTAACTATTTTTATTATTCTAATTGGTGCATTAAAAACGAAACAAAACAAAAAAATTGACTTTACTGAAATATTTTATGCGTAATATTAGGGTTTTTAAGGAAACATTTCACTGTGGATTTATTTTTAGGACAGCAGAATATTCAATCATGCGTAAATATTTAATATTTGAGCTATATTATTTATTCACATTACATTCAATTAAAAATATTAATTTTGTAATTTTTTATTCCTGCGTTAGGCTGACCACCTGGCTGGGAGATATCCTACATAGCACCGCAGGGGGCCCATGGTCAAGAAAACAGGGGTGGGCACTAGGCCCACATCCTTAATGAATTGTAGCGCCGCAGGTTTAGTTTTTAATTTTGGATATTAGTTTGTAATTTTTTTTAACGTGACTGTACAGTTTTTACAAAACTTGTCGAAATTAATGCCTTAACATAAATTCAACTAAATCCCGTAGTTTACGTTACTGTGCATTTAAGTAGTTGTTTATCTGTTTTAAAATGCAGTACTTAACCCTTTCCGGCACAGTGGTCCCACTCCGGGAACACCTAATTTTAATTCCAAACTTGCATACGGCACCAAGAATATTTTAATAAAATTTTGTTTCTATAATGAAAGCTCAAAATAAGGAGTTCGTATTTTCTAAAAAAGTCGTTTGTAAATTCCGGTGTCAGTTAGAAATTTCTCATTTTACGAACAGACTTTGTCTGTGCCGGAAAGGGTTAAAAGCTACCCGCAGTCAACATTGTACCTCCTACAGGCTGTCTCAAAATCGTTAATACGCACTTAAATTTTATTTTACCTGTTTGAAATAATTTGGCAATGTTGATTCCAAAAGTGTTTTAAAAAAGTGGGGTGAGTTGGAAATAAGGTTTTGTTAATAAAATAGTTCCGCATTAATTTTCAATAAGTTACACCTTTTTAAATTTACGATGTGGAAACGGGAAAGAAAATTTGCATTTAAGAGTTTAAAAAATTAGATTTGTATAAAGATAAAATATGGACAGTAATTGAAAAAAGCCGTAAATGATGATCTGGGGAATTTGTAAAGTAGCCAAAGTTTTTCGACAGGTTTTAAAAGGTATATACATGTTAAGTTGCATGCAGATTGGTCAAAAAATTGAAGGTTTGTGTAAAGAACATATAGACACACATATATCGATTCTTGTGGAACTTAGAAATTAAAGATTTGCAAGTTGGTTTTTTTATTTCGTAGGTTGTATATAAGTATTTATAAAATAAGATGACACAATTTATTATGGCGTAGTTAGGAAATGGTTACTAAATCAAAATTGCCAACCTCCCGGTTTTTTTTTTTTAATGATGTTAATAAAAAAAACATGCTTTGGACAGGAAATTTTATGTAATGGGTGAAATAAAGTATAGTTCAAATTATTACCACATAAGAACAAGCCACATTTAATTAAATTTATTTTCTAGTTCAAAGTATATATTTTTTTCTTTTTAAAAAAGCGGCAGGTTTGCAAGTGTGCTAAATAGTGAAGATTTTTTTTTTTTTTTATCCACACATTTTTTAATTTTGATTATAATCACCGATTTAAATTTAGAGGAAATCAATCTCACTCTGTAAGAAAATATTGTATATCTTTTTTTCAAATCTGCATTCAGCGCTTTAAAGATTTTATACAATTTTATTTTGCCCTCCCCCCACCCCCACCCCCCCCCCCCCTTTAAAAAAAATTCTTTTGACTTTTGTAATTGATACTCCAATATAATTGCTTTGAGATTTTCCTGATGGAAATTTTCATTATGCAGCTACTTTGTATCTTTTTTATTTTCTGAAAATTGATTGATTTTCCGAAGAGCCTGCTGATTTTTGTCTTGATTAACATATCGTTTGTAATTACTTTCTTCTTCGCTCTTTAAGAAAAGAGGTTATTACCCAAGCGTTATTATTAGCTTCAGAAAGCTAAATTAATTGTGTTTAATTGCTTGGTTTGTTTTTAGATATGATAACTGGTAAAAGTAATTGAATCTCTTCAGTAAGAGAATAATTTCGCATGCATATATTTATAAGTGGATATTGTTATATGCGATAAATACGTAAGTAAATTCATGTGGTCCCTGACTGATTAATTACTTGTGATATTTATGAATATTTATCGAATCTAAGAAGAACTGATAGAAATGTTAATTACGGCAGAAAACGGCAAGTGCGTTAACAGAACAATACGTATAATTGAATTATGAATTAATTTAGTATTTATAAGCGTCCACTTAAAAAATTACAATATTAATAAGTAATAAGATTCCAAATCAAACTTGCGCAAATTTAGTTTAGTTTAGTTGATTGGTTGGTTGGAAATCGAAGAAAAAAAACTATACCTTTTGAATTCAAAATACAGCAAACAATGTGTTTTAACAGATCTAACCAACTCTCCAATTTATACAATGTATACAGAATACTATTAAGTTAATAAATAATTAGCAAATTCAAACATCGAATTATTGAAGCTCCAATTCAGAGACACGGCACGCAGCCAAAAACATACATAATAGTTTTAAAGAAAATTTAGAAAAATGAAACAATAAAATGATAAAATATGCCACATAAATAGAACAGATGTAACCAAATAACAACAAATAATGGTATTTAGATATTAAATTATATTAAAAATGGAATTCGAAAAGAAGAGAGGTCATGTGCAATGCATAATCATCAGTTTGGCAGTACACTGCACATGTCAAAAAATAATGCAATATTTCATAAAATATGCTGGCAAATTTGCTAAGAACAGTATATTTCTGCCAAAAATATTGCATTAATAGAAGTAAACGAATGAAAGAAACCAAGGAAAGATAGATAATAAAACAAAATTACTCGCAAGTCAAGCACTGTGTATCACACGATGCTAACCCAGCATACTAACATCGTTTGAATTGAGCACGTGAGATTGACTAAAACTATGACTACGGCTACAGTTAATTTAAATTGAGATATTAATAAATGAAGGAAAACCATAAAATATATTAGACAAAAATAATGAGAAGTACATACACAGTAAACTATAATAAAACCATATTTAATTTTTAAGAAAAATAATTATGTGAAAGAATTCATAATCAGCAAAAAATAAAACATCTCAAAAAATAAAACATCTATACTGCCCTCTGTAGTTCAATAAAATATTATTAGCTAAAAGGATTTTCTATTCATAGTGCCGCCATCCGTGTCCCGTTTTTAAGAAATAAACCAAATATATATTAAAAAATTATATAATGTGTGTGTGTGTATTAGAAAAAGCTTTTTATAAATATACCTACATATTTGAGTCACGAAAAAATTTGAAACTTTAAGGTGGGTCGTGTAACAATAAGTTTGGGAATTGTTAGTTCAAATAGTTAAAGAAAGTGCCAAAAATTGACTCTAAACTTCCAACAACCGCCATTTTGTGAAGTTTTGATTTATCTTATTAGTTTTAGGTGGTCTCCAACTAATTAATAACATTTTAGTAATCTATCTGAATTGTTTATTTCAGATCATTATTAAGAGTGCAATCTCCTACACCGATTTTCTGTGAATGCCGTGCATATAGTGAATTTTGGAGGAGTTTAGTTGATTAATATATTATTTTTATATGATTATATTCACTCATGCGAAAGTGAACTCTTCTTTAACTTGGAAATTATTCAATGCCAAAAACAGTTTTCTCTGTGGCATTATTTAAACAAACAAACAAATCATGAAATTTCCTAAAAAATCAAGATATATAGGGAGAACCTTAATAGTTTTTGAGAATATTGTACAATCACACGCTGCTAAAAACTTTCGCTCTGTTCACTTTTCATTTTAGTTATCCGGGGTTATTCAACGGTAACCTCTGTTACTTCGTAAGGGGGGTGGGGGGTAAAAATGTAGTTATGAAAAAAGGTTTGTATTCAAACGAGCTGATTCTTTTTTCTTTTTTTAAAAGATTTTAATCGTGAATATAATCAATAACACACATTATTTAATAAACATCAATCATAAGATTCCTACAATTTTGTTGAGATTATTTCTTGTTACTTTTATTTCTTTAAAAAAATTGTTACTCCACTACAGAAGATTCCTCAATTTAAATGTACATTTGGTACTTTTCCAATATAGGGATCTTGGCGGTTTTTTTTTTTTTTTTTTAAATAAAAAAGCTTGGCGTAATTCTAGTTAGAAAGTGAGATTTATTGCCAAATGATATAAACAACTATGAAAACAACCCCGATTAACTTTTATGTTTGTTTGTTTATATATAATATATATATGGCTAAAAATAGATAAATGGATTTCTTTATGTTAAATAAATTGTATACATTTTGAAAATATTTCTTGTGTATTACAGTAAATAAGTTGCCAGAAAATATTGCCAAATTTTCGTCTCTCGCCAAAGCCCCTATACTGGAAAACTACCGTATATTCATTACGGTTTAGTTGATTCCGGATATATATATACACACACACACACACATTTGGAACATGTGGATGATGTGAATGATATAGATCTGATGCCATACATATGTTTATCATTATAACGTATCTCATATCTGTCGTATTTTACGGTGGAAGTCATCTATCTGCTTAAATACGTTTATCTTTTAAAATGAAAATTTAAAAAAAAGTATTTAATTTTTAATAATCTGCTCTGTCAATAATATCTGTCAATAATGCACTCTTCTCCCCCCCCCACCCCCCCACCCCACCCTCTCTCCCATCTTCATGCTCGTAAAAAAAAAAAAAAAAACTATTCCATTTTCTTTTAATGTAAAGTCTAGTTTAATTGCTTTGTGATTTTCCTGACAAAATCTTTCATTTTGTAAGCTTTTAGCTTTTGTATTTTTTTATTTTCTGAAACTGATTTGATTTTTCTAAGAAGTGGTTGATTTTTATTCTGATTAACATATCATTTATTGGTAGTTGCTTTCTTCTCCCCTCTGCTAAGAAAATGAGATTATTAGCCAAGCGAATAATTGTTCGGGAAGCTGAATTAATTGTATTTTAATTACTTGGTTTGTTTTTAGATATAACTAGACGGATAAAGGAAATCGAACAGTTTAATTAGGAGAATAGTTAGCATACTGACATTTATGAAGAGATGTGGTACGCAAGAAATACTTACGTATTATATATTTATATGGTGGCTGTTTGTAAAATTGTCTGTGATGTTATATAAATATTTACCAAATTTAAAAGGCAAAGAAAATGTCAATTGCAGACAGCAACAATTTATATGTTCCCCTTACCCCCTCCCCCAATTCTTACATTATTAATCATTATGATTTTAAGTATGTCTGCTTAGTTTTTATTTAAAGTTTAATGAATAAATTACTTTTATATGTTTTTAATATCTCAATTTTCTGTACGTTTTCTTTAATCGAAGTTTTTGTTGAAATAATTTATTTCTTGGGTTTTTCTTGTTCCCCCCAACTAAAAGATTTAAATGAATTATTTATTCACATTTAAAGTTATCTGAATATTCTAAATTTTGTGTGAAATTAATTTCGATGTTGTTTATTTAAGTTGTTTATTTTAAGTTTTTCACTTTCAGCATAAAGTTTAGCTTGTAACAAAATGCCAAATCGCTTCTTTTGCTAATTATCTAATTTTGCTAAAAATTAAAAAATTAAAAGGTTCCTAATTAAATTATATCAAAATTAATTTCTCAAAATTATCTGCTTCGAGGCAAATATTAGGATAGGAAATCTTAATTGAATTTGAAAATCGATTTAAGTGGGAAACATTGTAGCAATAAGGTTTAATTTAAAGATATTATAAATTCTGTGCGTCATAAATGCATTTTCTGAAAAAACAGATTTGCTAAAATTCTCGGCTGTAAATTTAAAACAGACAACTTTCATGTAAAAAAATTAATCTTATTTCCCTAATAAGCTGAATAGAACTACTAAAAATTTTGCATTTCACTTTTAAATATAAAATATTATTTAAACATAAATAATATTCCTCTTTCGTAGGAAATAATGATGTTTTTGAGACTAATGTTGTTCTATTTTTGAAGTATATGATTATTCTTCCATTATTGATTCTTGTAATTATAACCTTTTTGATTTAGCTATGTTTAATTTAATGGCTTTTATATTTTCTGGAAATCTGAATTTAATTTTTTAGTTTGATAATTCAGTATTTAAAAGGCACACTTTAAGTCCGTACATTTTTTAACTTAGATAGATGGTGCCCCTTCTTTACTTTCTTCTATATACAAGAAAAAAGTATTGGATTCCTGAAAACTTTCGACTTCCGGTTTTCGATGGATTTATACATTTTAGAAGATCCTGAACCCGATTTGACTGTTTTTAGAAAATGCTTGTAAGTGAATCTGTCTGTGACACACATTTTTGGGGCGCTCCAACTTGCTATAAATTGATGCTGATTAGGTTTTGGTGTATATCGGCCAGCAGGAGGTGCTGCTATGTTTTAGAATTCCAATAATTGAAGGAGGAGTTCATGCAACGCGATTAATTATCTCGAAAGTTTTTGAAGTTACCTTTTTAGTACATCATAAATATCAATTTCTTGAATAAGGATAAGAAAATTCTCTTACTTTTTCTGAAAGTGCTTTCACTTGGTAATTTATCCAGTGTATGTTGTAATCCATTGATCTATTTATATTATTGCTTGTAGTATTGCTTGTATATATCCTTAAAGTATTGGTATCCAAGGTTCACTACTGCACTTTTCACCACAGCACAAAGATCTATAGCTGAAAACTAAATAATTAGATTAGTATGTGGAGACCAAATAATTTTAGACTTGGTTTTTATCTTTGACGTATATATTCTTGATTATATTTCACAGTTGGACTTAACAATGATTACATGAATACGATGAAACATTTAAATTTAGGTTTAAAGTATAAAGCATTATATAGTATAATATATTATATCTGAGCTCAGAGGCTCACGTATGTTCTCGGTTACATTTTATTATGGACTATAAAAGTCATAAGTTCAGATATTGAGTTTTTTACTTTCGTCATTCTTACGTCAGTAGAATTACACGTTGCAAGGTTTTCCCGTAATAATGAAATCAGTCAACTAAGTTCTTTATTTCTTGTTATAATTATTGTTCCTGTATCTTCAGCATATTTCACAAATAACAGTTTATCAATGTAGAGTGGTTTTCTTGATCATTTGTCTGACGTTGAGTGGCTATTAATCTTTATAATTTGTTTTCACTACGCGATGAAGGATGAGTTGATGATTCAGTATTTTTTCCTCTTTCGATTATAAAGTTCTTTATATTCTTTATTTCAGTAGGAAATGAATATATATTTTTTGATCTTTAATTTCGCGGATGAGGTTAATATTTCTAGCAATAATAAAACTAAAACAGAAAATTATAGATAGATTTACATTGACATTATTGAAAACCAACTCGAAGCAAAGATCGAAATAGAAGAAAGGATATAGAGTGGGATGTGGTGAGTATAGAATGGTGTTTTTCTCCCGCTTTCCCACGAGCACCATACACTAACGCACAATCGAGTCTATACACATATTTTTTTTTTTGTTTTACCTTAAGCAGGCTCGCTCAAGTAATTCAAACAAACATGTTCTTTGTGGCATTAAGCCTGCTTAAAGTTTGCTTTTACTTTCTTCTACCTATACAAGAAGAAATTATTGGATTCGTGAAAAAAAATTCACTTTCGGTTTTCGACGTTTTGGAATGTCTTGACCCGATTTGACTGTTTTTAGAAAATGTCTCTCTCTCTCTCTCTGTGTGTGCGCATTTGAGAGAGAGAGAGAGAGAGGTAGAGGGAGAGAGAGAGAAATTTTGTGGTCCTAACTCACGAACTATTGCGTTGAATAAGATGAAATTTCATATGAAGCTCGATCTTTTTGTGACCTGGTGCTGATTAGTTTTTGGACAAAATCCCCCAACAGGGGTGCTGCAAATTGGTGATTTGTTCGATTTATATAATGCTTATATCTCCAGTTTATGTGCGCAGAATTTAACGAAACATCAAATTTAGGATCCTCATAATAGGAATAGATTGTCATACAATTTTTGTTGCGGTCATCTAAGAGGGGGAGGGGACGAAATTGATTTGATTTATGTAGAAGAAAATTTTGTGATAGCCACAACATATTACTTTTAGGAAAGATTTCATTATTTGAAGACTAATCATAAGGCGAATTGGAGTGCGCCGGTTGACATTTTATGGGCTACTTTCAATTAGACTAAAAAAAACTAAATTTGGACTAAAATTGGGACTAAAAACTGTTCTGTACCCAAGTCCACCCTGGTCCCTTTCTTGAAGTTCTCAGCGAAAACATTACACTTACGTATTTTTCTTTTAAAATTTGGAAGAAAATTCAGGGTCTCAGAGTTTCTTGCAGTCTTGCTTATTTAATGAGAAGGACTCTGAGCTTTAAGCATGTTTCTTGTGGGCGAGTTATAAGCAGGGCTTAAATTGCGCCGGAGCCCGGCTCCGGTACTTCTCTGCTTTTAGTAAATATTTAAATATTGGTCGGAATTCACCGGAGCCCATAAATACTGGGCTCCGGAGCCCAGTGCAAGCACTTCCGAAAAACCGAAGCCTAAATCACCCTTTCCTTTTCCTCCAATATTGAAGTTCATATTGAAGTTCGTATATTTGTTCGATTCTTCAGCATATAAATATTAATTTTTGAAAATTTCATTCATTTTTTCATAAAAATGCATAGCTGAGAACTAGTCTTTTTTTGAGTTAGCACTATTTCCAAATCAGACACCTTACTTTACTTAATCGCAGAATTCTGCGATTAATTAACATTAAAATTAGGCAAAGATTTCTATTCGGCCGGAGTGATAACTAAAAAGTGGAATAATTGACAGCTAAGTAAATGCAGATAGATATATTTAGATTTTTATTTTGCTAAAGAAAAAAATTGCTTTAAATTTTGCAAATACATATAATGTATGAAATATTTATATGCCGATTGGAGTGACGGTGCAGGGGGGGGGGGGACGCTACGGTTATTAGTACTGCAGAATATTAGGGCTCCGGTACTTTTTTTGTTAGAAATTAAGCCCTGGTTATAAGCCATAAGCGTGGACTAAAAGTGTAGCAAATTTATGTAAGGGACTTTCTGCAGTATAATTCGCTAAAAATTAAGGACCTTTTATTTATTTATTTATTTTTATTTTTCAAAGAAATGTGGATTTTCTTAATTTTATAGTTCTAATTTTGTAATATTTAGTGATTCATTAATTTTTACCGAGTTGAAGTCCTTTCTATTCATTTACTACTGCTGCAGTCCACGCTCCTGAAGTAGGGTTAATAAAAATGAAGCCTATTTTACTATCAGAAAATAAAATTCATATCTGCTCATTTCCCTTTATGTTAGCTTTTGCTTGTGAACTTTTTCGCAACTTTATTATTTCTTTCATTGTAACTAAACGCTTTTGAGTCCTCTCTCTCTCTTTTGTTTGAATATACTTTAAAAAGTTAAAAGTGCATATCCACATGCTAAAAATTGAAGTTTACTGAAATCTAACCAGTATGCCAGTTATTTTGCGTACTGTAAATATGTCAATAGGCTATGGAAGGACTTTTGAAGACGTTTTCGAGGGGGGGGGGGGGGAATGTTACATTATTATTACATGATTAAATGGCCGTCACAACTTTCCAGTACTGTTTTCTTCTTTTTATCAAAATCTTTACTTCTTTTTATCATTTATTTATTTCTTTAATTGTTGTTTCGGACAAGTTGTCTTCATTTTTTATTCTAAAATATTAAAAACATGTTTGAAACAAGTGTCAGCAACGGTGTATAAGGCTACGTGCATACTTTTATTACTAAATGCTGAAACATAAATAGAAATTATAACAGTAAATTTAGACATATCATTACTACATGCAAATAATAACAATAGTAGTTGTAAATACTAAATGATAGTAAATGTAAAAACAGAATGATGTTATAGTAAATGTAAAGACCATTATTAGAGCCCCAGATTAATATTCCCAGACTAATAGATTTTTTACATTTAATATATATATATAACCATAAAACCATAAATGAAACATTATCATAACACCAACTGATACAATGAAGTAATAATTATGTAATAATTAGATGACAATGAAAAATTCCCCAGCACACTGAATATGGAAACAAAAACATATTAAAAGAATAAGAAATTAAATTAGAAATTGAATAAATGGAATTAAATGAATGAAATGAAATTTAATGAAATTTGTGGAATTTAGACAGAATTATCAAGTCCCAAATGCCTAAATACCACAAATAAAATGAAATGAGATGTTTCATCATCATATTAGCCATACATTGCTAAAGGATATGATTTTGGGACTACATCTCATAAACAATGAAGCAAACCTGTGATAAAATAAAATATTAAAAAGGAAAGAAGCCAAACTTAAATTATAAAGAGAAATCATTAAATAGAGTCAGAAAGTATAAAATCCATAATGATTAAAAAAGATACCTGTGCTCCACAAGAATCAGCATGAAACACAACATAACTAGGGAATGTATTGCAAAAAAAAAAAAAAATCATTACATGTTGCCAATTTTAGAAATATAAAATGCTTTACAATGTCGCCATAAATAATATTAGAATAATATGAAAATTGCAAAGCAAACATGAACATTAGTGCTGCCATCTATTGGTAAAAGTGAATATAATCTGAATAGAAAGAATTGGATGGAAATTAATGTTTAATAATTAAACCAAATTACTATCTTAAATGATAGCAATTAGTTAAATAATAAATAAATTAAATTAACTAATAAATAGAATATCGAATTACAATAAAGTAATGGATGTATTAATGAATAATTCTATGTTAAAAATAAGTAGTAAGATGGAAAAATTAATAATTAAAGCAACATAAAAATATGTACCATTAAATGACAAAAACGATTAAATAGCTGTGCAAAAATGCAACAACACATAAATTAAATTAAAATACTAAATATTTGAATTAAGATACAAAGAATTTAAATTAATATTAATTAAATATTGAAATGAATTAGTTACATACAATGTTTCTTCATACAAAGTTAAAAAAATTATAAACACTTAACATAAGTTGTAAGGGTAGAACGTTTAATAAAAATTAAAACATATTAACACTGTAGAAAAGTATACATTATATTAGAAGTTAATATGATATTGTCCACAGTAGGTATTAATCCAAATCATCAGAACAAAAACATTCTTAATATTAATGAATATACATTTATTTAAATAAATTAAATAATGAATATGTAAATTTAACTAAATTAATATACATATAAAAAAAATCACATCGCAGTCCATTATAAAATGTGTAATATCAAACAATTGTGTAAATCAAAATGCTCCTATATAATTTAAATTTTCTGTTGATGATTTAAATTTTCTGTTATTGCAAATTATTCTTTTGAATTATTGAAATTTTTGTTTTAAATTAAAAAAAATATATCTGCTCAATTTAATCTTATGGCCAGAACTTTTTCATAGATATAATATTACTTTTCCAATTTAAATTCAGACAGTTTGTGAAAGAAAGTGTATATTGATGAAATTTCCCATTTCATTGAAAAGACTGTAGAACTGGCAAATATACCTTTTCTTTTTTAATTTTATTGGAAGGTACTTTGTAAAGATAAAATAGAAGACAGGACTGAATAATCTATCAACAGAGATAAATTCAATCATCTTCCATTCGTTGAAATATTTCAATTCTAATTCAGAAAATTTTGTTTTTACATTTGAATGTTTGCTTTAAATTCTTCTCTGCTATTTTTTTTAATCCCCCCTTTTTTTAAACATTTCGAAGATTTCTGAAGAGCTCTGCTATTTTTTCTCCTTCTTTTCGTCGTTTTTCTTATTTACTCGTCTTGTAAGAAATACTTAATATCATTGATTATAACGTAAGTGTATAATCAATATCCTTAAGATGTGTATATTTAGAAGCGCATGTGAAATTCCTAAATATCGTAGTTATTTTCATGCTACAAATTCTTTCAAGTACTTTCACCCTCATTCCATTCATAAATATTTCATAACTTTCAATGAAGAAATCAATTTCTCTTCTTAATTCTTGATTACTCCTTTTAGAATCTTTTTCAAATTACTTTCCTGGGAAGAAATAAGTTATCGAAACACATTTAGAAGCTGTCATTTCTTTTTATATTTCTCAAATGCTATTTAAGATACTTTAATTTACATTTTTTTTTTAAATAATTGTTTTTGATTTGTAGTAGTGTTTTTTAAATTCTTCCTAGCGTGCTTAAAGAAAAAAACGAATGTTTCGCTTCGGTTCTGATTGCCCGAAATCTAACTTTTATATATACTAGTGTATCCAACCCGGGCTTCCCGGGATAGAGAATATATGTGAAACCATTTATTTTATTTATTGAAAACTAATAGACTTTTTACATTTAATATATATATATTTTTAGATTGCCCCCTAACAACATCAAAGAGCATTTTTATATGAAATATGTCAATTATATATTCAAATAAAATTTTGAAATTTATTAAAAGAAGTGATTTCGTATTGACCTCGTGCCAGAAGTTAATAGCTGAGGAATCGCTAAAAATTTCGTTATATACAGCAGTTTTTTAAAATTTTTATTATTATAATTTCAGCGGTTTTAAGCGCTTATTTCAATTACACATTGCAAAAAATAATTGTTGATTTTACAGTATAAAACTGGCCCCCAGCTGCCAGTATTATACCGTAAAGTTAACAGTATTAAACAGTAAAATAAGCAGTAATAAGCTGCCGCGCAAGCAGTAATACGCTACCGCGCATAGCGTATTACTGCTTGCGCGGTAGCGTATTACTGCTTGCGCGGCAGCTTATTACTGCTTATTTTACTCTTTAATACTGTTAATTTTACGGTATAATACTGGCAGCTGGGGGCCAGTTTTATACTGTAAAATCAACAATTATTTTTTGCAGTGCATGTCTGTTAAACTTGTGTTTTATTTATAGTATTTTATTTATTGCTTAATGAAGTTTTATTGTTCGTTATGGAACATTAGCTGGAAACAAATGCTGAACTTTTTATACAGTGCTGGAAAAAATTATAAAGCCGATAGAAAAATTTACAAAATTCAAAAAGTAATGGAATTGTTGATAACGCAAATTCTATTTTCATTTGCATGATCAACATTGCAATAATACACATAAACTTTATTTAGAAAAACGGAAGGGGGAACATAAATTATGCTAATTTCTTACAACCAATGAAAAGCAACTTGGAAAAAAGTATAAAGCCGATGGTTCTAACCTCATTTGGCATAATGCCAGACTTGAGAAAATAGGTCGCCATGAAAGTTTAGGTAAATGTAAACGCGTTACGTGCATTCATTTTGTATTTGGTTTGTTTAATACAATGCCAAGAGGAAAAAAAGTTATCCGATGGTCAACAAATTAAAATATTAACTTTAAATGAAGTTGGAATGTCTGGTTCTAATATTGCAAGAAAAATAGAAAGGTCCAAGGCTGCAGTAAACAGTTTTCTCAGAAATCCCGAAGATTACATTAGTAAGAAGCATACAGGAAGACCGAAATCCTTAACTGTAAGGCAATCAAGACAAATCCGGAAGCTAGTTTGCGGACAAAAAATGTCGTATGCCCAAATTCAAGAACAGTTACAATTACCATGTACAAGCAGAACGGTAAGAAATGTTTTAAGTAACAATCTCATTGTTCAATTAAAAAAAATTAAAGCAAAACCACCTCTTTCTAAGTACCACAAAAATGCTCGCTTAGACTTTGCACGAAAACATGTAACCGAAGGCACAAATTGGAGAGATGTTGTCTTTTCCGATGAAAAGAAATTTAATTTCGATGGACCCGACGGCTATAAATATTTTTGGTTTGATTTACGACAGGAGCCTGATATTTTTTTGAAAGCGTCAATTTGGAGGTGGCTCGGTAATGGTTTGGGCTGCATTAGCTGCCTGTGGAACCACTCCAATTGTTTTCATGCATAACAAAAAGAATTGGGTTATGTATCAAGAAATGTTAGGAGATACTTTATTACCCATTTGCTCCTCTTATAACTTCAGGAGACTGGACATTTCAGCAGGACAACGCTTCCGTTCATGTTTCGAAGTCAAATAAATCTTGGCTGGAAGCTAATCAGGTGAAATGCCTTCAATGGCCAGCTCATACACCCGATCTGAATGTAATAGAAAATCATTGGGGTATTTTAGCTCGAAATGTTTACAAAAATGGACGAAAATTCAATTTAAAGTTAGATTTAATGAATGCTTTTAAAAACTGCTGGAATAATACTGATGCAAGTACTTTGCGTGGTCTGATAGATTCAATGAACAAAAGACTAGTCAAAGTCATCGAAAAAATCGGGTCTCGCATCGATTATTGATGAAATACATGTATCGACTTTATAATTATTTCCAACTTTCTTTGTACAGAAAATTTTCTTAAGTCTATTAATCTTTTATTAATGTAGTTATTAATGAATTTATTTTTTTCTTTACTTCCTTGTAGCATATAATATATACGTATGAAATTTCTTAAATGTTCTATATTTTGTTTTTTAATTATATCATATTTTCAAGTGGCTTTATAATTTTTTCCACCACTGTATTGTTTAAAGTACAAACGGATTACTCTTTTGTAATCGTCTGCAAGCGATAAGGATAGATTTTAAAGAAATCATGCAATAAATTTAATTTAAATGCTATAATAAATGAGTAAATTGCGATATAGTTTTCAAACAAATTACATTTGAAAGTAGAATTTTTTTTTCCTATATTACGGTGTAAAAATTGAAAATATGCGATGTTTAGATATTAAAAAAATATTCCGTAGCAAAAATCGCAAAACCGAAATTTCATCGTCAACTGTTGCCATTCGTAAAATGACGTCAGCGTTACGCACGGACACGTTTGTCCTTTATAATATAAATAGATATACTCTGATCATGGACCTTCTGATAAACTCAGATTTTACATGGAATTTAAATATATTATTGAAGTTCACTATAACATGTTTCCTTTTGAAAATCATTTGCATGATAGTTCTTTTTTATACACACAAGAATTCGCATGCATCGTAGCTTAATGGACAATAGTTAACCCTTAACTGCTGTGATAAAAATTGTTGCATAGATGCTATGAGCGGTCTCTGAGACCGCTTAATCAAAAGATGAATAAAAGGCTCGATTAACTCATACGGTACTGTTACTATACTCTGCATTATGTACAACACTATTACATTTAAAATTCATCTATTCAGAAGACTCTAGCGATAGTACTAGGGCTCCAAACGAAACAAACACTAGTATCTAATTGTTAAACTGAAAATTACAAATGAAAATTTAAAAAGCAGGGGTAGTGAGAGCGGTAACAGCAGTGAAGAGTTAAAGTGCTTTTTAATGATGTTAAACTGTTTCATTGATATTGTTATGTATAATTCGTGTTCACTATTGCATTTTATCCCGAAAGCAGATAATGATTGTAACATTGTTCTTTTGCATGGATAATTCTTATATTTCGGTCTATCGGCGGTAATTGCTGCAAATAAACTATAATAGATACAAATAGACTATTTATACAACTTCAACACATTGTTATTTTTATATCTTATTGATATACAGGTGTCCATAAATTTTTATCGGGGTTTCTTTAACTCATAACTTTTGATTTAAGAACATGAAGAAAAATATGATTACATATTCGTAAAGTACACCTCAAAAAGTTATTTTAAATAACACAAAGTTGAGTATTCTACGCCAATTTATGCGGCAACCCTAGTCTCTTCGCAATCTAGAAGGCTGAGATCTAAGAATTCAAAATGGCGAGTGCACAAGAGAAAGCAATGTGCGGATTGTGGTTCTTCGAAACAAAATCGGTCACTATGCATACAACGCTGCTTCAGGAGTACGAACAGGAAAAAAAAAATCCTTTGATAAAATTTTATTATTAGTTATTTTAATATAATCGTTATTTATGATTAATAATGTTTTGAGTTGCAATTTAACACATATTTAACTTATTTTGTGTTATTTAAAAAAAAAAAAAAAAAAAAAAACATTTTGAATTAATTGTACTTGACGAATATGTAATACTGTTTTTCGTCATGTTCTTAAATCAAAAGTTTTTAGTCAAGGAATCCCAGACAATAATTTATGGACAATCTACATTCGAGCATGCTGCCTGTTACAATTATATGTGTTGTCATAAAATTGGGCATCTTAGAAATATTCGGATGCATTATCGCCTTTTGGGTTGTTTTCAGTGATATTTCATAGTTGAAATATATTTTGATACGATGTGTTTCGCAGATATAATCCTATAAGGACCTTCCAAAAGAGTTCAATACATTCGAGATGATTTACAGTGAAGCGATACGCTTATGCGAGTTGTAATTTTCCAACTGAGTGAAACAGTGCCTAGGCCAGGATTCGATCCAGGGACCTCTTGACTTAAGCTGCCATCTGAGACGAATCTGGTGAACCTAAATCACCCAGCTAACCTTATTGATCTTGGCATCTGGTCTGTTATCTGAAACAGCTCAACAGAATAAATCGCAGGTAATGGAATTCCTGCGATTTATTCTGTTACGTTTATTCTGGATACGTAATTACACTTGATTAATTTCAACTCGATTAGTCCAATTGGTAATTAATTCATAAGTTGTAATTTTCCAACTGAGTGGAAAAGTGTTTAGGCTAAGATTCGAACCAGGACCTCTTCGCTTAAGCTGCCAATGCTCCAGCGTTTACTGGAGCGTATCTAGCGGTTACTGGAATTCCATTACCTGCTATTTATTCTGTTGAGCTGTTTCAGATGCCATGATCAATTAGGTTGGCTGGGTGAACTGTGTTCGCCAGATTCGTCTAGGATAACTCAGTTGGCATGTGGGATTCAAGCATTTGTGAATGATGAGTGTTATATATTGGCCGGTATAGATCTCAGTTTTAGCGGCGAGCGACTTAGTCATTTTGATTAAGCCAAGCACATATTTAAAAAATAGTCATTTTGATTAAGCCAAGCACATATTTAAAAAATTTCAGAAATCGACCGTATCCGAATTATCAAGAATGATCCGGATTAACTGGGATGACGTAACATTTTCTTGCAAAAGCAAGGCTATAAATAAGGGCATACAGGAGTATGATTTCATTGGGAGGCTAGAAACATAAAGTCGTTATAATCGATCAATGTGCTTTTAATTTTTTTTCTCTGAAAATTATACTAAAACGTATCTCTTGCTGCGGACATTGTCAAATCTTTGTTGCAAGATTGGTCACATTGTTTTATTGACAATTATATTTTTACTATATGTTATCTTAAGTTTTATTAGATTTATTTCTAAAAATATTTAAATGTATCAATAAGAACGAAAAATCATGCATCAGGCATAAATTTTGAAACACTTTCCAACGCTAACAATCAACATAAACTTATTTATAAGTTTAAGTTCTCCTCCACTAAGTTTACTAACCCTCATCTTCGCAAACGAGGAATCAATAAATGTTTTTTTGTAATAGTTGTCATTTATATTTTATAGGTCAAACTAAAACAGATCTCGAAACCCGCTTAAAAGGACACTCCCCTTATGTCTGTAACCAAGAAATTTCTAAATCTTCTATTGAGATGCATTCTTGGGATTTCGACCATAGTTTCAATTTTCGAAATGTAAAATTATATTTAATGCCAATAGCACCTCAGAATTGGACTTTCTCGAAAATTTAGCTATTTATTTTAATCGTGAGGTTATAGTTAATGAAAAATCTGATACCAAGCTCTCTGCAGTGTGGAAAAACTTGTTCCCATATCATTTTTTGTCGACAATATATTTTATTATTTTGGTATTTAATATTTATATTTATATCGTATTACATTCTTTAAGCGCTTTTTCCTTTCATTTCCTTTTTTATTTTATTATTATTATACCTATATGTTTTATTCTTTAATTTATTTCTATTATTTTTTGTTTATTATGTATAATATATATTTTATATTTTCTTGTAATTTTCCCTAACTTTTTTGACTTGGTATTCAGTTTGCTGAATTTTTCTCCTCCATTTAAGTCTTCTTCTGATAGGGTAATGCTGTTGTCTGATTGGCTGATGTTTTCTGCTTTTCTATTGGCTCTTTGCTTTAACTTGCCCCTTTCCCTTCCATTTCCTTTCAGTCTTGCTCCTGCCTTCAAAGTGGTAGCACGTCTTCTTTGCGCCTGGTGAAGAAAGACAGAATTCTTTCGAAAGGTGTTAAGAAGTTTTTTGGACATCCAAAAATCACGAAGATGAATTTACAACGCAATATTGTTTTTAACGGTACTCGCAACGCTGCGAGACCGTTTAAGTAATAATAATAATAATAAAAAGACACATGTTCCCCCTGAGAGATTTTTGTTTGTCCCATAGAAATAATGCTTATCGGGACATTTTTTTTTTTTTTCACTTTCTGAAAATTGTGACATTTTTTGTTGAGAAAAATACTTCCGTTCAATTTTTACTTTGTGTGTAGTTTTATTAGCTTTTTTCCCAAAGGTTTTAATTTTATATGTATCATCAAAATGAATCGAATGTCATTTGAGCAAGAAATCCTCTTTAAATTAGATAGGAAATCATTTTAGGTAAAAGCTTTCGAATAGAGTTATGCGTCTTGATTTATTTCATCATTAATTTTCTGCCTGTATGAGATAATATTGCATAGCAATATTTCGTTAATATAAGGCAGGTGATGATTTCCCCACAGATATATTTTCTTGATGAGAATAACTGCATGTTAGATTATTCTTCAAGAATATATTTCTAGTAAAATAGATTACCTTTTTTTCCCCTCCACGTTTAATTTTTTTTCTTTGTCTTAAATTTATTATTTTGTAATTTATTATGTTACGTTAATCGGAACTGTCATTTGGACATGATATGCTTTTAACAATTTTTGCCGAAAGTATATTTACATCTCATGAGCGGTATTTTTATTTTGTGGTCAATTTCGATTATTTTTTTTTCTCTTGCCTCATAGGCAGAGAAGGGGGGTGGGATGTACTAATAAAATTATAGAAAAAGTCAGGATTTTTTTTTAAAGGAAAAAAAAAAAACCATTGTCAAATTATGTATTTAAGAAGGATATGAATAGTCTTCAACGCCCGAGTCTTTTTCCTTCTCGAAAAGAGTGTTGCCAATTTTTAATTTAAATTTATTATTACGACAATAGCGCCATCTGCTTGATCGCGGTCGATTTCTACCCAATGGTATCGGTGTCTTGCACGTTCGTGTTCACCGGCTTTGTCGTCTTTCGCCCATAGCCGTTCAACGCTTCGTCCGTATGGAAAGCCCTGATTTTTTCCTGGAGGGCTTTTTGAAGCTTATAAAGCGGTATGGCAAATGTCTGATTGTACTTGGTACTTATGTGGAAAAATAAAGTTATGTTTTATCTTTAATATCTCATTACATTTTTTGTCTTTCATACACACCTCTGTCCACAGTCGCCAGGGGAAACTTATTTTCCGACTGCCCCTCGTAAAAAAATCTGCTACTATTTCGAAATAGTAAACTTCGCTTTATTTAAAGACACATATACTTTATTTAATGCTGCCGCATTAAATATTTAAATGTTTTTTGTTTAGAAATGTTTAAATTGCTTAACTATTTTAAAAATGTAGGAAAATATAAAATAATATCCAAATATTAAAATATTAACTTAAAAAAAAAGTAGAGTTTTAAAGCTAATTTTTCTTTCTTATATATATATATATGTATATTATATATATATATATATATATATGAAAGGATAAAAGCTAAACCCCTTTTTAAAATGCAAAATCCCTTTTTGCCCCTTTTAAAATTTTAAATTACCGTTTTAAAAAATAGAAATTTAAATCAAAACTTTTAAATGCTTTAATAATTGTGTTTCAATTGATTGAAAATGCCGTCGCCCCTGTTAAATTAGTTTTCCTGCATCGCATCTTATAACTTTCAAAGATCGTTTTCTGACTCTTCATAAGAATATTTGTGCTGACGCTAACGCAATTTTAAAGTCTTGCGGCATCCGATCGGCCGATAGAGCCAACGCCTTTATTCCGCACAATCAATCACTCAGCTCGCGGCCAATTAAAATTAAAAATACGCCTCTTTTGACTTAGACGACCTCTAGCAGAAATAATGCAAAAACCTCATATTTATACCATTACACGGCTATCAGGAGCGAACTTTTTACGATTTCCCTCATCTAAACAAATCCACGCCAATCTGCTCTCTCGGAATTGCCTCGCGATGGACGAACCTTCGATGTCCAGACAGACTTAAAAAGCAGCTCTCACGCCAATATGGGCCTGGTTTAAAAGGAATCATGTAAGAAAAAGAAATAAACCAGGTTCCATAATAAACTGAGTCTTCCTTTAAACAGAAATACATTCACTCGGAATTTAACCAAATCCCGCTTACGGCCCAGGACTACACGAACATGCAAGAGAATCAGAATGAGCGCTTTGACGTACGGAGCCGCCATCAGTCCGCGCAGCCACCGGCCCGGCCCGGCGATCAAGGACCCACCGACGGAGCAACACGCTTCGTTTCAGAAGTCGAGTAGGACAGTTCATCTCAACGGGAAATCCCAAAAACTAAACAGTTACGTAATCTATACGCACGAAAATTCCCAGCGAATACCTCTGTGAAAAATTCTATCCGTGCACACCGTGAAAGACTTACGAAAGATTCCCGATTTTCTGAAGGAAACTTTCTATTTCATAAAAAGTCGTCGTCTATTATATTATTAGTAACTTTATTCTCGGAGAAAACAGACTTTAATTAAAACGAGGTAATCTCCCTTTGGTTATCTGCAATTCACGAGAAACCGTTTTTTATTTTATATATTCCTTCAAAGTGAAACTTAATGTGATTTACTAAAAGATGATTAAAGCAAGAGAATCAAGTTTTTTATCAGCAGGCTGGAATGGAATGACTCATCCAACTTAGTTCAGTGATCATGAAAGTTTTTCAGCGTTAATTGTGCTTGTATTTTGAAAGAAGGAAGAAGTAGGTCAACTACACAGCTGTTTCAAGAGCGCGCTGATAAAGAACTGATTCCGCGCAGACGTTTAGTTTCGATTTCTGGACTATAAAGAAAAAAGGAAAGAAAATAAATCATTTGGTTAATGATCAGAGAAATCTTTCTGCGAAAGTTATTTTTTTTATTATTGTTTCGCGTCGCGGTAAAAAAAAAAAAAAAAAAAAAAAAAAAAAAAACTAAGAGGTAAATTTTTTCATGGATTTATTTAAAGCAAAGGCGTATAAAGGTATGTAATTTTGATATTAACGTACAGAAGAAAAAAAAAAAAAAAATTTTTTTTTAAGATCTTTTTAGTGAGAGGCAGTGGTTCTCAAACTTTTTATTTAATTTTTTATGCATGCCAAAAATAAATTAAAGAGGATTATTTTATTATGCTATTACTTGTGTGAAAATTTTAATTATTTTTAAGTCAGCTATTTAAGTTCAAATATATAATTGTTTATGTATTGTGTTTAACGTAATTTTAAAGAGATGAAAGAGTAAGAATGGTGATTTTTATGAAAATTCTTTAGTTGTGTTGAACGGATAATTACGATTTTAATGAAAAATAACATTAACTAAACCTCATATTAAAATCATTTTTCTAGACAGTTTGAAAATATTTTAGCAGAAGTGAAAATTTTATTATTATTATATTATTATAATATTTTTATTATTAAGTGTTAAACTTTTTAAAGGTGATTTATATGCAACGTACTTTAGAGTTAGTGAGGTTATTTAAATTTTTTTTATTGAATTCAAGTTATTGAAAAAAAAAAAAAAAAAAAAAAAAAAAAAAAAAAATTATTAAGGTGGATTTTAATTTTAAAAAGATGATTTTAACAGATATTTACAGATATAGTGTTACAAATTTTAAATAGTTTGAAAGATTTTTTCATTTTTATTCTTATGTGCTTTAATTGTGTATTATATTTCTGTGTAATTCAGTGATATTTAGTATTTATATCTATCATGAGTAACCCAACACCTCCCAAAGAAGTAGAGGATTTAACAGACAAATCAGGTGACCCCGAAAAAGAAAAAAATCAAATTTCGAGCAAAGATGATAATCCCGTTAATAATCCTGAAGAGAAAAATAATCAGAAGTCTAGTCAGGAATCTGGAGGTGCACCAGAGACATCTGGTGTAACAATGTTAGGTGGACAGACCCTGTCAGCTCAAGCTGGGTCTGGTCACACTTCAGTATCCGCCAACCCAAAAATGTCAGTAGACCCCGATATCGTTGCGTTTTCTCCGCAAGATGGAATGTCTTGGATACCATGGTTAGCCTATTTCGAGAGTGTCTGTATAGGACAGGGAAAAGATGAGTGCTGGAAAATTAGGCACATACAGAAGTATTTAAAGGACAGTGCACTTACGTTGTACATTAATAATTGTCTAAATGTACTTCATTGGTCCGAATTTGTCACTTTGTTTAATGAACACTACGAAATTCCAGATACCCTTTCTCTCACTGATTTTTCACGTATTAGATATAAAGTTGGAGAGGACTTGAACGAATATTATCAAAAAAAGACTAAAGTAGGCCGAACCTTAGGTTTAGAGCAGAAACTTATCCTGGAAGGGTTAACGGAGGGCTTGCCATTAGAAATGCAGAAATTAGTTATTGCAGGCAACCCCTCAACTACACATGCATGGCGTGAATTAGTTTTCAGAATTAGCAAACTGCAACTGGACAGAAAGGGAAATGAGAGCAAATTTGAAGCAAGCCCCCAAAACCCCAATCAGTATCGCCAATGGCGACCAAACCGACCTCCATATGAGAATGGACAGAATTTTAACAGGCAGTGGAACTACAGAGTTCCCTATCAAACACACCCCATTCGACCTTTTCCATCAAATCAAGCCAGAAATCCCCAAAATACGTTTAGACCGACTTCAAATGTTCCACCACGACCTAATGTACACCACCAGACCACTTTGCCGCCCTATCCATGCAAAGTTTGTCTTAATATCGGAATACCAAATGCGTATCATTGGGTGGGAAACTGCCCTTTTCGACAACAAGTGTTAGCAGTACCAACCCCTAGTCACAATATGACTTTGCCGAACCCCAACCAAGATCATAGCGCTAATGAGTCATCCCAAAATACATCTAGTAATCAATGACGATTTCTTATGTCCGGACATATACAAAAAGAAAAAGCTAGCTATAAAAAATCAAATAGAGATTGTCATAAAGTTACTTATGTAAAAAATGAAGACTCACTACCTTGTTTGATCGATACTGGGAGTTCGATTAGTGTTATTCCTTGTCATTTAGCCCATAAACTTAACCTAAAAATATGTAAAGTTCAGCAGAGTATACCAGTCACCCAAACACAAGGTGTTCTTGCTTTGAAAGAAAAATGCCTTGTTAGTTTGCAATTAGGACGTATCTCTAAGAGAATTGAACTTTTTATAATTAACAATCAGTTACCTTATGCTTTGATTGGGCTACCCCATTGCAAACTGTTTAGATTAAATATTGACTGTGTTAAAATGCAAATAACTCAAGATAATAAGAAAGTACCTCTCATGGACCATATTCCAACAAATGCGTCTCACCATACTTTACATTTATCAGAAGTATATACTAACCAGCCAGCAATTGAAAATGCAGAGATATTCGAAGAAAATTTTGAGCCGGAGTTGTTCGAGACCACTGACCATGTGCAAAATGTTCAGTCTGTCAGAGAACAATTACCTGCTCTTCTAGCCAAATATGTCTGTATTTTCGCCAAAGATAAATATGATATAGGCTGTGTAAACATGGAACCCCAGAGAATACAGTTAACATCAGATCTCCCCGTTTCTTTAAGAGCATATCGCACTTCCCCTAAGGAAGAAGAGGAAATTAAAGAACAAATTCAAAATTTATTGCGAGCCGGTATCATTAAAGAAAGCTATTCCCCTTATTCATCACCCGTAACTTTGGTGTATAAACGTGAAGAAGGGAAGAAAACCCGGTTATGTATTGACTTCCGAAAATTAAATGCCATTACAAAAACAGATGCAGAACCCTTACCTCGAATCGACACCCTGTTAGATAAATTGGCGCATGCTAAAATTTTTTCCACTCTTGACTTAGCTAGTGGATATTGGCACATTCCTATTCACCCTCGAGACACTGAGAAGCTGGCATTTGCCACCACCTTTGGATTATATGAGTGGAATCGTTTACCGTTTGGATGGAAAAACTCACCTGCTTGGTTTAACCGTACCCTCCGTAGAATTCTTAATAAATACAAAATTGACTTTGCCTGTAGTTACTTTGATGATGTTATTGTATTCTCCCAAAATGAAGAGGAACATTTATGTCATTTAGAGACATTATTTAATATATGTGTTCAAGAAAACCTTAAACTCAAATTGTCAAAGTGTAATTTTGTGAAATCCAAAATTAATTTTCTAGGATATGAAGTTTCGAACGGTTGTATCACACCTGACAACCCTAATATAGAGACGATTAAGAAATTAACACCACCAACGAATGTAAAAGAATTACAACGTTTTTTGGGATCTATAAATGTTTATCACAAATTTATTCCAAAGTATGCTAACATTCGATACCCTCTCAACAATTTGTTGAAGAAAAATGTCCCTTATGTGTGGGACCAAAATTGTCAAAATTCTTTTGAAAAATTAAAAAATGCTTTAATTGAAAAACCAATCTTAAAGTTGTTTGATCCCAAAACACCTTGTCATTTGTTTGTAGACGCATCAAGTCATGGAGTGGGATGTGTAGTGAAACAAGTTGATGAAAAAGGAACATTACATCCTATAGCATATCACTCTAGAAATCTTCGCGATTATGAAAAAAATTATGCAATTACGGAGTTAGAATGTTTGGCGATTGTGGATGCTTTAGATAAATTTTATCATTATTTACACGGTCAAAAATTTGTCATACATACAGATCATGCGGCACTTACCTGGCTCAAAAGTGTTAAAAATTTAAGAGGACGTCTTTTCCGCTGGTCCCTAAAACTTAGTATGTTTGACTATGAAATTAAATACCAGAAAGGCTCCACTAATGTTGAAGCTGATATGCTATCTAGACAACCTGTTTCAGAAAATTTACCCCATATTATACATCTCCTTGACTTGAATGAAGTAAGAGACAATCAGAAGAAAGAAAATGTAACAATTGATGGTAAAAAGTACACTGAGATAAATGATGTTGTTGTTATTAAAAAGAAAGGTTTGTATAAGATTGTGGTCCCCATGTCTTTACGTTTACCCCTATTAGAAAAAACCCACACACAATTTGGCCACCCTGGAATTTATAAAATGATAAATTTAATCTCTCCGCAATATTACTGGCCTAACTTTAATCAGGACATTGAAAATTTTGTAAAACACTGCCACACTTGTCAGATAAACAAAAAATGTAGACAAAAAAGATTTGGCTTATTGCAATTAATGCCCCCAACAGAGATACCTTTTGAATGTTTGGCAGTAGACTCTGTTGGCGGATTTAATTATTACAATTCTACAAAAAAATATTTGCATTTAGTCGTTGACCATGCAACTCGCTATGTGTGGGGTTTTCCTTCAAAAAGTGTAACTACCGAAACTTATACAAACATTTTGAAACAATTATTTCAGATACAAGTACCAGATAGATTGTTAACCGACAGAAATGGAGCATTTACAGCTTCCAGGTTTAGGAGATTTCTTCGTAATTACAATATAAAACACAGATTGACGAGCAGCCATCACCCGGAAACGAATGGGAAAATTGAACGACTAAATCAGACTATTGTCACTAGATTAAAATGTAAAGTCAATTCCACATCCAAGAAAATACCCTGGACTAAGCTTTTAGATGAAGTCTTATATGAATATAATAACACCCCTCATTCTGTAACCCAATTCACCCCTAGCTATTTATTTTTAGGAAATTTACCATATGATCCCCCTTTACCAAATAATAGTTACTATCCCCCTGTGGAAGAAGCTAGAAAATTGGCTAAAGAGAGAACAATTGCTTACCATAAAAAGAATAAAGTCCGTTATGATGCTCGTTTCCTTCCTGTAAAGTTTAAAGTTGGTGACATTGTGATGTATGAAGAATTTCACTATCCGAATACCCGTAAATTGACGGCACCATATTCTGGCCCATACACCATTTTAAAACAACTTTCTGATGTATCCTTTGAAATTGATAAACCCAGCCCACATTTTAAGAGAAATTCCGAAATTGTCCATTCCTCCAAGTTAAGATACTACCACCCTCCTCAAAATCTTAAACTCAGCCATGAATAAACCCCATCTATCTCTTTCAGCTGTCAATTTTTTTTAATTTTTGCTTTCCTATCATCCCCCTTACTCGTAGCATTTGGATGAGGACCCAGCTGGGCGTGTAACCTATCTCCCCAGCAGTGTAGAATGATGGTGACAGTTTAAAAGTACTGTTAGAATTTTTATTATTTTTTTTAAAAATATTATAATGACGAATTGATGACACATGAAGGGGTCCTCCGCTCCGTGGCCACCCATCTTTAGCCGGACTGTTTTCCCAGATTCTCTTTCCAGGTTGAACGGAGAATCTGGCAAAACTGCTTCGCTTCCCCTCTGCAGGTGAATATCGATTACCCACTTTTCTTTTTCTGTCGTGCGAGTGGCACATTTTTGGGTGATATTCCCCTCAGAGTATTAAAACCCATATCGCACTGACCCTGCGCATGGTGAAAATTATAGCAAGTGTATATTTAGTTTTTATTAGCTGTAGTTTTCTTTTTTTTTTAAACAACTTAGTGTTGTTTTTTCATGGATATAAACCTAAGGCTGCATCATAGAAGTAGCTAAGTCCCTAACAAAACGGAAAGGTATATGAAGAAATATAATTTGTTTTTGTTATTAGTATTTTAGGATATTTTACTGTTATTTTATCTCAGTGTGAAAATTCAATATTTCTAGAAATGCAAGCTTTTCAAATTGCATTTGAGATACAATATATTTTGTTGATAGTATTAGTGCATATTTTGTATTATTGAATATTTTATATTTTTGAATAATTTGTATTTGTGAATATATTTTACATTTTAATATTTTGTATTTGTGAATATTTTTTTTACATTTGAACATTGTCTATTATTGAATATTTTTTACATTTGCATATGTTGTATAGTTTTCAGTATGTTTACCTGTGAATATTTTAATATACTATATAGTTTATGGTTGCAATTTGCAATTATACACAAAAGGATGTTTCCCAACAAACTATATCAAAAACTTTAAAACAAAAACTGGAAAGAAAGGGAAACACTACAAACACAGTTATGTTATGACAACTGTTATAATCAAGATATGTCGTCTCGAGACACATTATTGTTTTGCTGCAGCACCATTGAAAGAATTCCAATATTTTAGTGTAACCAATATTTTTATGTAAATTTGATATATAAATGTAAAAATAGGTCCAATTGACTTGAGAGCTGAAGTAAATACTGAAGAGCTGGAGAAATTACTTGAGAGCTGGAGAAATGTGTTAAATTCACGAGATAAGACCCACAGGTCTTGCAGGCGAGCCCTGTGGCTCTTGTTTTAGTGGGGGGGGATATGAAAGGATAAAAGCTAAACCCCTTTTTAAAATGCAAAATCCCTTTTTGCCCCTTTTAAAATTTTAAATTACCGTTTTAAAAAATAGAAATTTAAATCAAAACTTTTAAATGCTTTAATAATTGTGTTTCAATTGATTGAAAATGCCGTCGCCCCTGTTAAATTAGTTTTCCTGCATCGCATCTTATAACTTTCAAAGATCGTTTTCTGACTCTTCATAAGAATATTTGTGCTGACGCTAACGCAATTTTAAAGTCTTGCGGCATCCGATCGGCCGATAGAGCCAACGCCTTTATTCCGCACAATCAATCACTCAGCTCGCGGCCAATTAAAATTAAAAATACGCCTCTTTTGACTTAGACGACCTCTAGCAGAAATAATGCAAAAACCTCATATTTATACCATTACACGGCTATCAGGAGCGAACTTTTTACGATTTCCCTCATCTAAACAAATCCACGCCAATCTGCTCTCTCGGAATTGCCTCGCGATGGACGAACCTTCGATGTCCAGACAGACTTAAAAAGCAGCTCTCACGCCAATATGGGCCTGGTTTAAAAGGAATCATGTAAGAAAAAGAAATAAACCAGGTTCCATAATAAACTGAGTCTTCCTTTAAACAGAAATACATTCACTCGGAATTTAACCAAATCCCGCTTACGGCCCAGGACTACACGAACATGCAAGAGAATCAGAATGAGCGCTTTGACGTACGGAGCCGCCATCAGTCCGCGCAGCCACCGGCCCGGCCCGGCGATCAAGGACCCACCGACGGAGCAACACGCTTCGTTTCATATATATATATATATATATATATATTGCTCTTTAAAGAACGGCGTTTTAAATTTATTTTAACGAATTCTGCGTTGCATAATCTGTAAGAAAAAGAATATTAAGAAATAAATGTGTAATTCATTTTCGCTACACTGCATGCAGAATAAAAAACTTTTTGCTGTTTTTTCTTTTCAAATTTTATGGATTAGTTTTAATTGCTGCGTAATGCTATATGTTCTTAAAAACTGTTCTGGGAATTTAAATTTCCTTCCTTAGTTGAAGGGGGGGGGGGGGGGTATGTTTATTTTGTAATTTTTGATTTTTTCCCCTTTTATGTTCCAATTTTTTTGTTCAACGAAAGTTTTTCTTTAATTACTTAAGTTAAAAACTGCTTTACATTTGTATTTTTTTTTCCACTGTTAAAATTTGTAGTTTCTCTTTAGTGTGATTCAATTAATTTGAACTTGAATTTTTTAAAACTATTTATTGATATTTTTATCATTTTTATGTTTTTAAATTTTGGTGTGAATTGTTTGAGGATTTTTTTTTCATTGCGAGTCTTATTTATTCTACATTGATTTTCTTGTTAATGTGTTCTCGTGAGCGATCTATTAATTTATACATAGATCCTCTGATTGAAATAGGCATTTTATCAACACAATTCTCATAAGTAGTCTTAATATAATTGCTTCTCTTATAAATTTTTTGCTTAGGTACCAAGTCTAGTCTAGTCTAGTATATTGTTGTAATGGCGATTTTCCGTTAATTTTACAATGCTTATTTTTCAAATACAGCATCATTTAAAGGCGGTAATAAAAGTAAATCTTGATGAATTAAGAACCTTTCTGTAAATATTTTTAAATTTTTATTTAGTTTCGTGTCTCACAACAATAAAACAATTTTATTTAGTTTTTCTTATTCTTTCGTTTTGTAGCTAGTACTACTGCCAACCAAAGTACTGCAACCAAACCAGTTATGAACTTTCTATCTACAGACTAACCAACCCAAGCAAATATCAATGTAACCCCCCCCCCCTCCCTCCTTTCCTGTTTATCCCTCTAGATGCTAAACGATATGATGTAAACCTTTATTTGTGGGGGGGGGGGGAAACATGCATAAATGAATAACTTATATTTTATTTTAACGGTCTCGCGTTTTCATTGTTTAGTTTTATTAAAAAGATAGCATACCTGTAATGGAACAAACCCAAAAATATATAAAATCTACCACCACACTTTCTTTTCATTATTAATGTTAGTGAACTTAACATATTTTTTACATACTCATTATTGTTGTTTAAATATCTTAAGATTTTCCTCTTCATTTATAGTCTATTTTTTCGAATCATGGAAACGTTTTTGTTGTTTGTGGCCAATTTTATGAAACATCATATTATTATACATGTATATGTATCCCCGTATGCCTTTCTTGTTCTACTGGCAAACTCTCATCTTTTTATAGCATTTTCTTCTTCTACTTAAGCGTTTTTGAAAAAAATATTTCTACTATGCACATTTATATCTTATCACAGTCTGCCAACATTTATGGGGTAACAACCCAAGAAATGTAATTTTCTATTTATCCGCTCATTTTGTTGCATTGTGTAGCCTTATATTTCATTTGCTAACATAACATTTGTCTGAGAAAACCGTAAATTGGATAGTTGCTTGGAAAAGCTTGTTTAGACGTGACCAAAATAATTCTGGCTTTAAGAGTGCTATTTATTTTGAGATTAACGGGCAAAAGAAGGTATTTTTCCGATTTGAAAAGAAGAGTATTTGTTTTACTAAAGCATTAAATCGTACAAGTAATAAAAACTACTCTGAAATTGAGAAGTCTAGCCTTTTTAAATCTATAAAACTATGTGACCGCAGTGTATGCTATCTTCTTAGAAGCCATTTTTTTAAGTATAATTGCTTGAAATAAGATCTGGTATGAAATTTCTAGTTCGCATTACTTTTTCGATGCCCTAAAGTAAAGTAATTCTATATTCTTTATATTTTCTTATTTTTTCTCCCTTCTCCCTAAATAATACCCCTCTTTACACGTATCTATGTATTAGCTTTCTCTTTTTCTTTTTAAATGTGTATGAGACAACAACAAAAATTAGTTTGCTTTTGTTTTTAAATATTTATTAAGCTTTTTTTGCAATAATGCATTTTTAGTGAAAGAGTACCGATTGAAAATAAAATGCAAATTTTCAACGAAAAATTTCGTTACTTCAATTTTGCATTGTGGAAAAGAGATGCATCAATTAAAAAAAAAAATGTATTTTTTACTAATACTACCAAAATAATGTGACTATTAACTTTCAAAAAGCTCAGAGTTGATTCATAGAAAATTGGCGGAGCTAGGGTGTCCACAGATCTTGAAAATACTGCTCTTGGGGGGCGGGGGGGGGGGGGGGGGGCTTAAAGTATTCGTTGCTTAGCCCACACCGTTGTGTTACGCTGTACCTATTTAGCTCCAAAATTTCACTTTCACTTTTGATATCGACCTTGATTTGACCCGTGTGTATAAAGAGTACGACCTCTTAACTAAAAAAATGATTTCCATGTTTATAAAGAGTATTTTAAGCAGTTCTTTTTTGAAACATTGAAAGGATCAAAAGGACGTTACCCATTAATATTTGCTGCCGCCTTCTGCATATGACAAACATTATGTTTTTTTTTTTTTTTTTTTTTTTTTTAAGCAACCGAGTTGCTTAATGCTTTCAGTTGCCGTATAACCGCCTTGTCCTTTTATGATTAAGGCACTTCAATCATGTAAAGAAACCATTTCTTTGTATTATTGCTTTTTATCATATTTTTTGTAGCGATTGTTGCGTTAGGGATCATGGAAGATGTCTCATTAGTCACTAATACCCTCCCCCCTCCTTTTTTTTTTAAATCATTACAAGAAGAAAGTATTGGATTTGTGAAAATTTCTGACTTCCGGTTTTAGACGATTTACACGTTTTAGAAGGTCCTGAACATGATTTGACATTTTTTAGACAGTGTCTCTTCGTGAGTCTGTCTTTGTGTCGGTTTGTTTATCTGGTGTGACATAAATTTTATGGGCGCTATATCTCAAGAACTAATGCACTGAATTTAATGAAGCTTTAGATTCAGTTAGAACGTTGCATAAATTGGTGCTTATTAGGTTTTGGTGTAAATCTACTAACAAGTGGCGCTGCTATGCTGCATTTTTCACGATTTCCGCGATAGCTGTATGTCAGGAACTAATGCACGGAACTCCCTCAAACTTCATATTCCGGTAGACCTTGACATAAATAGATCCTTATTATGTTTGGGTGTATACCGCTTAACAGGTGTCGTTGCTATGCTTTGTTTTTCACGATTTGCTTGATAGCTATATCTCAAGAACGAATAGTGTAATTTAGGTTTGGTTGCAGATGATTTGATTTACATGAAGAAAGTTTTGTGAAGGCCACAACATGTAGTTTGAAATAGGCTCTGCTATATCTATTGTATGTATTGAGCTCAGGTCATAGAAAAGGGGCACAACTTAACATCTACTGAACGTATTACAAAATATACTTGCGCTGTTGATGAGGTAATTTTGTGAGGAAGGTTTTTGTATGCGGAACATCTTTATATGGTGTTTTGAATGTATATGACATATCGTAGAAATATCGTGCAACTTGACGATCAATAACTGCCAATGAGAGGCTTATTAACATTTAAAAACGTTTATTATCTTAACCTTTCTGGAGCGTAAATAAAATCTTTCATTAGGGCAGTTTTATTTATTTATTATTTTATTTGCATAATTCTTTCACTTTAATATTACTCAAACTCGTAATTTAGCGCTCTTATAGATTAGGAGTGGTAAACAGAGCCTTAGATAAATTTTCACAAAAATTTTGGTTAAATAGTACATTTTTAACATTTTTTTAGCTGTCCTTCCCTTCTTTAATCTGTTTTGTATATAGAATATAAATTGTTTTGCTAGCTTAATAAATGTATAATATAATTACACGCTAAACACCTTATTATTTTTTGTGTTTTGATATACCTTAAGTACGAGTATTAAATTTCACTAAAATTAGGAAAATAGAAATCTATCGAATATCACCCAATTTGTCGTAGTTTTTCTTGAATTCGAAAGTAATTATATTTATTTACTTTTGACGACTAACTAAACAGTCCATTTTCTTTTTAAAAAAATTCTGAAATTTGTCTTTAACCAGTTTAAAAAAAAAAAAAAATATTAAAAATTCCTCTCTAACAGTTTTATCAAAATCCAACTCTTATTATAGATTCAAGACTCTTCCGAACTAAGGTTATAAATATTTTAGCATTTCTCCTATGAACTCGCTAATTACATTCATTCTGCATTTATTTCAGATTACAAATTGACATAGCTTCCAGCTCAAATGTAGTTATTTTCCTTGGCGCCTGTAGAGTGTTCTAGATCCATTCATATTTGACAGCTTGGAAGTTAGTCGGAAATAACTTGATAAGAGGAAAAAATTACGGCAAACTCCTGTAAATGTCATATTATGCAACTTTTATATATTGCATTCAGTATATATCTCTATCAAAAGCCGCAAACGACAGTTTTTATTTTTATTTATTATTTAAAGTTGTAGTTTGTCATTAATCAAAATGATTAATCCTTTCGGGAATTAAAGTTTATTTTCTTATGTCTTTACAATTATTTTTGTTGTTATCTGCATGTAGTAATGATGTCTATACATACTTTATTATCACTTCATTTATGCTTCAGCATTTAGTAATAAAACAAAAATAAAACGTTTGCTTAAACTCTTTACAGCGTTGGTGATTTTTTTTTTTTAATTTTAAGCACATGTTTCATTCTTTAAATTTAAAGTAGATGCTACTTTTCCGAACCAATAAGTTATGATAAATAAATATATAAAACACTGGAAAATTGTTAAGTCTGTTTAATATTGTTGTAATTTAACATTTTCCAAACGTCTTCAAAAATTCTTCCTTAGCCTATTGTCATATTAAGAGAACGCAAAATAACAATATTCGTAAATATTTCATTAAATGACATATTCGTCAATTTTGGCAAGCCTAAACGTTTGCGATTTGGATAGCCACTTTCAATTTTTTTTTTTAAACTTTAAAAGCAATTTTTTCCCAAAAATTAACGAAAAAACTGTTTTGAAAGTGTTAAGCAGAAGGCTGAGATAAAGGTACACAATTTTAAGTTAAAGGGTTGCATACATTCTAACGACTCATACTACATGCGGAAAGTGTCTGCTTTCGGCTGCTGATCACAGGTTTTTACGCAGTGGTACAAGTAATAAGCGCCTCAATTTGAAAATTCAATATTTCCATTAACTATAGTAAATATGACTATGAAAAAAAAAAAAAGTGACATTTATATCTGGTACCTCTTAAATTTCATATGGTGTAATTTTAAGAACAGTTCAAATTTTCGTCAATAGAGGGCACTGCACTGTCTCAAATTGTAAGAAGGGTCAAACTATCATGTAAAATCGCATTAAAAATCTCTTAAGTTTTATTCTTTACTCTATTTAGCAATTAAAACAAACACAACAAAAAAACAACTTTGAATTTTGAAATTTATTTTAAAGCATTTTTAATGCAGCGCCATCTTTGACGAAAATTTGAGCCTTTTTTTTTTTTTTTAAATTACAGCACATAAAGTTTGAGATACCAGATATACATCTCACTTATTTTATCTTCAAAATATTTATTATAGTTAATGAATTAATGAATTTTCAAATTGAGGCGTTTATTACTTGTACCCCTGTAAATACTTATTGAAATTCCATAGAATTGATTTTCTTAGTTATTTTGAGGCCTGTTCCATTTTTTCGAAATTATCAAATTACACTTTTAATAAATTACACTGATAACTCTCAAACACGTTTAATTACTTACTGAAGCTAGTTTCATTAAGCAGATTTCTGTATTATCGGAGGAATAGTAGTGGAATACAAACACACAGATTTTAATGTAATAGATTTTACTCGAAGTAGCAATTTTGTCTTTCTGATTAATCATAGTGAATTCAAAAGTAAACCAGCAAATCAATCTTTCATTGAGCAAGGGGAAACCGGTATTTGTATTGAAGTTATCTATTGCATAGTGTAACCAAATAGCAACAAATATAGTTTTCGGGTTGAAATGTAATTAGTTTTTAAGAAACCCAAAATAATGTATTACAATGTTAAGGAGTGCCTCTCATTTTGAAAAAAAAAATGTCGAATTTCAGATTTTTGTTCTAAAATGAACATTAACATCTCTAGAACATTGTCCTCATCCTCAAATTTCTTGACGGTCTGATAAAAGTGGTAAAGAAGATATGGTTAATTTTACGTATCTCTCTCTTTAGTAAATGAAACGTATAAACTCATTTTTCTTATTTCGTATTTTTTTATATTATCTGTGTAGTTAAATTACTAAGGCTTCTCCAATAATTGAGCAAAGTGTTAAATTTTTTATCTATATATTTATTTTGTAATGTGTCTTTAGATTATATGAGTGATAACTAAACATCGATTTTTTTATATCTTTTTGAAATTTTTGTTTTAAAAAAATATCTGAACTTAAATGTATGCAATTTTCATAAGTTTTTAATCCATATGTCTTTTTTTTTTTTTTTTTTTCTTGATCTTTCTACTAAAAATCCGATACTTTGGTTTGTAGAACAAAGTACCGCGAGTATAAAATTAAAACTAGTTTGAAATATCAAAATTGGAAAAGAAGACTTTTAAAATTGTTAAATTAAAAATTATATATATTAATTTATTAACAATTTAAGGCCTTTTATTATCTGTAATTATTTTGTTTTATTGAAACACTAGCTAACCCGCCCGGCGTTGCCCGGGCCCGAGATAATTACTATCTCAGAGAAAGGCGTTAACCCCCTTCCTCCCCATACCCGTAAATATAATGAATAATTTGTTCCAGAGAACCACCGTCACCTACATTAACGCGATCATTAAAAAAAGAATTACATTTTTCTGATCATTAGAACATAACGAAGACGCTACGCTAAAATAGCCGGCAGATGACACCCCCTTCCCCACCTCAATTTCAAATCTATATCTTAATTAGTTACCTACATTTTTGTTCATTAGTAAAATTTGGCTATTATTTCCTTTCATTTTCGCAAACTAAATGAGAGGGATCGGCCAGAGAAACAGATCTCTTTGTAGTTCAGTTTTTAATGAAAGCAGATCCCTGTCTGAAAGATTTTTCGGATCGTTTTCAATGGCGCCGGCAGATTTTTGCCTGTTTTTTGCATAAATTAAAAAAATTACCGACCGAATTTTGCAAAAATCACATGGTCAGATGCAGAATATTTTTTAACATATGCTCAGAAGTTTTCAAATTGACATCTCAATTAGTTTTCTTAAAATTCGCTAATTAGTAGAATAATTTCTAATTTGTTCATTTCTGCTCGCAAATCCAACGCGCCAGTTCGTTTCTTTCGCCATTTTGTTTTAAAAGATGACATTTTAGAAGCGATTGTTAATGAGAATCTAATTAATATCTAGTCTAATTATCAAAATATTAAAATCCTGAGGCTCAGGTGCACATGGCCAGACCTTGGACTATCCACACCTAGATTTCCAGACTTCTAGGTGGCTAGATTTTGCTAGCCATCGCCAACAGACACACACACACACAGAGCGAAACTTTCTTTTATTAATATAGATGATCCATAAATTTTTAATATAGGTGTTATTTATTTAATAATTTTTTTGGTACAGAGTAACCTTAATACGAAACTAACAACAACTAATGCCAACCCCCACCCCCCCAAAATAATAATAATAATAAATTAATAAATTAATAAAATAAAATAAATTAAATTAAATAAATAAAAAACACTACAAATTTTAAGGGAAGAATTTCTAACAAAAATGGAATCTCGGCACTTCTCCATTTACTGTCTTTAAAACAAATTCTAGAGCAAGTAACGGTTTTTTGTGGGTGAGAGGGGGGGGGGGGTCCACTTTTTTTCTTTTCCACCCTCCTTAAAATAGTACATTTTTAATATTTTGATACACATCCCTTAGCAAAAAATGACATAAAATTACCATAAAAAAAAAACCATAAGGGAAATCTTATGGCGTTTTGCCTATGGTAAAAAATATCCTATGGAAAACCATATAATCCTATGGAAAACCATATAAACATTAAGTGTATCATACACTTGATACACTTAATGTTTATATGGTTTTCCATAGGATATTTTTTACCATAGGCAAAACGCCATAAGATTTCCCTTATGGTTTTTTTTTATGGTAATTCTATGTAGACGTTTACCATACACTGTGACTTAATGTTTATATGGTTTTCCGTAGGATATTTTTTACCATAGGCAAAACGCCATAAGATTTCCCTTATGGTTTTTTTTTTATGGTAATTCTATGTAGACATTTACCATACACTGTGTATGGTAAACGTCTACATAGAATTACCATAAAAAAAAACCCATAAGTGAAATCTTATGGTTTTTTGCCTATGGTAAAAAATATCCTATGGAAAACCATATAATCATTAAGTGTATGGTAATTTTCATGGCACTGTATGGTAAACGCCTAAGGAGTTTTTGGGATGAAATCTTATGGCATTTTTATGGTGTTTTTTAATGAAATCTTATGGAATTTGTATGTCACAATCTATGGTGTTTTAGAATAAAATCATATGGTACCATATGATAAGGTACAACCTATAGCAATTAAATAAAAATATAGCATTTATATTAATCCTTTACAGGGACAAGCAAAAGAATTCAGTTACAATACTGTCTATGAGCAATAATTGCTGGAAGTGCGTTTTTAATTGTGGTATGCATTTTAAATTTAACTATTTTTTTTGCATATTACTTGCTATGTGTAAATTTATAAATCATATACAGAGTTGCACAAATGAATTTCAGTACATTTCTGCTTATTGACAAAATTGCTGAAGGAGAATTTTTAACTATGTTATACGTTTCGTAACTGAACAAACTTTTTGCACACTTCGTAATATATATCCCAATTTATAGATCGTATACAGAGCTGCACAAAAGTATTCGTATATTTTCCTACTATTTGATGGCAGTTGCCGAAATAGAGTTTTCCAAATTGTTAGCCACTTACTTCTATCCATTGTTATTATTTACTCCAGCATCTTACAGTATTATTACATGGTAGTATTATTGCTCAATATCACATAGTAGTATTTAGTACTGCTAAGTAGGATTGGTAAATTGTATTTTCAGAATAAATATGCATTTCAGAATTACATAGCATAATTATTGCTGAATATCATAAAGTATAATTTGGTAACACATAGTATAATTAGGTAAACAAACCTGCTGGGTGGGTCTAGTATCTAGTTGAGCTTAAGTTGATAGGTAGGCCACCCTGCCGAGTTTGACATTGACATTGTTTACCTAACCATTACATTTCACATTATTAATGAAATCTTATGGAATCATAAGCGTGATAATTTATGGGTTTTTTAATGGAAATCTGAAGGAAAAAAACATAAAGAAAAGTACTAGAAATAATTTTCATAATTATAGAATAAAATCGTGTCTCAATATTTAAAAGAAAACAGTAATAAAATATCAAAAGATTTTTCTAAAGACAATAAATATATGTATAAATATTTAAAAATGCATTTATTAAAAAAATTACCTGGGTTTGGAAAGACAATTTAAACAAATCCAATTTTATATAGCTAGAAAAAAAATATGGATTTATGATATCACTGAAATATTACATTTAGACAATTATAAATAAACTAGGGGGCTCAGCCCCCTACTCGCTAACGCTCGCCAACCCCCCGTGAATTGCGATGCCATTCACATTGAGACCGCTTCGCTCGCTCGCCCCTTTTTATCTTTCAGCAATTCTAGCCGGAATAAGTTCTTCCATAAAACATTTGAACATATGAAATTGACAATTTTTTTTAATCTAAAAAAAGTAATTTTTCGTTGAAAACAGAACTAAAAATGCATTTACTTGGCGCTACCAATGGTCATATAAATCATTTAAATACTATGAAAAAAGGATCTTGGAAACATAATTAGTTTAAAAATTGTTGCACCTATAATATTGTACAGTGCGGCTTCAATTCATTAAGAAAAAAAATGATTATAGATTTTTACAAACAAAATTATTTTTTACTTCAATTTACAGCAACAGATGGTGGCAGGTGCCACCTAGCCAGTTGATTTTTTTTTTTTTCGATTCTTGAGTGAGTGAAATTCGTAAATGAATTCTAAATATGAGTTGAGAATTCTTTTAAAATTAACGATATTACTCATAATTAAAATGAGGAATCATCTCAGACGCTTTGGATTACGTACATGTTACTTTATTTTTAATAATTGCTAATTTTGTATGGTTTCACTTTTCACTGCCCTCACAATGACCGCCATATTGGATTGGAGGCGGAGCTGATCTAACACAATCCAGTCTGTTCATTGGTCTGAGCTCTGGAAACTACGGCTGTTGCCAAACAATACGCTACAAATTCAGCCCTATTTTCGCGCCACGTAAGACAAATATATATATAGATTACACAGACTTAGAATTTTTAAACCATTAACTCCATTTTATAGGTAGTGTAAATTGAGTGTGCCATGCGACACAGAAATAGCTATTATTTTCCCTCAAACTAAATTATCAATACCTACCCCACCCTCCATTTATTCTTTTAAAACCCTTCTTTGAAAATATAACAGAATAATCTATAATCAAGAATCCATCCCCCCCCCCTTTTTTTTCAATTATTTAGTTAGAAAATCATTATTAGCACTATCACTGTATATGCAAAATACACATAAAAATAACAATAAATCTGTGAAACCTGTCACACACAGCCTATCGAAAGCAACAACTTGCTTGAAAAAGATCAAAATAAAGTAATTTGAAAATTTTCATTTTTTTTTTTTTTTTAATTAGATAAATATTGTTCACACAAAAATATCTCATACAGGCATAATTAGAATATAATAATTTTCACCCCCCCCCCCCTTCCTTTCAAAAAGAAAAAAGAAAGGAGAATCTGAACCTTTTTAAATTATTTACATTATATAAAAATGTTTTTAAATACTCTTGGCGTAAAAACATAAAATTGGCACATTATGTTATATTCCCTACAAAACTTTGTTTTAACAAAATTTCTTTATTAAAAATCTTAAAATAATTTCAATGTAACTGCAAAAATTATTTGTTATTAAACTGTTTAAAAGAAACACCAATTCTCTAGCTTTATGAATTTCTAGTGATTACAGAGTTCAGAGTGAATAAAAGTTGGATTTATTAGATTTAAATAAAAGAATTTTAAAATCAGGTCTTTATATATTTTTTAAAAACTTTAGTTGCTAATTAGCTTACATTTATAAGTAATTAAGATTAAAATTATATTTAATAAAAATATAGTGATGGCACTGTGCTACATAAACTCTCAGAAGCAAACTGATTACTTGAAAACTGCATTCTGTTTCAAGAATTAAATAGGGACTTGTGAAATGTAAGTACTTATAAAGCTTCTTTAGAAATGCAATACAAAAATTAGACATTAAGCACTTTCTTAGGACAGCAGGGACCCTGTAAAAATATTTTTTTGAAATCAAAATTTTGTTATGATTAATCAGAGAAAAAAAAATGTTTGCAATTTTTTATCCATCAGTGGCAGGCTATAATATTAAAAATTTCATCGACAATTTGGAGGAAATATATATCATAAATACATCTTCTTTAAAATTTAAACTTAGTAAAATAAATTATAAAATTTAATCTGCTCCAATACATTAAACTGCAGACATTAACAATAAAAACTACTATATTTAAAATTAAAAAAATTTTAAACATTACTAATATAATAATGAAAAAATAGAAACAACAGAAAAAATAAAAAACACTTATACTAAAAATTACATTTATTTCCAATAAAACTAATATATATATATATATAGAGAGAGAGAGAGATTTTTTTTTTTTTTTTTTTTTTTTAACAGACCATTTACAAGGTTACATTTTGAAATTGGTGCTAATGACATTTCATCTTTCAGAGCCACAGGACTGATTAAGAATGCAGGCCTTGATTCTGCCACAAACTATGTAAAAACTGCAATACATGTTAGCAACTACAATACTGCCATAATAGGACATTTTTCTTTAAACACTATCATGCTGTCAAAATGTAAGAATAGCAAAGTATCTTGCTTCATATCCGCAATTGCAAGTAGACAGAGATAATCTATCCTGGCCAGAACATCATTCACAGCATTATTATCCTGTAATAATAATATTAGTTAGAAGGAAATGTGTTCTTTCCTAATACAAATTCTAATATGATTATGATAAAATTTTGTATGTTAAACTGTCTTAAAACAAAATGTTCCAAGTGTGAGGCATGTATACTGGTCATGCAGGATCTGAAAACCACAAGCCTCAGCACCTATACCGGTCACTCATCCCAAAGGGGTTAAGCTGCATTAGTTTTTTTTTTTTTTTTTTACTTTGCAAAAGATTTTCAAAATTTTAATATTCTAAGAACTTATACCTTAAAATATTAATTTAAAAAGGTTTCCATCAATCAATCACAGGTTATAAATTGCTGACTATTGTTTAGGGTTATTAAAACTGTATACAAGTTACAAACAGCAACAATGAAGTTAATCATGCACCAAACCACACGCTTTAAAATAAGCCAATAGGCTCTGAAACTACAACAATGAAACATTTTAAAGACTGCAAAGTAAAACAAAAAGGTACTTTTCTGTTATACCAATGCTAATGTAATAGTTGGTGCCAAATGAAACATTTGAAATATTTTTTTTTACCATTGTTAGTACGAAAGTGATCATTTAAAATATATAACATTTGGAAATTTCAGACTTTCACGAACTATTTTAGTATTAAATCAAAACAAATACATATACTTAAAATACAAGAGCTAATAAATATTCTAAAATAAAATAACAATTTAAAACTCAATTTAAACTGCAGACATGTAACTGTCTTTTAATTTCAAAAATAGCAAATTAAGATTTTTCGCAGACACTATTAAATAATAAAAAAATGAGGTATTTTTCCACTATACCAACACCATTGTCGCCAAGTGTAATAGTTGATGTGTAAAATGAAAATCACATGAAATGAATCATTTGGAAAAAAATAATAATAATAATAACATTGATGGTATGGAATTAGGCATTTAAAATATCACATTTGAAAACTAGGACTTTCACGGATTATTTTATTAAATCAATACCAATATATATTTAATTAAAAGAACAAATAAATATTATACAATAAAATAATGAAACAAAACTCAATTTAAACTGCAGGCATGATGGTGTGAATGATGCATGTAAATGTCTCTTAGCATTGAAGATTGAAGTAAACATTTCATTTTTTGAATGAAGACATTTATGATAATTTTTAATAAAAACTATTTTTATATACCTAAAGTCCTGAAACAATTTCATTGGTATAACCCCAATATAATGGTAAAAACCATCTCAGCGCCAATGATAAATGTAAGTTATAACTTAATAAAAAATTATTTGTAATCGAAAAATAGCAAATTAAGATGTTTTTGCAAGGTTACGATTAAATGGCATAATCCTATTTCATTCCACCATTCGGCGCTTTTTAAATTGTTTACTTACATTTATCATATTGTAACACAAATTATCATTGCTCAGCCTTTCCAACAATAAAAGAGCTATATCTGGCTGACTATCGACTATTTGGCAAAATTTCGCCAAATGGTAGAGTCAAATAGGAACTAACCTGATTAAATAATATTAATTAAAAAACTTATTCATGTTCAATAACTAGCAAATTTTAATGTTTGGCATGGTTTGCAATAAAAATCCTTTGCACGGTCAGGGTTGAAATAAATGGCTTATTTCCTACATTTTGGCATGGTGTTGGTATAACAGAAAAGAATACTTTTAAGTTAGCTGGGTGCCAGTGATAACTCGCCAAATCTTGTTTCAGGCATCATTTGAATTGCAACCCTTTCAATCCAAATAATTTGAATTCAATGAGTTGAATTTCAATTTCAATTCAATTCTTGAGATTTTGTTATTTGTGTTGATTTGTTTGTGTTTACTTATTTTATTACGATTATAATTTAGCCATTTTTAAGTAAGCTTTTTAAGATATTACATTGCAATGTTAAAATATCGGTTACTAGATAATGTTAAAAGATTGTCCAAAAAAAAAAAAAAAAAAAAAAAAAAAAAGTTGGCAAGAGAATAAACAATTTTGGTGATCGTTGGTGCCCGGCTAACACAAAAGTACCGAAAAAATACCAAAAATGATTTATGTTAAATAAATAGCGAGTCACAGTATTTGGCAGGGTTTTCAATAAAAATCTCACTTGGATGATCAGGGTTAATATAAATGGCACATTAGCGTACATTTTTGCATAACGTTGGTATAACAAAAAATATATAAATACAAGATATAGTACTATTTAAAAAATATATTATGCTTTTTAGTTTATAGAATCTCTCAGAACAAAACATCAAAATAAATATAAATTTTAAATTTAATGAAATAAATTTGATCATGCTTAAATTATTAAATATTTACATTATCTCAACAAGCATCAATTAATTTAGCATTAAAGGGATTTTCTGAAATAATTTCCACTGGCATCTTAAAAATACACCAAATATATGTTTGCAACAACAGGGAGACTGCTAACACTTATAAAAGGGTTAAAAACAAAAACGAGTAATTAAGATTGCGAGTTAAAAACAAAGATGAGCAATTAAAATTGTCAGAGATAACAAATACAACAAAGTTAACATTACTAGTAGAGTTCAACTTTTGTCTTGGAAAAAAAAAACTATTTTAACACCATTTTATCCAAACAATAATCTTAAATATATAAAAATATGCCATGTAGTTTTGTTGTTTGGAAATCCTGGTGTAATTTACAGTATGTTACTAAAATGTGTAAAGAATATAATTACCTATCTTTTGATTCTTTGCGGCCATGCATAAACAATAGCTGGTGTTAGCTCCATTACTTTCTTCATAGTCATGTGATGAACAGTTGCAATAATTTGCCAAGTAGTTAAATTGTTTACCACCTCTAGGATTAGCATTCGTTTTCTGAAAAAATCACAAGTAGAAATCATATATTCAACCTTGGCAGTATTGTTTATTTTCAGAAATCACATTCCATAAAAAAAAATAATAATAATAACACTCAGAAATAGCATACATATTGTGCAGGATACAATAAGGCAAATTTTTGCTTTACATACACTAATTTAGTACATCAAAATCATAAGTAATAAAATTTTATTTATTAATTAATCAGCTTTAATAGACAAAACAACATAATTAACAAAAAATTTTGTAAAAACACTGATCACTGTTGATTTCAGTGCCATTTAGAATTTTGTTCCTTCAACTTAACTGTAAATTTCACTGTTTACATCTCCAATGATACATGGATTTGAGAGTTTTTTGTACAATCAAATTTGGCTAAAATAAGTTTCTGGAATAATTTTCGTCGTCATACAACCCAATCCGAACCAGAAAATTGAAGTTAACACGAAACCTGACCCGAACCCGACAAAAAAAATCCATCGACCCGTAACCTGATCCCAACAAAATAAATTCCTTCATGTCACAACCCGATCCAAACCAGAAAATTCAAGATAACCTGAAACCTGACCCGAACCCAATAAAAAAAATCTATCGAACTGCAACCCGATCCAAACCCGACAAATTAAGTTTTGTAGTTACGCAACTCGATCTGAAACTGAAATTTTAAGTTAACCCAAAAACCGATTTGAACCAGAAAATTTAATTTAACACGAAACACAACCCAAACCTGAAAATTAAAGTTAACTCGAACCACAAAGTCGAAACGCAACCCAACCCAAAACTGAAAATTGAAGTTAACCTAAAACCCGAACCCGTCAAAAATTTCATCGAACCGTAACCCGATCCAAACCCAACAAAATAAATTCCTTCGTGCCACAACCCAATCTAAGCCAGAAAATTCAAGTTAACTCGAAACTCGACCTTAACCCAATAAAAAAATCCATTGAACTGTAACCCGAACCAAACGCAACAAAATAAATTCCTTCGTTTCTGATTTGGGTTGGGTTGTGACATGAAGGAATCGGGTTTGGATCCGGTTATGGTTTAATGGATTTTTTGACAGGTTCGGGTTTCAGGTTAACTTCAATTTTCAGTTTGGGTTAGATTTCGGGTTAAATTAAATTTTCAGGTTCGGGTTGATTTTGGGTTAATTTAAATTTTCAGTTTTGGTTTGGGTTGCATGACAACAAAATTTATTTTTCGTGTTCGGATCGGGTTACAGTTCGATGGAATTTTTTTCTTGGTTTGGGTTAACTATTATTTTCAGGTTTGGGTCGGTTTGCGACAAAAAGGAATTTATTTTATCGGGTTTGGATTGAGTTACTGTTCGATGGATTTTTTTATCAGGTTCGGATCAGGTTTCGGGTTAACTTGAATTTTCTGGCTTGGATTGGGTTGTGACATGAAGGAATTTATTTTGTCGGGTTCAGATTGGGTTATAGTTCGATGGATTTTTTGACGGATTCGGGTTTCAGGTTAACTTAAATTTTCAGTTTGGGTTAGATTTCGGGTTAAATTAAATTTTCAGGTTCGGGTCGATTTTGGGTTAACTTAAGTTTTCAGATTGGTTCGGGATGCGTGACGCCGAAATTTATTTTTCGGGTTTGGATTGGTTTACAGTTCGATGGAATTTTTTTCTTGGTTTGGGTTAACTATTATTTTCAGGTTCGGGTCAGTTTGCGACACGAAGGAATTTATTTTATCGGGTTTGGATTGAGTTACTGTTCGATGGATTTTTTTATCGGGTTCGGATCGGGTTTTGGGTTAACTTGAATTTTCTGGTTTGAATCGGGCTGTGACACGAAGGAATTTATTTTGTCCGGTTCGGATCAAGTTACGGTTTGATGGATTTTTTGACGGGTTCAGGTTTCGGGTTAACTCCAATTTTCAGTTTGGGTTATGTTTCGGGTTAAATTAAATTTTCAGGTTTGGATCGGTTTTGGGTTAATTTAAATTTTCAGTTTTGGTTTGGGTTGCATGACAACAAAATTTATTTTTCGGGTTCGGATCGGGTTATGGTTTGATGGAAAAAAAATTTCTGGTTCGGGTTAATTATTTTCGGGTTTGGGTCGGTTTACGACACGAAGAAATTTATTTTATCGGGTTCAGATCTGGTTACGGTTTGATGGAATTTTTATGTCTTGTTCAGGTTAGGTTACTGGTTAACATTGAATTTTTAGGTTCGATCAACCTTTCTGTCGGGTTTAGGTCAACTTCGAATGTAATGTTCAGGTTCGAGTTGGGTACAACACCATATTTTGACAAAGATCTGGTCATTTTCTAAATAGACATTGTCATTTTTCAATTAGCCTAATGTTATCTAGGCTCTTTGCAATTAGCCTGAAAAACACCAGGCTGATTGGGAAAAGGGAAATGATTCTCCAATTAGACCGGCTCTTTGCAAAGAGCCGGATTTCCCAATTAGCCTACGACATGTACATTAGGGTGGGTCAAAAAAAACGAAATTTATATAATCGAAACATAATAGTGCGGGAAAGTTGCAATTGGTAATAATGAATAGATTCGCAAAATATTACACCAAAGAGTCAATATCTTTTACTGCCGCAGAAGGGCCAAAGTTTCAAAAAATTACAAAAAAAAAAATTTATATAAAAAAAAATAATTATCCAACCATACCAATTCAATTTCAAATGGAACAGCTACATCAAGATGTTAGTAATGTTCCAATAAAATTTCATTATGGTGAAATCATTTCTATTAGTACTGCCGTAGGGGCGGCCAAAATTTAAAATAAAAATAGCAAAAATTTCAATTATCCGTTTTTTACAATTTTTATTATATGCCTCTATTAAAAAAATTTACATTATATCTAGTAATAACTTATAAATGTCTAGTAATTTTGATCATGGGGATTGCCAACCAAGGGCGATAGGGGCCCCCTCTCCTAAATTTGAGAAAAAGGGGCTTTTTGAAGAAATTTTGGGGATGTTTCGGTAAATTTCGGTGATTTTTTTGATTACATAAATTCCCCCTCATTTTTCACTTTTGCCTCCTCCCCTACAAAAAAATTTCCAGAAAATCCCCAAAATCCCTTCAAAAAGCCCCTTTCTCTCAAATTGGGGGGGGGGGGGGCTCTCGCCCTTGGTTGGCAATACCTATGATCAAAATTACTGGACATTTATAAGTTATTACTAGCTATAATGTAAATTTATTTAATTGTAGACATATAATAAAAATGGAAAAATTTAGAAATAACGAAAATTTTAAATTTTTGGCGTTTTTTTTTTTTTAATTTTTGACCGTTCTTGTGCCGGTAATAGAAATGATTTCACCATAATGAAATTTTACTGGAACGTTACTAGCATCTTGATGTAGATTTTGCATTCTATTAGAAATTGCATTCGTATGGTTGGATAATTAAAAAAAAAAAACAATTTTTTGGCGATTTTTCAAAATTTTGCCCTCCTTGCAGCGGTAAGATTTTAACCATTTGGTGTAATATTTTGCAAATTTATTCCTTATTACCAATGACAACTTTCCCACACTATTACATTTCGATTATATAAATTTTGTTTTTTTCGACCCACCCTAATATATATATATATAAACGCACATACACAGGGCATTAACTCTAAGCCCACTTCATGAGTACATCAGCGATTCTTTCTTACACAAAGTTACTTGTTAGTATTTGGTAACAATACTCTGTACTCGGTAGAGTAGTTAATAGCCAACAGCCAAGTACTCAATAACAAGGCCAAAGTAACATTGCGCTTTAATGTTTTGAAATAAGTTAAACATGGGATTTTTGAAATCGGGGAGTTTCAGTGGAGTGGCCCCTTAATATAATATTGCTATATATTATCAATTAATATGCTTAAAAAAAATAGTAAAATGTTATACTACTATTTCTGATTGATTCAGCCAAGCACAATCAAAATGTGGCTGCTGAACAATTATTCTGAATTAGCCTAGTACCAAATATACACAAAGTACTTAGTCCAAATACATGTCTAATTATTTTCTAAGTTTGAAAATAAAAAATTGCAGCATTATGAATTTAAAATAGTGTAGCGAGTACTGTTTTGGCAAAATAAACGAGTACCAAATACTAGGACATGTACAAATATCAAATAATACAAGAAAGAAAGCACATAAAAGCGAGCTCAGACGTAACACTCAGAAAAATAATCTTACAAACCAACTGCATATAGCATAACTAATTGCACACACTAAGTTAAATGCAAAAGCTGTACCAGTGCCATTGTGACCATGCATCTTTTTGAGAAAATTTCTACATAAATCATAAAACAGCAGCATTTGAAAAAGGAATGATTAAGTAAAATTTACAACTGAAATAATTTAACCAAGCTAAGCTACATGTGTAGATATATCTATTAAAACAAAGTGTTATTCAACATTTATTGCATTCACAAACATTTTAAATATGTTTATGTTTTCTTTCTCTCTGTATATATACAATATATACTGCATTAAAATAGTTGAATAGTTCAGGTAATCAAAAATGTCCCAGCGAACACAAAAACCATTTTCGTTTTAATGGAATTCATTTAACTAAGAATGTATATTTATTTATTTTAGAAGTTTAATTTTTAAAACAGCAAAATTAAACTACAGCATCTCAAACTGACGCAAAACTTCACTTTCCAAAGATCAAAATAGGCTTGACAACATAGCGTGTGTCGTTTCCATCCCAAATCAGAAAGTAATCACATATTACCGGTTCAACCCTTTTAACACCAAATGTCCATTAAACAATGACGTTTCATACCGTTACATCTTCATTAAGCTGATAAATTATAAGAAGTAAAATTAAAAATAGAATATAACTTAAAACTAATCACAATAATACAACTTTTGGAACTGCCAACATGCAAAAGCTTTTATTAGAACATATTTTTAACGTGATTACTGAAATCAAAAATGATTACATAAAGTAAAAAACAGACAAATACATACCTAAATAAATCCAGTAAATTAGCAGTCTTGAGAGTCGATCACCAGATAAACATCAAGCCTATACACTTCACTGTGCTTCACGCCAGACGCAGCCGAGCCGGAAGCGAGAGAAGTAAACATTTCTAACCGTTGCCATTTCTTCAAATACAAATAATTACCATATAATTACCATACATCATGCTATGAAACACCATTGAATGTATGGTAAATTGCATTACCATATAATTTTACCATATACCTTGCTATAGAGTACCATATGATATATGGTAAATTGCATTACCATATAATTTTACCATATACCTTGCTATGGAGTACCATATGATATATGGTAAACTGCATTACCATATAATTTTACCATATACCTTGCTATGGAGTACCATATGATATATGGTAAACTGCATTGCCATATAATTTTACCATATACTTTGCTATGGAGTACCATATAATATATGGTAAATTGCATTGCCATATAATTTTACCATACACTTTGCTATGGTATACCATAGACAGAAGAATTATTACCATATGAATACAGTAGTTTTACATATAATGACATAAAATTTTTATGGTTTTCCATATAAAACCATATGTTTCCATAAAAAATCCTATGTCATTTTTTGCTAAGGGTTGGCGCTACCAATGGGCATATAAATCATTTAAATACTATGAAAAAAGGATCTTGGAAACATAATTAGTTTAAAACTTGTTGCACCTATAATATTGTACAGTGCGGCTTCAATTCATTAAGAAAAAAAATGATTATAGATTTTTACAAACAAAATTATTTTTTACTTCAATTTACAGCAACAGATGGTGGCAGGTGCCACCTAGCCAGTTGATTTTTTTTTTTTTTTTTCGATTCTTGAGTGAGTGAAATTCGTAAATGAATTCTAAATATGAGTTGAGAATTCTTTTGAAATTAACGATATTACTCATAATTAAAATGAGGAATCATCTCAGACGCTTTGGATTACGTACATGTTACTTTATTTTTAATAATTGCTAATTTTGTATGGTTTCACTTTTCACTGCTCTCACAATGACCGCCATATTGGATTGGAGGCGGAGCTGATCTAACACAATCCAGTCTGTTCATTGGTCTGAGCTCTGGAAACTACGGCTGTTGCCAAACAATACGCTACAAATTCAGCCCTATTTTCGCGCCACGTAAGACAAATATATATATAGATTACACAGACTTAGAATTTTTAAACCATTAACTCTATTTTATAGGTAGTGTAAATTGAGTGTGCCATGCGACACAGAAATAGCTATTATTTTCCCTCAAACCAAATTATCAATACCTACCCCACCCTCCATTTATTCTTTTAAAACCCTTCTTTGAAATATAACAGAATAATCTATAATCAAGAATCCATCCCCCCCTCCTTTTTTTTCAATTATTTAGTTAGAAAATCATTATTACTATCACTGTATATGCAAAATACACATAAAAATAACAATAAATCTGTGAAACCTGTCACACACAGCCTATCGAAAGCAACAACTTGCTTGAAAAAGATCAAAATAAAGTTATTTGAAAATTTTCATTTTTTTTTTTTTTTTAATTAGATAAATATTGTTCACACAAAAATATCTCATACAGGCATAATTAGAATATAATAATTTTCACCCCCCCCCCCTCCTTTCAAAAAGAAAAAAGAAAGGAGAATCTGAACCTTTTAAATTATTTACATTATATAAAAATGTTTTTAAATTCTCTTGGCGTAAAAACATAAAATTGGCACATTATGTTATATTCCCTACAAAACTTTGTTTTAACCAAATTTCTTTATTAAAAATCTTAAAATAATTTCAATGTAACTGCAAAAATTATTTGTTATTAAACTGTTTAAAAGAAACACCAATTCTCTAGCTTTATGAATTTCTAAAGTGATTACAGAGTTCAGAGTGAATAAAAGTTGGATTTATTAGATTTAAGTAAAAGAATTTTAAAATCAGGTCTTTATATATTTTTTAAAAACTTTAGTTGCTAATTAGCTTACATTTATAAGTAATTAAGATTAAAATTATATTTAATAAAAATATAGTGATGGCACTATGCTACATAAACTCTCAGAAGCAAACTGATTACTTGAAAACTGCATTCTGTTTCAAGAATTAAATAGGGACTTGTGAAATGTAAGTACTTATAAATCTTCTTAGAAATGCAATACAAAAATTAGACATTAAGCACTTTCTTAGGACAGCAGGGACCCTGTAAAAATATTTTTTTGAAATCAAAATTTTGTTATGATTAATCAGAGAAAAAAAAATGTTTGCAATTTTTTATCCATCAGTGGCAGGCTATAATATTAAAAATTTCATCGACAATTTGGAGGAAATATATCATAAATACATCTTCTTTAAAATTTAAACTTAGTAAAATAAATTATAAAATTTAATCTGCTCCAATACATTAAACTGCAGACATTAACAATAAAAACTACTATATTTAAAATTAAAAAAATTTTAAACATTACTAATATAATAATGAAAAAATAGAACAACAGAAAAAATAAAAAACACTTATACTAAAAATTACATTTATTTCCAATAAAACTAATATATATATATAAAGAGAGTTTTTTTTTTTTTTAACAGACCATTTACAAGGTTACATTTTGAAATTGGTGCTAATGACATTTCATCTTTCAGAGCCACAGGACTGATTAAGAATGCAGGCCTAGATTCTGCCACAAACTATGTAAAAACTGCAATACATGTTAGCAACTACAATACTGCCATAATTGGACATTTTTCTTTAAACACTATCATGCTGTCAAAATGTAAGAATAGCAAAGTATCTTGCTTCATATCCGCAATTGCAAGTAGACAGAGATAATCTATCCTGGCCAGAACATCATTCACAGCATTATTATCCTGTAATAATAATATTAGTTAGAAGGAAATGTGTTCTTTCCTAATACAAATTCTAATATGATTATGATAAAATTTTGTATGTTAAACTGTCTTAAAACAAAATGTTCCAAGTGTGAGGCATGTATACTGGTCATGCAGGATCTGAAAACCACAAGCCTCAGCACCTATACCGGTCGCTCATCCCAAAGGGGTTAAGCTGCATTAGTTTTTTTTACTTTGCAAAAGATTTTCAAAATTTTAATATTCTAAGAACTTATACCTTAAAATATTAATTTAAAAAGGTTCACAGGTTATAAATTGCTGACTATTGTTTAGGGTTATTAAAACTGTATACAAGTTACAAACAGCAACAATGAAGTTAATCATGCACCAAACCACACGCTTTAAAATAAGCCAATAGGCTCTGAAACTACAACAATGAAACATTTTAAAGACTGCAAAGTAAAACAAAAAGGTACTTTTCTGTTATACCAATGCTAATGTAATAGTTGGTGCCAAATGAAACATTTGAAAATTTTTTTTTTACCATTGTTAGTACGAAAGTGATCATTTAAAATATATAACATTTGGAAATTTCAGACTTTCACGAACTATTTTAGTATTAAATCAAAACAAATACATATACTTAAAATACAAGAGCTAATAAATATTCTAAAATAAAATAACAATTTAAAACTCAATTTAAACTGCAGACATGTAACTGTCTTTTAATTTCAAAAATAGCAAATTAAGATTTTTCGCAGACACTATTAAATAATAAAAAAATGAGGTATTTTTCCACTATACCAACACCATTGTCGCCAAGTGTAATAGTTGATGTGTAAAATGAAAATCACATGAAATGAATCATTTGGAAAAAAAAAAAAATAATAATAACATTGATGGTATGGAATTAGGCATTTAAAATATCACATTTGAAAACTAGGACTTTCACGGATTATTTTATTAAATCAATACCAATATATATTTAATTAAAAGAACAAATAAATATTATACAATACAATAATGAAACAAAACTCAATTTAAACTGCAGGCATGATGATGTGAATGATGCATGTAAATGTCTCTTAGCATTGAAGTAAACATTTCATTTTTTGAATGAAGACATTTATGATAATTTTTAATAAAAACTATTTTTATATACCTAAAGTCCTGAAACAATTTCATTGGTATAACCCCAATATAATGGTAAAAACCATCTCAGCGCCAATGATAAATGTAAGTTATAACTTAATAAAAAATTATTTGTAATCGAAAAATAGCAAATTAAGATGTTTTTGCAAGGTTACGATTAAATGGCATAATCCTATTTCACTCCACCATTCGGCGCTTTTTAAATTGTTTACTTACATTTATCATATTGTAACACAAATTATCATTGCTCAGCCTTTTCAACAATAAAAGAGCTATATCTGGCTGACTATCGACTATTTGGCAAAATTTCGCCAAATGGTAGAGTCAAATAGGAACTAACCTGATTAAATAATATTAATTAAAAAAATTATTCATGTTCAATAACTAGCAAATTTTAATGTTTGGCATGGTTTGCAATAAAAATCCTTTGCACGGTCAGGGTTGAAATAAATGGCTTATTTACATACATTTTGGCATGGTGTTGGTATAACAGAAAAGAATACTTTTAAGTTAGCTGGGTGCCAGTGATAGCTCGCCAAATCTTGTTTCAGGCATCATTTGAATTGCAACCCTTTCAATCCAAATGATTTGAATTCAATGAGTTGAATTTCAATTTCAATTAAATTCTTGAGATTTTGTTATTTGTGTTGATGTGTTTGTGTTTACTTATTTTATTACGATTATAATTTAGCCATTTTTAAGTAAGCTTTTTAAGATATTACATTGAAATGTTAAAATATCGGTTACTAGCTAATGTTAAAAGATTGTCAAAAAAAAAAAAAAAAAAAAAAAAAAAGGTTGGCGAGAATAAACAATTTTGGTGATCGTTGGTGCCCGGCTAACACAAAAGTACCGAAAAAATACCAAAAATGATTTATGTTAAATAAATAGCTAGTCACAGTTTTTTGCAGGGTTTTCAATAAAAATCTCACTTGGATGATCAGGGTTAATATAAATGGCACATTAGCGTACATTTTTGCATAACTTTGGTATAACAAAAAATATATAAATACAAGATATAGTACTATTTAAAAAATATATTATGCTTTTTAGTTTATAGAATCTCTCAGAACAAAACATCAAAATAAATATAAATTTTAAATTTAATGAAATAAATTTGATCATGCTTAAATTATTAAATATTTACATTATCTCAACAAGCATCAATTAATTTAGCATTAAAGGGATTTTCTGAAATAATTTCCACTGGCATCTTAAAAATACACCAAATATATGTTTGCAACAACAGGCAGACTGCTAACACTTATAAAAGGGTTAAAAACAAAAACGAGTAATTAAGATTGCGAGTTAAAAACAAAGATGAGCAATTAAAATTGTCAGAGATAACAAATAATACAACAAAGTTAACATTACTAGTAGAGTTCAACTTTTGTCTTGGAAAAAAAAAAACTATTTTAACACCATTTTATCCAAACAATAATCTTAAATATATAAAAATATGCCATGTAGTTTTGTTGTTTGGAAATCCTGGTGTAATTTACAGTATGTTACTAAAATGTGTAAAGAATATAATTACCTATCTTTTGATTCTTTGCGGCCATGCATAAACAATAGCTGGTGTTAGCTGCATTACTTTCTTCATAGTCATGTGATGAACAGTTGCAATAATTTGCCAAGTAGTTAAATTGTTTACCACCTCTAGGATTAGCATTCGTTTTCTGAAAAAATCACAAGTAGAAATCATATATTCAACCTTGGCAGTATTGTTTATTTTCAGAAATCACATTCCATAAAAAAAAAATAATAATAATAACACTCAGAAATAGCATACATATTGTGCAGGATACAATAAGGCGAATTTTTGCTTTACATACACTAATTTAGTACATCAAAATCATAAGTAATAAAATTTTATTTATTAATTAATCAGCTTTAATAGACAAAACAACATAATTAACAAAAAATTTTGTAAAAACACTGATCACTGTTGATTTCAGTGCCATTTAGAATTTTGTTCCTTCAACTTAACTGTAAATTTCACTGTTTACATCTCCAATGATACATGGATTTGAGAGTTTTTTGTACAATCAAATTTGGCTAAAATAAGTTTCTGGAATAATTTTCGTCGTCACACAACCCAATCTGAACCAGAAAATTGAAGTTAACACGAAACCTGACCCGAACCCGACAAAAAAAATCCATCGACCCGTAACCTGATCCCAACAAAATAAATTCCTTCATGTCACAACCCGATCCAAACCAGAAAATTCAAGATAACCTGAAACCTGACCCGAACCCAATAAAAAAATCTATCGAACTGCAACCCGATCCAAACCCGACAAATTAAGTTTTGTAGTTACGCAACTCGATCTGAAACTGAAATTTTAAGTTAACCCAAAAACCGATTTGAACCGGAAAATTTAATTTAACACGAAACACAACCCAAACCTGAAAATTAAAGTTAACTCGAACCACAAAGTCGAAACGCAACCCAACCCAAAACTGAAAATTGAAGTTAACCTAAAACCCGAACCCGTCAAAAATTTCATCAAACCGTAACCCGATCCGAACCCAACAAAATAAATTCCTTCGTGCCACAACCCAATCTAAGCCAGAAAATTCAAGTTAACTCGAAACTCGACCTTAACCCAATAAAAAAATCCATTGAACCGTAACCCGATCCAAACGCAACAAAATAAATTCCTTCGTTTCTGGTTTGGGTTGGGTTGTGACATGAAGGAATCGGGTTCGGATCTGGTTATGGTTTAATGGATTTTTTGACAGGTTCGGGTTTCAGGTTAACTTCAATTTTCAGTTTGTGTTAGATTTTGGGTTAAATTAAATTTTCAGGTTCAGGTCGATTTTGGGTTAACTTAAATTTTCAGTTTTGGTTTGGGTTGCATGACAACAAAATTTATTTTTCGTGTTCGGATCGGGTTACAGTTCGATGGAATTTTTTTCTTGGTTTGGGTTAACTATTATTTTCAGGTTTGGGTCGGTTTGCGACAAAAATGAATTTATTTTATCGGGTTTGGATTGAGTTACTGTTCGATGGATTTTTTTATCAGGTTCGGATCAGGTTTCGGGTTAACTTGAATTTTCTGGTTTGGATTGGGTTGTGACACGAAGGAATTTATTTTGTCGGGTTCGGATTGGGTTATAGTTCGATGGATTTTTTGACGGATTCGGGTTTCAGGTTAACTTAAATTTTCAGTTTGGGTTAGATTTCGGGTTAAATTAAATTTTCAGGTTCGGGTCGATTTTGGGTTAACTTAAGTTTTCAGATTGGTTCGGGATGCGTGACGCCGAAATTTATTTTTCGGGTTTGGATTGGTTTACAGTTCGATGGAATTTTTTTCTTGGTTTGGGTTAACTATTATTTTCAGGTTCGGGTCAGTTTGTGACACGAAGGAATTTGTTTTATCGGGTTTGGATTGAGTTACTGTTCGATGGATTTTTTTATCGGGTTCGGATCGGGTTTTGGGTTAACTTGAATTTTCTGGTTTGGATCGGGCTGTGACACGAAGGAATTTATTTTGTCCGGTTCGGATCAAGTTACGGTTTGATGGATTTTTTGACGGGTTCAGGTTTCGGGTTAACTCCAATTTTCAGTTTGGGTTAGGTTTCGGGTTAAATTAAATTTTCAGGTTTGGATCGGTTTTGGGTTAATTTAAATTTTCAGTTTTGGTTTGGGTTGCATGACAACAAAATTTATTTTTCGGGATCGGGTTATGGTTTGATGGAAAAAAAATTTCTGGTTCGGGTTAATTATTTTCGGGTTTGGGTCGGTTTACGACACGAAGAAATTTATTTTATCGGGTTCAGATCTGGTTACGGTTTGATGGAATTTTTATGTCTTGTTCAGGTTAGGTTACTGGTTAACATTGAATTTTTAGGTTCGATCAACCTTTCTGTCGGGTTCAGGTCAACTTCGAATGTAATGTTCAGGTTCGAGTTGGGTACAACACCATATTTTGACAAAGATCTGGTCATTTTCTAAATAGACATTGTCATTTTTCAATTAGCCTAATGTTATCTAGGCTCTTTGCAATTAGCCTGAAAAACACCAGGCTGATTGGGAAAAGGGAAATGATTCTCCAACTAGACCGGCTCTTTGCAAAGAGCCGGATTTCCCAATTTTCCTACGACATGTACATTAGGGTGGGTCAAAAAAACCGAAATTTATATAATCGAAACATAATAGTGCGGGAAAGTTGCAATTGGTAATAATGAATAAATTCGCAAAATATTACACCAAAGAGTCAATATCTTTTACTGCCGCAGAAAGGCCAAAGTTTCAAAAAATTACAAAAAAATAATAATTATCCAACCATACCAATTCAATTTCAAATGGAACAGCTACATCAAGATGTTAGTAATGTTCCAATAAAATTTCATTATGGTGAAATCATTTCTATTACTGCCGTAGGGGCAGCCAAAATTTAAAATAAAAATGGCAAAAATTTCAATTATCCGTTTTTTACAATTTTTATTATATGCCTCTATTAAAAAAATTTACATTATATCTAGTAATAACTTATAAATGTCTAGTAATTTTGATCATGGGGATTGCCAACCAAGGGCGATAGGGGCCCCCCTCTCCTAAATTTGAGAAAAAGGGGCTTTTTGAAGAAATTTTGGGGATTTTCCGGTAAATTTTGGTGATTTTTTTGGTAGGGGGGGGCTCTTACATAAATCCCCCCTCATTTTTCACTTTTGCCTCCTTCCATACAAAAAAATTTCCAGAAAAAATTTTTGGTGTTTTTTTTTTTTTTTAATTTTTGACCGTTCTTGTGGCGGTAATAGAAATGATTTCACCATAATGAAATTTTACTGGAACGTTACTAACATCTTGATGTAGATTTTGCATTCGTATGGTTGGATAATTAAAAAAAAAAAAAACTATTTTTTGGTGATTTTTCAAAATTTTGCCCTCCTTGCAGTGGTAAGATTTTAACCATTTGGTGTAATATTTTGCAAATTTATTCCTTATTACCAATGGCAACTTTCCCACACTATTACATTTCGATTATATAAATTTTGTTTTTTTCGACCCACCCTAATATATATATATATATATAAACACACATACACAGGGCATTAACTCTAAGCCCACTTCATGAGTACATCAGCGATTCTTTCTTACACACAGTTACTTGTTAGTACTTGGTAACAATACTCTGTACTCGGTAGAGTAGTTAATAGCCAACAGCCAAGTACTCAATAACAAGGCCAAAGTAACATTGCGCTTTAATGTTTTGAAATAAGTTAAACATGGGATTTTTGAAATCGGGGAGTTTCAGTGGAGTGGCCCCTTAATATAATATTGCTATATATTATCAATTAATATGCTTAAAAAAAATAGTAAAATGTTATACTACTATTTCTGATTGATTCAGCCAAGCACAATCAAAATGTGGCTGCTGAACAATTATTCTGAATTAGCCTAGTACCAAATATACACAAAGTACTTAGTCCAAATACATGTCTAATTATTTTCTAAGTTTGAAAATAAAAAATTGCAGCATTATGAATTTAAAATAGTGTAGCGAGTACTGTTTTGGCAAAATAAACGAGTACCAAATACTAGGACATGTACAAATATCAAATAATACAAGAAAAAAAGCACATAAAAGCGAGCTCAGACGTAACACTCAGAAAAATAATCTTACAAACCAACTGCATATAGCATAACTAATTGCACACACTAAGTTAAATGCAAAAGTTGTGCCAGTGCCATTGTGACCATGCATCTTTTTGAGAAAATTTCTACATAAATCATAAAACAGCAGCATTTGAAAAAGGAATGATTAAGTAAAATTTACAACTGAAATAATTTAACCAAGCTAAGCTACATGTGTAGATATATCTATTAAAACAAAGTGTTATTCAACATTTATTGCATTCACAAACATTTTAAATATGTTTATGTTTTCTTTCTCTCTGTATATATACAATATATACTGCATTAAAATAGTTGAATAGTTCAGGTAATCAAAAATGTCCCAGCGAACACAAAAACCATTTTCGTTTTAATGGAATTCATTTAACTAAGAATGTATATTTATTTATTTTAGAAGTTTAATTTTTAAAACAGCAAAATTAAACTACAGCATCTCAAACTGACGCAAAACTTCACTTTCCAAAGATCAAAATAGGCTTGACAACATAGCGTGTGTCGTTTCCATCCCAAATCAGAAAGTAATCACATATTACCGGTTCAACCCTTTTAACACCAAATGTCCATTAAACAATGACGTTTCATACCGTTACATCTTCATTAAGCTGATAAATTATAAGAAGTAGAATTAAAAATAGAATATAACTTAAAACTAATCACAATAATACAACTTTTGGAACTGCCAACATGCAAAAGCTTTTATTAGAACATATTTTTAACGTGATTACTGAAATCAAAAATGATTACATAAAGTAAAAAACAGACAAATACATACCTAAATAAATCCAGTAAACTAGCAGTCTTGAGAGTCGATCGCCAGATAAACATCAAGCCTATACACTTCACTGTGCTTCACGCCAGACGCAGCCGAGCCGGAAGCGAGAGAAGTAAACATTTCTAATCGTTGCCATTTCTTCAAATACAAATAATTACCATATAATTACCATACATCATGCTATGAAACACCATTGAATGTATGGTAAATTGCATTTACCATATAATTTTACCATATACCTTGCTATAGAGTACCATATGATATATGGTAAATTGCATTACCATATAATTTTACCATATACCTTGCTATGGAGTACCATATGATATATGGTAAACTGCATTACCATATAATTTTACCATATACCTTGCTATGGAGTACCATATGATATATGGTAAACTGCATTACCATATAATTTTACCATATACCTTGCTATGGAGTACCATATGATATATGGTAAACTGCATTGCCATATAATTTTACCATATACTTTGCTATGGAGTACCATATAATATATGGTAAATTGCATTGCCATATAATTTTACCATACACTTTGCTATGGAATACCATAGACAGAAGAATTATTACCATATGAATACAGTAGTTTTACATATAATGACATAAAATTTTTATGGTTTTCCATATAAAACCATATGTTTCCATAAAAAATCCTATGTCATTTTTTGCTAAGGGATGTTTCGTTAAATTTTACGGAAATTCGAAAAGCGAATTAAGCATTATTTATTATGTCGCCGTTTCCCCTTGAATTAGACTAAAATTTTATTTACTTTTCTCGGAAAAAAAATATTTCTAAAATTCGTTTTTAAGCATTTTTTAAATTAAAACATTGTGTTAAAGCGCGTTTGAAAATTCCTCTGTTCATTTTTTTTTTTTTTTAATCGCATAATAGATTAAGGATTTAAGGCATATTTGAACTGCGCTATTATTCAATATTTTCCCTAGTAACTCACAAATCTCATTTATTCTGTTGGAATTTCAGCTTTACGAATTGACATAGCTTTCAAGTCGAATGCAGTTATTTGCCTTGACATCAGAATGTTGTCCCCGATCTCCTCACATTTGACAACTTTGTTTCCGGCTGGAAATAATTTGTAAAGTTCTTGATTAGATAAAAAAGAATGTAGAACTAAATGTCATAATATTAGGCTGTCTTTATTTATTGTGTTCTCTCTCTCTCTCTCTCTATATATATATATATCATCGAACCTTGGTTATAGTAGCATATTTTCTTTAATTTTTTATTCAAATCTTTAATGACACTATAAAGTTTTTTTTTTTCTTTTAAAGCATACATTTTCGTCATACATGCATCTTGTAATCTTTATAATTTTAAATAAGTGGTATTAATTTTTATAATCCTATCCTTGTACTATTCTTATTCTGATACAAGTTATCAGGCTGTGGAGTGTGGACCCGGAACTGCACGCTACTATTCTCGATTATTTTTACCTATATGCAAACACACTTTCACATTTATAATATTATTGGGTATTTTTTTTTTTTAATTCACTGAAAACCATGTGATTTAACCCGGGCTACCCGTGTTAGCGATGCCCAGTGTACAGAATGCAGTTCAAATCTTTTTTTAATTGAAAAACTCTTGATATGTTTTTTACGCCTACACTGCAAGAAAAAATTATTGATTTTACAGTATAGATGTCAGTATTATACCGTAAAATGAACTAATTTTTTTTGCAGTGTAGCATATTTTCTTGGATTGCCCACCAACGACACCAAAAAAGTATTTGGGTTTTTTTTTTTTTTTTTTTTTTGTATTAGCCGTATGTCAGCGGTTAATCCCGAAACATTTCACTATTTATACCAACCTTTTTGTGATTTTATTGTTTCAAAGTTTCAGCAGTTTGTTCGATTACATGTGTGTGAAATTCGCGTTTTATTAATTTGTTAGTGAAGTCTGGCAATTTAATTACTCAGTGTTATACGGAAATAAACAAGTGCTGTATAATTTACATCGTTTTATGTAAAAATTGGTAAATCTGCCGTAACGGTTGCACGTTCATTTATTGAGATATATTTAAAAAAATTGAGATTTGAAAAATATTTTAAAAACCATAATAAATCAGCAAATTGAGTAAGTTTAAAAAAAAAATTGCATTTGAAAGTAATTTTTTTTCACTATTTGACGGAGTAAAAATTAAAATTGTGCTGTTTAGAAAAAAAAAAGCGATAAAACGAAGTTGATTGTTTGGTTCGTTGCCACCGTCGATATGACGTCAGCGTTACTTAACTGACATAGATATGATAACGCTAATCTTCTGTAATCGGACCCATAGCTAATGAAAAAGCCGTGAAATACGAGTGATTATGGCAGCAATGGGGTTTCCAATGTATGAGAGTTACAACATTGGCTACAACGATAAAATTAATCCTTAAATCAATGAAAAAAGGGGTAAAGAAATTTGTAGTTTTTTGATTGTCTTTTCTCAAATTATGTAAAAATCGCACAACTGAAAGATTATTTAATAAACTGTGTATCTAGCTACATTCTCATTAAAATTCCATTAAAGCCTAGGGAGTAGTTTTCCGTGATGCTCTAACAAAGTACAAACGGGCTTAAAGTTTTATTACAATAGTATTTTAATACACAGTATTTTTCACATCGTTACTCTAAAACCGCCTTCACACTGTACTGTGATTTTTAAATCTTAATTGTTTTTACCATTACAATATGGTAAAATTCTTTCTGTCTATTAATGTTGTCTAAGGCAATTCAACACATCTTTAAACAAAATCAACTATAATTCGTTGCTACTTACTTCTTTATCATAACACTCTGGCTCTGCTTTGGAAAGATTTTTTTGTCATTGACGCAGTTTTACTCGAATTCAGAATTATTTATTTTATAAAATGATTAATTTATAAAGTTATAACAGCTTCTAACGAAAAAAAAAATATTTTTTTTCTTTTTTAAGCAAACAAATTTCATCGAAATTCGCAAAAAAGTATATTGAGTCGAACATTGCAAAGTTGTAACATATGAGTTACTGCTTATTTAGTGAATTATTCAGTGGGATCATACCATCATACTACTAGACATTAATTTCGCCTTGTAATTTACGGTTATAGAGGCCATTTTGGGTTATAGTTAGAACAAAATTATCGTCTTCTTCGTGATGTTACTCTCTTCCAAGCCTTTTGTAATATATTTGGACATTCAATTTACATGACCCAGAAAAGCTATTTCCACTTTAGAAACTGTTTCGGAGATAAACTAATGATCATCATTAAATTTTCCGATTAGGAAATAGAGATGTCTCAAGGTGGTAAAAGTTTTGTAAGATAGAAATATTTAAATTAAACTAGTCGGATGTGCCAATCTCAAGATTTTCTTCTATTTCATACTTGTTAACATTTCAAAATAGCAGAATATGAAGTTTGATGAAATTCTGTGCAATAATTCTTGAGATATGACTATCGCTAAAATTGTGCAAATCCTGAAAAGGGCATTCTAGCAGTGTCACATGTTGAGCTATTTACACTAAAACCTAATCAGTAACAACTTATGTCAACGTCTAACTGAATCTGGAGTTTGATCAAATTCTGTGCATTAGTTCTTGAGATATAGCTATCGTGAAGAATGCAGCATAGCAGCGCCATCTGTTGGGCGATTTACACCAAAAACTAATCGTTACCAATTTATATCAAGGTCTAACTGAATCTAAAGTTTTATTAAATTCCGTGCATTAGTTCTTGAGATAGCGCCCACAAAAGTTTCGTCGCATACAGACAGACATTTTTTAAAAACAGTCAAATCGTGTTCAGGACCTTCTAAAATGTATAAATCCGTCGATTTTTTTCATGAATTCAATACTTTGTTGTTGTAAAGATAGAAGAAAGTAAAAACGGTTTTTTTTATTACTGCAGCACAAATTTGTTTTTACGTTTTCGGAATGAACGTTTCCGCGCAATTTAAGAGAAAATATGTATGTTCATTAAATTTTCATTTCTCTACTAAGGTAATTTTAAATTCACAAACCATTTATGTTTGAATTAAAAGCCCATTTCCTATATTCGCGTTCTTCAGAATAAACTGAAGGAAGATATGATACGCAAAATTCAGAACATACGAGAGCATCAAGAATTGGTGATGCATAAAGAAGTTATGCGATTCACAAGTTTGAAGAATATCATGCCTCCCTTAGCTATCTCTTTAACAATTTTGTTTTCGCAGAAGATAGTTTAACTATAACGTTATTTTTCTTTTTCTAGTTATGAATATTTCGCTTTTAGGTGACGTTAATAAAAAGCGAAAAGCACTGACAATTTGTAAAAACAAACAAATATCAAATGCAGCCTATAATCTAAATACAAAGTAAAAACATGCGCCTCAAATAGATTTTGAAACCTTTTCCAAAACTTGCATTATATGTACAAAATTTTCCGCATTATGTATCTTGAAAGGAAATATGAAAGTACACATTTTGGTTCCTGTTTGCTTTGGTTAGAAAAATTTTTGACTTCATATCACACATAATATGAAACATTTTCGATTATACGAATTCTTTGGGTCGTAGGGATTTGAATTTTGGTATTTTCTAGAAAAATGTTTACCACCAAATTGTGTTTTCGAAGTCAACAATTCGTCAAGTATCTTATCAAGTTTCTCATTAAGATCGTGAGATTTCCTTTCAAGATACATGATGCGGAAAATTAGTCTGGGGAGGCAGCGTCATATTTTTGCAACCAATTTTAGCATCGTTGATTTTGGTAATATAATAGATTAAATGGTCTAGATAACGAAAATACTAGTCGGCTGACTCACGTGTTGTTATAGCAACATCCCACAGCCCACTGCAATGTGAAGTGAATGACAATTTGATGACTGCTTCAGATCTGGAGTAACTTCCATAATCGATTTGCCATTCATTTCACATTGTAGCGGACTGTGAGATGTTACTATGATAACCCTCCCGCCCCTCACACTGACTGGCAGTTTTGTTATCTGTACTGTACCATCTAATGTGTCATTTTTTTCTGTAACACGTAGTTTAAATTAAAAGGTTTTAGTACACTAAACATTAATTTATTTACGGTCACAACTCACACGGAGAATACAACACGCAACATTTACACAGTTTTCCCAAAAGTTCTTTTAACGGTTCTTAAATGTTCGAGCATTTTGGTAGAGTTTAATTTCTACCTGTTTTTTCATACGTTCCTGGATTCAGAATCCTCTCAGCATCATTTCGAGACTGAACGAAGGTCTAGGGCGAAGTCTATATTGTCCTCGGCACATCTGTTGATTCAGGTCTGTCCGCTCACTTAAGCAGATCAAAAGCATATCCTAAAAATGGTCCCAACTCCATCGCATATATAGATCGTGAAAGCTTTAAGTGAAATCTTGAGAGTAGAGGACTGTTTTAAAGTATCTAAAAGTTATTGGGTAATTTCTGTCTGTGTAACGTCAGAGCTTGAAATTTTATGTGTGTAATGTCAAGAAGGGTCTTTAGCTGAAAATTAATGATCACTTCAGTAAGCTTTATACGAAACATATGGCTATATGTGCACGTCTGATAGATTCTTGGTGAGTGATGGAAATTTAGAAACTCTGTCGTTTTTAGTTTAATGATTAATGAAGATTTTCGTACAAACCTGTAAAACACCAAAATCATCGACTCTGAAATTGTGTGAAAAATGTGATACTGCCTCCCAGTCTATCATATTCATTTTCACAAAATATACTTTCAGAGCAACAACAGTAGCGAAGTCATTTTTTTGCATTTTCTTTCAATAATTTTCGTTCATTTAATGACGTAGCATCCTTAAAAATCGCGTTAAGCTATAGTCGCTCATAGTTGACAATGTATTTAAATTATTTTGAGTTGCACTGTATTTTGATCATAGATTATATGAACTAAAATAAAATTTATTACACCTAAAAAACGCAAAAATGCCTTCCAAGGAAGTTTCGCACAGTGACGATATGGCACTCGTAATTCACCTTGTTTTGTTCAATTCTGTATTTAAAACTATACCTTTTTTTTTTAATCATGCCACAAGATACTAAAGTTTAGTTTAGCTAGGAAACTTGCAGAACAGCTGAAAATGCACCATCAACAATCCTAAAAGAGTTTATTGCAGCGGCATCATATTTATTTTAATTTCAAACCCTATTTATACGGATAAAATTATATTAAAGTTTTTATATTCCCTCAATTTACATTTCTTTCCCCTGCATAAACTTAAAAACGATTTTCTAGTTCTATTGGATATATATATATATATATATATATATATATATATATATTAATTCAAGCTAATTTTCCGACATGTTTAATAATTGGTGAATATTCTAAGAATGCACTTCCTAATGCATACACGTAAATGAAAACTATACAAGGTCAAACTACTTTTATCATTCGGGCGCAACATATTAAAACTCATCTTACTTGAGGCGAACATTACCCAATTAAGTGCATCTGCGGCAATTTATTAAGGTACTGTGCATATCTGTAGCAATTTGTTAGAAGCATCCATAATTCTTGGCAGCAGAGCGTTCAAGTAATTTTTAAGAACTGTGCTAATAACTATAACTTAAATGCAAAGATGCAGAATTCATTAGTGTTGCTAATTCATTTAGATATATAAAGAGTGTTAAAAGTAATATCATAGCGGCTATTAATGTTATGATGAAATCATACATATGTCAATATGAAATAATTAAAATAATAGATGCCCTAACTAAATTAAATTCGAGCAGATATAAAATCAAAAATCTCTTTCCTTTTAGGCTAAATTCAATAGTTTTTACTCTTTTATCCCAGTTAAAAAGAAGTTTTTATTTGAACGAAAGTAGTTTAACTTTTCCCTATATCATATCTGTCATTATCAGTCTTCCACACTTCTGCGGTTAAAATAAATATTAAAATAAAATAAAATAAAACATTTTAACATTTCGGTAACGGATGTCTGATCTTTTCTAACAATACACACAATTACATAATTCATACTTATTCATTCATACTTATTACATTACATAATTACAAATACATAAATTCATCATAAACTATGTTAATTTATTGATAAATTTGTAATTTATATATATATTTTTTTATGAGTGGCGGTAGTAGTTTCAATTACATATTTTCAGAAAATACCTTTATTTTCGATTTTTGAATTTGTTTTTGAAATAGGGATATTGATTGATATATATTATTTAAAAAAATAATAAGGGAGAGGGGAGTTAAAAGCAAGTTAAGAATTTTCTATCTATCATAATTCAGCCATTAAGATTTTAATTGATCAATTTACAGGAAAAAAAAGTGAAGTTATCTCGCAATAAATGTATTTGGCTTTTTTCGACCATTTTCTGCCATATATAATTAAATCCATTCTAGATAGGGCACTTGTCCTAAATTGAACTTTTTAAGAGACATAAACGTTTTTCTGAGAAATATAAAGATACATTGTTTTGAAGTGTCTACCTTAACCCTTTCCGGCACAAACAAATTCTGTTCGTAAAATGAAAAATTGCTGACTGACACCGGAATTTACATACGACTTTTTAGAAAATAATAACTTCTTATTTTAACCTTTCATTGTAGAAACAAAATTTTATTAAAATAATCTTGGTGCCGTATGCAAGTTTGGAATTAAAATTAGGTGCGCCCGGAATGGGACCACTGTGCCGGAAAGGGTTAAGTTACAATAAATATGAGTTAACATTAGTTGACATTATCTATAAATGATGTAATAAAAATGAAATTTGGGACAAATGCTCTTTCTATAATGGAATGAGGATAAATTATATAAAAAAAGATAGTTTGGAATATTAAACTACATTGATTGATACATGATGTGAGAAATGGAAAAACCATATTGTAATTACTTTTTTTTTTTCAATTCATCAACATGTTGTTCCAACTTCATTGGTTGGCCATAAGGAAATTTCTTCATAAAATCTTTTAATTCGTCAGGAGTTGAGGCGATTGAGCCTTCAGAAATTGAACCGATTTAAATCCTCAATCTTTTTTACATTAATTGGATCTGGTCCTTCACGTGCTTTTCCATTTGGAAGCTCAACTGTATGTTGTTTAACCCATCAATGCATTCTGTTGTAATGACAATACTCGGACGGTCAGATCTATATTCAAAGTGCATAAAAGGTGTTTGATGAAGAAGTTGCTTGAAGAGTTTAGAATTTTTGAGACATTTCCCTCTTGATTCTTCTGAAATGATTCCTCTTTTGTACAGGTATGACCACCAATTAACAAAATTGAATATATCGTCCGTCTGAACCAGAGTATAGCTATATCAGACCAATTTCTTATATGGGTCATTCCATGGTAACTTACGTTACATTTAGAATAATTGACTTCAGTAATTTTAGTAATATAACCCTAAAAAATATTCAAAATGTTATCTTTATATGATTTGTTAATTAAACCTAAACAAAGCTAAATTTGGATAAAAATTACTTAAATTTAGTACTATTTTTTGAACGCTAAAAATTATATTTACTATGGTAACTTACGTTTCTGACAAAAAGAACGTAAGTTACCATAATAAATATAATGGTCAATGTTAAAAAAATAGCACTAAAGGTAGGTAATTTTCATCCAAATTTCGCTTTGGATAGGTTTAATTAACAAATCCTATCAACATTACCTTTTCAATATTTTTTGGTGTTATATTATGAAAATTACTAAAGAAAATTATTCTAAATGTAACGTAAGTTACCATGGAATGACCCATATTGGTATAAATTTTGTTATAACAAAAATATTTCACAAAATTTAACACGAAGTCATTTCTGTAAGAACACATGCCCATGGACAAGTGCCTTTTCAATACTGATAGTTGTTTTCCTCTTCCTTTAAAAATAGAGAAATAATATCTAGAGCCCAGACTAGTGCATTTTCTTTTCAGAAGTGATAGAATATCGAAAAGTATCATATTCGGCAATAAAACCATTTTTGATAGCTTTGGTGCCCTTTCTAAAATGACTTGTTCAATTCTTGTGAGAATTATGGTATTTCTATGGAAATATATTTCCTAAATAAATCGTATAGAACCTTTTTTGGCCTCTTTATGTTTTATCTTAAAGGATAAGATTCTTCTGCCCCATAAAAGTTTATAATAGAATATAAAATTTCTCTTTATTTTAAGCAATAATGACATGCAGAATTCTGCCTAGAAAATATTTTGACTCTATGAATTATTTATTGAATGATCTCAACCCAGGGCCTGTTGATCTCATTTTTCCTCAATAAAAATATTGGAAGAATAGCACTGTAAGCCATTTTCCTAGTTTTCAGTTATTGTTTGAACTTTAAAAAATTCATTAAATCTCAAAATATTTTTAACAGCCTGTCATTTCTGATGCAGTATGACAATTTACAAAGCTGCTTTCGGAAATTTGTTTCTTTATCTTAAAGGATAAGATTCTTCTGCCCCATAAAAGTTTATAATAGAATATAAAATTTCTCTTTATTTTAAGCAATAATGACATGCAGAATTCTGCCTAGAAAATATTTTGACTCTATGAATTATTTATTGAATGATCTCAACCCAGGGCCTGTTGATCTCATTTTTCCTCAATAAAAATATTGGAAGAATAGCACTGTAAGCCATTTTCCTAGTTTTCAGTTATTGTTTGAACTTTAAAAAATTCATTAAATCTCAAAATATTTTTAACAGCCTGTCATTTCTGATGCAGTATGACAATTTACAAAGCTGCTTTCGGAAATTTGTTTCTTTCTCTCTGCTTTTTTTTTTTTTCCTTCGCGATTTTCTTCGGACGTCATATATGAACTTTTTGTCTTCCTATTTGTTCTTTATCCTAAGTTTAAGCCTATTTTTCTTTTGTCGAAGACCTGAACGACAAAATCAACAAAAACCTTTTTCCAATACATTTTAGATGAGTAAAATCGTACAGTTTATAATAGAGGGCGAGATGGAGACAAGAATTATAGAGCTTTTGTGAGATTTGAGGTGTCTGTGCCTTATCCATTAGCTTAGAGAGGCGTACTATCATTTAACATTTGATCGGGGCAAAACTGAAGTTATTCTTTTGAAAAATAGTTGGAAGATTTAATGTTTTCCTGACCTTGAATACATTTACATTACAAATACATTACGTTGCTTGAATACAATACATTAGTTACCTTGGATAGTTTTCATTTACGTGTATGCAATAGGAAGTGCATTCATACAATATTCACAAATTGTTAAACATGTCTGAAAATTTGCTTAATTTAAAAATATATATGCAATAGAACATCGTTTTTATGTTTTTGCAAGGGGGGGGGGGGAAGTAAATTAAGGAAATATAAAAGTTCTCCTTAATATAATTTTATCCATATAAATAGGGTTTGAAATTAAAATAAATACAATGCCGTTGCAATAAATTCTTTTCGGGTTGTTGATAGTGCATTTTCAGCTGTTCTGCAAGTTTCCTAGCTAAACTAAACTTTAGTATCTTGCAGCATGATTAAAATGTATAGTTTTAATACAGAATCGCACAAAACAAGATGAATTAAATTAAGGGCAGCAGCCACTTGCGTAAAGGAAAAATTATGAATAATTACTTTGACTGTCATCATTCCCCCTCCCCCCACCCCGCCCCACATCCACGACCTACTCCTTCTGAGATCAGTAATAGTGTTTTTTCCTTCATACATTGGTCGCCAAACTGTAATATAGACACTGAGCCAAATAGCCACGAAGAATTTGTCGCTTAGCCTGGAGGCCTCATTAAACTTTGAAAAGAAATGTGCCAAGAGAGATTACCAGAATTGACGATTGATAAAATACAATTTAAATGGCAATCCTTAGATAACGCAGCTGGATCAAGGAGTCTATAGGGCGCAGGTGGCTAGCCAAAATTAAAATATGACATACATGATTATATTGTTTAAGTTAAGTGAATTACATGGAGATGAGGACACACAGTTACTAAACAGCTAAAATAATTATTTTTCTTCTCTTTTTTGTTTTTTAAAATCACAGGCAGTTTGAAGGCATGAAAAAATAAAGGATTCGAAAGGAAACTGTTAAATGACATATGTACTCGAATGAGAGTATCCAAGCTGGGATAAAAGATTGCCTTTTAAATTAGATATGGAAATAGATTTTTGATTTAATAGAAATATATTAAATCACAAATATGATCTGTTTCCATAGTAATCCATACGGAAAATACATTGCACCGGTAGTGCCGTGCCATCTGATGATGTCTATTGGAATCAAGATAAAGCAATTTAAAACTAAGTAATAATAATACAAACTAGTTCATGCATCTCATTTATATAATTAGCCCATAAAAAAATGACATTTATCCTTTTTTTTTTTTTTTTTTTTTTTTTTTTTAAAATTAGTTCAATACCAAATGCACAGATGTGATGTTAAGAATGAAGTGTAGGCCGTATTGTCCAAGATATAACTGAGGATCAGCTTTAAGGCTGTTCTCAAATCCAAACTGGCAACTTTCTGACATACTTTTTAATTCATTTTTGTTCCAAAAAGCATGAAATTGGCAGGTGTTCTTATTCAGAAACTTTGTAATCGAAAGACGTTTTCCATTTGGTAAAGGCAGAAGGTCTTTCAGAAAATACTGTCGGAGTCGGCGCAGCAGGAGAAAGGGGAAATGAATAGCTTATAACTCGATAAGAAATTTATTTATCAAAATTGGAAAACTCCTTTTGAATCCAAATCACTTCAATAGTCATGCCTGCCAATTTTATGCCTTTGCATTTAAAAATGAGTTGAGGTTTCGCGTTGTTGAGTAGGTCGTTTGAGTACCACCCTAAGTACTAAATGAAATTTTTAGGCTTATTTGAACAGGAAAAAATTATATCGCGCATGGGGAATTAAATTAGAATCTCAACTTATTCGCTCTCTTTTCTCTTTTTTTGTTCCCCCCCTTTCACTATTATAAGATGTTAATAAAAAAAATATGGCATTTCTGGATTTTTAAATAAACAAAATCTGTGGTACAATTGAGAATATTTTATCCAATTTACGATGCTTCTTAAAATTAGTGGCTTATATTTTTGAAGGTTTTATTATAAATATTTTGTATCTTGAAATGCTAAAACATTTTTATTTTAGAAGTTTTATTTTCGTATTTAATATATTTTTATTTTAGAGGTTTTATTTTCGTACTTAATATATTTTTATTTTAACTAATAATGAATGCTGAATTCCCTGTAGAAAGTATTTTGACTTTATGCATTATTTATGGCATGGTTTCTGACAGAGACTATTGATCTAGCTTTTCTTTTATGAAAATAGTTTCTGAAATATTTAAGAATATACTTTAAGGCATTTTCCCCGTCACTTTGTCCGTTTTCTTATAGTTTATCTTTTTTAAGGGAATTTATTAAATTTCACATACTGGAACTGCTTGTTATTTTTGAAATTGTGTGACAGCTTGAAGAGCTATTTTTGGTATTTTTCCCGTTTGTTTCCGTTTGTGTAGTTTTACTTTGTTATCTACTTAGAAGGAATGAAAGTTGTTTCCATCGCCCTGTTTTGGTCTTTATCCTGATGGCATGCTTTTTTCATTGAAACATTCAGAAAATTATAAAAATAAAATCACGGAAAAATCTTTTGATTTCGGAATAGAAATGGATTTTGGAATAGATTTGTCTGAATTCAATTCGGCCGTTAACCCTGTTAGGGCAAAATAAGGCTGAAGTCTTTAGCATAATAACTTTTTCAGACAACTGCAAAGTTGTTAGCTACTTTATCAACCGAACAAAATACAAAGTTATTTTTTTAATTCCAAAATCTCATTCTATATATCTTTATTTAATTTTTGATAAGTGTGAGTAGAAGAATCATTCATATGTCTTATTTGAAATGATTTAAAATCATTCAATATTTTAGATTTCCAGTCATTGAAAAGGGGGATAGACTTATTGTATTTGTAACTCAAATTCAGTATGAAAATATCTAATTCAGATTTAAATATGCCGAAAAGATTTTTTTTTTTTCAATTTTCTTGTTTATTCTAAACTTTGTTCGAAACTTCATTAAGTGCCTCAAATCATCATTGCATATGACATCGAGGTCACCAGTAACAATATGTTGTGAATTATCCTACAATATAGGTTTATTTGCAGTAATGTAAACAGTATTAGTAATGGATTCAATCGTAAATTTGAAGAAATGCTTAAAAGGATTTTGAATGTACTAAAATTTAAATACAAATACAGTAAGAAGTATTGGATCATTTTAAATAGTTATGTAATAGGAAATAAATTAACAATGATATACGGAATATACAGATTTATGATTTTGAGAATCTTTTTACAAATATTCCTATTGCGGAGTTAAAAAATATACTTTTAAAAATTGTTGATTTGATTGCGGATACCATTGATTTAGATTTAAACATATTTAAAAAAATATGTAATTTTGGTATATAATAACTATGTCAATACAGGTTCAAATATCTATTTACAAAATAATGGTATAGGAATGGGGACAAGTTATTCTTCAACTGCAGCTAACCTTTTCATATTTTTTTTTTCCTTATGAATTTGAATATTGTACTATCAATAACGATATTAATCTTTTGACTTTTAGGTACATTAATGATTTAATCAGATTTAGATGTTTTGGAAATCTCTCGGGATATGTATCCAAATATGCTAGTTTTGAAAAAAAAAAAAAAAAAAAAAAACGAAAACAATACAACAGCTGATTATCTTGACTTGAATATAGATAGATATTTTAAATGGTGTTCACATTTCGATTTACAATAAACGAAATGATTTTAGCTTTGGGGTTAACCAGTTGATTAACTGGAGCTCAAATATACATAAACGCGTCTATATTAATATCATTATAGGTCAGGTTTTTCTTTTTTTTTTTAACTATGTTCTAGTGAAAATTTATTTTTAAAAGAGCTTTTCATTTTGTTAGTATTTTATATTATAAAAATAATATACCGCTTAATTTTATTAATACACACATACGAGGTTTGCAGGTGGTTTCTATTTTTGTGTGTTTGCCGTGCAGTTGACAGTTAATGATTTGTATTGCTTAAAGCCTTCTTGTAGGTTTTACAATGATGCCTGCGATTGTGTGGCAACGGACATAAACGAATTTCGATGGATTGTTGAACATTGGATTTTGATTTGTTTTATGGATGCGTGGCTCAGATTTGGGTACAAATGATACCTATTTTCTTCTGTATCTTACATGTATCAGTTTTAATTCAGCTGTTTCTTGGGACTGTGGGTATACTGGTTAATGTGGTGTCGGGTCCAGTGGGGGAGTGTTTGCAATATGCTTTTGAATGTTTTTGCATTTTGATTTATGCATTGCGACACTCTGGCAATGCCACTGCCACTTTTGCACTATTTTATCTTGCATAATTTTCGTTCTGAAACATGGCTGTTATTTTTATATTATACCCACTGCTGATGAGGCCACAGCCTTTTAGTTTAGTTATTTTGTTCTGGTTTGATTATTTTTCCATTTGAAGTTGAAATATGGTGTGAAATTCGAGTTCTGCCAGGTGCTTGCATATTATGGTCTACTATATATAATTTACCGTGAGTCTATTGAAAGCCCGGGGGTCGGCGTACGAAGGGCACATGGGCCAGAGCTCCCTAGTAGTAAATATATAATAGCAAATAAATAAATCGGTTAAGAATCGAAAAGGTTACAAAACGCTTTAAAATTTGAGACTCTGAATATCAATGTCCATTGAGTGATACCAATGTTGATGATTATGTTGAAAGGTTAATGGGGATTGCGGATATAATTAGCCATTCTTATCATAATTCCCTCTGTGTCAAATATTATAAATTGATGAATGTAACTAATTTTAATATTTTTTTCTTGTTAGCATACATATACATAGGTTTAGATTTATTCATTTACAGTAAATTTATAAAATACAGTTGAAAAAAGAGTTGCCATGGCATTTGATTTGTTATTCGATTTGTAATTAATAAAACTACTTATTTGCTGTCCCTCCCCCTACAATTACCAATTATAATTTTCTTAATAAAATGGTAAACTTATAGCTTATGCTTCTCGATAGTCATTCAATACCTTATCGCAGGAAACAATCATAAAAATTAGATTTAAATTTAAAAAATCCTATTTTTTTTTATTAGATTTTTTTTCTTAACTTTATAAAATATACAATATTATTAAACTCTGAGGTTTTTTTTTTTTTTTTAATTAAGAATTTTGATGCAAGTTATCAAAGAGAAATGTTTGTATAATTACTTTTCTACTTTTTAAATGCTTACTGATTATTATAAATGCTTACTATTATAATTATTTCTTCATCAAACTATATATTTTTAACGTGTTTTTCTTTCTTTTTCCATTTTAGGTAAGTGATTGTGTTATACCAACCATTTACAATTTTTTTGTAAGTAAATATTTTCACACTATGTTTTTTCTCAATTTATTAATACATATATTTTATTTATCTCCATATTTTGAATTGTGTGTATTTTGGAAATACAGTGATTTAAATTTTACACAATTTTGGATTTAGCAGGAAAAAAGAAAAAAAAAAACTTCTAAAAATTCAATATATAAATCCAAAGTATGTTTTTATTAATTTTAGGCATGAAATAATTCACTGTGCGAAACTTAATCCGAGCCACTTTACTCTTTAGCTTAAAATGTGTGGTCTTTCTTTCATGCTCAAATCAAAAGTTTTGATGGTTTTGTACCCCTTACCCTTTAAAAAAAATGAATTACGAAAGCATTGATATGAATCGAATCATGTGACTAGGATTACGAATTTTGCATACCACTATTTTAAAAAAAAAATTCTTCGCCTTATATAATCTAAGAAAATCTTCGATTAAAAAAGATGAAGAAATAATGGTAGTCAAAATTTGTAATACTTTAGTAAATTTTGCTGTTCAGATTGGGAAAGACATGATTAATCCTGCAATATTTAATAGCATAATCTAAGATTACTGGAACTGAAATTTGCAGGTCGAGTCATACTTTTTCCGGCTCTACCAGTAGAGCTCCTATAGTATAGGAGCCCTTTAGGAGCCTTACCTACTAGCGGCTAGGAGGTTCTGCTTTCAAAACTGGTAGACGGGAGGTGCTCGGTTCGAACCCAGTCGCGGTTGTCTGAGTAATCGTTCGGCCTTTACCTTGTATAGCCTTTTGTAAATATGGGTTAGGTTCCCGTAAAGACACCCCCCCCCCCCTTCCCCTTGTTGGCACACTCTTCCTCGACTCCCTCGCGTAATACCCTGTTCACATCGGACATTTAAGATATCTTAGACCGCCATTTTTGAGGTGGTACCCTCCCGGAATTGAATACCTGTCCACACCGCAAAACTCATCTAAGATAACTCATTGCTCATCACTGTGACCGATATCTGAACAAACATAGAATGTGCGCATGCACATATGTTAAAGGCAACCTCAGCAGCCAATCAGAGTGAGTAGTGCTGGCCGCATCTAGCAATAGAAAGTTCGAACTCACTAAGTGAGTTTCTGGAACTCCCTCAGTGAGTTCGGCGGTCTAAGATATCTTAACTATCCGATCTGAACGTAGTATTTGTAGTCGGTCGTAATAAACAACACCAACACGCCATATTTCTACTTCTAGCAACATGCCCGTCTGCTTGCCTACAGTGGTTAAAGCGCTGGTTACTGGCTCAATAGCTTTGTTTATATTGGATCGGATTCAGGCAAGGCCATTTTGATATACATGGTATTCAGGGCTGTCAGACGTCCCGATATTTTGACTGAATTTAAATGTTAGCACTTTAAAGCATGAAATTTAATTTATTCAAGATTTAATTTGTTAATATAATTGCGAAAATTGCAAAATATTAGCTAACATCCATGTATTGTGTTACAATTGCCTGCCTATCAGTAGTTAAATATGTTGGTTGTGTGATTCTTTTAATTTTGTATTAATATTGTGTAATATTACATTAGCAAATTTCTTAATGTAGAGTTAGCACAGCTTAGTAAAATGTAGAATTAGTACATACATACGAAGTTTCTTTTTTAGAAATGAAATTATCTCGGATTAAAACTTACTAATATAGAAATATAACTTCTGTATATAAAATGTGGTTCAGAAGTAATATTATTAAATTGATTATATTAACTTGTATACCCAGTCATATTTTTTCTCTTCACAATTTTAAGATTTCTTAATTTAATTTACATCTTTTATTGTTTTAACTATCTACCCGGTTTCATTTTACGTCGAAATCTTTGAGGAACTTTCGTCCGTAGCTTCCCTCTAAGTTTATTCGGAGTTACTTCATTGCATATCTTCCATGTAATTAACTTTAAGCACTTGAACATGAGTTATGAACATCTGGCTGCTCCATGATATTTCAGCATGAATATTAAACATAGTGTCTTCTCCTTTTAAACATGTTTCGTAAGGTTAATGAGATTTGTTTTGGATGCAGTTCTGAAAATTTCGTTAAATATTTCTAAGTTTTAAAATTTTCAGGAATTTTTGCGCGACCTGATGCCTTTTGTGTGTGTATGTGTATCTTAAATTTGTAAATTGGTTTATTCTATTCGGATTTGTTAAACTTAACATGTATAGTAGAGATGAATTGGAAAGTAAAAGTTTGCATTTCTGAATTTATATGTAGAAATAAATTCTTTAAAAGTAATTTAAGAAATCGCGCTTGCCATGCATTTATATATTTAAATAGGTTTTCATAAAAATTTACTCTTCTTTAAGAGTCTTTTCAGGGGGGGGGGGGGGAGGACGCATTTACGTTACGTGTATTTTTCTTCTAATTTAGTGAATTCTGAAAGAAAAGGGATATTGCTGTTAGTTTTCTTGAAAGAAAAAAAAAAAGCCAAGTTATTTAAGAGGAATGACTGCATAAATGATAATATCTTTGAAACGTTTTATGCTACTGATGCACAACCTGTAGTCCGCGGATTGGTCACGGGAAAAAATTGTGCATTTCATTAATTTGTTGCGGGAGTAACTCGCGAAATTGTCAATCGCAAAATTTCTCGCGGGAAAAACTCGCGAGTTTCGTCAATCGCAATTTTTGTCAATTCAACGCGGGAAAAAACAGCGAATTTCGTCAATTTGTTGCGAGGAAAAAAGTCGCGAATTTCGTCGATCGGGCGTGGGAAAAATCCCAAATTTAGTCAATTTGTTCCGAAAAAAAAAAACGCGAATATAGTAAATGTTTATCAGGAAAAAATCGCTAATTTCGTCAATTGGTCATTGGAAAAGTTTGCAAATTTTATCAATCGATCACAGAAAAATATCATGAATTTCGTCAATTGCTTATGGAAACAATCGCGAATTTCATCCACCGGTCGCAGGAAAATCGCGAATTTCGTCGATCTGGCGTAGAAAAATCTGGAATTTCGTAAATTTGTTGCTTGAAAATTAGGAATTTCGTGGCTCACTCGCAGAAAAATATCGCGAAATTCGTCAATCTGTTGTTCCTAAAAAAGCTAATTTCGTCAATTAGTCGCAGTAATAAATAAGATTTTAAAAAACGCGAATTTCGTCAATCGGTCGAGGGAGAAAAATCTCATTAGTTCATCATGCTTTGTTATTTTAAAAATAAGTTTCCATTTTTGGAAAATGAAGTCATTCTTCATAAAAATTTGTATAATTACCAATAATGAAAATTTTTTTAGAAATATTGCGTATTTTTTTTTTTTTTTTAATGAACAAGTCTCTATTTATCAAGAAAGAACAGTTAGTCTTCATAAAGTGTTGTATGGTTATTCATACAGATATGTAGAAGCCCTGCATACGATTATTTATTTTTATAAACAAAAATCTCCATTCATAAAGAATGAGAGATATTTTTTCACAATATTTTGTATAATTTATATATATAAAAATGTTTAAAATAACTATCATCATCAACAATGCAGGAAAACTTTTACTCCTTGTCAACTTTCAATGTGCATTAGAAAACTTGTGTTAATTTCTTATATAAAGAATCCCATTAAGGGAGTTTTTTCCAACTTATAAAAGAATGTAAGACGAGTGATTTTTTCAATGCATATTATAAAGTTCAGCTGTTATTACTATGAAAAATCATGTTTATTATTAAAATTGGTCATTTTCTGTTATTTATCTCCATATCCACATTTCATGGTTAAATGTAGTATTTAAAAGTACAATTTAAAATAGTATATGCCCATTTTCTCCAACTTCATTCGTGAAACTTTTTCTGGCACTGGCCACTTTCATGTCTATCTTTGTTTTTGTACTTTTAGAAAGCTAAATTTATTCCTCCAAATAAAGCCAAGGAATATTTTTACTCTTTGAAGAAAAAAAAAAAAACCCTACTTATCTCTGTTATATGTATAAATTTTACTGTTGGTATTGTTTTACCAACTGAATTGAGTATGTTGACTACAGAGGAGGGGAAGTCTAGGGGGCTAATACTCCTTCTTCGTTCGAAAGCAGTGTTTTTTATGAAATTATAGGCTAGAGTATACATCCCTCCCCCTTTAAAATAAAAAGTTATCTACGCTACTGACGTTGGCCCTCAACAACCCCGTCACTTTGTGACTGGTCCATCTCTTATAAAGGTTGTGCACCCCTATTTTATCCTATTACATTAAAAGTGTTGGATATATTTTTTTTACTCATTTTGTTTATGGAAAAGTGGAAAACTTGTGAGCTTTCAAAATTGTTTGTTACCTCAGATTTTCTCACATTACCAACCACTTTTCTTTCCTTTAGTAGCATTTTAGGTAGATTTCGTAAGAAATACTACCTATTACATTAGCCCTAAGTTGGAATTCCTGAAAAATTTGTACAGATCTACAACGATCATGACTCATAGAAGCAAAACCACCCCCAGTTCAAAACTATCTATATAACTTTTTTATGGACACGACAACTTCCATAATTCTGCACAAATCTTTTGCGAACTGATACATAAAATCAAGTGGCATAAAATCTCGGTCAAGTTCGTTAATGGGCACAATCGAACAAAGGGGGAGGGGGGGGGGGCTTTTTGTGAAAACAGCAAAAAACATATAACTTCTTAATTTTTATGCATATCGAATCCGTTTAAAGTTATTATTACTTCTAGGAACAGGGCCGAAAATTTATGTATAACAGATTTTTTATATCATTATAAATGGCCTCAATGGGGGGTTTAGAAGAAAAAAAATCATAACTTCGTCAATTCACAAGATATCAAATCCGCTTAAATTTATTCTAAATCCTCTTAATATTATCTGAAACTTTTTATATTGACAAGTTTTTTTTATAGGACCAACCCTTATAGCCGCCAAAAAAAAAAAAAAAAAAAAAAAAAAAAAAAATCCCTGCCGGCTCCACCTGCAAACAAGTTAGATTTCGGAGTGGGTGGTCCCAACTGCGGCATCATGGCAAAAAGGTAATTTCTTCTGCAATTCCCAATAAACAGGCGCCCCACGGTCTGCGTCTTCGAAATGTACCTGTGCCTGTAGGCCGAGCCGTCATGGATTTTTTTAATTTATTTCTGAAATTTATTTATTTTTTAAATTAAATCAAATTTCTTTTTGTTAGTTTTTTAAAATCTGTTCCTCGTTGCACCCGATCTCACTATATACATCCATGCAGTGTATTAGGTATATTTGTCTGCTTATTAGCAATTAAATATTTTGATTCTGCGATCCTTTCAATTGGAATTTAATTACGTCAGTGGTTCGCGTGTTGCGCTACCATACTAAAAGTCCAAGGTTCGTCTTCGGATTTGGACAAGGTTCACTCAATCTTTTTATCCATTCAGTTTCGAAAAATTGAGTACCAAGCTTGCTTGGGAACTGAACATCTGACCGGGACCTATGTTATATAGCACCTCAACGGCCAATCTCAAGGAAGTGGAGCTGGTCACCGCCAATCAATATTTTTGATTGTATATAGCGCTGCGGAGTTTAATTTTAGTTTAGATTCTTTTAATTTTGTCTTCATTCTAGTAACGTTATACATTAGCAAATTTGTTAATGTAGAATTAGCACTTGACAACAAATGAAATTTCTATTTCAAAAATGAAATATTCTCCTATTAAAACTTATTAATATAGAAATATATTTCTAGAATGTGGTTAATAAATAAGATTATTAGTTTGATTATATAACCTTGTTGTTTTCAATCATATCTCTGCTCTTTACAGTTTTAAAATTTCATAAATTAATTTACATCCTTTATTATTTTATCCAGCGTGCTCCATTTTATGCGGAAATCTTTGGAGAACATTCTTTCCACTTCCCCTTGTTTCGTTTACCCAAAGTTATCTCTTTGCATATCGTCCGTGTAATTAACTTTAAGCACTTGAACATGAGTTATGAATATCAGCTGCTTCTTCTCCCTGAAATTTCAGCATGAATATTAAACATAGTATTTCCTCCTTTCGAACACGTTTCACAAAGGTTAGTGAGATTTGTTTTGGACCGAGTTCTGAAAATTTGGCTAAATATTTCGATTTTTTTATGTTTTTGGGGAATTTTGTCCAATCTCATAACATTTTTATGTAGATCTTAACTTTACATACAGGTTTCTGTTCGGATTTATGAAAATCAAAATGTACAGTAGAGCTGAATTTATAAGAAAGACAATATTGTTTAAAAGTAATAAGAAATCACGCTTATCACTTATTTATAAAAAGGAAATAGGTTTTAATAAAAAATTGTTTTTCTCAAAAGTTTTTTTTGAGAGGGGGGGGGGGGGGGGCAAAATGCATATTCACATCACATGTGTTTTTCTTTTGATTAATATTATATGAATTAAGGTAACCCCCAATAACAAGAAAGGTCTCCATAAGCGCATACTCAAATTTTGAAAAAAATTATAGAATATCCTTCGTATGAGGATATATACGTTTATAAAAAAAAATTGCTGTGGAACCTCGATATAACGTCCATAAAAAAATTATAAAAATTTTGTGTTTTTAGAGTTTTATCGCTGGTTTGCGCCACAATGAAAAGAAAAAAAAGAAAAGATGTTATGATAAATATTTTTTTAGGAAAAACTTTACTACTATTTATATTGAACTAGTTTAAGTGAGTTTAACTTGAATAAATACACTTTTATAACTACGGTTTTGTCATATGTATTTATATGTATATATATAAAGAAAATTAACGATCGTATTCTACGGTTTAGAACAAAATTTAAATTGATTAAAACTGCTTCAAACTAAAAATTAATGTCCGATTCTGAACACTCAATTTGACCTGGATATTGTTAGTGTCGGAGACAGGAGAAAAAGTGTTTTTGCCATGGAAACAACGACTTATTTAATATTGAAATGTATTAATGAGAACGTTCTTAATCGGGCAGTTACTGTCAAAATACACTTAAAACTTATCTTATCCTGCCGGCAAAACCGTGTAAATCAGAAATACGCAACTTGTATATTATATTATATAAGTTTATAGAAAAAATAATTAGCTATTTAATCGTTTAAATTCCTAAAGTACTCTACGCATTTAAACACTCATTCAACCAAGAATTTTCAAATACATTAAAATCGCTTGCATTTGGCTTGGAAAAAGTGTCACTCGCCAAATCGCGTCTTTTTGCGCCAAATATTCGAAAATATTTTATTTTTTTACAGATCTTCTTCAGGTATTCCGCAACGCTTTAAGGAGACTCCTCTTGTAAGTTTAACACCCATTGTTTTAATGAAGCAAAGAGTATAATGCCGATTGTTTCAAATAAAATGGTATAAAAAGACAATTGCGTTTGTTAAATAAATTATTTCGATGCAATTTATTTCTAATTAAAAAAAATAATAAGAAATTATGTAATTTTTGATAATTACCAAAGTTATCTTTCACAACAAAAATAACGTAAGTTTAATAAATTTTCAAAAATATGCAATTTGAGTTATTAGGAATGAATTTATCTATAATCTAAACTATAACATAAAATTTCTGTATACACATACCGATTCAGATTATCACTTTGATTATTTTTCATGTATTTTCTTATGTTCATTTATAAAAATAACAAATTTCAAGAAATCCTCATATACATTTTCCGATAGTTCATTAGACTTGCAACCTCACATAACGTAATATTAGTACTTGACAACAAATGAAATTATTTTTTCAAAATTGACTTATCCTCCATCCAAAATTTTATCAATATAGAAATATGTATACCTTCTGTATATGAAACATGGTTCAGCAGTAAATTATATTGATTATATAACCTTGTTTTGTTGTTCTCAGTCATACCTTCGCTGTTAACAATTTTGAAATTTCTTAAATTAATTTATATTCTTTATTATTTTATTTTTCCGGTTTCATTTTATGCAGAAATCGTGGAAGAACTTTCTTACCGCTTTCCCTTATTTCGTTTAGTGGGAGTTACCTCTTTGCATATTTTCCATGTAATTAATTTTAAGCACTTGAACGCGAGTTATAAACATCAGCTGCTCTTCCATGATATTTCAACATTAATATTAAACATAGCATCTTCTCCTTTTAAACACATTTTCTAAAGGTTAATGAGATTTTTGATCTAGTTCTGAAAATTTGGTTAAATATTTCTCCTAAGTTTTAAATTTTTATGTTTGGTGGTGGTGGTGGGGGGGGGGGGGGAGTTTGTGTAACCACCCTTTTCCCATTTTTTATGTGGATCTTAAATTTGTATGCAGGATTATTTTATTCGGATATCCAAAAGTAACATGTATGATGCAGTTGAACTTTTATATATAGTAAAATTCGTTTCATGCTTTCGTTTTTTGGAATGAACATTTTAAATGAATGATAATGATCTTGAATATATTGAAAAATAATTGTTTAGTTTATAATAAAAGTTTATTATTTTTTTTTTCCATGCTAACTGCGAGCAAGGAATGAATTTTCGATATACGTAAATCTCGTCAGACTTAAAATTTTAAATTAAGGCACTTCATAAAGATTGACTTTCTTCATAAAGCACCTACGCTGTAATACGCTACCGCGCATGCGCGGTACCGTATTACTGCTTATTTTACTGTTTATTACTGTTAATTTTACGGTATAATACTGACAGCTGGGGTGCCAATATTATACCGTAAAATCAACATTTTTGCAGCGTACGCATTTGCTGAATGAAGGCGTGCGCATATGATTACGTGAGTTCACAAGCGTTCGTATACTCAAACATATGTTATCGCGAACTCGTTGAAAAGACGTTAGCCATACATTGAAAGTTTCAATTGTTACCAAAATTTAAAATGTGTTTGATACTAAAAATTTCTAAAACACACTAAAAACTTAGAAAATTGAAACTGTCTAAAACGGATTCCTGCCTTAAACGGAAAACTTTTATGGTTTTGGCTTAAAGCATGCGGATACAAGGGGCGTGTGTACTAAGTCGAAAATTAGTCTAAAGTAGAATTTTTTCAGGTTTTTTGGTATTCGTCTTAGCAGGTGTTTACGGTATTACAATTTTCTCAAACCGAATAAGAGCTATACAGCAGGAGATAAAGAGCCGTATGTGGCTGGCCAGCCTTTGTTTGATCACCACCGCTATTTAACTTCATATGTTTAATTTTAACTTGCTCCTAAAAAAAAATCTGGCATTCTAACACTAAAATACACTAGAACCTTCGAAAATTGAACCTGTCTACAATGGAATCCTGCCTTAAATGGGAAAATTTTATGATTTGGCGTAAAGTATACAGTACAGTTATATTAGAGCTTATATACTTGCAAAGTCTGAAATTAGTCTAAAGCAGAAATATTTTCCGGTCCCTTGATATTCGTCTTATCAGGTGGTCACTGTATTTCAATTTCGATCTACACAGCAAGGGATAAAGAGCCATATGCGGTTTGCTAGCGTTTGTTTGATCATCTCCGCTATATAACCTCATATGGTTAATATAAACTTATTTTTTAAAAATCTGTCATTCTCAAATGAAAGGATATTTTCTCCTAAACGAATTCTTGATTAGAAACAGTTAAGCAGGTGAAGTAGTAATAATAATTTAAGTATGGTTTCATTTTCTTAAGTACAAATTTAAATCCATTTAACAAGTTACTCTTTCTTAATTTTGGCACAAGAAGCTGCAAGGTGTGTGTATGACATTTAAAAACTGTTATATTAGCTCAACACAAAGGCATATCTGCATTATATATTTTAAAGTTTTAATTGATTAAAAGTTTCACGTTCTTATATCATTTTTACTTTGTGAGCTACATTTCATATCTTTAATCCTTTAAAAGCTTTTCATTTGTTTCTTTCATTGTGGGGGAGGGGGATAATAAACATGATTTATTACGTTTAAACCGTAATAAATGATTTTTTATGGTTTATTACGGGGGAAAACTACTAACCGCATACAAATATGTTAAAATCTTTTTTCCTGTTTAAAATTCATCTCTCTTGTCCTCGGAGAAAATTACGTGGTTTAGTTCTCTTGAAATTAAATCTCATTTTCGTTTTATTGCTTTATTTTTAAGCGTCCACAAATTCAATTAAGAGGAGTTGAAAGCATCCACATGACTATATTCACTTTTGCTTTTGTAATATTTGCATTTGTGTGGAAGAAAAAAAAATGGAAAAGTTCGTGATTACTAAACTCTGAATAATTTGTAAATAATAAAAATGATTTTTTTAATAAATATTTTGTTGGTAAAATGTTTGTATTAAAACTGAACTTACTAATTTAATTATATATACTAATCATTAAAGGAGGAGATGATTAATTCTCTTCCAATTCGAAAATTAATGTGTTTATCTGAGTACGTGAGAATGTACGTGTAAGATATCAAAATATTCATAAAAGTTGGATTTAAAAAAATAACTAAATGGACTGTAATTTGTATAGTTAATGAAAATATTTAATTATTCTTTAAAAAAACATAAATGCAGTGCCATAAAGCTAATTCAAATGAATACAAGCAAAAATTGATTACAGAAATTAGTATTAAAAAACATACACAGTGTGTCTAAAATGTTAGCTAAATGGAAGCAGAAGATACAAGTAGCTTTTATTGGCTTCCAAAAGAATCATCTGTCATCACAACACACTTGGAAACTCTTTTTAAACGTCCTGGAAACTGAAAAAAAAAAAAGCCTCCTTATAAATAAGTCTTAAAAACCCCGTTACACGTTGTTGGATATGGCCAAAACTTTCTGGAAACCTTGTGAGCCTTTCACAACTGTTTTCAGGTGAGAAAAAAAAGTATAGTAGGTGGCCGGGGGGACCCTTCACTCTGAACTAAGAATTGGATAGCAAAGTTCACAAGTGGCTTATCATTCAGCAGCATCCACTGTCCTATTCTGTCCAAATGAACTGCGCCTGCGCACATCTGATGGATGGATGGATGGAAGTGAAAGTTTCTGAACTGTCGTCTTGTAAGATTAGTAATCTACGGTTTGTCCCCAAAGAACGAATTCCTTTTGATCATGCAGTCGTTCCCCTAGAAGCTACCAACAGTGCTTTTCAATCTTTAAATTTCGCGAACAGCTTTTGCTTCCACTTCTTTGGTGTCACAAAAAAGATGGTCAACTTCATTTCATTGTTTGCAGCTTGGATTTCAGATCGAACTGTGTTAGCATCAGGTTTCATCTCGCATTCCTGATGAAGACATTCGCAGAAGAGAACGATATCAGATTTGAAAATTAAGCATCCAGAGACTTTTTTTTTTAAAAATCTGTTGTGTTGTGTGTCCTCCTTCGGTTGGTGGGTCTGTGTGTGGCATGTGTGTGTGTGTGGGGGGGGGGGGACCACAGAGAAACTTGGAAGACTTGCTCTTAAACATGCGTTTTATGCTAATTGAAAAAGACTCATTAAAATTGTAGCATCACTAGTCTTGTTCAACCCCTTTTATTTATCAACATTTTGAAATTTCGTTTCTTTCTTTTTTTCTGGTACACGTTTTTGTTTGTGGCATTTTTCTTCATTTATGAAAACTAGTGTAATTGAGTACTTAGTTGAATAATAAGTTTTAATCCCTAAAAAACCTGAATAACATGCGTATACTTTTTTTCTGCACACTTGCTTGTATTTCCGGAGTGAAGGTTTTTCTGATTTTGCAGAATATTTAAAATTTCACTGTAACAAAAATAAATGAAACATGTAGGGGGAGACTGATACACAATGGACCACTTTTTCAGTTTTTTTCTTTTTTTCTCTCTAACGGACAGACCGATCTGCATGAAAATATTTTTGATTATTCCTTAAACCTTTTTGCATTCCTCAGAATTTTCCCAGAACATAGTTTTCAATACATTTTTCTAAATAACATATTTGTATGCACCCACAAAGTGGACCAGTGTGTCCCGGAAGCGGGGTGTGTATATATATATATATATAAAAGTATATATATATTTATTGAAAATAATAACAGAGTAAGATACAGGAATGATAGCAAATAAATTGAAGTTATTAATTAATTAATTTAAAAAATCAGCGAAATTTGCAAATGAAATTCCAAAATACTTATGAGTAAGATTGAGCTTGGAATTTTCCTGGAACACTTTTGGGTTTGGGCAACATTACGAAATCACCGACATCAACAACAGATTAACCTACAGTTTCTGGAAAAATAAACTGATTTCCATTCACTTTGCATCTCGGGAATCTTACTTGTATAAAATCATCACCAATTGAGCTACAGTTATATTTTTCAAATGCAGTAAATTCAAAACAAAAAATTTCTTACTATGTTAAATAAATTGTTATTTTTCTTTGTTTACTTAATTTTACAGTTAAATAACTACTTTAAAACAATATTTCTTTATAGAAAATAAGCAATTGTTAAATATTTTGAACAATCTCATTACAGGAGCAGAGTGGATTCTAAACCACTGTTCTGCGGTAGTGGGTCGTCCACTGTGCCCCATGTTGAAGTTCAATTAATAATAATCATATTAATATTGTTTATAGTTCTCTTTTAAGCATATTAACTAACTTTAAAGTTAAATAAAATAAAGTATATTACCTTAGCAAAATAATTGTTTTATTTTATTTATCTACAACCTTTAATTATTAAAAAAAAAAAAAAAAAAAAAAAAAAAAAAAAAAAAAAAAGATGGAATTTTTACTTTCAGAGCCTCAAAACAACCAATCAGGATAAAATGTTTCACTCTGAGCCAAACATGTGCTCTGAAGGCTATAAATAATCAATCCAGTGCTCTTGTCTATTAGGATAGAAGAGAAGCTAAATTAAAATAAATAAATAAATAAATAAAATATTAGCGGGTGGTCCACTGTGCCCATAGGTCAATGTGCACCACTCTCCCCTACAAATATTTCAAATGTTTTATTTTATAAATGAAACTATCATTAAACTCTAATAAGTTTATTTTTTATCAAAAGGTTTGCTTATTGATTAAACGAGATTAAAAATATTAAAATATTTGGCATGCGGTTTTGTAGGTCTATTCATCTTATTAGTTTGTTTTGCTGTATCACGTTACTACATTTTCTCTGCAGAAACTTATCTCATATTACTTACCCCTAAATATGCCATATTTTTTCTCGAGATAAAATGCATGATATAAATAATGTGACAGTTTGTCATCTACCCGGAGGAAAAAAGAAGTGCTAGCTGCAGCACAAAGAAAAGCAATCTTTTCGCATCTGTGTAAGGTGATCCTAAAATCTTTTGACAATGTTGGTGATGGTGAAGTATGGAGAGATTTTTCTTTCCAATTACCTAAGAAGTCATCGCTGATAACTTGTTTTGAAGCATTGTTTGCTAAATTGTTTTTAAGATAAATGCTCTGTGTATATATTTAAAAATACAGTCTAAGAATGGAATTTTATTTTGATAAATATGGATTAATTTAAAATAATATAATATTTAATGCGAATATCTTGATCAGATTAAATTGAATCTTCTAATAAATTTATATATTCTTCTGAGTAGTTTATTTAACCCGTTTGCAACGATCGACACGTATATGGGCCGTATAGGATGCGTACAGTCTTCAATTCTGCTTACTACTATTTTCTAATATAGTAATTTCCGCCTTATTCAATAAGATAGTTTCTACTAATAGTAAGTGAGACACACGCTCAACGGCATGGCGTGCCAAGCCGAGTAACCTCCCTTAGGCATTAAATATTAAGTGAGACAAAGATTGATATTTGAAAATGATGGAACTGAAAAATAAAAAATTGTATACTGTACTCTCGTCACGAAGGGGGTAATACGGGGTATCTCATGAAGGGAACCTGGGTGGGGTGGGAGAACACTACCACAGGAGACCATTTCAAATTGTAGCTTCACTATTTTGTGTATCGCAATCTTGTTCAACACATTTTATCAATATATTAAAATTTCGTTCCGATTTTTTTTCTCTATTTCTTAACGAGTTTTTGTTATTTGTGGTGTTTTTCTTTTATTTATCAGTGTAATTGAGTACTTAAGTTGAATAATAAGTTTTAATCTGAATAAAGTTCCATATTAATTTTAAAATTTCATATGTATGATAAAGGTGAAATGAGAGACATGTTCTGATGTAGTCCATAAATTTTGCGCATAATACTAATTTTAAAGAGTTCCTATTTTAATCAATAGAAGACTCTTCTCTGTCTCAAACTATAGTATGTAAAACTGGATGAAAGGTCGCTCAATTTTTACTCTACATTCTATTCATCTGTTAAAGGGCGAGAAAAGAAAGTAAGCATTCTTGCACGTTGAGACAGTGCTGTACTATTTGAGTTAAATTGGAGCTATTTTTTTAATTACTGTACACAAAATGTATGCAGTTTCCTAATAATTAGTTTCCTTATTTCTTCTTTATATTTCTTATGGTTATTTAGTTATTGAGTTTTAGAATTCAGCCCTGTAATATGAGTTAGACGAGCGCCGCCCCCTTTTAAGAACTGAGTTTCGATCAAACGTACTTTATGTAAAATTCTACTATATTCAACTATATAGTGTATTCAACTATAAACTGTGTATGTATTCATTTTTGATCCCATGGATGTATTCAAATATGAACTCTGTGTTCTCTCTGTTAAATATTCAATACATTTTTCTCATATTTTATGTAAAACTTTCTGTAAATATTAAATTAATGTAAATATTAAATTATGCACAGTATTTTAAAATAATTTAAAAGTGCTAGAAAACAATGTTCTTGGTCATAAAATTATGAAATAAAATAAGATGGCCGATTAGAAACTCGTGGGAAACCAAAATTTAGGTAAAAACATGGGCTAAAAGGACAATAAAACACTTTCAAAACTAAAATAAATCAAATGGGGGGGGGACCTTTTTGTGTTAAGGGGGCTCTGCTCGGACCCCCTCCCTTATTTATTACACATTAAAGTATAAAATACTGAAATTTATTTCCCGCTCAAAATTATTAACAAGAAACATTTAATTGATTATTTATTTAGAAAAAATAACAAAATTATCAAGATACCCAAATCAAATATTTGTATAAGAGCATATAGTTTTCAAGCACATTTAAATTATTTTAAAATACTGTGCATAATTTCATATTTACATTCATTTTATATTTACAGAAGGTACAGCCGATTACATTAAAAAATGTATTGAATATTAGATTATTGAACAGAGAGCACTTACTTCCAAAGTTGTTTGCGAAATCATGAATATAATTTTCTTTTCACAAATATCCATATCACTCAGCTCACAGACCGGACCGACTGCCTCTTCCTATGAATCACTCATATCAATAACGCACTGTAACCTTACGCATTATAATGGAGGCACAAGATATAGTTCCTCCAGAGCAGCGGTTCCCAACCTGGGGTACGCGTACCCCTGGGGGTACGTAAAAATAATATCGATAATGGCGGAAATCTCATGAAAGTTGATACTTTTTGCATTACATAGTTTGTCTCAAGTATAATTCCAATATGTTACGCTCAAAATGAGATTAAAAGCCCACTAGACACAGTAATTCATTGATAATTCAATGTCACTAGCTCCGCCCACCGATAATCACATTGTATGAGTACTTATATATTTACCACCATTTTCGTGAAAACTGCCAATGATTATTATACAATATTATTTTCCCACCACATTTGTCTTTTTAATAATTGCAGAAGGAATTACATCAGAGTTTCTATTCTTAATGCTTTATTAATAATTCTTTAATAATTTATTAATAATGCTTTATTTTTAATAATTGCAGAAGGAATTACATCAGAGTTTCTATTGTTAATGCTTTATTTTGAAACGCGTTGAAAAGCAGGTCCTTATTTTTGTATTCGAATAGACGGAGTTATGTCATTAACTTATATTAATAGAAAAACGTCCTTCTTTTTAATGAGTATATTACTAATTTTAAAAGAGCATATTTGTGTTATATGACTGAGGGGGGGGGGGGGCGTATTTCAGACAAAAGGGGGTACTCCGAAAGGAATAGCCCATTCATTCAAGGGGTACGTGAAGGAAAAAAGGTTGGGGAGCGCTGCTCCAGAGGAATAAAAATGTAATATTATTCCCTTATTTCCATGATATATTGCATTGTTTTCCTACTAATGAACATCTTTTATTACGCCATGAATGAAATAAATCATTATAAAGTACAACATTATCGTTTCGTTTGAGTTTGATAACATGTGATGTTTCAAAATTGAGAAAGAATAGGTTAATTTTTTATCCAAACATACTCCATTCAATATAAGTACACGATTTACCCATTTTTGAGTACTTCATTTTTTTTTTTCAGTGTTTAATTTGGAAACGGACCAGTCCTTATTTGGGAGAAAATTTAAACGTATGTTTTATTTAATTTAAAATTTTCTTCTATAGATACTTTAATTACTTTTTCAAAGCATTCGTAAGCTTTTATTAATAGAAAAAAAATTAATAAAAGCTTACGAATTCTCTTACGTAAGTTAAGAAAAGTCTTAAGAATTATTTAGAAGAAAATTTGAACATATGTTTTATTCAATTTAAAATTTTCTTCTATAGATACTTTAATTACTTTTTCAAAGCATTCGTAAGCTTTTATTAATTAAAAAATAGCCCGTGTAAAGAAATGTAATCATTCATCATGAAACACTCAAACTTGCGTAATTTTAAAAATGAGTATATAGTAACATTCTTCAAAAGTTATTCGCAGTTTAATAATGTTACTTATGGTTATTTTGTTATCATTTTTAACATAGTTTTAATCATTTTGTGGGGTGTCTTAGTTACTTTAGAGCTTTGCATAAACTAGAAGTACACTAGATCGAAAATGGAATAAAAATTCTTATTCATTCTGTTGTTGAATCGTTCTGTTTGAAGTTGATTAAGAATATAGCGAATTCTTTATCATAAGTATCGTTCTAGAAGAGACCACACTATAGATGCCATACTGTGCTCTGAAAATTCTAGGCAATGCTTTAAAATGTAACAATAATACTTAACTTTTTATGTTTTACTTCAAATGTGAATATGATGCCCTGACAAGATATTTCGCTCTTCGAAAGAATTTTTAACATACGAATATAGGCTAAAAGTATTTTCACGTATGGAACTCTATTCCCATCTCTTTGAACCCATATAATAAATATCATAGAAAATATATGGCCAGAAATTGACTCTGCGTTCTCTTTAAACTCAAGTTAGGAGAATACGTCTGCAGAAATTGAAATTTATGTCAGTGTACTGGCCGTTCATATCTTTTTTGAATATTTTCTTCTCAAATACAGTACATAAATATATTTTAGTATTTATTTCAAAAAGCACTGGATACATATTATTCACATGAAACTTTAGTGTAATTTTTCATATTAAGTGTTGTATGGAATATATATATTTAAGGAAGGGGAATAAAAATTGAGTAATTTCGTTAGTTTACTTTTCTCTCTATTTTGTTTTACTTTGTTTTGAAGTTGTTTTTTGTGAATTAAATTCAGTGTCGCATGTAATAAGTTTACTCAAAGTTTAAAAAATATTTAAGCATCTTCTAAAACTTGGTAATTGATATCTTGACAAAATATTCACGTTGCATCGGCTTATGATTGAACTAGCCAAAACTTAATAACGAAAAATTATTTTAATTATCTAATTAAAAAAAATTACTACAATACGAATGTTATTTTAAGTGTATAAGACAACAAAATTATGAATGAAAAAATATATTTTCTGGGCAAAATGTGACCAAAATTAAATATTTCAGCAAAATTCTAGAAATTTTAACTCGGGTGTTATATTTATATACAGAGGGTAGTGTGATTTCAGAAAACATGGGACAAAATTTCAGAGGAGAGGGGTTGGGGGGAGGGGGGGGGGTAATACACGTCAAGGCAAGCCCTTTTTTGTGGGAAATAGTATTGCAATGTGCAGTGTTGCAAATAGCGGGGCAGAAAAGATAAAAAGCGAGACAAATGCTTTTAAATAGGGACATAAAATGTGTTTTTAATATATAAAATTTATGTAAAGTATTCATTTAAAAGATGCAGAAGTAAGTAAATTAAATATAGAAAGTCCTTGGAATCACGAGAGACGATAGTATCTCGAGTGACGCAGCAAAGCCCAAAACCGAAGATGTCCGGCACTCTACATATACAGCTAGTTTGAGATAAAAGAAAACGCAAAACACCACCATTTAATATCTCAGCAAATATGAAGCATATCGTTCTGATTTTTTCACAGCAGTTTTATATATTCGGTCTAACTCTGTACTGAAATTTCTACATTTCTACATGCAGTATATTTTAAGATATGGAAATCCAACGGGACGATGTAATGGAGTCATACTTGTTTTCTCCAAAACGGCTCGGACGATTTTTTAAAAATTAATATTTGATATTAATCTGTTGTCACTGAAGCGAATGACAACTTCCGATTAAATAGGAAAACTCTGGTTTTTTGTATTATCCGGTTTAAAAATGGGACTGGGACTGTATTATACATTCACCGAGCCTGTATTAAGTATTGGAATGTATTTATTTCAATAAATTGATTTATCTTTTGCGCCATGCTATCCAAAATCGTAAGTAAAATTTATGTAAATGATTACTTTGCGTCATAGTATCCGAACTAAGTGAAATTTATGCGAATGGATAGTAATCAATTACATAAGTTTTACTTACATTTTGGATAGCATGGCACAAAAGATAAATCAGTTTATTGAAATAAATACATTTCAATGCACAATACAGGCTCAAGTGAAAGTAATATATTTAACAGTGTACTGGAAAATTAAAAGTATTGTTTGGATGTGTAAATATACTTTAGAAGACAAACCAAAAATAATTTAAATTGAATTTTAAAACAAACCTAATTCACGTAAAGGCGTCACTCGAATTTTGATATCATTTCTTTTAAAACTCATATTTTGAATTTATGAGAGATGTGAATGAAAAAGCATTGGCTGATAAATTTTATATATCTTTTCATGTTGAAAATAATATATGCTCCTATAAATATAAAGAAAAAGAAAAATATATACTTTTTTAATTAATATCACAGCGTTCTCCCCTTCTATAGAATTTGAAATAGGGTTGTTTTCTTGGGGAAGAAAGCATTTATTTTACAACCAGATAACAATATTTCTGACGTAATTTTTACACGTGCTATATTTAATAACCATTAAAAATTTCAAAGGGTTTGGACAACAAGCTTTTTTTTTTTTTTTTTTTTTTTTTTTTAATGTTTTCTTACGAGCACTTTTATCACTAATTATCAGCATTTTTTTTATTTGAGGGTTCATTTAAGGTTTTGTCACTGGCCCGGGCAACGCCGGCGGATTAACTAGTACTTAATAAAAACAAACAACTCTGGGTTGTTTTAATACTTTAATTCTAAATAATTATTGTTCACTGCTTTTTGTTATCGATTTATTCGAGCTTTCTTATATTCAACATTAAAAAATACATTTGCTAGAAAGTATTTCTTACGCAGAAACAAGTTTTTGTTTTCCTTGATATTGAAACAAAATAAATACGCTTCAAAGTTATTAAAAGTGCTTTCGACTCGTTTCTTTTCTGTCTTTTGTAGGAACTAGGAACGTATTTCTTTTCTGCTATTTATTTTTTAAACTATTATCTTGAGTCGATAGGTCTCTTCATTTCGTAAATGTAATGTTGCAAGAGAATGTTTTTTAACTTTTTAACTTATCTACTTGAGGAGATTTTTGAAATATAAAGAAATTATTTTAAATATGAATTTATAGTTTTTCCTATAACATATATCAGTTGCATGACAATCAGACTATATATTTACGCGAGTTAGAGTACGCACTGACAGACGGCCAGACAAATCGAATTCATAAACACTTTTGGACTATATGTTGGAAAGTGTTAAAGAATATATTTAAAATATACGAAATTAATGTATTTATACTTATTGCTTTGTATTATGGGTGGCTTAGATGAAAATGTTAGTGATCGTGGAAATGCCGTGGCTAAAATTTGGTTTTGACTGTCGAAAATTAAAAAATATATACTTATCCTTATTAAAGATATCCTCAACCACTGGTCCTAAATCATGAAGTTAGACTAGGTAGGTTAGGGTAGTTACTTTTGTGACGTAGGTTCTCACAAAGGATCTTTAATAATATTTAAAATACTGGTTGTTTAAAAATTAATTTTTTTTAAAAAATGTTAACTATTGTGCCGCAAAAGTAAAATGTGCCAAAAGGGCATTTTTTTTAAAATTGTGTTTCATATACTGTGTGCTGCGAAGTATAAAGCGCACTTTTGATACAAAGAAATTGGTCAAAATTTTATAAGTGCGTGTTAAACGCCGGGTATAAATGTGAAATATTACAAATTTCAGAAAAAAAAAATAGTTTAAAATATGAGATTTTTGCATTAATGTACTGTCTATGTGTGGTACGTTCTCGTTTGACATTTGTTCATTTTTGTCTTTATGTTCGTACTAGTTATTTGATTTTTCAATGTCCTTCATTATATTTTCCTTCTACGTATCTCGTGGTTTCTTGATGTAGCAAATAGTACGCATAATACAGCAAATATACATAAAATCGAAAAAAAAAAATCGTGGGTGCACGTAATATGCCGGGATATAAGGTATGTGTGTGTGGCATTTCAACTTCGCTATAATACCTGCAAGCTTTTGTTAAGATGAAGTGGAGATGAGTTATGATAAAATCTAAGTTGTTACACACTGACATATCAATATGTTTTATTATTCGTGGTGAGATCGCAATCAGAGCACATTCTAGCAGTCATCGCGGTAAAGCAATAAAAGATCCTTTGAGATTTCCCATTGGTACACAACTTGTCACACTCTGTTACGAAAGAGCTTACTTATTTAGCACTTTACTTCATCACGATAAAGGACTCTCAGGCTCTCTAATACTGCATTAAATCGAATCAACTGAGATCTGCGACATTAAATCATCAAATAATGAAGAGAGAAACTAATAACTTCATAGTAATTTCAGCATATTTCACATCTTCACTGTTGTCTACATTCCAGGAATGAACAGAAAAGAACTACATCCGAGCTGGGGTAAAAAAATATTTAAAACCTCGGGCGCAAGGTTACAAAAAAGGAAAGAAGTAAATAGGTACAAAAAGAGCGCGAAAAAAACTTTACAAAAGTGAAAATAGCGCTGGTTCACAGGCCAAATGAATTAAAGACGCGTAAATCAATTACATTTTTGAAGGGGAAAAAAAGAATATTTTATTTTAAGACGAAATAAAAAGATTAAATGGAATAAAATTTAGAATAATCTTTTAGTTAAGTTAAAACTTTTAAAATATCTTGCATATTTAAAATATCTTGCCCAATTAAAATGAAATCACATGTGTGAAAATCAAAGGATAAAAGAAATATATAAATTAAAGGAAGAGATTGCAAAAATGAAACACAATAAAATGCAAATATGAGAAACTATGAATATCTTGTGTATTTGTAATGTTGAGTAAAGTGTAAATAAGTGTGTTAATGGGAGGGAATGTTGCAGACTGCTAAAGTAACAGGATATAAATAAAATATATAATAATTAAATGGAAAAAAGAAAAAGATTTGTATATAGAAAAGAAAACGGATTTTATTAGTTCCAAATTAAAAAAGGTAAATTGCATATAATATTAAAAAGTAAAACACGCGGATTTCAAGTAAATACGGTAGCTGTAATGATACAAAATCAACAAGATGAGAACAAATTGAAGATTAAAGGAATAAAATTCAAAATAAAAAAAATTATTTAAACACAAATAAATTTGTTTATTACAGAAATATGTTTATCCTTGATTTCGTATGATGCAATGTTTCGTGCAATTACGGAATTTAAACTAACAATAATAATTCTGTGTACATTTTTAATTTCATTATTTATATATAATATTTTACAGTTAAGAAAAATAAGTAATTTTTTCATGTAATTTGTTAAGTAAATAAATGAGATTGTTGAGGCATTCTTTTTCTTATACAATGAAGTATACCAGAGTCAACAAATATAATTTGAGTTGTTTTAATAAATATTATATATATATATATAAGATGGATAGATTTTCACAGCAATACTATTTTTAGTTATTTACTTACTTTTGAAAAAATGTCAGAGTTGAAAAATGCTTAATAAGAACTAACCTAGGGTGTTTTAACAATTTCTTTTCTAAAGAATTATTGTTTGCCGTTTTTTTATTATTGATTTATTTGCGCTTTCTTATATTCAGCGTTAAAAAATACGCTTACTAGGAAAGTATTTCTTACGTGAAAACAAATTTTTGTTCTTTGTTTCCAAGATATTGAAACAAAATAAATACGCTTCAACGTTATTAAAAGTGCTTTCGACTCGTTTCTTTTCTCATTTTTTTCCTGGGACGAATTTCTTTTATTTACTTTTTAACTATTATCTTGAGTCGATAGTATTCTTTCTTTCGAAAATGTAATGCTGGAAGAAAATGTTTTTTACTTCGAGTTTGAAATTATTTGCTTGAGGGAGATCTTATGAAATTTAAAAAAGCATTTCAAATATGGATTTTATTTTTATTTTATTTTTCCGTTGATAGAAAAGCTGGCATTTCTTACGAAATTAATTCCTTTATGCTCATTGCTCTGATTTATGAGTGCCTTACTGAAAATTTAATGATAGTTATCATGCAAATGCCTTGTCAGTTAAAATATTCGCTCTTGCCCGGTGAAAAATTTTTTGAAGTACGATTGGCTTCAAAAATTACATTTCATTTTTGCATGTTATTGTAACAAGAAATCCTAAGTGCTTCTGTATCACGAATCTACAAAAAATAACTTAATAAAAATAACTTAATAAAAATAAAAGCTAAGTTTTGAAAATATAAGTGTGTGGGTGGAGGTGGTGTAAAAGTTCTGTGTAATAAAAATGTTATATCAAATTTCCAAGCTTTATATTCGTGTACTTAACAGTTTTTATTCATTCACTAAGTTTTTATATGTAAGTCATCTATCTACGTATGATATATGGATAGAAACCCTTCTCTCCTTACTACATACAACATCATTTGTTTTTGAAAATTAAGATGTTATAAATCTAGGCATAATGCGCAGGGTAACCATCTTTCCATATTTTGCATAAATTTTCAAGAACCCAAGTGTGTGCTTAGTTAAAATTTGAAGATAGAGATTATTATAACATTTTGAGCTTTATATAGTGTATATATATATAATGTGTGTGTATGTGTGTGTGTGTGTGTGTGTGTGTGTGTATATATAATATATGTATAATATGTATATGTATAATATTTATTTTCAAGATGGCTGCCAAGCCCTATCATGCGTAAATTGAACTGATGATGAATGTGAAATTGTTCACATTCAGTACATTTACGAAAATTTTAACATTCTGTACCTCTGCTCATATTAAACTTACTAAGTTCTCTTTGGTCTCAAATTAAAGAACTTTCTGGTCAGATTTTCCCACTTTTCATTTTATTTTTATACGCTGCTGGGTTCCTTTTGACATGTGATATTTTACGCTTGAATTTCTGGTCGAGTTAACATAGAGAAGTTGGCTCTTGTATAATATGCAGTAAGTGGTCTGATGTTTATTTCTTGGTACTTGTTTGTTTGGCAGGTTTATTTGTTATTTATTTATTTTTAATGCTTGACTTCGCAGAACGATCTTTGTTTGATTCAATAAATATTTAAAAGTTAAATTTATAGAAAATTTAATATCTTAAAACTATTTATTTTAATTTTCTTTTAAATACTCCACGAGTTCTAATTTTTAAAGCTTCTCCATTTATTTTTCTTTATATTATTTAAAAAGATGTGCATTCATTTTTTGAATCCGACAGACAGTTATTTAAAAAGAAAGAGAAACTGAGAAATCGGCACGAAACTGAAATTTTCATTTTAAAAATTACTTGTTAAAATACTTTATTACTAATTTAAGGACTTTAATAAATCAGCATTCCAAAATGGATGCAGTATGTGTCAATATTGTCCATTATACTTATTGAGAATTTTGGTGAAAATTTTAAACGCATGGAGCATTTTAAAGATTAATAGACTGCGAAAAAAAATTTTTTTTTTTTTTGTCAAATGTATTAATATATTGCAATATAATTTCATTACTCACCCTTTAAGAAGTATGAAAACACGCATTCTACCAATCGCATTGCAATATACTCTTGCTTTAACCCTTTGTCACATTTGCAACATACCCGAAAGTCGATGTAGTCCGAGTTGTTGAGTCACAAAGGGTTGAATTTTAACAAATTAATAACTCAAAAAATGTGTATTTTTGGTTCATTTCTGCTTATTTGAAAATTCACTGTGCCCTTAAATGTAATCATCTAATAGACATTTTTTTTTTTAAACATCACATTAAGGAAAACATTTTTATTTATAATGTTTAATGTGCATTTAATTTTAATTATGTCTACGATTTTGTAACTGAAGAGAAATTGGAAATTAACAATTATCTTCATCGTATTTTGGCAGTTACGAGTATCTGATTTTTTGGCAGTATCTCGTTTTCCAGAAATTCCTTTCTCCCATGTTAAACTAATGGACACGGAATGCATTCTTTCTTATTCTTCAACTTTATCATAAAAAAACCCTTAAATTCTAAAAACAGCAAATTTGTAGCACTATAGTGTGTGTTCATTGCTTGCCCGCATCCTATTACTACAAATCCCGTTTTACGACAAAATTATAGTGCACGTACAGTAAAGGAAATTCTTATATTTTATAATAATATCGTGATAGAAATGCAAAAGATAATTATGATGCATATGCAAATCAATTAATTGTTCTTTGTGCATTAGATGGATAAACTATTTCCGCTTTACGGAATTTTATGTCCTGATTTCTTTATCTACTGTACTTCATTTTACATCCTACAAAACGTCATTTTCTCTTCGTTTTATTGGTATATTTACCATCATTAGCATCAGTTTCAACATCGATTGTACGGTTGCTTAATAGAAACGTTTTGCTGGATTCAGCTTTCATTTCTATTTTTGGAATAGCGTGCGGGTCGTGATTTACCTTCAAAAGTTCCTCAGCCAGTTACGACTCCTGAAGATGGTGAAAAGCCTTAATTTTTAGATTGCGTGAATGTAATGTATTATACTTAATTCTAGATATTTTTCTATATTTGAGACCAGGGTATCAAAAATAATCATTTTATGCTTCTCTTCTACAGCTTATTACAATGTAAGCATTCTGTAACTAACAGTAAGAAACACAGAATACTTTGTACATAGCTATAAACCTTGCATTTTCCAAATCCATTAAAACATATTTTGAACGAGAGACTTTATTCAGTAAAATGGTTTATGTGCTGCTTATTTTATTTTATTTATTTAATAAAATTATGGTTCAAAATATAATTGACTTTAATAAATAGGAAGGTTGGCAGGGATGCTTGCAATAAAACAGTACGCGATAAATTGTAGTTTTGCATTCATTGATCATTGATGTTACAAATTAACAATGCACTTATGTAGTAGTATATCCAACACGGACGTAAATCGCACGGGGAAATTTTAATAAACAATCTGCATTATAGTTTCTTTCTTTTTCTTTTCCTTTCCTGAAAAAGACGATGAAAAAGCGACTCTAAACAAAGCAGTGTATGAAAATTTGTAAAAAAGAAGATATAACAACACATGGTCTAAAATAAATAGAAAAATATTCGTAAATTATTATTTTCTTAAAGCGTCGAAAATTCCTGTTACGTTTTATATTATATGTATGATTAAAATATATATATATATTTTTTTTTACTAGAACCGTTCAGTGTGTGTATGTTACACACACACGTTGAAATTTAGTTAGACATGGTTTATTTATTATTAATTTAATCTATGTTCTTTATTATCTTAATATTAAACTACAAAAATGAGTTCGTTGAATTATATATGAATTTAGTTTTCTTTCTTTTTTCTTGTCCGGTAGCAATTAATCATCGAAATGAAAAAACTCAAATATCCATTAACAAATTATTTTACGAACAAATATTGTCTGTACTTGTTTTAGAGAATTAAATGTTTATTTTTTTTTGTATTTCAGAAAGTTCTCTAAAACTGTCATAATATATTTTTTCAGTCGTTTTTCAAATTTAATATTCGATTGTCTTTCGTTTAGTAATTTTGATTTACAGTATTACCACGTATCATGTCATCAACTTTAATAATTTAACACGTTTATTTTTTTATTTTGGCTTGTATCAAATATTCTATAGTCTTTATTTTGAATTTGGCACGAAAACATATGCTATGACTGGAAAATTTAAACATTACTAGACAGCTGATTATATCGGATTGCATATCTTCATATACAAATGCATATTTTAAATCTTTGTATGATAAAATCATTGTATAAATGTATTAAATGCAAATGCCATAGAATTACTTTTATATGCATATTTTTAGCTTTTTAGTTCTAGCATATTCAGTTTGCTATAAAATCGTTGATTCTTTACAGCTCCATCCTCTAAAATATTTTTTTTCCTATGCTTTTTGTTTTATATAAGAATAAACAAGATGCTTAAAGTGAAATACTCATTCGGTTATCATGATTTCTAAGTTTCATCAGAGAAATATTTAATTTCATTTTAAATAAAAATTCACGTTTTAAGAATGTGAAAAAAATAAATGACCCTTTGAACGGTGCTTATAGATAAAATACTAACTAAAATTGAGGTACCTGCAGCAAAATATTACAATTACTACACAGTAACATCGGTTTATCAAAAGAATATTTACTGCATTTAAACTCGTTTTAGACGATAAAAGACAAAATCTGTTAAAATTTTAGAATACGCAAATGTGTATTGTAGTAAGATGAAAATTTATGGTAATGTGTATATCAGTTTTAGTAAAATGATTACATAAATAATATATTTGTTTTTAAGTAGGGAATTGTGATTTGACTAGCATATTAAGCTTAACTATAATAATAACATGAAAGTACTTACTGATAAGTGGTCTTTCAAAAAGTCATAAATCCATATTTTCGATTTTAATAGCATGTTTGGAAGTCTTTTAGTGCATATAATCAGCTGTCTGGTCATTTTATACGTTTATGCATACTTTTCTTTAAAAAAAAAAAAGTGTTTGTTTAGAGTTAATGTATTTATAATCGACTTTCAGCATAATGCCTCTTTACTTTTTAATGACTTTCTTAATTGTAAGCATATAGTATGATTTAAAATCGTCCTGGCTGCTAATGACAAAACTTGCAGCAAGATTTCAAAGATAGTATAACACTTTAATATTCTGATATTTTAATTTTTTTTATCACTTGTATCTAATGAGTTTTATGAAACTTTTACTTCTGAATTTATTAATATGCAATGAATTTTTATCGAATTGCAGGGGAGAAAATGTATGGCTATTTTTTAAATTCTTTTCGCGTGCGTCTGCGTGTTTATGTCCATTAGTTCCACACTAGAGAGTAAATAACTGGAACGATTTTGCCTTATGCGGCGGTATCATTAGATTCGTTTTGACATTGTGCGAGATAAATTTATACGACGTAATAATACAGCGTTAAGAAAAATCCCAAAATGGCCATCACTGTTCTTAAAATGTTGGGCGGAGAATGGTACCTTCAATTTTGTTGAGATGTATGGATCAAATAAGAGATCTTGGTTGAGATGAGAAACGCAAAGGATCAGGGTCCATACGCTGTGTTTTTGGCCTATGAAATAAGACTAAAATTAGATTTTGTTATACTGACTTAATTATTTCACTTTTGAATATTAGAAGGTTTATTCTGTATGATTTCAACAATAGTTTTTGAATTTTGTTCGGATTTATGACTTACACAAGCTCAAAGTTCGCATTATTTTTAGTTTTTGATGAAAAATATGCGATTTCTCCAATAGTTACGTCCATTTTAGCACGTTTAAACATTTTGTTGTATCCTGAAGTCTTTTAGTGATGTGAGGGAATACAGTTACTTAACTCCCTATTTTTAATATATTTTACTATGAGCGCAGCTTTGCAACACTTATTTTTACATATACTATAAAAATACATCAAAATGTTAAATATATGTAAAGAAAGGGTTGCACGATTGCGATCATATAAATAATTGAGGTAAAATTAGGAGAAATTGAGTATTTTTCATCCAAAACTACGAATAATACGAACTTTGAGCTTGTGTAAGTCATATAAATCTGAACAAAATGCAAAAACCATTGTTGAAATCGTACAGGATAAACCTTCTAATAATAAAAAGTGAAATAATTAAGTCAGTATAACAAAATCGAATTTGTCTTATTTCATGGGCCAAAAACACGGCTTATAGACTCTGATCCTTTATGTATTTTTAAGTAAAAATTGAAATGTGACAATGATAATAGACTGACATTCCATTAAATCTCATTTTCTAACCTATGACGCCATGAAATGATAAATATGGCTGATGCTAACCATCATAATACCAGGAAAAGAAAAAATAGACATCCGCAGTAATATAGATGTACAAGGTGGTTATAATATAATAATATAGTAAGTTTTTTAGTCAGATAGTTTCGACCTAGTTTTCTCCACCAGGGGAAAATTGACGTTATAAGCATAATAATAATCAATAATGAAAACAGACGTTTGCAGCTGACAAAAGCTGTAATTTAGATTTAGTTATATAAGTAGGATTTGATATTCCTCTTCAAATTCTTCCAAAAAACGCTTTTCCATATTTTCACCGCATAAAGCTGTAGAATATGATGGCTAACATATGACATGCAGTGCTAGTTTTCTTTCTGATGGACACTTTAGGATCTATTTTTTATCATAATCAAATCCAGATTTTTCCAAAAATATAAGATTTTGTGTATATCTACTAGATTTGGTTATTAGTCAAATAAGCTTTAAAGTAATAATTGGTTTAAGTGGCAGTTTTGGCATACGATTTATTCTGAACCTCCTGGATTGCTCTGTAATAATGATATATATATATATTAAATAATAAATCGGAACCTACACAAATGTCCTTTTTTTATTCTTTAGAAAGGACAGGACCCCTGAAACAGTACAACATACTTTAACACATAATAGAACTTTTAAAAGTGTATCTTCTCTTTAGTTTTCTAAATGTAAAATGATTAATCAAGATCTGAAACTTTCTCCAATACTTTTATAAAAGGAATTCCTTCTGTTGATTTACTCTGTAAATGGAAACTTGTTTTCCTAAATAAATGCCCATCATTCATGTATATATAAATATACACACACACACACATATATATATATATATATATATATATATATGTATTATACACATTACTAACTGTTGCTGCAGAAAATATTTTTCAAAAGATTCAGTAATGTTAGATGTACTGCTTTTCTTTATATTTTCTTATAACTTCTTTTTTCAGTCTCAATACTTGGAAATCCTTTCCATCTTCTTTAAATGTTTTTCGCTACTGTGCCCAGAATTTTAATAACCATGGCCCATCTTTTAAAAATATTAGTAAATTTGCCAAACATTCTTGACAAATTCATATTTATATTTTTCAGTAATTTGGGAATCATGTACATAACTAGATTAGTTTTGCACCAAAACGGTAAGTACATGTCAAAAGTGGATGAAAGTATGATCCATTATAATTATTTCCTATGTCGATTACACGTCTTATGACAGTCACGTAGAAATGAACCGAAAGAAGATGTATGTTAAAACATTTTATGTTTTTTCTATTTATTTTTTTCCTTTACTTGTTTAAATTCGAAAAATCGGTCTTTTCTATATTTGGAGAAGAAAGTAATTGACGTTGGAAAATGTTCTAGGTTAGGTTAGTTTAGTTTAATATTATTTTTTTTAAATCATGTTTTTATCTAATTTTTTGTATATTTCACCATTGAGATTGTTTTTTAGTCAACATGCATTCACACGAGTAGTTGAACTAATTGGATGTTTTCAATCAACCAACCTATGAAGTTTATGGTTTCTGTACTCCACTGTTCTGTATTTTTATTATAATTATTAACTGTTCAATTTCTAAACATAATATGCTATAGAATAAAAAGTTCAGTATTATTTTTGTACAGGGTGTCCGAAAAGTCTTTATTTACCTGATTAGAAAATTTATTTGTATCCGATTTATTTAAAATAGACATGTGAAACTAATGCCAAAATGTTGGAAGACTAACATGTTTTTTGTTGCTGGTAACATGGCTGTAGTGTAGCAGTGCAGGGGTGAAAAATCTGCTCCAAACTGCTCCAATTTTGATTTTCTGCTACATTCTCCTATAGAAAGGGCTAAATTTCTGAATTTTGCTCCAATCTACTACAAAAGTGGAAATTTCGTAATCTAAAAACCTTATACATGCTTGGCAACACACTGCTATTATGATGCATGTAACTAAAGATATGCAGCATCATGAAAGTCGATGAAATTTATCTCTAACTGAATAATAGATTCTGCTACAGGTTCATTATCTATAATTTCAGTTTTTTAATAATTTTTACATCTGAATTCAAAGAGGACGCTTGTTCCGAAAAACAACTGTTATGTACAATCTGAAAAATAAGCATTATTGCAAAAGATTTTCAGCATTAAGGCTGTTCCCAAAGGAAATACCATTTTACCCGCTCAATAACGCGAAACTTTCTGACACATTCACATACTCTTTTTGGGCATAAAAGCATGAAATTGGTAAGACATGACTACTGAAGTAATTTGGAATCTAATAGCATTTTTTATTTTAACTTCAGTTTGTCCTGCTACAAAACTGTTAAATTCTGCTACAGAACTGCAAATTATCCTCCTACAAGCCTGCTACAAAAACATATTTCTGATTTTCCACCCCCTAACAGTGTAATACCCCGTTCAAAGCGGATATTTAAGATATCTCAGATCCCCGAACCCTGTAGTTGTTGTTTGTTCATATTTGATTTGTTCAGATCTCTGGCACAGCGACGTTCAATGAGTTATCTTATGTGAGTTTTGTGTTCTGAACTAGAGATCCTATAGTACAGGCTGAATCATACCGCCATTTAATAACCCAACAGATCAAACATCAAGCTAAAACTAAGGCTCCTATAAGGGATATTATAGGAGCTCTAGCTAAAACCGGTTAGCTTACCACAGTGGTGGACGGCGAGTGACAGTGACAGGAACCGTAAACACCCGCTCGGGCTGTTTCCTAATGCTGAGCTGGGTTACAATATGGCGGTTATTTTGGGCAACAAGATGGATATGCGTCAGCTCCCCATATAGAAGTCTTAGTCTGAACAGATGCTCTAATTACAGGGTGTACCGCCTCCAAAATTGGGGTCTAATAAGATATCTTCAGCGAACAACTTCTATCTTGAATATCCAGTTTGAACGGGGTATCAGTATCCAGGAATCCGAACCACATACCGAGAACTAGGCCTACTATCCTCAGCTGAAAGGTGGCGGGGGGGGGGGGGGGGGGGAGAAGTCAGACAGTCTTTAGTGCAAAGTCTCCAGAAATCAGTGTGTACGGCTTCACGTGAATTACAGATGCCAAAAGAGTCTCGTGATACCAGATAGACTTTTAATACCCAACGAAGCGTTGCGGTCCATTCAACCTTACAGTGTACATAGCAGTAGAGGGAAGAATAGACCGCTTGCCATCTTGAGTAGAGATGACGGATTTACTTCGCTTTCCAAAAGAAGGGAGCTACCCTAAACGCTTCGATGTGCTATTCAAAATTCAAAATTTTATGGTACTGCATTTTTATTCTCATTTTGCATTTCTACACTAAAATTTTCCTTTTGACGTCTTCCCGCTTTGCTTTTGGCATCGGGTTCTGTTAACTTTCCTACTTAGCTCTCTTGATACTGTTAGGAAAAATAAATTATATATTTATAATATTTTTTGCATCTAAATTGTAACTATACTTCATTTTCTTTACATCTTATATAATTTTAATTATTTGCATCTTATATAAACTAATTGTTTGCATCTTATTTAAAATAAATTGTCTGCATAATGTATGTGATTAAAAATAATAATAAATAAATGTATGGCTCTGATGATGGGGCCTTTTTCCCCCCACCCCCTATGCTTACCATTCTGACACCAATTAAAGCATCAAAGCGCACATCCAGAATGCTCCTACATCAGCATCACTCCACCGAAGCCTGCTCCGGGAGAACTTTTATATTTCTGAATCTTCTAATACCATCTCCATAGGCTGATCTCTGTTCTCATCTAGATGTGAAGTAAACGTGGGCATTACGCCCCACGTAGGCCCTCTTCAGTAATCGTCTTTGATCTCTTATCATGATACCAGAGGCCACGCTGAGCTTTTCCCTGATTTATGAGAGTTTCCGGTTTTCTTGACATAATTACACTACAGCCACGTTACTAAAACCTGCAACAAAAAAAATTTGCTTTATTTTTTCAAATTTTTTGCATTTATTCCACAGTATAGTTGATATGAATAAATTTTGTAATCACAGAAAGACTTTTCGGACACCCTCTATATAACAACTAAAATGCATTCAAGTTCTCAAAGTTTTAGGGGATGCACAGGCTCGCTATATAGCATTAGTCTTCTAAGGTTGAAAATTCAGCATCTGAGTGTGACATTTGAAACATCATTCATATTCACTAGGCCTCACTGATGTTTGCTCCCTCCCTCCCCACCGCCTCCTACATATGAACCTATATTTAATTGTTAAGGATTCAGCTATGGAAACAAAATACAATCGGCACTTTTAAAATGGGTCTTTTTATATTCGTGTTTTAAAAAGATTTTATTGACCTACAGCAAAATTATCGCTTCTCTGTATTATGCGATAGAGAAGTATGATATTTAACATAACGCCTGAAGTACAATTATGTTCCACAGATTAAAAAAAAAAACAAAAAAACTAATTATGATTCTTCTTCTTTTTTTTTTTTTGTCATTTTAAAGTTTGTTTGATCACGTCTACTAATCCGGCCCGTGGCTGAGTTGGGGCCCTGAACCTGAGCTTCACTACTACGCCCATTATCCTCTTCGCCACGAGCGTCGCGTATACGTGACTTATATGATGCATACAATCCTTAATTGTTATCAATATTTTTAAATAGTAATTTTCGCCTTATTTAATCACTGAATTTCTGAGATTAAATTATACAAAGATTTCTTCCTTTTTTTCTTTTTTTTTCCCCCTAAAATTTAAGTTTTAGAAACAGTATAACTTAAAAAAAAATCCGAAAATTTGTTTTCGAATGTCAGAAAACGGTTAAATTGGACACTTCCTTAAGAAACAACCTATCCACATTAATAAATGCACGTATGTAATAAAGAAAACTGCCCAGTTAAACTGAGGGCATTGAGCTCACAGGCTATTCACACTAATTGTATATTATGCTATTTTTTCAAAGAATAATGCCACTCGAAAAATAAAGAAATCGACAATATATTAAGGGGGGGGGGGATAAGCACCCGTTTCCACCCTTTATACTTAACCAATAAACCCCCAAAATCTAATCAGGCAAGCGCCTTACCACAATGAATTTGTACACAAAATTTGAAAAAAATTGGATAATTTTGCTCGAAAAACCCATTTATCTAAATTAGGGAGGTGAGCCCCCCCCCGTTCCCCCCCCCTTTATACTTAACAAATGAAAACCCAAAACTAATCAGGCAAGCGCCTTACCACAATGAATCTATATACAAAATTTGAAGAAAATCGGATAATTCTGCATGAAAAACCCATTTATCTAAATTAAGGGAGATTAGCCCCCCGTTTACCCCCCCCTTTATACTTATCCAATGAACCCCCAAAACTAATCAGGGAAGTGCCTTATCACAATGAGCCTATATACAAAATTTGAAGAAAATCGGATAATTCTGCATGAAAAACCCGTTTATCTAAATTAAGGGGGAGTTAGCCCCTCCTTTTCCCCCTTTATACTTAACCAATGAACTCCCAAAACTAATCAGGGAAGCGCCTCATTAGAATGAACCTGTAAACAAAATTTGAAGCAAAACGGATAATTCTATCACGAGTTATCGCGTTACGTACATACTACATACGTACATACATACATACATACATACAGAACGGGCGGGCACATTAGCTCTCAGACTTTGATAGCCTGTGAGCTAAAAATGATTAAATACAAGATGTGATCAATCTTAAATTATTAACTGATAAGATGTATGTAATTTATTAATAAATACAGAGAATGGGGAAATGAAGATAGAGAGATGAAACTTTAAGAGCAACAGCTGTAGTGTGTTAACGATTAAGGTTAAATCTAATAGTTTTACTAGAGAAAATATGGCATGTCATTTAAATCGATGTATTTTCTACGTAAGTATTGAAGTTGTGAATAAAAGTATTTCAGTCGATTTGTCATGGAATATTTTAAACTGTGTTAATATGTGTGTGATCAAAGTTGGCTGTATTTATACAATATATTAAAGGTGTTATCTATTTTTGGATTGGTTTCTTTAGAAATCGAACTGTTGAAATCACTTCGTTTATATATCTACCTGTATATCGGTTGATTCAAAATCGATGTTATGTCGATTACCTTTTAAACTGTTGATAGTAAAATGCATCCAATAACAAAATATATTTAAATAAAGTACAACTATTAGGTATGGCATTTCTTTTGCAAGAGGATGTATACATATTAAAATAGGAAATTTATTTCTTTATACGGTCTCTTACACTGCAAAAAAAAAAAAAAAAAAAAAGTGTTGATTAAAAGCGTTGATACTGGCATCCCAGCTGCCAGTATTATACCGTAAAATGAACAGTAATAAACAGTAAAATAAGCAGTAATACGCTACCGCGCATGCTCTGACAAGTAAAAACCCATCCTTCTACTACCAAAACTCACAGTATGATATTCTAAAGCACGGGTCCCCAAACTATGATGTTACCGGCTCCGTAGTGTCTGCTATTAATATTTCTGTTTTGACTCGTTTTTCTGTTCCTCTTATCTATACTAATAAAAGAAAGATGTTCGTGTGTCTGCGTGCGATGGCTAGGGAAATCTATTGCACGTACTGTGTGGTTCAGATTAGAAAAATCCCTGAGTAAGTTTCCTGTTTTCGGAGGTTCCAAAACTTGTAGGGAGGGAACTTCGTCCGTAGGAGCGGAATGACAGAATACTGCGATAATTCTCGGAATGACCGATTGAATGGGGGAAAACTGGCAAGAAAAGAAAATGCCGGACTTCCCTAAAATAAAGCCGACTGACCAGTTACCCTGGCAATAGAACCGAGCCGAGATCGGTTTGAGTCTTTCTTATCTTAGCCACACAGTAGAGAGCTACAAATTTAATTCTGGCTAGACGGCGACAAGTCCGGATGCAACGAAGGGTCAGATATTAACTATACATTTTTTAATTATTTTTTTTATATTTTGTTGATCAGAACGATTCGCGTATTTCCTCGGTTTTGAAAGTTTGCCAACGATTTTGAACCACTCATAAAATCAATTCATTATTTTAGCCCAACATAGTAAATTTTGTGTTATTTTCAATAATGTTTATTCGAAATTAGTACAGTGGTTTTTGGATTTTTCATATTTAAGTAAACATTTCGCCGAAAATGAGCAGTTTGTCCTTTATCAACCAATATCTATTTGATATCTCTGATGAATTAAAATCGTAGTGATATTTTAGAAAATAAAAATGTGGTCTGAATATTTACGCCTGGTTTATATTCCTGGTTTTTGGCCTACGCTCAACTGTTCAATTAGAGACTTAAATTGGGTTTAGGGAATTTTATAGATTTATTAAGTCGTCATTCCTATGACAGAATTGTAGGGGAAACTTGTTGTCCGATGACCAAGAAAAAATATTTGTGTTTAAATGGATTAATTTACCTAAAAATAGTCTTCTCGTGCCGGAAAAAAGTAGATAAAACTTTTTCAGAAAATTTATACGGGTTGGGGAAAAAATATACTGAATTCATTCCTCTGTAAATCACCTTAAGGGTAAATCTGAGGATTTGCTCTTAAGGAGATTTAGGAACGAGAAAAAGCTTCAGTTTGGAAGACTTCAATAGTTTACGTGATTTCTTTGATGTACTGTGGATTAATGGAGTTCTAGACATTATCTAAAGAAGCTATTTTAAAAGTATCGATTCATCAAAGGAATGTTACTTTTTTGAGTATCTGTGATTTTCGACTTAATACTTTCTTAGTTAAGGATGTATTTAAAAGAAAAATTATGGATCAGATGGATTCAAATTTCACTTAATGGTTTCTATCTATGTAATCTTTTTTATCTAATACTAGTGTAAATGCCCGTCCTAGGACGGTGGGTAGAAATTGGGGTTTTCAGTTAAAATTTTAAATAATTGATAAAAATATTCATATACTGTTTATCGACAATAGGGAAAACTGATCTGAACCGTTAAGGTAATATTAGGTAATATAGAGGGTTAATGGTAAATTTTACTGTTAATGGTAGTTATGTTAATGGTAAATTTTACGAAACGTAATCTTGTCCCTTATTTTGGTTTTTCAACTCAAAATTTCCAAATATTTTTCTGAATAATTAAAATTTTAATCATAATAATGATCTCAATAATTAAGGTCTCAATAATTAACTATGGTTAGTAAATTATAGGTATTAATTTTCGCTCTCGATAATACGAAAACGATCTTTTAGCTTCTTCATAATCTAAAGGAATGCATTAATTTTTACACAAAGTCAAATATTTTCCTTTCAAAATTAATAATAAAAATAATTTAAATCATTAAAAAAAGTTGATCTTGTAATAATTCAATACATCCTGAATGTACATACCTTTATGTTAATGGTAAATTTTACGAAACGTAATCTTTTCCCTTATTTTGGTTTTTCAACTCAAAATTTCCAAATATTTTTCTGAATAATTAAAATTTTAATCCTAATAATGATCTCAATAATTAATTAAGGTCTCGATAATTAACTATGGTTAGTAAATTATAGGTATTAATTTTCGCTCTCAATAATACGAAAACGATCTTTTAGCTTCTTCATAATCTAAAAGAATACATTAATTTTTACACAAAGTCAAATATTTCCCTTTCAAAATTAATAATAAAAATTAAAAATAATTTAAATCATTAAAAAAAGTTGATCTTGTAATAAATCAATACATCCTGAATTTTCTTATTCTAAAAATATGCTTATGTACATTTTATATTATTTTACAACTTTATTATTATGTAAATTATAATAAAGTTGTATTATTAATTTATTTTTTTTTCTAACAGAAACGTATAATTTGTATTTATTGTCAGAAGATGGCGCCAGAATAGTATTTACGAACGAAATCTAAAATGCTGGTAGTTGCATCGCAAAGCCTCGAAAGGTATCATCGCTATTTCTGAAAAAGTGGTTTCAGGAATAAAATGCTTACAGAAATAAATTTTAGAAAATCTATATAATAAAACCGTATGTCATGTGACTGTCCTCAACAGTTCCGGGATGCCGCTTCACTTTTTCATATGCCAGGCAGCCATTTTTATTCAAAATTATTTTTTCTAATAAAACTGCATAAAAGTTACATTTTTAGAAAGATCGTTCAAAATAAATTAATATTTGAGAGATGACTTACGTTCAATTATGTATACATTCTGCAATAACTTCAGTTTCAATTAGGTTCGCTGTTCAAATTCTCTATCCATGAAAGTAAACAACAACAACAAAAAAAAAAAAGATTCATTCGTTGTGAACGTTTAAAATATTAAACCATGAATTTTTGGACCGCTGCCTGGTGTAAAAAAAAATAATCAGCACCAGTGAGACAGTCAAAGTTTACCTTAATTCTGTTCCATACAACTCAACTTCCGGATCTTTTTTGACGTAAGTTGAACTCATGTAATAATATTTAATGGATCAAATTTCGAAAATAATTGTCAGCTTTTATTTTTTGCGCGTGCAAATTAGAAACGATACTTTAATTTGAAATCAAATGTTTTGATTTATGATAATTATTATTTTTCTATTTTCTATTTTAAATGAAAAATGTGAACGTCATGTATTTTAAATTGAAACAGCTGTCACGGACGCACCGAAACTGGCGCGATTTTTGTTTTGCGCCAAATATGTTTAAGAGTCTCCGCATTAGCGAACATATTGCAAGTGATAAGCAAACGGACATGAAGCATAAATTCTTAAGTGGGTTAAGCGGTTTTTGTCAAGAAAGATGAAATACATAACAACAAAAAATATGCGAAATGCTACCGCGATCGCAAAAGTTCTTGATTTATCTATTAGATTTTTCCAGTTATGCGAGGGATTAAGGAAAAAAATAAATTATGAATAAAAATAATTTGTTACAATGCTTAACATACATTTAAGGGCGACCAAACTGGTCGCCAGTGGCGGCTAGTCCTTTAAATATTTAAAGACTTTAAATGCTTTTACAAATATTTTAAGAGCATAATTGGATATTTTAATGAAACATTCAAAGAGTCATTCCCTTTTTTTTTTCTAGATATGGGATTTGTGTTTTTGAATGGCAACATTATTCGTTTATTTACATCAGGTAATCGGATGTTTAATCTGTTATTTTTAATTTAAAACTGAAAACATTATAACTGGGTATGATATACATGTTTTATACGAAAATGTGCTGAACAGACGTTATTTCAAGTAGAAGATATTATCATTTAGTGTTATTATGTGTTAGCATATATTTTTCAGTAAGCCTAACATGGCGTTTAACTACGGTCGACTCGCAGATCAGAGTGGTACAGCCCGGTACCGTTACAGACACTTTCTCGCCTTTGGATTTTATTATAAGTAAGATTTTGTCGCATTTTCACATTGAATTATGTTTACTTCTACTGTGGTCATCTCCAGAATGTTGTTAGTTGACGTTTATTTTTTTTTCTTGATAACAACTCTCTAATGAGCATCAAAGAAAATATTAATAGAATCATCCGAAGCATTCTCTTAAATAAAATACCACAGGAGCATCGGAAAATTATCGGCCCTTTTACAAAGAAGTCTATATGATAACAGCTCAGACTTAAATAAATACAATTTTAAAACTACAGTTTTGTCATGTACATTTACATGTATATATTATGAACTTTAACCATCGTATTACATGGTTTAAAACAAAATTTAAATGGATTAATATTGTTTCAAGCGTAAAATTATGGTTCTATTCTGAGCACTTTCAATTCGGATTCGATATTGTTATTGTAGACAAGGTTATGTGTATTGTTGCCACGGAAACAACGAGTTCTTCATGTCGAAATTTATAACGACAGCACAATTCATAATTTAGTAACAAGGCAGTTACTTTTAAAATACACTTAAATTTTATCCAGCCAGGTTAAACCGTGTAAAATTTAATAACTGCAGCAACACGCAACTTACATATATATTATATAAAGTTATAGAAATAATAATAAGCTATTTCATCGTTTAAGTTTGAATTTATTGAAATGTAGATTTAAACACTCATTTAACAAGCAATTTCCAAATGCATTAAAATCGTTCGCATTTAGCTTGGAAAAAGTGCTGCTCACCAAATCTGCCCTTTTTGCGCCAACGTCATAAAAGTATTTTATTTATTTATTTATTTATTTACAGATTTTCCACTGGGATTCCGTAGCTAAATTTGACCGATCCTTTATAACGTACATGAGCAGTTTCATTTCCCCACCTCCCCCCCCCCCCCCCCCCAAAAAAAAAAAAAAAAAAAAAAAAAAAAAAAAAAAAAAAAAAAAAAGGTGGGCCTCGAAAAAAATTGTACTAACACTTTGAGATTCAGGTATTCACTAAGTCTGTTCTAAACAATAATGGGTGATATTTTAGACGTATTTTAAATCTATTTTGGCATAAATGTAATGGTAACGGGTAAAAAAAAAACACTTGTTGTATTCTGAAAGTAGATTTTTCTATGATATTTTAACAAGTAAGAAATATACCGCCTAATATTTTACCTTGTCCGAATCTGGCTCGGGCTTGGGTTTCAGTATGTTAAAAATAATCTTTTTGTTATTCAAGAATGAATTTCCACATGTATTGCAAAATAAAAGTAAAATAAAACATGCATTTCGTTTCCAACGGTATGCTTATGTAGTGTTTTTTTCTTCTCTTAAATGAAAACTATCAAAAGCAAAGTCTGTGTTTAACATATGCTGTAAGGGATTTTTCAAAAAATGTACGTGAATGTCATTCTTATCATAACCTAAGAATTTTTGTAAATATTTTAAGAGAAATCCTATAACTGCAGATTCAGTCTCTATTTTAATTTAAATTTTTAAAAATATTTTATTAAATAAATTTTCTAATCTATTTACAATTATGACAAAATCATTGTGTGTGTGTGTGTGTGTTTTTTTTTCTTAATTCATAATTTAGTACATAAAAAGCTGACGGTTGCTGTTTTAAATTTTTAATGTTAAGATTATCAAATTGCTTATTTTGTATTAAATACGGTCCCTATTGTTTCTACGTATTAATACCAAATATCCAAGTGTCCTATTCTTTTATTCCATATCGCTGCAGTGACGCAGAAATTGGGAAAATGTGGGAGAGATTCTAATAGTAATTTCAAATAAATTGAACGATTAAGATTAGCAATTAATAAAATACTTAAATAAACAAATAATCGTTCAAACTAATTACTAATCCTATTACGCAAAATCAATATTAATTATTTTAGATAGAAGATTTAAGGTACTGAATTCTAGAGAATTACAATTATCAAATTAATGAGACAAGGAATCATGTCAAGGAGGCTCAAAAGACCTCCCCAATTATATAATAAAATGAAAATAAACAGCCCTGAAATATTAGTGCTTCTAATCGTATTTCGAATTAAATTCACAAGAGAATTACCTGAAACTACAACACTGAAAAATAAATGAAACTGCGGGTTCAAATCTCAAATATTAAATGAATTGAAAATAAAAATAAGATTTACTGGCTGACGTTGAGGTCCCTCATCTGCAGATTTACACGCTAGAAATATAATCAATATTTATAGTGTCTCTTTACAGAGTTTTTTAAAGAGATGAATTGTCAAACATTGAGGCAAGTCTTTATGATAGCTCGTCCGAGTAAAAAAATTCTCTTCATTGGGATGGGGGGGGGGGGGGGGAGGGCTTAAGCCCTCCCCCTCTTTCTACGCCCCTGTTTCTTTGACGCTTTATCTGGTGAGTATTGTATTGTTGACTTTTCACTCAGTTATAATCCCTCAGCGCTATATTTCTTCATCCCGCTGTCTTGTGGATTGTATCATTTTACATCCCACCGCAATTTTAGGTTTAAATGGGAGTCGAACAGAGAAAGAATGGGTAATAGAAATGTATAGTCATGTGCATTGGGCTTTATTTTCAGTTGCAAAAAGTGAAATAGGTGAAAGAAAAGGAAAACTGTTTTCTGTTTAGAGTTTCTCTGACAAATAAAATAAAGTTATTCGCGGAGAATTTTCTAATTTTACTATTTTAAGTAGATTTCTTAAGAAATACTACCTATTACCTTCTCCCCTAAGTTGGAATTTTTCAAAATTTTTTGCAGATCTACACAGATTATGACTCCCAGAACCCAAAACAACGCCCAGTTCAAAACTTTATCTATCTATCTATGTCACTTTTTTTGGACACGATAACTGCAATAATTCTGCACAAATCTCTTCCAAACTGATACATAAAATAAAGGGGCATAAAATCTCGATCAAGTTCGTTGATGGGCAAAATCAAACTATGGGGGGGGGGGGGCTTTTTGTGAAAACAGAAAAAAACCCGCAATTTCTTAATTATGATACGTATCGAATCCGTTTAAAGTTATTATTACTTCTAGGAAAAGGGCCAAAAATTTATGTATGACAGATTTTTGATATCATTAAAAATGGCCCCAAGGGGGGGGGGGGGGGTAGACGAAAAAATTCATACCTTCGTCAATTCACAAGATATCAAATCCGCTTAAATTTATTATAAATCCTTTTAATATTATCTAAAACTTTTATATTGACAAGTTTTTTATAGGACCAACCCTTACAGGCAAAAAAATAATAATAAAAAAAATAATAATAATAATAAAAAATCCCTGCTGGCTCCGCCTGCAAACAAGTTAGGTTTCGAAGTGGGCGGTTCTAACTACCGCATCATGGCAAAAAGGTCATTTCTTTCTCAATTCCCAACAAACTGGCGCCCCACGGTCTGCGTCTTCAAAATCTGCCGGTGCCTGTAGTCCGAGCCGTCAGGGATTTTTTTTAAAATTTATATGCTATGCGAATTTTTATTTCAGTGTATATATATATATATATATATATATATATATATATATATATATATATATATATATACACGCTTTAGGTACAGGATATACGGTCGAGAGTATATACTACAGCTTTATTTGAGAAACAGGTTGGTTGGTTGATTTATGACGGCCGATTATCTACTGGAGGGATATAGGCCTTCGTGGAAAGTGTCCTCCGTGGGGGTCTTTCTAAGGGATCCTAACCTGTATTTACGGCTAGGTTCGATGAAAAGTCAGAACGTTTAGGTCGACGAGCGCGACAGAGGTTTGAAACCAACACCTCCCGTCTACCAGCTTTGAGAGCAGAACCTCTCAGCCACTGGTGGGGCATTTGAGAAACAGGGGATATGAGTTCTTTAAAAACATCCAGAAGGTATGCGGCGTATATCACCGAATATCATCCTCTATATACTTGTTTCTTTTTCCTTATACAGATTTACAAAACGCGGTAAAAGCTCGCTTAGACGTCAAGCAACTCTATAGTAATGATACATACTTAGTGATGGGCATAACGATTATTTTGATTATTCGAATGAATCATTCGGGCATGCGCAGAATCATATTTGTCAAACTTAAAAAAAAAAAAAAAATTAATTCAATTACTACCAGAAATATTGTAAAAAAAAAATGTGAAACGAAACACGTTTTTCATTTTTATCTGTCATCTAATCTAATTCTAATTAAAATCAAAAACTTCTTTTTTTTTTTCGTAATTTCTGGTAGTAATTGAATAATAAAAATAAAAAATTGAAATTTGACAGATATGCTTCTGCGCATGCCCGAATGATTTATTCGAATAATCAAAACATTATAATCGTTATGCCCGCGAACTATTACACCTCGAAACCATTATTATTTCATTGGGTTATAACACAAGTTAAAACAGTAAAAATTCCATTAAAATAATAATAAAAAATATATATATATCGAGTTATAATGTTTTGATTTTTATGAATTTTTAGAGTTTCCTAGAATCCTAAAACGTGTTTTCCGGTTTTAGACGCTCTAAGCTTATAGCTCTCTTCATTCTAAAATTTCTGATATACAAAGAGAAGTAAATGCGAGCCGAAAATCGGACATGTTCTGTACTGATGACCGAAGAATAATTTGAAATCACTTTAAATATTTCCTGTATAAAGTTTTAAAATCGATATACTTCGTGATACATTTAATTGTTTGTCTTCCTTAATGTCTCCCAAGTGAAACGTTTTGTTTTCTTTGCACTCCTCCCGATACGATTACCCAACGCTAATTACTTTATTTATAGCAGATTCTTGCAGCGTTTCTCTCTGGGGACACATCACATTAGATTTTTTTTTTTTAAATTTAGGTTAAACCATTTTATTCTTACTGCCCGGTGCCCTGAGAAATGAACAAGTCATCAATGTGAGTTTGAATACTGAATTTCAGAAAGTGTACTGCTACGGAAGATGAACTAGTTGGATGTGCCAATTCCAAAACTTCCTACTATCTCACACAGGTTTCACATACACGAAAAAGAATCAGCAACCAATTTATATCAAGGTCTAACTGAATCTAAAGTTTTATTAAATTCCGTGCATTAGTTCTTGACATATGACTATTTCTAAAATCGTGTAAATCCTGTAAAATGCAGGATAGCAGCGCCACCTGTTGGAAGATTTAGACCAAAACCTAATCAACAATAACTTATAACAACGTCTAACTGAATCTGAAGTTTGATGGAAATCCGTGCATTAGATCTTGAGATAATGTTATCGTGATAATAAGGAAAACAGTAGCATAGCAGCGCCGCCTGTTGGGCTATTTACACCAAAACGTAATCAGCATCTATTTATGTAAAGGTCTAACAGAATCTGAAGTTCGATGAAAGTCCGTGCATTAGTTCTTGAGATATAGCTATCGTAAAAATAATGCAAAAAGTGCTATAGAAGCGCCACCTGTTGGGATATCTACACCAAAATGTAATCAGCGTCTATTTATGTCAAGGTTTAACTGAATCTGAAGTTGGATGAAAATAACTGCATTAGTTCTTGAACTTAGAGCTATTGCGGAAATCGCAAAAAAATGCAGCATAGCAGCGCCACCTGTCAGGCGATTTTCACCAAAAACTAATCAGCATCAATTTATATTAGGGACTAACTGAATATAAAGTTTTATTAAATTTTGCGCATTAGTTCTTGAGATAGAGCGCCAACAAAATTTTTGTCACGTACAGACAGTCACAGACAGACATTTTCTAAAAACAGTCAAATCGTGTTCAAGACCTTCTAAAACGTATAATTCCGACGAAAATTTTCATGAAACAAATACTTTCTTATTTTACATAGAAATAAGTAAAGATGAACAATGGATTCATTTACAATAGCAATTTGTTACAGAAAGGGCAAACGTAAATTCTTATACTGTTATCTGAGATGTTTAAAATGTTGTTTTTGTTTTGTTTTTCTTTGATCGGTAAGTGAAATACGCTACCGCGCACAATTTATTTATTTTTTTCCTTCTGCAGTGTATTATTGCATATTTTACTCTTTATTACTGTTAATTTTATGGTATAGTACTGGCGGCTGGGATTGCCAGTATTATACCGTAAAATTGGCGATTCGTTAAAATACTTTTTACTTAAATTATTAATTTAAAACGTTACTAAAAACTTTTAAATTTTCAACATTGCAATTTCATACCAGTTTTTAGAACTGATCTTATTTTTATTATTTTTTTTTTAAGTGAAAAAAAATGTAAAAAACATAATTACAGCAAACATTACAGAAAATAACTTTCAACTTTTTTCTGTTTTACTTTCAGGAGCAAGTAATTGTGTTTTTGTAATGTTTAATTTACACCAGAATTTTCGAAATTTTTTTATTTTGAAGTAAGAAAACTCAATTTTACAGCCTTTTTTTTCTTAAACCAAAATTACAAAAGATAAAAAATATTATGTTAAAAAAATCTGGTAAGAGTCTTTATTAAAATTAAATTGGATATCCCGCTTCTCTTCTAAGGGTGAATTTAATTTGGTATGTACGTACGTAAAGATGAAATTTAATTATCGATTTTTAACTCGTTTCCTGTTATACTAGAATTATAAACATTTTATACACAGGCGTGTTTCCGATGAACGATGACAATACAACATTTTAATATTTTTAGAACTTAATTATAAATCAATAAATTAATTCTAAGGCCTTTTGCCGTCAGACAGGCGCAAGTGGTAAATCGCCCAAATTTTCGTTATGTAACTGACTGTATACAAGTTGCAGCAACAATGGAGTTAATTATGCTCCAAACCACGCTTGCTAAAATATGTCAACTGGCTCTGAAATTGCAACAATGAAATGAATAGAATATAAATACGTAGTATATAGTGTATAAAATGTATAAATAAAAAATAGAGTATATTCCTTTTTTTAAAAACGCTTTTATGAATTTATAGTTTAATATTAACCCTCTAAGCGTTTTGCCCGTATTTTTCCGTTTCCCAAAATCAACTTAAATCGGCTCTAGATACAAATATATTTTTTTTAATTTTATTTTAAGATATATGTAAAATAAAGAGATATGAAACATAATTTTAGAAACAAACGGGGAAAGAAAATTTAAATTATTTTAAGTTTTACAAATATTTTTATGAAAATGCAGGAAAGCCCTCAAGACGCTCAGAGGGTTAACTAAATCATTACACATCAAGAAAATAATTTGGGAATGTTGAATGATAGTTTATATAATGCCCTTTTTTTTTTCCCTGTTGCCATATCTTAAAGAAACAGAGCAAAAATTATAATTTATTTTAATAAACTCATTAGTTCGTGCTTTCTGCCGTGCGTAAATAAAAGCGGTGTATTTCCATAATCGGGACCCACACCAAATAAACGTATTGTAGCGGAAAGTGTTTGGGACAACGTAAATTTCAGTCACAAAATAAGGCGCGATTTTTAAGATAAATATTGAATGCTTATAAAAGATGCTTTTTTAAAAAAAAAATCTACTTTTACATTCATTTTCCCTCCGTACGGTGGGGGGGGGGGGGGGGGGGGGACTGATAACGAGACATCTGAAAAAAATTTGCAATGTTTTTTATTTTGCGTTTGTTATGTGCAGTTTACTTTACTACGCAAATAACGTTTACTTTCATATAAATATATGATCATCATTCACGCCGTTTTATCTACTTATATAGAAAAAATGCAAATGATAATTTTTTTCCGGCTTCTTATAACTTGAGTTCTGCTGAATGCATTTTGCTGGGGCTTCCCCTGTTAGATAATTTTACAGCTAAATTTTTAGTCTATAACCACATCATGCGACGTTGCTCAGTTATAGAATTGTAGGAGAAAGTTCTATAATCAGTTGAATTCTATTATAAAAGATTTAGCCTTCTTAAAAAGTTCTACTAGACGGAGTTTGATGAGACTTGTATTTTTAGTTAGATAATTTTCTGATATGGTTTTAGTATGTTACATATCGTTCTTTATCAAATCCTACTGAAAATGATAACAAAAAGAGTTGTTCCTTAAAGGCCCAAATTTTGTCTGACACGTCAGAAAATACTATAATAGCGCAATGGCGTACGTATCTTTTACAGCAATGCGGAAGGACATTCCAGGTAGAGGTCCGCATTGCTTTAAAATACAAGGTCAAATTCTACATATTTTATTTGATTAAAGGTTCGTTTGGAGAAACAGACCAGCAGCGTTGCGGGCGAAGCCTACTATTATTATATGATACTAATTTCAAGTTGTGGTCATGATGGGAGTTTTTCGGCATTATTAGTTCTTTACTATTTTCCTTGTAATATTTCTACTATGCAAAGATAGCTAAACCCGAGTAAGAATAAATAAATAAATCGAAAATACTTTATACTGGAGTTTAATTTAAAATTACCTTAGCCATTTCCTGTAAAATTACTTCTTAAAATCAATTTACTTCGTAATAAATGTCCTTCTTAATCTGGCCTTAATGTTTCCCTCGTGAAATGTTTTGTTTTCGTTCCACTTCTCTCTATACCCATCTTAATTACCTTATTTAACGCCGATTCTTGCTGTATTTCTCTCCCTGTCACGCTAGGGACACACGACATTAGATTTTCCAATTTAGGTTAAATCACTTTCTTATTAGTATCCGTTGCTTTGAGAAATGAAAAGTCATCAATGTAAACTGCTATCTGAAATTTTAGGAACTGTTCACCAGCTATGGGAGATGACAAACCGAAACAGTTAAATTAAATTTGAAAATAGATTTATCTAAGAGCACGTTATTCTTTCATGTTTAATGCTTTAAATCAGAAATACTCTAGTCGTTAACATTTTTTTTTTTCAATGCAGCAGTACTTTTTAAACTAATTTCTTTAGATAGCGACCAGTTTTCTAAAACTTCAGAACGACTTTGTAATACAAAGTTCTACTACATTTAATAATGTCCTTTAATTGCATTAAATAATGCAGACGATACTTTTTGTGCGGCATATTCTATCTTTGTTTAATGAGTTGCTAATTTTATTCTTCAATTAATAACTTTAATTAATGAAAGAAAAAAAAGAGGGGGAAAAAGGATAAAATACTTAAATCAAATTCATTGAATCTTATTAAATTATAATATCAATTTCCAAAATCTCAAAAAGACTTTTAGTACCAAGTTCTATCTTATTTAATAATGCAGACGATATTTTTGTGCAACATTATTTCTTAGTTTTTAAATTTTATTCTTCAAAAAAGCTTTAACTGCAAATATAATGTAAAAATTTTCTTTTCTTCAAAATGTTAAAAAATATATATATTTAAAGCTCTCTAACAAGGAAATAAATATGAAAAGTGTCTCAATTCATTACATAGAACTGCAACTATGGACTTATATTATCAGTTCCTATAACGTCAAAAGGGTATTTTTTATTTTAATATTAAGTTCTACCGTATTTAATAATGCAAACTAAACTTTTCGTGGGAGATTATTTCTTAGTTTTATGAGAGCCGTCACAGTTTTTGTCTCTACGCCATGCCGTGCGTGCTAGAAGAGTGATTGCTGCTTCATTACTCAGAACTTTGAGGAGCACCATTTAACAGATATCTTCGCTTTATTGAAAAACAGAAATTCTTCGATTAAATAAAGCAAAGATTACTACGTAAATAGTAATTTATTGTCCATATTTTGGTTCCTAATAAGCTTACGACGGTTAAAAAAGAAATAATTAAGGGATTAATTCATTGTACTTCATTAATGATAATAATTGTAATCTAAATATCAATGAAAATTTTCATGTTCGCCTGACTTACTGATATCCGAGAATTTACCGTTAAGTTTATTTAAGGTGTTATACTTGCCTGTAAGTTCGCTAAAAACGTATATTTTTGGGAATTATTTTCTAAAAAATGAAACAAAATACTTGAAAAACTCTCATTGTATTTCGTTTATTACACTTTAAAGAAAAAATAAATTGATTTTTGTAATGATGAAAAAAAGTTCGATGTCCCCAGTAGATCCGTTCCCCGTAGATAGTGTAGTTCTGGTAGTCATGTGTAGTTCTGGTAGTCATCTACGGCGATCACCGCAGTTCTGTTAAATGTTACCTGAAATTATAAAAAGCACAGCGTCTTTTCTCCGAACACTGAAAACTAGAGAGTAGTAATCCTTCGGTTTTTGGAAAAATTGATTTTGAACAAAATGGCGGCCATTGAAAGTTAAGGTAACTATTTTCACTAAAAATGTTAAACTTTGATTGTTTACAAAAAAATCGAGAAAATCATCAGATCGCCATAAGGAAAGATTACTCTCTACATAATATTGTTGTTAAAAAAAATGGTCAATTTGAAGAAGATTGGTTGAGATTTATTCGTGTTATCGTGGTCACGTCGCAGACTTTAAAAACATAGTTTTGAGATAATCTCATTTAACGATTCAAGCTATGAGTTATGTATGATAAAATAAAGTAAGTTAAAGCGACATAACTTTTTAAATTTTTATCAGATAGACTAGAAAATGTAACTGAATATTCTTTACTAATTGTACTTTCAGAAAATGCAATAAAAAAAAAAAAAATCAGTTTTTGAAAGTTTGCAGGTGTATAACCACTTGAAGGAATGAAGTTAGTTTGTATATTTTTTCTTGAAAAGTTTAACTAATATTTCCATGTTTTTGTATTTAGTAAAACCAGGTAACCCAAACCCGGTCTTCCCGGTGTACAGAACATAGGTGAAAATAATTTTTAATTGAAAACTCTCATACTTTTTTTTATATTTAACAATATATTTTTAGATTGCCCACCAATTATACCAAACATAATTTTATTTAGAAAAAAAAAATAACAATTATGCGTTCAAATATGTCGCATGCCAGCAGTTAATAGCAAAAGATTTCACTATATATCACAACTTTTTTTTTTTTTTTTAATTCTGGTTATTTGAGTGTTAAAGCGTGTAGTTCGATTACATGTCTGTTTGTGACAATAAACTTGTTTTATTTATTTATTTTTTTTTTTTCAGAGAAGTTTTAATTTTGTTATGAAATATTCGTCGGAAACAAATGCTGAACTATTTGCGTTGTTCCAAATGCAATGTTCGTCTTCTGCAATCGGGTTTCTTTAACCCGGTGGATTAACAAAAATCATATTTGGAGGGGGGGGGGGGGGATCATACGAACTTAGTAAATTGAGTTACGGTTTTCAAGCAAAAATCGTACAATTTTTTTTCTCTCTATTCGACAGTCTAAAAATTAAAATTGTGTGATGTTTAGAAACAAGTTAATAATTTTGCGATGAAAACGAAACTGATTTTCCAGGTTGCTCCCACCATCAATATGACGTCAGCGTTACTCACATATTTTTACTGTACACTGTAAAAAAAAAAAAAAAAAGTTTATTTTACGGTTATATCGTAAAATTAACAGTAATAAACAGTAAAATAAGCAGTAATACACTGCATCGCATGCACTTTTGTTTTTCTGCGTTATGCACTGCAAAAAAAAGTGCTTTTTTGCAGTGTAATAGATAGTTTCCGCCAACAATTGCCCTTTTTATGTAAAACAATTCTTTTAAACATAGAAAGTATGATTGGTAAATGTCTGTCCTTTTGCAATCAACAAATTAACATTTTCTGTACAGTAACTCATGAAAATCAATTTACTCCGTGATAAATTTTCTTCCTTTGAATATAATGTTTCCCAAGTGAAACATTTTGTTTTCTTTCCACTCCACTCCTCTCGATATCCAACGTTAATTACTTTTATTTAAAGCAGATCCTGCAGCATTTCTCCATTGTTAGTACTTTGGGAATAAACTATATTACATTTTCCAATTTAGGTTAAACCATTTTGTTATTACTGTCCGGTGTTCTGTGAAATGAACAAATCATCAATGTGAGTTTTTTATCCGAAATTTCCGAAATTTTAAAGTTGCGAAAGATGAAAAATGGACATTGGATGCATTTCGAATCTCGAAGGAAAATATATTATCCTTTCGTACAATAGAATTTTTTTGTATAGCTTACAGCATTACCGATTAAAAAATGGTAATTACTAAAATTTTATGTCGCCTTTTATAGGTTGTTTGTAAAAAGGATCGTTTGTTTTGAAATACTACAGAAAAGAAAACAAAAAATTAAGTGTTTTTTAATTTCTTCGTCTCTTCTCCACTGCATCTAAAATTTATATAATGAAACAAATGAGTTAAACACATTTTTTAAGACTATGTTGTATTCATTTTACTTTAGTGATATGCAGATTCCCTTCTTTCATATAAATGTCTTTTCTTTTACGTGAACTTACCCTAGTTAGGTTTTCGTACCTATGGAAGTTTAGATAATTTGTATGTATATATATATATATAAAATTATAATATCTTTGAATTTCAAAAAACATATCAAGTTCTTGTAGCATTCTAATTAAATCTCCTAAGAGATAATTAGTAATAAAATGTAGACAGAATACCACATAGTTAATAAATTAACAAGTGCAATCATAATTTTACCATAGCATTTGCTTCAATGGTAATTGGCCAAAAATACTGAAAATATGAAGAATATTTAAAAAGAGAGAGGAAAAAAAAAAATTATATAATAAACCATAAATTGTTAATAATTTGAAGTTGATATCAAGTGAATACAAATGGATTTTGAAATGAAATATGAACTAAATATAATGGAAAATTGGATAACAAGAGATTTAAATAAGAATTGGAAATGAAAAAAAAACACGTGTAGATATAATCATCAGCCTGGATGTATCCACACGTGTTTTAAAAAATAATACAGTATTTCATAAATATACTGGCGTTTATGCTAAGATCAGTATATTCATCCAGGTATAATGTATTATTACCAGAAAACAATTGGAAATAGTAAAATTGGAAATAAAAAACTTGTAAAGAATAGATAAAATATTTTACTCACAATAATTATCCAAAATTCCGTGAACATCACAAGACATTTTATAGACTTTTTATAACTGATTATTAGTATCACTTAATATAAAGGTGATCGGCTAAACGCACATTCACCATGACCATATAAAGTGTAAACAATGTTCAACCAGCTTAATAATAGTCCTTATATATGCTATATATATATATATATATATATATATATATATATATATATATATATGTGTGTGTGTGCACGCGTGTGTGTGTGCACGCGCCAACATCTAGAGAAATATTTGACGAAGAACATGTTTGACTTCATATATTTTTCAGTGAAGGTTGAGTCACGAGCGCAATTAGGGAGCAAACAACAAACTGAATAAAAAAAATTAATAGTAAAGTTGCTCTATATAATTCACTAAGTTATGAAAAAAAAAATTGTTTCTGCATGCGCAGTTAAAATTTATTTCATATAAAGGCTCGTGTTTCAGCAAATATTTGATATATTCATATTCTAATTGCAGCATATTATTTACTCTGCAATTTGTCAAGTTTACAGAAAGTGGCGTGTTAAAATTTGTTGAAAGGCTTGCATGCTATAAACAAATAACATGCAATTTTTTTTTGTTAACTTTTTAAAGTTTTATATTTCCATTCATGCACGTGCTATTCTTACACAAATGTTATACAGGATCCACATATTCATCTGCTACAGTTACAGATCATTTTATTGTACAGGTTGATCGAAAATTTTGTTTATTCAATTTGTTGTTGGCCCCCTAATTGTACCTGACACTAAACTTTTGTGGAAAATATGCAGTCAGACATGATCTTTACAACCCAGAAGAATAGGTGTGTGTGTATGCGCATGCGCTCATATGTTACCGTTGAAACCCGATTTGACTACTTAAAACTCGTTTTAATGAAACCCCACTGAGTGAAAATAAAGTAAAACAAGCATTCTCAAACATGTTTCAGTTAAATCCAGAACTAAGAAAGTGATGGTCAAATTTATGCATGTTTTAATGAAAATTTACGCGTGAAAGTTTTTTTTTTTTTTTTTTTTTTTTCATACTAGTAGCGTCACTGGTGGGAAAATGCATTATTAAACATTTTAAACTCCTTCCCCGAACGAATTTCGCTCATATCTACGGAATAAGCTTCTGCCATGATCAAATTTATGTTTTGATAAAATATTTTATGTTATATGTGCTTTTATGCTATTAACGAACCTGGTGGAAAATTGCATAACAGCGCAATTTAAACTTGTTGCGAATGGATTTCACTCAATACTTCAGATCAAATTTATATCTGATAATTATTTTCACACGATAGGTTTTTTATGCTAGTAGCTCCAGGTGAAACTGCGTAGCTAAAATTTTAAACTCATTTTTTAATCTTTTTTTAAATGGTAACCATAACCCATGTTAAAATTAGATTGGACAGATTCCTTTTGTCTCTTGGTCAACTTTTTTTTCCCTTCTTTAACGCGCCCCCTAGCGAGAAATAAACTAAATTTGAATAAATTTATTTTTTGTTTTACTGTGTGGCAGCTTTTTAAAGGGTAGATCAGATTCAATACAACTTTTTGTTTATTTTGGTGCGTGTATCTAGTATTCAATTTTCCACCAGCGGTGCATAAAAAATACGTCACGTGAAAATTTTTATCAAAACATAAATTCCACCATGGCTGAAGCTTATTCTGAAGATTTGAACGAAATTCGTTCATGGAAGGTGCACTTAAATTGCGTAGTTATTCAATTTCCCACCCAGGGCGCAACTAGCAGAAAAAGTTATCACGTGTAACATTTTATTAAAAAGTAAAATCGACCCTAGAGGAACTTATTCTGAAAATTTGAGCGAAATTTATTCGTGGGAAGTAAGTTTAAATTGCTTAAATATACAATTTTCCACCAGAAGCGCGCTATACTGGCTTAAAAAAAAAAAGTGAAAATTTGTCAAAATTTGTTCATGAGACATGAGTTTAAATTGCGTAGTTATGTACTTTCCCCCATAGGAGCGCTACTAGTACTAATATTAAAACACCTTATCTTGTGAAAATATAGATTTGAGATAGGTCGATTTGTGAGAAGTTAGTTTAAATTGTGTACTTTTGCAATTTCGCACAGAGGCTTTACTAGCATAAAAAGCTATCTCATGGATTTAAAAAAAAAAAAATTAAAATACATATTTGACCATACTTTGTTAACATATCTGGTTTTGATTGATTTCAAATTTTGACATTAACTTGTATGTCTCTCTCTCAAATGCAATTTTGGGAACTCCTTAAAGTTTTAAGTCTCCTTAGTTTTAAAATTATCTACTTGACTTCTTTCTGAGACACATAGCTGTTATACTGGTATCTGGGGCCAGTAACTCATTAATCTTAGGATACAGATTTTTCTGAAATAATAATTTTCTGAAGTTTTAAAATAATTATCAAATTAAGCCTAGGGGATTTAAATCTTTTCGAAAAAATTCACTTACTTTTAAACGGTTTTTGCTCCTTTTATTAGGTTAATAAAAATATAAGGATGTCATATTTTCTTGAACAACCGATATTTTTCTTATAAAATACCAAGCTATTTGTTGATCAGTTAATGCCATCCATGATTGAAAACTTAATCTTCGGTATCCTGCGATGCAAGAAGAAAAGCATAGTAGAGTGACTGGCAATGCTTAGCAGAGAATTAAGAGATCTAGGTTCTTCAGTTATACGTTTCTTGTCAGAATAATCTTTTGTTTTCTCAGGGATTTCTATTTTATCCTTGGTTAAGAGTATAAATATTTTTTCTCGTATTGATTTCTAGTTTGTTATTACCATTCATTCACTGTGTCTGTATTTTCAGGGCATGCAAGGGCAATTTGCTCAATTTATAAGATTGTCGGACCTTTATTTATCATCATCTTATGATTTTAGTGATTTAAAATGGAGTGTTTTATTGGATTTATAGCAAAATAAAAGTTCATGTGAATGAAATAAATTAAGTTTGTGTTCAGATTCTTTCAATGGGTGTTTTTATTTCATTATTTTTTTAAGCCGAATAAAAGATCTTTAACAAACTAACTTGAAGACATGCTCTGTTTTGTACTTTGTACGTACTTCGGCGTAAGTGGTCAGGGCAAAATACCCATATAATGAAGTAGAAAATTTTCCGCGGGTACATCGCATTGAAGACAATGCGGTTAATGAGGTACAAAACAGTTCGAGTGTGCTCTGACTTGGATGCAGACAGACAAGACGCGATTGCTTGTGAGTCGGCCTATGTTCGTAAAACATATCAAAGTGAAATTCAAAATATGTGATTTATGTCGGAGAATGCATTTCGAGCCTAAAAGAAAGCGAGTGAGCTAGAGTCCAATTTAAGAGGGGAGATCACCTTGCAACTTTAAAAAGTGAAAATAAATTTATCTATTTTTTGAAATAACATTTTACAAATCTTTTTTAAATTATGACGATATTTTAATTAGAACCAAAGCTATGACTATTTAATGAGGATAATTTACATACATTTAAAGAAAAATTTCAACTTAAAATCCTTTTTCCCCAAACTATGATTTTTGACATTGCGCGCATTCTAATTAAAAAAGTAATTAACATACAATCTTTAAATTTTGTATGACGGTATATTTTATGTATGTTTATGAATCTATACCTATACCTTTTTCTAGGTACATATAATTTTTTTCTCAATTTTCATTGATTTTTTTTCAGTATTTTCGCCTTTAATGTTATAATTGATTGAAAAAACTGTTTCCTACCGTAAAATTGTTATATTAGGTGGAAGTCTTAACACATTGACGGACAGTAGGAACAGGTGAAGTTCGAAAATTGACACTTGGCTTCTACTTGTACGCCGGTAAATGCACATTTGTGCTGCTGCTATAGCCGTCATGCCACATAGTGAACTTCGCTTTGACGGCTATAGCCGCAAGTGTCCGTCAACGTGTTAAGAAAGAATGTATGTAATATTAAGCAAAAAGTTTTTTTTTTTTTCTTTTTGACAGTCTTGCGCGCATGACGTGTATGTCTCGAGGCTAACGAAAAAGAAAGGCTACCGCGGTGCTTTACGCGTATCTTTTTTTACAGACCGCTGGAGTCACGTGATGCTGGGATGCACCAATGCAGGTGTACGAAAAGAGCATCACGTCACACTAGCGGTCTGTAAAAAAAGATAAGTGGAATGCACCGCGGTAGCCTGTCTTTTTCGTTAGCCTCGGTCTCGGTATGTCAAATGTTACGTCGAAAAATCCTCCATTATTTAATATTAATTAAAATTAATTCTATTTCCACTTCATTAAATCTTTTTATAGGAATAGATTAACAAATAATTGCATAATTTAATTTTTAAAAAACTGTTCACTTCGGTGGAATATTTGCAGCTCCGTAATATTTTGGAGTTTGGTGTAAAATCATGTAATATAGAGCTGTTCAATGTGATCTACCCCCTTAAGATTAAAGAAGAGAACGTTATAGAACTGCCAGATTCGTAGGGCACTTATTAAATTTGATTGACCATTATAAGAGTTTTACCATAATGTGTGATTTATGTATTTATCAGCTATCTTTTTCACAAACAGCGGGCGTTTCTCTTAAAAATTGAACTATTCCGTTACGAAGCACGGATATTATTTAGCTTGTATATACGTAAAAGTTCAGTTCGAATTTGTAAGACCTAGATGTAAGTTTTAAAAGAATGAGATGTAATTAATTGGTGTAACTCGGGATATTTTTCTTTTACTCTTAGCGCTTTGAAATATCCGAGTTTCCCTGTTAAAAGTTATATTTTGTCACATACCCAATATTGATTATGTGCTTGTATTAATGATGATAATAAACCCAATATTTCCCCTTCTTACTTAGTGAAATGAAATTTTTTATGTCAATCGATCTTTTGATTTTCACTACTCCCGCTTTCTGTTTCGTTTTTCTGTCCTTTTTTACTGTCTTTGCGCAATAAGAGAGAAAAAAAAAATGACCGATAAAGCATTGATGATTGCAACTATCGTTATTTTCCCCCATTCCATTTGTCATTCACAGTTGAGACAATATCAGTTATCGATCTCGGTTGCGGTGCTCAAAGTCGCAATTGAAAGTGGATTATTAACTTAATGTTTTTTTTTTTTTTTTTTTTTCCCTCCTGAAGTTAATTTTTATTATCAGAGTGCTATTGATTTCAGTCTCGAATTTTTGTGGCAATAAAAGAAAAATCGTTCTTAATTTTTATGAAACATGTTAGTTGAATAATAAGAATATAAATGCTAGTGAGTAAAATGGTTCATTTACAAAACAGCCAAAACTGGGAATAGGTGCAATTATAAGACCTAAAAAGAAAGGGGAAAGAAATCAAAAAGCATTTTTTGAATGTGTATTGTTTTCTAATGTGTTTTTCTTGTCAGATTTCAAAGGCATAACACATAATATTTCATATACACAGATGCTCCTGCCAGTATTCAAGATTTTATCCCCCAACGATGAGGATTTTTCCTTATATATTACTTTAACTTTGATTGTCCCTTGAAGGGAATTATCATTTGTAAAACTACTTATAACTTTAATAAACAGTGTTTAAAACTATGACGTTTACTAGCATTACAAATAATAAATGTAATTAATTTATTTTAAACTAATTTTCTATAATTAATTTATTACTTTTAGATATATTTCATCATTTCCTTTTACTTTTAAACAATAAAAAAATTATATCTTTATTGAATAGAATGCGTACCGTTAACCACATGCTCACATTAGACGCAATAATCCTCATATGAGGCTTCATGTTCTTTCCCAGTTATAACAACTATTTTTTATTCAGAAACATATTAAACACATTGTTATCATAAATACATGTCTTAAAATGATAGAAATATTTTTCTTACATTTGCTAAATGAAGTCAGCATGAAACCAAAATAACTATAAAGCAATCATAAACTGCAGTACTGGCATCTGATTACATAATGTAGAACATTCTAAAACCTCATATGAGATTTAAATGAGTATTACTAGTAAAAAGAATGTTTTTGTTTTTAATTTGAGAATTTTATATCTGTTTGACCGGAGTTTAAAATAGGAGCCTCATATGAGGGTCCGGGTAATGAGAGGGTTAAAGAGATCTGAGGTGTTTTATATTACAAATATACAGTAAAAACATGAGGAATACTTCCGGTTTTGTACAGGTCTTAGGAGGTCTCCCCCCCCCCCCTCCCCCCAACTATATATATATATATATAGAGAGAGAGAGAGAGAGATTGATTGATTGAATTATTTTTTCTATTGTTGTTTTCCAATTTTCGTTTTTTTCCCCCCATCTATTTTATTTTATTTAACAATTTGTTGAGGAACGTTTTATGTCACACAATTTAGTTTTACTAATGGGAAGATATGATTTACCATTAGAATATCTTAAACAGATTATGGAAAAATTGGAATTTTTTTTATTCAAACTTTGATGAATGCGTCAGAAATCAATAAATCAATAACAACTATTTCAATGAATTGTATTATTTCATGGTGGTGAAAATTTCTCTTTTATTTTTCCATAGTGGCACTCTGCGAATCTATTATTAAAATTTAATTGGAAAAATCATAAAGAAAACCCCTTATATCCGAAAATCAAGTGTAAGGTCTAAATGATTTTTACCGATAAGACTTGGCAAAGAGGTGTGATGAATTTTTAACTGTAAAAAAAACTCAAATCTCGTTTTTTCCCTTGAGGCGAAGAAAAAATAATTTAATTAAATTCAGACATTCTGCGGAATACTCTCAAACCATGTTTCTAAAGCAAATATATTTTTCCTTCTTTTGGGACAAGTTTAAATATTCCAGCCGCAAATTTTTAACAACGTTCGAAAAGTAATTTTTTTGAAAGAATTACCAAATGTAAAATAATTATGAAATGTCGTCACTTAACAGTTAAGAATTTTTTTTTTTACTTTTTCATAATCAGCTCAAGTTTTTTTAATCTTTTTTACTTGTTTGATTGTAGATATGGCTAACATTTTTTTAACGTATTCACTGACGAGATAAAGAAAAAAAAAAAAATTACGTTCAATTTCTTTTTTCCTGAAAAATTTATGTAAATTTGAACGTGTGCTGAATTTTGTATGGTTTTTCCCCCCTTTGCAATTTTTTTACTTAAAAAAGCAGCAAAAAATTAAATTAACTTAAAAAAAATTGTTAGAAAGTTTAAAATGGTTTAGTATAAACTTAATTTAAATATTTTTTTTTCTAATTATGCAATAACGTAAAAAATAAACACTGTGCAAATTTGTTTACTATACTGTTTATTCAACAGTAGTACATTTTTTACAGCTTGTTTCTTTTTTAAACTTCCTCATATATAATTTTTTTCCAAGCTTAAACTCTGCAAAGAAGAAAGGGAGTAGATACGTGATGAAATACGTAAATGAAAAGCGGTATCTTTCTTTCTAGATTTGAAAAAAATAATTTCAATTTGTTGTTTGGGTGTTATTTATTCAATAACATTGTTCCTAGCCTTTTTTTGTGTGCTTTCCGTCTACTCACCGAAAATGCCATTTATAAATCTATTCCAAAAATAGTTGTTGCTTTTATTCTTTGAAACCCCTACCAGTCTTGATTTTATTTTCCATGTGGGGCAATGATTGCATATTTTAGTAATGTGCGGATAATAGACCAATAAATATCATAAAATACGAGAAACAATTGGAACTCAAAATCATGTTAGTATATCCAAAATACTTACTTATATATTCAGTAGTAAATTTATAAACATTCTAACCATATTTTTTTCATTACGAAACTAGACGGTAAACATGTATTTTACCTCTTTTAGAAAAATATTTGCTGATATTGCTAGTTAAAATAATGCATGTATTGTCTACTACATTTTATTTTTATAATATTGTTCACATTGATTTTTACATTGTAAAATATGCTTTGCATTCATATTCTTAATATATATATATATATATATATTGAAATACTTCTTTCAAAAAATCTGGAGAAATTATCCTACGTGTAAACGGATATTTTCGCACAATACTTATTTTTCATTTGCTAAAAAAAGTAACGTTTAATTTAAATATTAAAAGGCGCTGTAATGTAAAATTTTAATTTTGTACTAGCCCAATTTATCGTATTTAAATAAGTAGTATTTTATTTTAATCATAGAAATATATCTCTAATTGTCATTAATATCAAATTTTACTTTTATGAAAAATATTCCATTTATTATGAAAAATACAAAGCAATCGATAAAACATTTTTAAATAAAAAAAAAAATAAAAAACCTGGAAGGCGTGGGATTCGAACCCGTACTCCTCAGACACAAGCTTAACACTATATCTATTCAACCACCAAGTTCATGTCTAGAATGCAACAAAACATCATTATGATAAGCGCCATAATTAGTTAAATCAATGTTCCGAACATCCGAACGCACGGCCTTCAAGTTCAATAGGCATGGCATACATCCATAGCATAATCCACTCCTTGTTTCAGTCTCCTTCGCGCGCGCGCGCCACCCGAACGCCGCGCATTCGTGAACAGAGCTAACATTTACATGTGGAGAAGTATGTTACGTTGAAAATAACAATCGTCTGCGTGACCACTGAACTGCATAATAGAACGGAAGGCTAACGACGCGTCCACGGACGGCAGCCAGTAACACATAGGTCCCGGTAGTAGAAAGTTCGAGACGGGCGACGTACGTCGCTGATTTTTTTCCCTCTTCTGCAGATTTTTTTCCATGGAATTTTCTTCAGCTCAGATTTTTTTCCCTCCTTCTGCAGATTTTTTTACTTCATCAGCAGACGCGGTGCCGCAGCCACACTTTCGCTTCGCATCTGGAGGAGCGCTATAATTTTCTGCGCATCTCCTCATTCTGTGCAAGCTAAATATCATTTTTTTTTCTCCGACATCCCTGCTCATTGGACCAACAGCGTTTGCTCATATACTGTGCGTGCATCTCGCCAGAAAGTTCAAAAGAGAAAATCTGTGAAAAGCAGTTGAAGAAATCAGCGAAAAGCAGGCCCTGTCTTTTCTTTTATAGCTGGAAATGCACGCTGCCAGTTTTTTTTATAGCTGCATAGCGTTTTGGGTTCGCAAAAGAATTTCTATCTGCATATTTCAACCTGCGAAATTCACCAATAGGTCACGGAATAAAACCGAAAATTTGTCAATCGGGCACAGAAAAATTTCGCAAAGTTCGTTAAACGGTCACCTGAAAATATTGCAAAATTTGTTAATTGATCGTGTGAAGAAAAAATCGCAAAATTTGTCAGTCGGTTGTGGGAAAAATTGCGAAATTCGCCAATCGATCGAAGGGGGGAAATAGCAAAATTCGTCTACGATCGCGTGAAAAAAAACCCTCAAGTTTTGTCAGCAAGACGTGGAAAAAAATCCGTAAAATCGTCAATCAGTTGCAGGAAAATATCACGAGTTTTGTCAATCGATCATGGGAAAACTATCTAGAAATTAATCTGTCGGTTACGGGATAAAATCGTGAATCTCTTCAATCAGTCGCAGACCCCCCCCCCCCCCCCCCCAAAAAAAAAAAAAAAAAAAAAAAAAAAAAAAAAAAAAAAAAAACCTGCCATCTGCTGCAGAAGAATATCGCCGCGTGTGCAACAGTCGCTGATTTGTCTAACTAGGGAAGATCCAAAACTGTCAGATCGGGATTTTGTCGAGAGTGGTGTCGTTGGAAAGCTCTTCCCATGGGGATCAAGGAAATGTATACAACTAACTACCCGTCCGAATGCAACTGGTGAAGAGTTATCAATAAATGACAGAAATACATTGGCCTATAACTCTTCACCAGTTGCATTTTGGACGCTTAGTTGTATACATTTCCTTGATCCCCATCCCTTTTCCAACGACACCACTCTCGACAAAATCCTGATCTGGCAGTTAGGGACCTTCCCTAGTAAGTGGGCAACAATATGCTTGATGATTCAGCCTGTATTATAGTAGCCCTAGGTAAACTAGTATTACTGCTTTCATCCATCATGGGACATCGCAAATTTTCACTTGATGATAATCGTGTACTACCTGGACACTTGGTCCACCACCGCATTGATATCTGCCACTAGGTACCTATTTTCGACCCTCACTCGGCCTGGCATTCTGCTTTTATGGCCATCGCCGATTAGGAGGTTACCACCCCACCTGTGGTGGTAAGACTACATTGCTTTGTATCGTAACTACATAAGCCCATCCTTGAGTTGGTCAAAGCGTCCTGAAACGTTCAACATCAGTGTCAACAATTTTTTTAACCCTTTTAGCGCGGGAGTCGACTAATGTCGACATCTAGGAGTTGGGTGCTGTAGACTACATTAAGCGTCGACAGAAGTCGCCTAGGCGTTCACGGCGTGTATTGTGCTCACTGTAGTGCGTCATGGGCTTAGCAGTGAGGACTTATTCAGCCTGCGTAGTGCAGTAATTTGGCTATAACCAAAACCAGTAGCGTACTTTTCATATAACCATAAGATGTGATTTTTAGTTTTGTATTGGGTCGTTCGGAAAGTCGTGTCCCTTTGGGAAAATCATTCGTACCGGAAAATTCTGCCCGGTAATCACATAAATAACATCGTTTTTTTGGTCAAAATATTCCGCACAGGGCATTACACCCCCCCCCCCCCCCCAAAAAAAAAAAAAAAAAAAAAAAAAAAAACGTACTGAAAGGGTTATACTACGTTCTATTCTTGTTAGAGATAACTACACGTTCTCAGATGGTGTCTCAAGCCGCTGGACCGAGTGGACATTAGATGCTTTAAATGGTACCAATATGGTCCAACTCGGGGTCTCAGGCCGCTTGATCGCATGGATCATGAAACTGCAGCTCTGGGGGGACCCAGCACGTACCATCGCGTGCCCTGAAACTTCACTATTGGACATTCAACATTATCACAACATTTAATTACAACTTGAACTGTACGCATCTACATAAATTCACTATCACAACTTCACACTTCTACATTGCATCACAATCGCAACATTTCACTTCACTATACTATCACTTCACAATTTAAACATATCCTTTCCGCTTTTATGGATTTTTTCATATATTTTTTATCTTAACTTTTACTTTGGTGCAGCTTGTCCCCAATGGGATCCTGTGCCATTAAACCTTATACAACCAACCATATCCTTTCCTAGCTGTAACCTCTTGCTACAGTTTCTACTAATTTCTCAATTAGGTACTATTACCTTCACTTGCAAGCTTCTGCTAGCCACTCTACTTGCTATCATTACCTTTACCTTCATTATTCGTTTGACCCACAATATTTAATATTCATACTCCCAACAATATGATACGACTTCACCTGTTGCTTATCTTACCTTCTTACCTACGTGACTGATAAGTGAGCTCTAGGTAATCCGAAGCGTTCAGAGACCGATATCACTTGACTTTTTGTGGGTTACTCGTAGCGTTCAGGGCCGGAAATTACCATGACTTCTGGTAACCCACATTACCTACAGAATTTTGTTGCGTAAAAGTGATCACGGGGTTGGGAAACCTGGTTTTCTCGTTCGTTTTATAGCTAACTGCAACTGTTAAATGCAGGGTCATCGCTAAGACTTCTTATTGGGGGGGAGGGGGGGACCTTAAAGTGCCAAGTCAAATTTCCGTATTTGACAACTAATTGACAAACAAAATAAATAGTTCTCGCCAATTTATTAGCGTATTTTCAAGTTTGCCAACTAGTTTTATAATTTTGCCAAGTTACCGCAGTTAGAAAATGTAATATAGTTCTTATTTCTAAAAAAGTTCGATCTAAAAAATCTCAATAAATAAATAAAATAAAAGATATTCGGAAAAGCCTCACTCACCAAAGTGTGAACTTGTCAGTAAGTTTAAACTAAAATTTACAATATATTAATGAAAACAGAAAATAAATATTATTGGATATTTGTTTATTTACATTATTTTTCTTTATTATCCATCTCGGCTGGTGAATAAATGTTTGTTACGTCATGTCAATTGAAACTGATCTGTACGTAACTGCTATGATTCGCAACATATTTTCAATGCTTTTTCTCTTTTAATATCGTGGCACTGCCGTTTAAGGACGCAGTTGTTATTTTAATTTTTGAAATAACCAATAAATCAGTAAAACATAAGGAAAAATACAGGCAAATGTCGAATTAAAGACCACTTGATACATAAACATGTGTAATGCTTCTGATGTCAAGTAAATGGGACGCAACGATCTTGCATTTTTGGCGTTAAATCCTATAGTTTGGCGATAGTTTTTTTGTTATGAAAAGTGGTCGACTGGTTAATGGAGAAGTACCAAAAAATGTAACCTGAGCTCGGCCCGCCCCGAGTCTGCTGAAAAAATTAAGTCCGGGGTCAGACATGATATAACTGACCGATCATATCTCTATACACCGCCGGATGTTGTAGCACATTTATAATGCCTTTTCGGCCCAACCGACTGCTGCTAAGTGCAGCAAAGACGCCCTAATTCCCCTTTTTAATCTTGTGCTTAGTTTGTGAATATCATGTTGTTAAATGCTAATCTAGAGTTAATTAAATAGTATTTCATAGTCAACACTAGCATTTACCGAGTTCTCCCATTATTACACCATTATTATATTCATATATTGCAAATCGCATTATTTCGTGAGAAAGATAGGCTTTTTTCAGCTTTAAACTAAATTTGAACTAAAAATATTTTTACTAAGGACTACCTTAAACTAAATCTTTCACTGACAAATATAATGTACGATATTTTAGAAGTAAATTTAAAGATTAAAAAATATATATATATATATATATATATATTCAAATGAATAAAAAGAAATAAAAATCTTGACGTAAAATAGATGGAAAAACAAGTCCAATATAAAGAAAACGAATGTACTTTCATTCATCCATAATTTAGTTAAATTCGTTAAATTTTAATTGTCAGTCGTTTTTAATACGGTTTCAATTAATTTACAAAGCCAGCAGTCAAATTAATTATCAAGTTCACTTAATATTTTAACAGGAATATTTCATTTCTGTAAACATTTCTAAGTGATGTCAAAATCCAGTTTTTTTTTTCCTTTAAAGTAATAAATAGTTAAGATTTTTAATACCGTGTTTTCTCGAAAATAAGAATTACCCTCAAATTAAGTCAGACTTACTTGCTTAAAACAGTTATTTGCATTATACAATCGTATAAAAGTATAAATAAATAAGGAAATTTTGTTTTCTTTATAAAACAAATTATGAACAATTGTAAATTGTTGTAAATAAAAAAAATTGTAAATTGATGTTCATGGGAGAAAAAAAGAACATCTCCCGAAAATAAGCAGCAATGCGTCTTTTTAGAGCAAAATCACTGAAAAAAAAAAATTGTTAATTTTACAGTATAATACTAGCCCCCCAGCTACCAATATTATACCGTAAAATTAACAGTAATAAGCAGTAAAATAAGTAGTAATACGCTACTGCGCATGCTTATTTTACTGTTCATTACTGTTAATTTTACGGTATAATACTGGCAGCTGGGGTGCCAGTATTATACTGTAAAATCAACAATGTTTTTTGCAGTGATTTTGCTCTAAAAGACGTATTGCGGCTTATTTTTCAGAAATTACAGTATTATGCATTTAACTATTACCGGATATTCGGATATGTTAAGAATATGTTCTCAGGCATATTTGACATTTCCTTACTAACCAAAAATTGATGAACTTCGCAGTATCCTAATTATAAAATCCACCATATTTCAATTCATTGATCAGCAATTTCTTATTAAGGCATTGAATAATCATTTTGAGCAAAGGAATTAATTTGTATCATCACTCATAATTAAACTATTTCCCCCGATTTTTCCATGCAAGAAATAATTTGATTATCTCGTTCGTATTTTTCTTGACAGCTTCTTTAATTGTGTTCTCAATATTTAAGAAATGGCTTGTCTTCCATTTTTATTTCAGATTTTGCCTTAAAACGAGCTTGTTTATTAAAGTTTGGTATATTTATTTGTACATCGAAATATTGTTGATCATGGTAATTTTATTTATTTATTTCTTCTGATTACAAGATGCGTTTTCTTTTCTTTTTTTAATTCGTATAAGAGTCAGCATATTAATAAGCTAATTTATTAAATTCTGATCGATTTTGTTGGTTCATACACATAATTTTCTGCTGTTTATTTCTTCTTTTTTTTTTCTTTATTAAATCTTGTGATTAGTATTTCTCTTTTATTATCAGTAGGCTTTATATATCCTTACGAACAACATTCAGTCCTTTCACAGTGTTTTAAAAGTTAGTATTTCAGTATGTGTTTTTAATTATTTATACAGGGTGCAATATGTTATCTATTGCCGACCTTTAATTTCTCAATCGTTGGTCGTAGACATATACTACCAATTACAAAAAGTTTCAAACTAAGTAAATATTCATGTTGTGGCATTGTTTAATGTAAAAAATGAATTTTATAAAAATTACGAAATCTAACTTTTTATACGATCCCCCAATCCCTATAGTTATATATTAGTAAACGTTTACACATATCATAACTGATACAACACAAAAAGTTTGACTTCTATACTACAAAAATTGACACAGTTATTAAATTTTAAAGTTTGAGAATTTTGCACATGATTTTTTGGCTTTCATTGAGGGTTCAGTTAAAAATTAAAGTAATTCGAGATCGAAATCATGTTGCGCTGTCTTTGCTACGGCAAAACCACCTTTAGCCGGTATCACCAAATCGGAGTATCAACAAAGAGGGTCATCTAAAAAATTGAGCTAACTTTTAGGGGTCGAATAACATTTAAAAGCCAAAGTAGGTAGAATCGTTATTCTGATTCTACGTACTTTGTTCCTACTTTGTATACCTGAGTATGTTCCAGAAAATAAAACGTACTCACTAAGAACTAGATAAATGGCAGCGGAATGCAAGCGACTAGCCGAGCTAAAACGATCATGAAAATCGGGATTATGCAAATTACAATAGTACCGCAGCGCCACACGTTCGGGATAAAACACGAGCCATCTAGTAGGTGACATCTAGTCACCGCTCAGATCGTGATGGTAGGCTACACATACATGCAATAGGCCGAAATTATACTTATGGTGAATGTCAAAGGAACGCCAGAGCGGGTGTGAGGGTTTATTCAGAACGTTTCCCTAGGGATCGACATCCAACGCATGAAACTATAACTGAAGCATTGCACTTTCTTAGAGAGACGCGGCTCTGCTGTACCTGGACCCAGAACAAGTAGACGTGCAAAATGTAATGTTCAAGTGACACCGGAGGAGGGGTTGGCATTCGCCCTTTTAAATCTACATCTGAGCACGGCGGAAATAAGTGAGGCATGCTGATACACGCGTCAGCATGTCTGGCATTTGTTACATTCACATGGTGCGCAACCATACCATCTGACACTGGTGCAAGTATTGATGCTGGGTGACTACGCACGATTATTTGATTATTGTAATTTCATACTCAACACCTTAGAGGAAAATTCGTCATTCCTTTGTGACATTCTGTCGACAGATGAGTTAATGTTTACATGGGGCGCCATTGTAAACGTACACAATGTGCAATATTAGTATCTGGAAAACCCCCACATCGCCTGCACAGTACGACACCAGGAACGCTGGTCAATGAACGCGTGGTGCGGTTATATGGGGAACCCAGATTGTTGGACCCATCTTCTACGATGGGACCTTAATGCTGCGTTTACACTATATGGTCTTTCAGGTCTGTTGGGTCTTTCTGCTCCAAGAGTAGAAAAAATTGCGTTTACACTATGGCATAAGAATTTGGCGTAAGGAGAAGAAACTTATTTTTGCGCATGCGTGAGTTTTGCAGCTTGGATGGAGGGGGAGGGGTAGTGTTTGTTTGTTTACATTCGCAATGAAATGAACATGCAAATATTTTGTGGGTTAATGCCTGTGCTAATTTCTTTTTTACTTAAAAAACGGAAGGCAGATAATATAAAAGTGATTTTTTTTTTAACGTGCTTCTTTCGTTATTATTATTAAAGGTTTGGGAAATACACAGGGGATATAGATACAAGAGATATTGTTGTATTGGGCTAAGAAAGGCTCAGTGAGCAGCCAATTTCATATTAAATATAGCCATATACAGTGCATGCAGAAGCCCTATTCCGTATCTGTACTGGGTCCCACAATTTCTGTGCACATTTTATTTTCCCTGGTAAAAATAAAAATATATGGAGATCAGTTTGTTGCAAAATAATACTGACAAAAGTAATTAAATAAGGTTTAATTTATTATACAAAATAAGAAAATTCCCATCAAGATTTAAATAAAAAATATGAACTAAAAGAAAAAATCATTCTAATCAGTATTAGCACTACCTTAGCATAGACATACATTTACAGAAATGTATGTCTACATGTAAATAAAATGTCTATTACATTACATGTAAATTTATAGAAATAAGGCATTTTATATGCACATGTGCCCACAATGGGAGCAAGGCAATTGCTGTTATCTGAATTTTCAAATTTTATAAACTAAAGTTTGTTTTTCTCTGATAATTTTCAAAAAAAGAAATAATAATAATGTCAAATAATTAATCACTAAGACAAAAAGAAACTTTTTTTTTTTTTTTTTTTTGGCTGAAGGGCTCTGATCACCCTTTTCCTCAAAACAAAATTTAGTTTTGTTTTTCTTTCTAAATTTAAGTGTTCAAAAAGGATCTTAAATGGTGGGTTCAGCTCCCCCCCCCCCCCCCCGATAAAAAATTAATTGAACATAAAGACAGTTCTTCATTTATAAAATGTCAATAGCAGCTTATTTTTGGTTTCTTAATTATAATATGTTTGAACTGCTTTTTAGTTTTATAAGTGATAATGCAGATTTTCTTTGATGCTAACAGAAAAATATACCATTTTCCTAACAATATTGAAAAAAAGAAAATGAAACCAAATGACATGACATTTAGTGGAATTCCATTTCTCATGGCTTGAAAATGAAGTTTCTACTTTATAGATAATGCACGTTAATTTCAGAAGGGGAAGTTTCCTCTTCTGATGATAAAACATTATTTTTAAATGGAAACTTGCATTTTCATTCAGGAAAATTAAATCCTCAATGATTACATAAAAATGCCATTTTCTAGATGCTTTTAGTCATGACATCATTCGAGGCACAGGTCCAGGGCCCCCCAAATGCTACTGAAGATTTTTCAATGATTGGTCAAAATCTGGAAGTTTTCACGATAAAAACACAAAATTAATATGGAAAAACCTGTTTATTTTTTTCATTTAAAAATAACTACTTCACTTGCGCAACAACACTCGCTCGCTAATATTAATTCTATGGCAAATTTTTTTTATATATATCTTGCTTGCATTTCATTATTTAAAAAAAAAAAATTCCATTGGATAGTTGAGGTCAATCAATGCAAAGGCCATTTTTTACTTTTTCGGTTTTGTTAACAGGTTTTTTTATTAAGATACTTTCACTTTCAGAACCGATTTTGAAAAATCGTTAGCGAGATAGAACACTAAAGATTGATTATGAAGCTGTTATAAAAACTTTTATTGCTAAAAAATCAAGAAGAAAATGTATAAAAAAAGGTACTTCTCTATTATCCTGTCGACCACTTTTCATAACAAAAAACTATCGCCAACTCTAAGATTAAACGCCAAAAATGCAGTCCCATTTACTTGATGTCAGAAGCATTGTACGTGTTTGTTGTCATCAAGTGGTTTTTAATTTGACATTTGCATGTATTATTCATTATGTTTTACTGACTTATTAGTTATTTCATCAATTAAAATAACAATTGTGTCCGTAAATTCTTATATTTTATTTATTTTGATATTCCAATGACAACGTTCTTCCGTTTCTTTGGCGATAGTTTTTTATTATGAAAAGTGGTCGACGGTATAATAGAGAAGTACCCAAAAAAATTATTAAATATCACTAAATCATTTAAGTCAGTAGTGGTTATCTTAATAATTACCGCTATTAGTGATACATATTTTTTTTACTCAAAACCACTGTAAGCACTGGTGCAAGCCCTCCCCCCCCCCTCCCTTTCCCAAAGCATCTGTGCCCAGGTACTCCCAAACTTGTAAATCGGTCCCTGTATCAGTCAGAAAGTTTTGTGTGAAAAGAGGGGGATTTCAGTGTTAAAATCAACTTCCAGAGCATTTGAAAAACTGACAAAATGCATAGAAAACCCCTTGTGTTAAAAAAAATTAATGTGATGTGTAAAAGCCAAAGTAAAGGAAAGCATGAGCAGCATAAAATGTTTACCATTCAAGACTTTATAATAGGATTCTACACAAAATTAATTAAATAAAAAGTTAAGAGCAATAGCAGTAAAGTAGTACATATTTCATTGCTATTGCTTTTTTTTTTTTCCCTCTGAAAATGCTGTGTTTTAAAACACATACATGCTAAATATATTATGATTGATTGTGATTTTCGTTACGGCAGTTTTTACGTGTCATGTATTGTTATCAACAAAATTGTTTATTTTATCAGTAACAATGGTTCAGAACCCCTCCCAGATGAGAATCCTGGTTGCGCCATTGGTATAAGGATCATACAAATAAACACTTTCCAACACTAACAGAATATTATTAATAAATTTTGTTTTTATGAAATACGATATCTAAATGAACAATTTAAAAGCACATAACTCAGTAAAAATCTATTTTCAACAATTGTTGTCTGTCCATATAGTCTGTAATGTATGCAAATTCTTTCATGCAGCACTGTATATAGAATTTATACACACCCAGGGCCAGTGCAACCCTGTGTGGGGCCCTGAAAAAGCAGTTAATGGGGCCCAACGTATACTGCAATACTGTATTAATGAAATTTATTTTTAAATTGTATATTTCATAGTATAATATAGGAAATGTATGAAAAATAGTATAATTATTTATTAAATGTTAATTTGATTTAAGAATGAAATTAATTTAAAAAATACTAATCAAAATTAGTTAATTAAAATCATTGAACACATAAATTAAATAACAATTAATTTAAAAATAATATATTTAATAATTATGTTCTAAAATTTTCCTCTTTCATCCGAATACATATGTAGGGGCACTAGGAAACTTTATTCCTGGGCCCCAAGTTTATTCTCTGCACCTTAGCATATGTGTTTCAAAATATTGTCCCCCCCCCCCCCTTTTTTTTTTCCTTCAGAGAACGTCCGTGTTTACAAGCTCAAAATATTCATCTTATGAATTAATTGTCATTACATTTTGTTATTCTGTTAAAGGAAATTATTATTTTTTACGATAAAATAAAACAATGTAAATCTAACAAATCACTAATTTATTAGTTTAATTCCTGAGGCTTTTAAGCATTTTAATTATTTAAGTAATTCTGCTTCCAGTGAAAAATACCGCTGACAAACATCCTTATTTCTTTTTGTTTAATTCATGGAACAAAAATATTAAATCTGGCTATTAATCTCATGAAGGTGTTTATTTAAGCAAATAGTAATCCGCTGAATTTTAAATTAATGTAGTCATTATTCTAGATATGGTTAACATATCACTTCATCATACATTTTTTAGGTGTGCTGTGCTGTTACAATCTTCTTTTTCATCCAGTTTTCTTGATAACGATTTTAAGCATATTGGTATTAGTTTTAATGCTAATAATGGCAGAAAAGTTTTAGGAAAACATGGCAATTCTTTATTGATTTAACAAACTAGCAATTGTACCCAAACATGCTTCAGCATATTATGGTGAAACTCCAATTGTATGCTGAAAATAATATCACTTTCACTACAAATAATAAAATACAGTGCTTGCATTAAAAGAGGTATTTATTGAATAATCTAATAAATAGACCGAAAAGGCCAATTTAGAATTATTCAAACATAATCTCTTACGTATCGCATTTCAACATTATGCACTCTTTTGTTTCCTGAACACTCCCAACCCTAATTAAGACACATACATTTGCAGTCATTCTGCCCATGATCAACTATTTGTTTCTAATTTGTGGCTCATTGTCAACTATTTGTTTTCAAGCTATCTTTCTTTTTAAGTATTTGATATATATATATATATATATATATATATATATATATATATATATATATATATATATATATATATATATATAAATGAGATAATAAACCGACTCTGGAATGAAGAAAACCCTTCATGTTTGAAGAATTAAAAAAAATCTTTATTTTTTTTTTTAAAGACTAATTTAAAAATAATGGCTTTATAAAACAAACTTCTACTGATAATTCAAATTTATTTTTGACTTGAATGGATTCATAATGATATTAAATAAGTAACATATCATGAAACATTAAAAAGTGAAAATTTTTGATTTTTTAAAATTATGATATAGACTTTCTTTTAAAGAAATACTTTTAAAAATTGCATTTATTTTAATTCCAAATGTTTATTTAATTTTTTAAGAGAATTTTTAAAATATTGTTTTAATATTTTCCTTGTTTATTAAAAAGGTATTGTTATGAAGCATTATATACATATTAAAATAAAATAAAGACTTCAATAGTAAAATTTAAATAAACTCTCTTTGTAACTCTTTTTTTTAATTAAAAAATGGTTTGAGGATTTTCTTATTTAATATACATTCTGTTATTTAAACAACACAAGTAGATACATGAAAAGATCATTTATAATAAAATTATAGTCAAATGATAACAGAAATTTTTTATTAAATTTCCTTTATTTGAAAATACAAGTTACAGAAATAAAACAAAATGTTGCTCTATATAATGAATATTATCACATAACAAATTTATTACTGAATATAATGATATACTACATATCAGAAGTAAAATACATAGATAACAGTCTGGACGTTAATGATGATGGCACGATACTTTACAGAAACAGGTATGTATTTTAATCTAATGGGAGAAACAAGTTATTAATAATTTTCAGTTATTATAATTTAAAAATGATAAATAATAACATCAAAGCCAAGCACTGGCATGCTTTTTTTTTTCTAAAAAGAAAGAAAAAAAATGGAAATTTCAATTTATTATTAAAATAAATACATAAATTAATCAGTGAGATGAAAATAAATGTTTCATTCAAACTGCTAAGAATATCCTTGGATTTGAAGATATCAGAAATACAAGTGGTTTTAACTCCAGTTCCAATAAAAAGAAAAAAAATATTACTATATTTTATTTATAGTGCAGTATAGCCCTGTATGTTATATGAAGATTTTTGTACACACCACATATTAAGCTAAAAGGCAACTTAAAACTCACTCGCAGCAATTACCAACCGTAAACGACAATGAATATTTTTCTTTGCGTAGCCCTGTATATGAACTTATTTATATTCCACAAACTTCTATTAGTCTACTAAATATAGTTCAACAGGAAAATGCGTAACAAAATTAAAAACTACCCTTAAGCAATTCACTCCCATAGTCTGTAATACTGACGGATTCCCTTGTGTAGCTCTGTATATGAACAACCGAGTTTATAAACACACAAGTACTATGAAAAAATTTAGTTAAACTTAAAAACGCACACCAAAGTTGAAAATGCACCTATCACACAGACTGTAAATATCACATATGTACTGTAACCGATATCTTTTGTGTGTCCCTATAAGTAAACGTAATGCACACCACAATTTCAAGAGAGCAACTTATAGTGCACCTCAGTAATGAATATAATTTTTATTATGTCTGAAATAGTAACTTAAAAAAAAAAAAAAAAACACATTTCTTGTTATCAAATAAAGTTATTAAGAAGTGGGGTTACTGCACAATCTTTATTTTTTCCCCAGACTGGGGGCATAAAACATAGGGCTGTATCTGAACAAGCAATTTTATAGGAAGCTACTACAGTATTATCTTTATTTTTTACAGAAAAAATGTGAAAATGCTACTTTCAAGGTTCCATATGTCTATAAAATGACATGTTTAAAGGAAATCCAATGTTAAATATCTTCTTTAAAAAAGAAAACTATTATTATTATTCTAGTATACATGAAAGATAACAAAACATTTAAAGCAATCTTTTGAGGAATAGGTATGGCTAATATGACACACAATGCAATAAATAAATAAAAAATCAGAATATTTATCCTCAGTGTTGAATTTAGACATTTTTCTCCGGGAGGGATTTCTGTGGCTCCGAGGGGACATTATAGAGTTCTGGAGGTGAAATTGTACTTTTTGATCATTAAAAGCATAAAATCTCAAATCTTTCAGGGGGGGGGGGGGGGGGGGAGAAAGATTTGAGGGGCCATCCCTTGATTTCAACACTGCTTGCTCTCCCCTTCCCTGAATATTCAATTTAAAAAAATGTTAAACTTATATCGGAAAACATACAAAAACACATTTGCATTTATTATCTCAAAACATTCACTGCTGTAGTTTTGGGATGGTCAATAGCAACGCACACCTGACAATGTTTAAATTTCAGTTTTCAAAAATTGCATTTTTGTTAATCACTTGGAGTAAATAAAGTAATTTGAGTAAAATAAATTATGAAGAAGAATAATCAAATTTCAGTTTTAAGAATTACTTTTGAGCTGCCTGTATTAAAGCAAAACAAATTAAATGTTTAATTGCTTTACATAATTTGTAAACTTATTTTTTCATGGATTTAGGGAGAAAGTAAATTAACAATTTAATTAATAAAGAGAATTATGAAAACAAACTAGTACATAACAATATAGTTAGTTGTTTTTTGAATTCTAGAATAAGAAAAAATAATTATTAATGCAAAGTGCATAAAATTTTCAATTATTAAATTCTTCATCTACAAAACACATGTACTTCGCTAGATTTTCTATCATTGGTAACAAAATTTGATTTAAAAACTAGATACTAATGAATATTTCATAATATTTATTTTTTTAAATATAACCTAATGATGTTCCATCAAATCTGTCAAAATATATTATCTTCAATATTTAGTTAAACTAACATAAATAATTACTCTCACTTCAAAGAACTGTAAGTAAACAAACCAAATTATAACCTTGATAATATTGTTAAAATACATTTTGGATCATTTCAACATTAATAAATTATTATATATGCAGCTTAATAATTATTAAGCATAGCAAATTATAACCTTCATAATATTGTTAAAATATATTTTGGATCATTTCAACATTAATAAATTATTATATATGCAGCTTAATAATTATTAAGCATAGCAGATTATAACCTTCATAATATTGTTAAAATATATTTTAGATCATTTCAACATTAATAAACATTAAATAAATTATTATATATGCAGCTTAATAATTATTAAGCACAGCAAATTATAACATTGATAGCATCATAGATAATACATTTTAGATTATTTCAATATTAATAATATTAATTCAAATAAATTATATAAACAACTTATCTGATAAGTTACTTTAGTTTTTGTTGAATTTGATTTTTTTTTTTTTTGTCTGAATGATACTTTCTGAAATATCAGATTCCTTGAAGGGAGGGGCGAGGGGTAACTGCTATCCTCTAGCATAACACTTATACATTTAGTGTTTACATAAAACACAAGTGCTTACGCAAGTTTATATAAAACATAACTTACACACTTGCATAAAACTACACAAATTAATTAACTACAAGTTGTGTTTTTAGATTGATCATTTAACAGCATTTTATAAATTAAAAAGCTAATAGCAAGTAAACCTTCAGTTAAAAAATTAAAGGAATTAAATTATGAAAATCAATTTTTGTATTGAGAATGGACATAGCTTTAACTGATTCTCTCTGATACAGATTGATTTTGTTGGAAAAATAACTTTATATGAAACAACATTAATAAATACACAACAATGTAATTTTGAGAAAATGACTTACTTACAAGCATCATACTTACAAATATTACTGAAGATTCATGCCTTCAAAAATAATCATGCAAAATGCCTGTTGAAAAGATCACCATTTATAAATGCGTAAGTGAGATCAACATGTAGTAATTGACAGGTATTCGCATAGATATTGAGAAAAGTAGTGTTCGATTAAAAGCAATCTGTAATTTAAAGAAAAGATTATAATAATCATAATAAACTGATAAAAACAACAAGTATTTTTACTTTTATGTTAGCCAGATACTAGTGATATATATATATATATATATATATATTAAAAGGGCACCAGTGATATATATACATGCATATCTATCACTGGTGCCCAGCTAACATAAAAGTACCAAACAACATAAACAATGTAAAATATATTTAAAAATCCTTCTTTATTATGTAACAAATTCAATATACATTGAAAAACTACATATAAGTCAATTACAGTCAATCATACAAGTTAATATACTTTATTGATGGACATTATATTTACCGCAGTTCCTGCTTGACAAATTTGGAAGCAAAAATAGCACAAGTCGAAGGCCCGAATTCAAATTTCTTGCAGAAGATCAAAAATGATAGCGACTTACTAAACTGTAAAACTACACATAAGTGATCTCCTGAGAGCAATAAAATATACATTTCCTGGCACCAGTAGATTCACCAGACAATCTCCCTTGCACCGTTCATAGATTTTGAAAGTTTTAAAACTTTTTCTGAAAAAAAATTATGAAGTTTTCCAACTCAAACCATTCTTTGTTGTGAAAGGGGGGGGGGGGTTACAAAAATTCATGTAGTGTACTACAGATTAATTATTAAAGAAAATTTCAAAAAATAAACATGTAATAAAACTTTTAAAATAATAAGGAATGGTTTAATAATTAGCAATAATAAGTAAATGTAAAAACTGTTTACTTAAAAACATGTTTGTTACTTTTAACAAAAGTTAAATTTTATATTTGTGTATTTGTGTAGTTACCACATTAGATTGAGTTGTGTTTTTCTTTTTTTTTTTTGTGGGCGAGAGGGCTAAGAAACTAAATACAATCTAAAATCTCTGCAATATTTTAGATATATATTAGGATGGATTCATTGAAAAAATTAACACATTTAAAACTGATGAATAACAATGCAAATCAATGATCAGTCAATTATATGACAGTAACAGAGAAAACTGAGAAGTTAATTAAAAATGAATTATATGGCTAAAAATTTATTGGTACCAGTTTTAAGATAAAGTTAAAAATTGCCAGTAACAATATTAAATAAATACCTGAAATAAATCAAAGTATTTCCTCACAAAAAAATACATTACTGTACATTATGCATTACGATCGTACTATTCTAATTTTTATTCATATACTGTCAATTTTTTTTTTTTAAATTCATGCCTATGAAACAAGGTGAGTTTTGAAATAAGTAACGTAACTAACAATTAACAAATGGACTGGTAGCATAGTATATAAATACCGGAAGATAGTACTTAAAGAATTTATGAATACATAGCTTTATAAAGAGTTTGGTAATATAAAAAGTAACATAGCGAACAAATGAATTTTAGTAGCGTAGTACGTAAATACATGAAGATAGTAATTTACGAATACATAAAAGAAACTTCTACAGTTATGAAGCAATGTAGAGAAACATTAAAAATATCTGAAAAATATTACATACCTTTGGTTTGTAAATCCCTTTTTTATTTTAAATCTTCATCAAAATCTTCATCTGTCGTCTGCTTCATCAAACTTCGTCCATTTTTTAAAATGGCGGAATAAACAATTATGAAGCACGCTGATTGGTTAGGTCTTATATTTTCACGCCTGAAACGCCAACGCTTAGACCACGCCACGCAGACCACAGAGACCTTCTTAAACCCTCTTATACCTGGACCTGACAGACCACGCAGACCTGATAGGCCTGATAAGCCATAGTGTAAACGCAGCATAACGGGCGATCGTTATCTGCACCTGCTACAAAACACGGTACGTGACTGGTATGAAGAACTATTTCTCCGACGTGCATGCCGGGTGTGATCTCAATCCCGGGTGTGATTGGGGCCCCTCCGCATACAGCATCAAAAGTCCGTGCGTATCTGGCCACCGAATTCGGTCGACAGATCATTGGATATGGTGGTCCGGTAGAGTCGCCATCGCGTTCGCCGGGCTTGACTCTCACGGACTTCTATCTCAGGGGTTACATCAAGGCATAGGTCTATGTGACTGAGCTTACTTCTCTGGTTGATCTGAAGCAGCGCATCATCCATGCTTGTTGCACAGTTTCACCTGCTATGCTCCAACTTATCCCGGACTCAGTACGGTCACGCATTCAATTGTGCTTTGCCTGCAATGGAGAACTCTTTGAGCAGTGTCGCTAGTAGATTCCCGCGTTTGATGTATTCAGTTTTTATAGTAGACCGTTTTCTGATATGATAATAAATTGATATTTATTTTTCTTTTTAATTTCAATATTTCATTCTTCGCTTTGTATACGACCCCTAATAATCAACTCAAATTTTTAGATGAAATTGGTGATACCTCGATTTGGCGATACCAGCTAAAGGTGGTTTCACCGTAAAAAGGACATTTCACTCTGATTTCGATCTCTAATTACTTTAATTCATTTTTTAACTGATCCCTAACTAAATGATAATTTCTTTCTTCGACTAACTAAATGATAATTTCTTCTACCACAAACCATGTCTGTTCAGCATAATTTCATGTAAAACATGTGTTCTCTAAACATTTTTTTTCTGTAAATACTTTTTTTTTTTAGAAATAGCGGTGATTTCTTTCGTAGGGAGGCTTTGCGGTGATTGATCCAGTATTACGCTTCTGTTTTAAATATTGTTTTGCCCCATCTACCGGCTTTAAAATGTACTTTTCTACAATACAAACCTTTTCAATAATAAAATTCTCATACTGTTTGTATGAAGTCTTATGAAAATGGAACGCAAATCAACAATCCGTCATTTTTGACGGGGGTTATATACTAGTTGGGTATATTCACCGTATTACACGCATCCCTTTCTTTGAAAGGAAACCTTCATGAGAACATAGCATGAAATGACATTAAAGAGCATCGTGAAGTAACGTAACTAGCACGAACATAAAGAGAGAACGTACAATACGTATATAACGTTAATAGTGATTTCTTACTTCGTAGGCTTATCTGTTCTAAATTTTTTAATATTTCATTTTTTATATCCAGCGTATAACGCGCAGCTCTAAATTTTGATAAATTTTCTTGCATCCAAATTTATCAAAACCGTGTTATATGCTAGAGTATTTAATATTAAAGGTTTTAATGTGCGGTATATTCAATATTGCCGTAAGCAATATCGATGGGAATTACTTCGCAATACCCTAATTATAAAAATCCGCCAATTCCTCCCATTCCAATTTCTTAATTAACAATTTCTTATTAAGGTATCAAATAATCACTTTGAGGAGAGAAAATAAATTGTATCCTTACTCATAATTAAACTATTTCCTTCGATTCTTCCACGCAAGAAGTTATTTGATTAGCTGGTTCGTATTTGTGTAGTCAGCACCTTTAATTTAATTCTCAATATTTAAGAAATGGCTTGTCGTGCATCTTTATTAGAGACTTTGCCTTGTTCTGCTGCTCTAATGAGCTTGTTCATTAGTCGCACTCGGTGTTATTTATACGATGAAATATTGTTGATAGTGGTATTTTTTCCCGCTAATAAGGTGTTTTTTTTAAAATTATTATTCGTGTATGATTCATCATGTAAATAAATTAATTTATTAAATTGTGTAAATTTTGATCGATTTCTTTGTTTCGTAATGCAATTTTCTGCTTTTTATTTCTTTTTACTCTTTGTTATTATAGATAGAAAATTTTGTAATCAGTACTACTTTTATGGCAAAAATGAAGTATTCATAAGTTAAAACCAATATAGTTTGCAAATAATAAACATTTATTACCATTATTTATATAAAACATTTATTAAAACTAAATCTGAGTGGTGCGTTTTTAATCAAGAAGGAAATACTATAACAAATTATACATAGATTATGCAACAATTTCAGCATTATGATTATACCAGGGACCCGTGCGAGGATTATTATATTAGCAATACCTAATATTTCTTAGATGCAGGTTTAAACTTCTGAAGAAAAATTAAGGATTAAAAAAATATCTGCAAATAACATTAGTCAAGCCAGAATATAATCTCGCATATTTCATCAAAGTTACAGTAAAAACTGATCGAAGATAGCAAAGGCACGCACGAGAAAAAAAAAATAATAACAATCGTATTTGAACTGTTCTAGATGACGACGACATTCGCTTCGGGGGAAAAACACGGGACAAAGAAGAATAAATTAAATACATATAGAATGCAATTTAATTTGTAACACAGCATACATTTTAGGCTGCACGTGAAATACCATTGCTTCGATGGATCTGTAATATTAGTTATTAGTTCGAGTGATTGAATGACGAAATATCCAGGTACGTATTTAATTAGCAAAGAAAAACTCCAGTATATCTTCAGAATTTTATTTCGTAGACATATGATGTTCCAAGGCAGAAGAGGGTAAACAAGAAAGGCCGCTCTTAAACAGCCATTATTATGCGAAGATAGCAAGCCAAGTGAGTTGTTTCCACGATACAAGTTGGAAATGCACTGACAAAAATCTCGCCAAAATAGGGTTGTTACAGAGTGTCTAGGCGTAAATACTTTCAGACAGAGAAAAGCATAACAAATGGTATTTGCCGGGCGAGGTTACCAGATTATTGGCGACAGGACGAATTTTGTTTCAAAAATTAATATCACCATGGCGATTATAACCGACAAATATCTTTCTCATGTGAACAGATTTCGACAGACAAAACAGTATGTGCTTATAACAATCAGAATATATTTTTAGACATGGGTGTGAGTGATTGAGTTATTACCACTACCATATAAGGGCATGCATTTGGGCAGTATGCACAGATAGACATAATTTTTAACGGACCTTGTGGCCACAAAAATGCGTTATGAACACATTGTGTTATAAGCTTGGTTACGGAAAGTAAAATTACGAAAAGGCATCTGTGCTGATTTAATTCTTTTCTTTTTTTTTTTTTTTTTAATCGAAAAGCCGTGAGATATTAGTGATCGAGCACAAGTGAAAATGAAAAAGGGAAAGGGTATAAATTACAGCGGGATTATTGTTTGTAGTTAAAGATAACTCAATTAAATTTTGAAAAAGGAAAGGGAAAAATATAATTTAAATGAAGGATAGGGAAGGTTAAAACTTAATATATGATTCTCATATCATATATTTCCCCCGTTTGCTCAGATAAAAGAATAATTTGTTAGGGTTTAAATTGCAGGCATGCTCCGTCTGAAAGTTTACATATAATCAATGCACAATATAAGAAAAATATAAACACATACAAATATCAAAAATGAAAATGAAAATGAAAATGGTATACCAAAATTTTGCTACTGGTCATCAAAGTGTACACAATAGTTTATTCCTTGAGTCCATGGTTTGCTTCAGAATTTTATTTCGTAGACATATGATGTTCCAAGGCAGAAGAGGGTAAACAAGAAAGGCCACTCCGCTCTTAAACAGCCATTATTATGCGAAGATAGCAAGCCAAGTGAGTTGTTTCCACGATACAAGTTGGAAATGCACTGACAAAAATCTCGCCAAAATAGGGTTGTTACAAAGTGTCTAGGCGTAAATACTTTCAGACAGAGATAGGCATAACAAATGGTATTTGCCGTGCGAGGTTACCAGATTATTGGCGACAGGACGAATTTTGTTTCAAAAATTAATATCACCATGGCGATTATAACCGACAAATATCTTTCTCATGTGAACAGATTTCGACAGACAAAACAGTATGTGCTTATAACAATCAGAATATATTTTTAGACATGGGTGTGAGTGATTGAGTTATTACCACTACCATATAAGGGCATGCATTTGGGCAGTATGCACAGATAGACATAATTTTTAACGGACCTTGTGGCCACAAAAATGCGTTATGAACACATTGTGTTATAAGCTTGGTTACGGAAAGTAAAATTACGAAAAGGCATCTGTGCTGATTTAATTCTTTTCTTTTTTTTTTTTTTTTTTTTTTTTTTAAATCGAAAAGCCGTGAGATATTAGTGATCGAGCACAAGTGAAAATGAAAAAGGGAAAGGGTATAAATTACAGCGGGATTATTGTTTGTAGTTAAAGATAACTCAATTAAATTTTGAAAAAGGAAAGGGAAAAATATAATTTAAATGAAGGATAGGGAAGGTTAAACCTTAATAGATGATTCTCATATCATAGGATCGATGGTGTATTTTTCTTCTAAACATTTGAATTTGAATTTTTCATTTTAATCTCAAATATAAAATAAGCCCGTGCAGAGACGTCCAACTTTATATTTTTTGTAATGTTGAACACGATATAATGCGGTATTTTATTTTTGTGGCAACATTGATTTGCGAAAAACCTTCCGTTTCATTTACGAAAATAATTATTATTTAATTTTTGATTAACTGCAATTTAAAAAAGACTGTTTTTTAACGACTTTGTAAGTGTACTATGTCAGAAGCCAGTTTAAAAATCTTTCGAATGATGCCTCATTCATTGTTGTGCGTTTTGTAGATGCATAGAAAAAGTGATATTGACAAAAGAAATAATATTGTTGCGATTTGTTAGAAATAACTATTGTATTCTAGAAATATTAAAAGATGTCGCTAAAGTTTGTAATGCTGCAGGCAACGGCTTGCCACTTTATTCAACACTTAATGTTTGTTGGTCAGTCCTACAACTTTGCTTTGATGAGAAAGTCTTGTGATTGCATCTGTAAATGTGGAATATTGTCGATAATTTGGCCCCTGAGCTTGCATTACACTTGATTGTTGGAATTTTACAACTGAGTGTTTGGCCACAAATTTCGGCTCCAAAGTTGCCACGATTCCCCCCCCCCCCCCCCCCCCCCAAAAAAAAAAAAAAAAAAAAAAAAAAAAAAACAATTTTGTGTCAATGCCAGTCTTTGTATTGGGCAATAGAGTATCTTTATTTTTCACATATGTTTATTTAACTATTTCTACAATAATAGTAGTGAGTGTGCGGGAAGTCATTGTTTAACATCTTGCATTAAAAATAAAACTGTTGGATTATCTTAAGCTATATTGGAAAGTATTAAAAATCCATTTTCAAGGACGATTATATTTTCAGAGATTATTCAAACACATTAAATAATCATTTGACGTCATTACAAACTACTTCAAATATCTCTTTACATTGAATTTTAAAGTGAATAATTTAAAAGATTTAGAAGAAAGAAACATATTATCGTTGTTTTATGATTTAATGAAGAACTAACAAGGTTTTACAGTCTTCCACAACATCTCCGTAAGTTTGTATGATTTTCAAACAGATATAGTATGTATTTTCTTTACAAACATTTGATTCCTTTCAGTTCATAATACCTTTCGTAATTCTTTTTCTTTGCCAACAAATGCTTAGCAGTTTCATACAAAACAAGAATTTATTTGGAATCCTCTGTCCGATATTAATGTTACAAGGAAATTCTAAGTCGACTGTCTAAGGCATTCATAGAAGATAATTGAACGCTTTGGCAAGGGTATCTATTGATTTTTCCCAGCAGTACAAACCTAATGACTCAAGAAGAGTAATTAAGAAAGTGGTATTTTCCTATTTGTTCTTTTGCCGAATATATTTCATTATATATTTTCTAATGTAATGTCGGCGAAGGAGTGGTCGGGGATATATACATTTTAAACTTCAAATTGACACAGAAGAAAAAAAAAAAAAAAAGAAAATAGACGTTCGATTGATTTTTTTTTTTTTTTTTATGTTGAAGAAATAAGCTTAGGGAGTAGTCTTCACACTGAAATTAAACCAAACTTTAAAATTGTCTATATGAACACCAGGCCTCCCAAATGGTCCCTTTTTATACGTTTTAATTCCCGTAGTCCCCTTTTAGTGAGTGGAAAAAAATTTGCTAATGTGGAAAAATTGCCGCAAAAGGCAAAAAACTTAAACAATTGCTAAAAATTCAAAAATCGTGGAAGACAAAATTTACTGTAAAAAGCTAAAACATTGTAACCGGAATTCTTTCACGAATGTCAAAAAATCGCCGCGAAATGTAGAAAAGCATTAAAAAATCACTAAATATTAAAAAATCTGTAAGACAAAATTTACTGCCAAAAAATAGCTGCAAAACACACACACACACAAAAACAACGCTTTTTCGCTTATGGGCGTTATACTTGTATGTGTAGCATTATTTAACAAAAATATTTTCTCTTTGTGTTTATATTATAAATAAATGTAATATAATAATGGTATTGTTTCCAATCGAAGCAATTTATATGTATAATACTCTTAATTGTAAAAATACGAATTTTGTGTACGTTTTTAGAAAAATAATGTAACACATAAAATGCAACAGTACCTCTAGTGGGCGCAATTACACATGTCCAAAAGAGAAGAATTCACATCCAAACAATAAATCTTATCTAAGTTCCAAATGAAGAATTCCGGCATTAAAACATGAAAACCTCATAACTAATAACTAGGCAAGTATTGCCGGCAAGAAAATTGGTTTTAGTATGTCAGCAGTTGGTTTTACCAAAAAGTGTCAATGGAAAAATCAGACTTCATGCGATGCGTTGCTAAACATTTCTGTTGAGATTCGTCAATTATTGAGCAGAAATACATTTTGCACAAAAGAAGCAAGTTACGATCGCGTGATTTGTAGAAATGCACATTTTCTTTCTTTCTCTGAAGTAGTGTCAGTGCCCTCTACAAACTAGTGATTTTTTGTATCGTGGTACTCGCTACACTACATTGTTCTAAATATCTAAATATAGCGAGCTACACAGCAAACTACTAAAAAAAGTAGTGACCACTGTAGTTGCACTACTTGTAACAGGCTGCTTCCGACCACTGATCTAGTCAAATGTTGCGTCAATGAACATTGAAATCTTACAACTGACTGATTTTGATATGATTAAAAGTATTAAAAGTATTTTGAGTGTTTTTAATAATAAAGAAATAGTTAGTTCTCTAAAAAAGTCTTTTTCATTCAAATTGAAATTATTTTATTCTCATTTGACATTTTTTACTGCAAAAATACTGATGAAATCGCGTAGAATTTGAGTACACACTTACCCCGTGAAATCAATTTTAGTTTCTTTGGTGCGGCTGTTTAGTCAAAATTAAATTTATTCACGCGAAGCAACATTGTTAGGAAACTGTTTGAAGACACACACATTTACTTTTGCTTTGGAATAAAAATGCGTTATTACACAACGTTAAATTTGCACTACAATTTTGCTGTGTACTTGTCTCGGTGTACCTTATCTTTTATTAAAAATTCTAGAAATCTGATCGCTTTTCTATCACCTTAGATTTCTGTTTGCTTCCTTCAAGAATTACTTTTCTAATAGAAATGGAAAAATAAACTTGCGGTTCAAGTTACTTGTTTAATTAAGCTTTTCATCCTGAAAGTTGTTTTTTGTACCTTTTTATCGATCAGTTTGTTTTTCTTGTCGTTCTTAATTAAGGAAACAGCAATTTAATCATGTTATTTGCGATAAAATTGCAAGACAACTGCGAAACTATCTCTTTTGTAAATTTGCAGTTTAATACGTGTATTTACGGGTTTTTTCGTCAGTTTTGTTTTTTAACTGTTGGATATTTAAAAAGAGGGAAAATCATAAATAATGAAGATAATAGGAAGGGTGATACAAAAGAATATTAACTCTGTAATGGAAAATGTAAAATTTGTTTAAAGAAGGAAATATTACTGTAATGACACGAATTTATTCGTGTGTTATTAAGGCGGTATTCAAAAAAAATATTTTTCCACGCTCAACAACTCAAAATTTTGAGACACATTCTCAGACTCATTTTTAAAAGTAACAACAGGAAACTTGGCGGCGTGATTTATAAAGACATTTATAAGGGCCCCATGTTTTTATTTTTCGTTCAATTAATTAGAAATTGATTTACAGACAATAATTTTCACAGTACGATCATTTTTTTTTTTGTTTCCAGCGCTATCGCTTCGGGAAATTCGGTTCAAAATGTCCACTTTGACAGCATTTTTTGAAATATATTCTGCTTTTATCAAAAAATCGAGACAATACGGACATTATAAAGTTTCTGAATAAGAGAACCTGCCAATTGGATGCATTTTAGAGCAAAAATGAATTTACAAATGTGTCTCAAAATAAGCAGTTTGGATTTGAATACACCCTTAAGTATGTTTAGTATGTGATAGTTTGTGCAAACATGGATGTTACAATAATTTTTCATTTCTTAGTAAACATAGACGATCAAGAGTAAAATTACTACTTACCATATGTTAAAATTTCAGTTTTTTTTTCATAATTATGAGGACTGAGACTTCGCTTAAATATACAGTGTGTTCACGAACTCTTGTAACATGCAAATAATTATTTGCGTGCTATAGTAAGCGTTTTTTAAAGGGGAAACCAGGCTTGCAATCTACTTTAGTTAGTCAAAAATACACGTTTTCTTATTCTGGTTCCAACTAGTACTTTCCGTTCATAATTTAAAAAAAAGGCAATTAAGATATTTTAATGAACTTTTCATCAGTCTTATTTTGCTTTGTGTAAAATGTGACGACATCACGATAAGTCGAGGCTAACGAAAAAGAAAGGCTACCGCGGTGCTTTACGCGTATCTTTTTTTACAGACCGCGGGGGTCACGTGATGCTCGAATCTACCAATACAGGTGTACGAAAAGAGCATCACCTCACTCTAGCGGTCTGTAAAAAATAAGTGGAATGCAGCGCGGTAGCCTGTCTTTTTCGTTAGCCTCGGATAAGTGATCGAAATGATCGCCATGCGTATCCAATATAACATTGAGCTGACCATACCATATTTCGGAATATAGCTGACTGTACTCTATTCGGTCACAGTCAGTTGTAAATTGATGAGTTTAGACTAGTTCATTAGTTAATCAAGGGTCAAGAAGTCTTTTTTTTTATCTGCTAGTGTGTCTGCTTCACAACTTATGTCGTAATATTTTTTAACCAAACATTTTCCATAATTAATGAAATCAAATAAACATCATTTAAAAACAAGACTCATTTTTAATACATTTTCTGGATTAAAACGTACTATTTGTTTGGCTCAGGAAAACCAAAATCTGAATTTTGCAGCTCTGTCTTTAGCTTAGTGGATTCTTTCATAGCCGAATGCCCATTTGTCAGAGTCAACTGTGTACAGTTTCTCTGACTGAATTACTGTGCATTCTAGCTTTTACATGATGTCGTCAGATTTCCCTCAAAACAAAATAAGTCAGTTTATGAATAATGAAGGTACTGTAATAATAACAAAAATCGGAGTGTATCCGAGTTATATTTTACAACGTAAACGAACCTTCGGGCGGACACTAAAATTAATCAATGTGATGTCATGCAATATAATATTACATCATAATAATTTTATTAAAACAAACTGTATTTATTTGAGTAAATTTCAGTTTTAATTAGTACAATTTATTAGAACTATTCAAGAGAAGTTAATTCATACTGGCAAGCTTCATTTGATTAACATAGGTATATAATGTGTGGCTGTGGCATATTTTAGAATGGGAGCAACAACTATTCGGAATAAACGTTGACGTCCGAGTAACAGGTTATGCAAAGATAGTGAATTATAAATGGTTTATTGTAACATATTGACTGCATCAGTTAGATTAAGTGTTCAGTTTCCGTTTAGCAGTGTTAGTTAAGATAATGTATTTGTGAAAATTATTAGTTATAAAGCAGATGTGTATTTTACAAATGTAGTATAAATGAATAATACCGTGTGTCGGTGTTTTTTCAAACGGTGTATCGCGACATACGTATTGCTTGAGATTACCGCATGTATATCTAAATTGATCATTTGAAGCATAAAGTAGGTTTTGAAATTTTCATTGTGTATGACAAAATTATATTCACCATTCATCTCTTTTATTACTGATTTAACTTTAGCCTATTGAAAATATAAATATGCATTTAGAGGCTCTTTCATGGGGAATTCATCAATTCACTCCCCCCCCCCCCCCCTTCCAATTTGTTTTTAGTTATCTTGGTCATATATTTTATTTTTCTTCTACATTTTTCTGAACATTATTCAAACAGTCGGTATGTGTTGGTATTTCAGTTTTCAATTTTTGTTGCCCCATTTGTGTTTGATGTTTCTGTGTTGTCTTTAACGATTATATATACCGGGTGGTTATAATATACAGTAGCGCTCAAAAGTATTTTGACAAGGACAATAATTGGGCTAATTTAATACAAATAAAAGACACAAATATACAACTATTTTTTATTGGAAGAAACTTGATTTGTGTACATATTTTTGTAAAAGGAATTGTGGTTTGATAGCAAAATTACAAAATCAAACTAAAAATAAAGAACATGATTGATCAAAAGTATTTTGATACTGTAATTAAATGCAAATTTTTAAAAACACTTAAGACATCATTTTTATTTTTAAATGAATCAACATTTAGTAGCATATCCATTAGCCTTTATAACAGCCTCACAACGAGCCGGCATCGAGTCGACTAACTTCTGTATTCGATCCAAAGGAATTTTTTCCCACTCCTTCTTAAGGGGCCGCTTCCCTGAGACTCTCCGATCGCGAAATCCCATGTTAACCTATGGGAAAACTCCGAAGCGCGATAACTCATTACCTAATATAATTATTAAAATATGGTTTTCACCATCAGAAAGTAGACGTCAGATGCCAGCGTTGTGCGTTTTTAAAAATTGTTTCCGTTAATTTTAAGTATCTCTAAGAAGATGATACAATTTCATCAAGTGGAAATTTCAAAGTTTATAAGGAAATAAAGCCTCTTTATTCGAATAATTTTTACATCTTATTCTGCGATCTAACTCCTCCCACAGATGCTCTATGGGATTTAGATCAGCACTTTGACTTGACCATTCGAGAACTTTAACTTTTTTACTTTTCAAAAATTCAGTTATGTGCTTGGACTTGTGTTTTGGATCATTATCGTGTTGAAAGTACCACCCAAGTGGCATGTTCTCTTTACCATAGGGCAGCATTTGCGTCTTTAATATGTTCTCATACATAAATCGATCCATATTCCCTTCAATGCGAACTAGCGGTCCTACTCCATGGCGTGAAAAACAGCCCAAACCATAACACTGCCACCTCCATGTTTGATGGTGGGCACTTGGTATCGGATATCATATTTTTTGTTAACAGGACGTCGAATGTACTTAATCCCATCAGATGGCAGTAAATTAAATTTGCTTTCGTCGCTCCACAAAATACGAGACCATTCAGAACTCGTCCACAGTTTGTGCCGTTTTGCAAACGCAATTCGTACCTTCTTGTTTTTTGTAGATATAAGAGGCTTCTTTGTGGGTCGACGACCGTGTAATCCGTAAGATATTAGACGACATTTGACGGTTGAAACATGAATATCCGTGTCGTAATTTTCTTTCAGCTCGTTTTTTATTGCTACTGCCGACTTACGAACATCACTAGCGGATAGTCTTTTTATTATGCGATCAACAGTAGGAGTTGTTTTTTTCGGACGACCACTTCGGGACTTGTTTTTGATAGTCCCTCGTTTATTGAACACTTTATTCCATATACTAACAAGCTGCCGAGACACGTTAAAATTACGTGCAACTTCTGCTTGTGTTTTTCCTTGTTTTAGGGCGGTTATAACAGCTTTTTTAAAGTCATTGGAATATTCTTTCACCTTCGGCATGTTAAGAGAATCACAATAAACTGATATAAACACAAATCAAATAATACTACAACCGACACTTTGGAAAACTCGAAACAAAATGACTTGTCAAAATACTTTTGAGCACAAGATATGACATGTTTGTGATTCAGCGCCTACTGTGACAAACAAGTTTAGACTTGTTATTTACTTATTACCTGCAATCACATCATACTTAACAATAAACTAAAATGTTTTTTATTTAGCACTATGTAACGCGTAATAATAAAGAATTTCCTGTTGTCAAAATACTTTTGAGCGCTACTGTAAGTATGGAGATGTCTGTAGCTTGTAGGAATAACCCGAATGAAACCAAAATCGGTACACTTGCTATTCGAGAAGGGGGAAGAAGAATGGAATAATAAAAAAATAATTGCAACAATCGCCGACAGATTGCGCTTTTCAGTATGAAACGTAATGTTTAATACAAGAACAGAGAATTAAGGCGTAAAACCGGATGACATACCTAATTTATTGGAAAATGTCTCAGTGAATGTGGTTACGCTTTCGCATGGCGGTGCCGATCAAGTTCAGATTCAACATTGCCATTGCGCTGGAGGGCACAGTCCACGCAATGCACGACATGCTCAATGTAACACACTTTGTTAGGAGTGATGTTGTGGACATGTTGTGATAAGCGATCTTTTAAGTCATTAAGGTTCATTATGATTTTGCTAATGATTCCAACGGCGTTTGCACTGACAAGTCACATCTGTTAGTGATTATTGCAACTATTTGTTTACTGTTTCATTCTTCTTCGCGAATAGTAAGTGTACCGATTTTGGTTTCATTCTGGTTATTATTTCAAGCTACAGATAGCGATACTTATAACCACCCGGTATATATGTGTGTGTGTGTATATATATATATATATATATATATATATATATATATATATATATATATATATATATATATATATATATATATACACACACACACACACACAGTAAAACTTGTCCAAATCGAACTTGGATAAGGTAGAAACTTATCTAATTTGAACTAATTTAATGGTCCGGGCCGAGAAAATTGGAAATTTATTGTTATTATTATTATTTTTTTTTACATAAAACGGAAACTGTTTAACGCGAAATGGAAACTAATTATTAAAGAATCACCTGTATAATGCGGAAATATGATAAAATATTAATGCAGAAAGAATAAATTCAGTATTCAAATAGTCCCTGCCTGCTAACTCGATTAAAAAAGAATAAAATCACGATCTATAAGAAAGCAAGAGGTGCTAGCAGTCAGAAAAGAGATGTCTCAGCTTATTTAAAAGCAAATGTAACCGCTTATTGTTGTTATGCTTAAGAAAACTACCCGCATTGCAATGTGTTTAGCCTATTTGGTAACCCGCCTCTGGATAATATATACAAAATATGAAATTCTCAATATTATCAATTTGCATAATATTTTCAATTTGCATAATATTATCAGTTTGCATGATATTATCAATTTGCACAATATTATCAATTTACATAATATTATCAATGTATATTATTAATATGTTCAATGGAAGCGTGTTAGTCATTTTAAAGCAAAAAATATTTTTGTTTAAATTTGTTTTACCTTCTCGTCTAACTCGACTTAATTATAGGCACTGCCTTCTATAACCCATGTTTACGTCCGTATCTGGCTTTCGATGTCCAAATTCGTGGACTCTCATTTCAGTTGAAAGTAATCTCTGAAGATGTCCCTCTTAGAGCAATTTGACCAACACCAATGAAATTACTACTAATACTAAACACAGAGAAATGAAAAACTCGTTTTCCTATCTATTCATATATACTCTTATTTATTATTTACTAGGGGGCTCAGCCCTCTACTCGCTAACGCTCGCCAACCCCTCGTGAATTGCGAAGCAATTCACATTGAGACCGCTACGTGGTCCCAGCTCGCTTCACTCGCTCGCCCCTTTTTATTTTTCCGCAATTCTAGCCGGAATAAGTTCTACCATAAAACATTTGAACATATGAAATTGACACTTTGTTTAATGTACAACAGTAATTCTCCGTTGAAAACACAACTAAAAATGCATTTAGTTGGCGCTACCAATGGTCATATAAATATTTTAAATACTATGAAAAAAGGATCTTGGAAACATAATTAGTTTAAAACTTATTGGACCTATAATATTGTACAGCACGGCTTAAATTCATTAGAAAAATAAAACTACGTGATAGGAAGGTAGTTTATATATATCATCAATCATTGTTTAAATTTCGTTCGACATTTTACTGTTCTAATGGATTATAGATTTTTACGAAATAATTTTTTTTACTTGATCAAGACAGCAACAGATGGCGGCAGGTGCAATCTAGACAGTTGATATTTTTATTTTCTCTGATTTTTGAGTGAGTGAAATTCGTAAATGAATTCTAAATAAGAGTTGAGAATTCATTTGAAATTAACGATATTACTCATAATTAAAATGAAGAATCATCTCAGACGCTTTGGATTACGTACATGTTATTTTATTTTTAATAATTGCTAGTTTGAGTTTCATTCTATAGTTTCATTGTTCTCACACTGTCCGCCATATTGGAGGCGGAGCTGATCTAACACAATCTAGTCTGTCCATTGGTCTGAGCTCTGGAAACTAGGGTTGCTGCCACACGATAAGCTAAATTCAGCCCTATTTCCGCGCCACGTAAGAGAAATATATATATAGAGATTCTCGTTGATGTGCTTCTTATTATAATATTTCTGTCATTACCCTGTACGGCAATTTTCAGAAGTAAATTTCAGCATAGTTCATCTTCTTCATATGTGTTCTATCCTGTTTTTGATTTTATTGAAGAAAATAGAATTTTTCTTTTCTAGTTTTTATCAGTGCCGAAATTGGACAAATATGCAGTTCCTTCTTTTATTTTATTATTGAAGACAATGTTTACTTAAAAAAATAACACAAACGTTTACTCACAAGAAATATTTGTTTTCAGTTCATTTATTTCGTTGCAACTGTGTGGGTAAGGTTGAGGAGTTTATTTTTCATTTTTGTAGGATTCTGTTTCTGTAGTTTGTCGATTTTGCACTTTTTTAAAAATCTTCATTACCGACGCTGACTAAATAATTATAGTTTTTTAAGAAAAATAAATTTAAAAACAAATTTCTTCTGTTTCATTATTTTACTTTAATACTTTAGCCATGCAATTTTCTGAATGAAAAACCAGCTAAAGTCGTGTGAATTCAATTGTTCAGTTTTGCGTATTTTAATACAATTTCTAATTTTGCGCTTTAAGTCTAACGACGACTGTTGTATTCTATCGGAATATCCTGTCCCAGTTTCTCCCTTTTCGTCAGAAATAATATCAGTATAAAGATGTCAAAATTGAAGAAAACTAAATAAAATCTTAAATTCGTGAAGAACGGAAAAAATAATTTTATTAACATTATTTAATATGTCAGAGTTGATAAATTTTAATTTGAACACCAGTCTTTTTAAACTGGAGCGTTCAAAGCCCGTATTTTGTATGTATTTTTGAACTTTTTTGAATTTTCTTCCTTTTTTAAAGGGGGGGGGGAAGAGAGAGAAAGAAAAATGCATTAGGAAAATGCAATACGTGACTTATACACTAATCTCTTTGAAAACTTTCTTTTCATTAATCATTATTTTTTTTTAATTTAACGTAAAATTCATCAGACTTTCACATACTAATTTAAAATGAAACACGGATTTATTTCAATTAAAATAATTATTTCTTTTTAATATTTGTATTATTTCCTTTTTCGTTATTAATGTTTTTTGCTACTTTCTTTGTTTTAAAATACCATTTTAATTAAAATCTGTATTTCCGTATAATGTAGATATTTTTAATAATGCAGTTCTTAAAAGCTTTAAAATATTTTTGTAAATATTATCTTCGAATCAATGTATATTTTTTAAATTGTTGTTGAATGTGAAGAAAACTGTATCGAAAAAAGATGAAAACAAAAGGTTTCTTAAAAAAATGCGTTTATTTAAAATAAAATAAAATAAAACTCTGAATAAACATTTAAATGCTTTATTGTTTTGATTTTCTAGTTCATTTAAAAAAGGGTGGTATGCAGAACGGGCGTACATACTGTGACGGCTAGGATGTTATAATTATGAAGAGGTAGCGATAGCCTTAAATGAAACCGGTCTCATTTATCATAAAAATGAATTTATTAAAATTCTGTACGTCAAGCAATAAAAACGCATTTCTTGATTAAATGAAAGATATACAATATTTAAATTAAATACGGGTTCGTTGAGCTTATAATCAATCAACAGTCAAGATAAAGTCCATCTCTAATCAAAGTCTGTGTTCATAGCACGATAAACTTTCAAAACCCACTCCAAAATGGGCACGAGAGGGGAAACTCTTACTGTCACCCTTCACACAAAGTTTCTCGAAGTCAAGATTCTCTTTTAAATAAACGGGATTGCTTATTCACGTCGTCCTAACGAAACAGGGAATGTTTCTCACTCAGTAGACAAGGCTGATATACCTCAACCTCAAAACATTAGCCTTTTGAGAAGGGGATCTAAATGATCGCACGAAGATTTCAACCGGAGACACTGCTTCGTTATCCAGGACCAGATTGACTAAATCCTAATTCAACTGAATTAACTAACTGACTCTGCCTCTCTAAAGGTTTCTGCTTTCGTATATATAACTTCTGTTTTCAGCTTGAAAACAATAGAGGTTTCTGCAGCCAGTAGAAACAATGAAAGATGAGGTCACGTATAAAGTCTGCTGTGATTGGGGAAAGATGATTTCTCATGCTGCCCTCTGGACTGCTTATTTCACTTTTGTTCCCGCGCTCCCTTTCGGCATGATGAAAGACTCGCCACCCAGCTCGTTCTATTGTTGTAGCTGCCACCAAAACTTCAAGGTGGAAGGTGAAATATGATGCATCGAAATGCTTGATGTTTACCGGCAAATTTATGGACTTTGTTGAAAATCTGAAGAGAATCTATTTTACATGGGATTTCCTTTGCTGGATTTTGGGCTGCAAACAACAGGGGTTTCGAGTGAGATATTGTGGATTTCTTACAATAGTTTCAGTTGATGTTTTCCTCTCTCTCAAATTTCCTAACATATGGAGTTGAAACTAAACTAATCCAAAACAGAAAAGATTTTTTTCTAATGAAGCTGTAAATAACTTATCTAAATTAGACATTGTCCAATGACTGTTCCAAGTAAATATTGTGCTACATAATCATTGGTTCTATATTTAAAAATTCGGCTTCGAAAGTAAAGCTTAGAAAAGTTTTTTGTTTGCGTAAAAAAATCTCAGCCAGAGCAACAGCTTTATTTATCTACGGTCAAAAACAGTTAAAAAATTCATTTACATTTATTTTGACTGAAAATATATACGAAAATAAATATCAAATGTAGAAAAATATCAATCCTGATATTTTGAAAATAAATATCGGTTATATATCATGATATATATCCATTAATGTATATTACCGAAGTCTGTTCTCAATAAGGTCAATATCGCAGTGCAGTTCTATGTAGTGGATTCTGTTTCTGTAGATATAATGGAATTCCAGGAAACTTCATTACTTAGTTACACCAGCTTGACCATATATTGGTGTTGATTTGATTTTTTTTTTTTTTTAATATATCGCCCCAATAAGTAGCGCTGTTATACAGTATTTTTCACAGTTTGCACGATAGCCACATCTCTGTATCTATGTGATAAAATTGCACTAATTTAATATGCAAGGTGCCTATTATGAAAAAAACATGGGGCATTTAATTTTTACTTTGATCTCCCAATACGGACGCTGCCGTGCTATATTTTTTGCGATGTCCATTATAGGCATATCTCAGTTACTATTCGGTAGAAATACACTCCATTTTATATTTCAGAATTTTAACTATAAATGTATATTTTGGTCTAATTTTCATTTTGAATACCCAACAATGGACGTTGTTGTGGTACGCTTTTTGTTTATTAAACTCTAAAAGTGGTTGGTTTAAGTGTATGTTAACTTCAATGAAATGCACTATACTTGCATTCATAATTACATTCATAATTATTGTTGTGTAACTGTATTATTTAAATTAATGTATTAGTATGACACGGATGAAAGTTTTATGGCCCAATATGCTAATTTTTTTTTTTTTTTTTTTTTTTTTTTTTTGTGAACACATGACATACTACGCAAACAACTTATTGAGTTTCATTGGGGTATGACCATTTTCACGACAGAAGGAGTATAGACAGACAGACAAAGTATATCATATAAACACGCTATGACAATACTTGAAATAAGTAACTCATTCGCGACACACAAAGCAGGGGGAGGGTGTAAAATAGAAATGTCTCATTTTGAATTTCCTCATGCTGTTACATCATCATTTCATCATATATTTTGATTTTTCGTGTCTTGTGACAGATGGTAAATTGTATTTTCATAAAAATCTCTTCGAATCGTCAAATGTCAAACATGACGGATAATAATTGGGGAAAAAATTGGTGAAAAAGATATACAAAACCACCTTTAAAGTTTCAAATTTTGAACGATATATGAGTTGCAAAATATGAAATGGAATTATTTGTTAATCCTGAAAAATAAATATTTCTAAAGAGAAGGAAAAGTTAAAATAAGCAAAATAATGAATATGATCAGTGAAAGGGGGATTCGAAAAACAAGATTGCGAAAGAATGAATAATAATGAATTTATTTTTTCGTATGAGCAATTTTAAGACTATTGCTACGTAAATATTCAGTTTTGAATTCGTAGAAAATTATTGGAAGAATACTTTATTACTTTTTCTAACATTTACGATGTATTATTTTATTTTACGACGAATATATCTGTGGAGCATTATGCTGTTATTTAAAATTGTAATAAAATTCTCCATCACTAATCCCCCATTTTGTAGATATAATCCTTTGAAATGTAATTCAGTAGTACAATTTGCATTTATTCATAACGAAATAATATCGAGGGCCTTTCGACTGTAAGAAGCCGGCTCCGAAAGATATAAAAATTGATATAAAAATACAAAAGTTTTGTCTTCCGAGCTGGAATAAAAGGATACTAAGTTTTTTTTTTTTTTTCTAAAGGAGCACACAATATAGAAATTTTTCACATTTTTGCGAAGGAAATAAAACAGCCGTATGTTATAAATAATAAGAGTACAAAAATAGATTATTTAAGCAATTTGAAATAATATATATATATTTTTTTCGTATACTAAATGTAACGTCAGTAAAATACAGTTCAGTGCCGCCCAATCTAGTGTCTCAGATCCGTAGATATTCTGAATTCCAAATATTTCACAAGTAAAAAATATTGTAGTTACAATGATTATTTTCAGTTGTTGGCATGAACTATAATAGGTAATATAGACCATGGCAACAACATAGTGAAAGTTCGTTAGGATATGATATGACCATGTTTAGGGTTCAAAACCATGCTATGGTGTGACCATGTTCAAAAGGGTGGCCTAGGTCCCACGTGCAATTTCTCTGGCACGCGAAAAATTAAAATTAATTATATAGATAGTTATGTTATGTAGATAAAATAAACTTTTTGTTTGTCGTAACAAAGGACATTTTGTTCAACATATAGTACAGACTATCAAAAATATAATTATTTTTGCACGAGTTAACATAGTAGAAAATTTTCTTTTCACGTGATGCTACACAACGTTTTCGACAAATAACTACTTTGCCTTTCTGTATGAATTTAAAAGGTTTTACTTCTTTAAATGAATTTCATAGCACTGTCATTGCAATAAAATGACAAGTGGACCCAAATTTGCTGTGTATATTACTAAAGTAACAAAATATGAACCAGGTATAAAGCATTTTATTCAAACGTACAACGGCAAAAATCTCATTAATAAATTATTAATACACTTTTATGCAACTTGGATTATTATAAATCAAATTATGCACCAATCATACGTTAAAAATTACTAAAATAAAAATTTATAAAAGTTTTCCTTATTACTGTATGTGACCCCCTAAATGAATATTTCCCAATTGAAATTTCATAAAATTAGTGGCTAATTGTTATATACAGAAAAATTGCGTTTTTGTTCCTGGTTGTTTATTCCATGAAAGCAACTGATTCTATAATTATAAGCAGCTTACGACGTTGCAATATTTTTTATGTAAAAGTTTGGCACGATATAATGTTAATAGATATTGCTTTTGAATTTTTGGCACACGCATTTAAAAAGGTTCACCATCCCTGGCGTAGACAAATAAATCGTGCTATAGCTGTATCTGTGAAAATGTATTAAAATAAGCATTTATTTGCTTCAAGAAAAATGTACGAAAGAAACGTTTCATTTTGAATTTTCCCACGCCGTTAAATCGTCATTTCATCATACATTTTGGTTTTTCATATCTTGTGACAGATGATGATTTTCCTTTCATAAAAACCTCTTGGAAACGTCAAATGTCGAGCTTGACAAGAAATAAAAGGGGGGGGGGGGATAGGAAAGAAAAGTCACAAAACCCTCTTGAAGATTTCAAATTTTTAACGCACATATTTGAGCTGCAAAATATGAAATAGGATTTTCTCTGTTTCTGAAATATAAACATGGTAGAAAGAGAGAGTTAAAATAACAAAAATAATAAATGTACTCAAAGGAAAAAAGAATTTAAAAAATATATATAGCATGCGGAGTAAGAAATAATGAAAAGAATTTCTCTCCTACCAGAAATTTTAAGAGGACTGTTATTTAAGAATTTGGTTTTGAGATCGTAGAAAATTTATACTTTATTACTTTTCAAATATTTTATGATTTATAATTTTATTTTACGACGAAAATATCTGTAGACTGTAAGAGTATTATGTTGCTATTTAAAATTGTAATAAAATTTGCCGCTACTAATCCCCTATTTTGTAGATAATCTTTTAAAGTATATTCAGCAGAATTATTTGCATTTATTCATATCTAACTATTATCTGGGACCTTTCTGTTGCAAGCGACTGGCTCTGAAAGAAACTACTTTTCAGTGATGCAAAGTGAAAAAGAATTAAGTCTGGCGAATTGAGATAAAAGGATGTTAATATATACATATTATATTTATTCTAAAATGGTCATACTAACGGTGAAGGTGTAACTAAGATCATTCAGTAAAGGTTTTAAACCATGATTATCTAAGAGAAAATTATCTAAAAATCAGGAAATTTGTGTTTTTATGCGTGAATATAATATATACATTAATGCATCATGTTCGTTGGATTCATTTGTATCGTTCGATCTTCATTTGTAAGTATCGCTTTTTCAATGTTTATTCCAATAATATGACCAAGCATGGCGCAACGATAAACATTTGTTTGCTACAATAGTGCAAAAATTACTATTTGCAGTAACGTAAATGAGTCAATTATGCATTATTTTATAAAAGTTGGCAGGGTTACCACTACTGGCAATTTATCGTCTAAGCTTGGCGGGGCCGCCCTTTAGCAGATTCTTCTATGTCAATCTGCAGCCAACCAAAATTATGTTCAACCAAGCCTACTATCATAGAAAAATAATGGTAACCTGTAAAATTTGCATTTGCAAACATAATGTAATAGATCAATTATATACAGTAACATAAGTAAATTTTAGCAATTTTTGTTAGCCCCAGCATTTCTTTTTAAGCTGTTAATTTAATCTGAAATGTCTAAAATAATCTACAGCGCCCGCTGCCATGATGCACTGATGTTTCTGCTACTGGAGGCGATAGTACCGTGTGTGTGTAGTTGGTTCTTCTAATTCTTTATCTTCTATAACACAAATTCCCATTACACGTTATTAGTTAGGAAAATCATGACTGTTTTATAAGAGATTTATTACTAACCCATTCGGGTTTAATCAAAAATCTGTTTTAAACTAGTAAATTATTATTTTAAATTAAATTCAGAAATAATGGGTAACACTTTCTATTCTTTTCGTTCTCTTCTATAATCCTCCTAGAGCATCAGTTTAGTGTTCCAATAACTGTGATCCCGTGCTCCTGTTCGAATTCCGCATTTCTGCATTCGAATGTAATCTAACTGCTCTTTCGATTCTCTGGAGTCATTTTGCATTATCATAGAATGCTTTTAAATCATGAATTAGCCGCCACATGAATTCATTCCCATTTAAAGCTTCAGTTATGTGACCTTTATAAATCTAATCTAACGATGCTATTAAACTGTCAAATGTTCTCAGCATGCTTTTAAAATGTTAGTTTTGTGTATTAATTTTAATTTGTCTTTCTCCTTTTGTTCTTTAATCATTTTTAATTTTTTTAATTTGTGGTTTCATTCTTTGATGTATCTGTACTATAAAATTCATCATTAATCCTTTATTATCTTGGAATTGATTATTTACCGTATAAGATGCATCTCAAGTTTTAACATATATTTTTTATGAAAACTCGTGAAAGTAAAAGAATTGTGATACCAAATTTATTAAGTATAAAAGTAAAAGTTTTTTTTAACAAACACTCTTTCATAAGCATTCTATGTTCATCTTGAAAATCACGCCCTAATATAATCTTTTGACTGCAATTCATGTTTTCTCCCCAAAAGTTTATTTTACAATACATTAATTTGGTGTGGGCACAGAACTCCATTATGAGAAATTCGCTGCTTTTTATAGGGTTCCGTACTTTTTTTATAGACTTAAATTTACACAGACACTTTGTAAAAACAAAGCAACCTTTTCCTTTTCTTTTTTTTCTTTTAAGGATAATAATGAACTTTTTGACGAATATCAGACTTGGATCACTGCCTTAAAAATATCGAATTATTTCGGAAAAGAATCTTTCCATTTTCTTTTTATGACCAGAAATATTTTCGATTAAAATTTCCTAGTTGTTACAATTTTTAACTTTACTCAATGGCTGTAGATTTGTGTAAAAACTTCATTTCATGGAGTGCTTTCGCAATTTGCGTTAAACAGATCTCCTATTTTATTTACAACTTCGCTCCAAATACTATTATAGATCTCGTTTCATCCAAAGTTTTTATAGCCGCTGTTTAATTTACGATGTGGTGTATTCTTCGGTTGTCATTTAGTGCTGGTCTAACGTTTCCCATCTGTGCTATGAAGAAAACTCATCGCCAATAAGTGCCGTTGGGGTCTGTTCGTGGCTGCCACCGATGGGGTTCGTGAGAAAATCTATAAGGAACTATTTGCAGGGTAAATTGCCGTGTAGGATTTTGTTACTGGTCACCGGCGATTATTCGAAAGTAGCCGATGTTCATTGAAATTTCATTTGCTTTTAATTCTGTATTTAGTGCCCATAGTTTGTTTTTGTTTATTTTTTCGGTGAATTACGGTAAGTAAGTATTCAAAATTATTTCGAATTTATGTGTAATTATGTATTACAAAGTAATCTATAATTTTTAATTAATTATTCGTTTTTGTTGATTTTCGAAATGCACTGGGGTGTGTGTGTGTGGAGAGTGGCGACAATAAAACCAGCTAAAATAAAACCGGAAATAATCCGTTGTAGACGGTCCGGTTTGATTCCGTCTTAACAGGTGTACAGTCCCTGTAATTATATTGCTTGGGTTTTTTTTTTTTCCATAGACTGTGAAATTTTTTCTTTGTGGCAGGATTTTATTGTGGACGGGATTTTTTTTTTCACAGGTTTAACTGTATTTCGATAATTGCTTGTATTGAGTGTTTTTCATTCAACTTAAAATAGCATTGTTATTTATTTTAAATAAGATATTGTATAAAAGGAGATTTTGTTGCTAAAATAAAATTTAAACTAAAAATATTAATAATATTTGTGTAATATATACAATATTAATATATATAATATTGATACAAATATTTGTGTAATTGTGTACGCATACTGTTCAATAATTTATTAATTTTGTAACGTTAAACATATCTTCTGAGCGGTATACGATTAAAAAAATAAAAATTGTATGAATATTCAGCATTGTGCTTTCATTCTAATCATAAAGTTAGTAAATATGTTAAAGAAAACTTTAAATAAATAATAAAAAAAAAGAACCTTTTTTTGAAGCTATGAAACAGCTGGATGCTATTTTTATTCGGATCCGTATTTCTTTTTTAATATCTTTTACTCGCACATTTTTATTGTTTTACTGTAACAGTTTCGTATTATCTTATTTTTCATTTTTCACCTTGTCTTATCGACAGAGTGGCCGGATTTCAGCCAAACCAAAAAATGTCAGCCTTTTTTTTTTAAGTCAGTTTTTATTTATTTATTTAAGTGGTTTACAGTGAATTCACATTAAATTAGCACTAATTTATTTTCAATGCACTTATAAATGTTTTCTACTAAATATATATATATATATATATATATATATATATATATATATATATATAATAAACTTATATTATCAAATAAGTTAATAAATATTATTAAATAAGTAAGTCTTTATAACTGCTAAAAAGCAACTATGATGGCAATATGTATGAAAGAAAAAATTCTTAAATTGAATGTATTAAATTAGACGCCACGATGATGTTTTGAAACTCTCCTTTACATAATATACCATACATTAAAAATTTTTTTATTTAGTTAAACAATGACAAATCTCCACGCATAAGAATTGGAAACATACATATTACAAAAATTTTAAATTTTTGTTTCGCCAAGGTTAACAGTTTTCTATATAATTTTTTCTTTTAATAATATTCCATATTATACCGGCTTATTAAATTAAAACCTATTCTTAAACTAATCTATCAATCTCCATATGTAAAGGTATAAGATCTTAATCCAACTAATAGTATTTATTCCAAATTGCTTAAATCTAAAAATGGCGCTAACTACTTTTATTCCTTAAATAAAGCCCTTTTATTATTTAAATCCCTATTAAAATTCGCTATTATTTCCCGTGTATATCAAACTTCTCTAAATTCTTTACTTAATTGCTAAAATGTCATAACTCTTAAATTATCCCGTTCTAAAAAACCCATTTATTTAAAATCATTCTTTTGTCAAAATCTTTCTTATAATATTTCAATGCTTTAATGTTCTAATTTTCCACATCAATAAGTTTTTTTTCTTTCTTTTTTTCCCTTTTCTGTTTTTCTCTCGCGTAAGCTAAAATTATCGTCTGAAATCTATTTTTAGCTGGCACTCTCGAGATCAGAGCGTATTGTTTGTTTACACGAAACGTACCCGAGTTCGAGGCTATTAGATTGTTCTAGAAGAGTCTTTTCGCGCTACTGAAGTAAATTTACCTCAAGATTATTTCGCCGAAAGTGTGAAGTCCCTCTTAAATAGGTTATGATTGGAGAAGGAAAGTCAGGTGACTTGGTTGTCACTTTGTGCCAGAGTAACATAAATACGCACGCGCAGCAAAAATCAGAGAGGCATTGACCGATAGAGATTTGTTTTTCGGAAGTTGGAGAGTTCGAAGTTTTTTTTTTAGATGACCAGATTCCACGATGACTGCCATGTTCGAACCCAGTGATATTTGTACCGTACCTAATAAGATCTTTGGTACCGGTAACATCTTTTCTTCGATAATATCATCATAGAAATTCTAAGACCTCATAATGTAAAGAAGATCTGAAACTTTGACTGCCACATAGAAATGATTAAAAAATCATTATAATCCCGACTGCTAGAGCATTTCTCCTACTTAGTTGTTATTGATTATTTAATATAATATTTAATAAAATAAATTATATGATATAATATTTAATAAAAGAAATTATTTGATACAGTATTTAATAAATGAAACTATCTGACTTGAGAACATCCATATTTAACTAGTAATCAATTGGTTCTGATGACTTATAAAAATGATATAGTTTAATGAGGTTTTCTGCTACTAAGTTATTTCGTAACTGTAGAAAAAAGAGAGAGAACAATAATTAAAAATATATATATATTTTAAATAAAACGTGTTAAAACAAAATCATGGAAATACTTGTTTCTATTCAAAATTATTATTCATACATACATATCTTATTCCTAATAATTGTTTCAATAGTGAGAAACGATGATTTTTATTAAATGACTTTATGTATAATTTGAAATATTTATGAAAAAAAAATATTGTAAGACTATTACATACCAATATCCCTTCTTAAAATTAGTTAAGTAATAAAATATATAACCAGGCAACTATTGTCCTAAAAAGGAAATATTTCATTATTTAAAGCGGTAAAGAAAAGTAATAATAAAAATTTGTTAAAGCCCATTGTAAACCAAATAAAGCAATTGGTATGCCCTTTTTTAAAATTTAGCTGATATATTTGCAATCCTGACTACAAATAACTAGCAGCTTCCAATATTAAGGTTTTCATTGTTGCAAAATTACATCGTTTAATAAATTTTAATTCAATAAAATGTCTTTAATGTTATTTTTAAAGCACTTAAAAAATTTGTCCAATTTTCGCCAATAAAAGCCACCGGCATGGCTTTAAAAAAAAAAATTTAACCGGCCTTTTTGCAACCCTGCTTATGGGCATTGCTTTGACTGTAATTTATTTTATTTCGCTATACGTAATAAACACATATTTAAAGTTCATCGAAAATATGATTAAATAAATCTAGCTGCATTTCCTGCCATTTTCCCACGTTTCACGACGAATTTTAAATTTATTATTCCAAGTTTCGTCTACCAGGATATTGTTCAGTTTTAATAATTCTAGTCATGTTCAACTATAATTTAAATGAATTTTGATTCTTTTCTCACTCCAATACCTCTGAATCAATATTAAGCTGAATATTTTTATTTAGAGCCGTAAAACTTCCGAGCAACTGCAATTTTAAATTGGAACTTTGCAATTAGTTGCATTGTTCGAAGTTTCCTTTATCTGAAAAGTATATTCTTTTTAATTACTGAGCGGATGCTATAAAGTTTTAATGAGAGAGTATCTTCGAAAACCGAACTCTGTTCTTTTGTATATGTTTATTGAAAAATTTTAACTTTATTCCAGCGAAGATATGTTTCAGGATGTGGAATTTTTGATACTGTGTTGATTTCAGTATTAAACAGCATGGCGTGATAACATGAATATAATAAATAATGAAACCGTTGAAAAGAATGAGAAATTTAATTGTAGATGGCAAAACATTCTTAACGATTGTTTATTCTGAAAATGTTCAAAGGAATTTAACCCATCATATTTTCACAAAGATTTTGAAATATTGTAAAATGAATCTTAGGCTAATTCAGAAAACCACATAACATTTTGTAGAAGTTAAAAAGCAGTACAGCTTCTAAGTAAGGTACATTTCGGGACCATGAAATTCAGAGGTAAGAGCATACAAAAAAATATAGGTGTTGGGGATTGAAAATGTTTTTGCTAAATACAGGTGTCCGTTATGAAGGTTTTATCGTGTAACGAAATTGGGTTCTTTTTAACACTACAACGCTGATCCCAAATTTACCCATCCTATTTTCACAAAGATTTTGAAAGATTGAAAAATGAGTCTTATGCTAGTTTGAAAACAAGTTTATTCATTTTTAGTTTGATTTTATCATAAACACTTTATTTGTAGCATGTTTTCCTTCTCGAAGTTATTACAAAATGATACTAGTTGACCCGCGGCCCGTCATAATAACTTTAAATAAACCACAAATTTCTACTATTTAATATCTTTAACCCGATTTTGTATGAACTTATATTTTTAAATGAAAAATTCACGAAAAAATATTGATATTTAGTGGGAAAAGTTCTCGTAAGGAGACAATTTTCTTGTTGTTTCACGTAGGGTCGTTTCATAGTAAAAAAAAATAAAAAAAAAATAAAGTTGTCCAAATCCTTTTGAAATTTTTAATTATTAAATCATGGATATGTAGAAAACTTATTTTGGTCATACAAAATATACGTACGTAACGCGAAAACTCTTGATAGAAATATCCGATTTGCTTCAAATTTTGTGTATAGGTTCATTCTGATAAGGCGCTTCCCCGATTAGTTTTGGGGGTTCATTGGTTAAGTATAAAGGGGGGGGACGGGGGCTAATCCCCCTTAACATATTCATGCAGAATTATCCCATTTGCTTCATATTTTGTATATAGGTTCATTCTGATAAGGGGCTTCCATGATTAGTTTTGGGGGTTCATTGGTTAAGTATAAAGGGGGGACGGGGAGCTAATCCCCACTTAATTTATTGTCGATTTCTTTCTTTTTCGAGTGGCATTATTCTTTGAAATAAGAGTATAATATACAATTAGTGTGAATAGCCTGTGAGCTCAATGCCATCAGTTTAACCTGGGCACTTTCTTCTTTAATTTGTGTATGTGTCACTTTCGTATTATCGTCTATAGTCGACTGACCAGTGCATATATTATTTGAAATTGCAACATGAAAATAATGGATAAGAGTTATGTCATAATAGGTTTTGTGGATGTTCTAGGCTTTAAATCCTCAGGGAGGCGTTTGTTAAAGTATTTGCAGCTTTTTATTTCTTAATTATTTTTTATCATTAAGAGTGTAGAGGGATTTATTTTGAAATTTTAGAAAACTTTTATTTTTTATTTAATTGTATTCTAGATATTTATTTAAGCTTTTTATGTACGAAACATATGTGAAATAGGATACTGTCTTACAAAGTGAATATTTGCCTTTGAACCACTGTTTCAGATTAGAAATATCTGCCTAATATTTTTGTTTCAGATTAGACATTTTTTCTGAGATTAAGGGAAAAGTTAATATTTTCCTGGGATAAATTAAGCCACAAAATTTTATGCGAAAATTATGGTAAAACTGTACGCAGTCTGGTGTTAGTTAATAAAATAATTTTCATCATATTTCATATTTTTCTTAATAGTGGTAATCTGTATAAATTAAAAAATTAAAACTGATAGCAATTTAAACATACGTTAAAAACTTTTTCTTTTCAGATGTCGTAAAATAAAAGGCTATGGTATGTATGTACTTCACTGGAAAAATAATTCAGTTTTTCATTAAATTCACAAAAACACTTATTACAATGAGTTAGAAATGTTTACGAGCCTGATAGAGTACTTGGTTATTTTTCTAGTAAGAAATGATACGTTATTATTCTGTTATATTTAATTTTATAATGAGCTAACAAAGTTATTTATTTCTATATACAAATTTATATATTTATTAAATCATCAGTTATCTTAAAATTTTAATATGATCATGTTACGTGAAAATAATTACTCTCTTTAAGAGACGTATAGGCTAAATTAAGTAAACTGCATCGTTGAAAAAAAGAATTTTAAAAATTAAATAGTCATGTAAATGCACTTACCCAAATCCTTTATGCCATGAAATGGTTTTCGTTGACTCACTTGTATTTGACTTTCTTAGTCAAATATCATTTCACATTCTTTTCCAAATTTTGCGATTAAGATGATGCGCCGGAAGCTATATTTGATATATATCGATTAAAATGCTAACGAAGCATATCAGCATTTTCACGAACAAAGCTGAAATATTACTGCGTAATAAAATGTGATATAGCTCCAGAGAAAAATTAAACGAATGATTTTGAGTTCAGCAGTTATGATTCTTTATATAAAATTTTGAATGGAAGTTTGATTTTCATTCCATTGCTTCATATTTGGAAATAAATTGATATGAATCTGATATAAATGTTTATTAATGTTTCAAGTCTAATACAACTTCTTTCGTGCCCCTGTTACACACTGTCAATGTCTTTTATTTACTTTGCTAGTTGTTCAAATGTTTAATCAATATTTCTGTTTGAGTTTACCTTAAGGTTTAAAATGCACTTAAATTAGTTTTCTGTACATCGTTATTACAGTCATGTGTAAATAGTCTGAAACATTAACTTTTCCTGAAATTTAGAATTGAACAGAATTTGCAACTGATGAAATTGTACTCTTAAAAGTTACCGACCAAGGTAAAGTTAAATATGAATACTTTTATACAGGGTGTTTATAACTTTACGTACAAATTGTAATGGGTGGTAAATAATACCGATATAAATAATATTCAGTTGGTAAAGCATGACCAGAAACATGTAGCTACTGCTGAGCCAAACTTTAAAGACTGGAGGTCACGTGAGTAACAGGTCTGGGTAAGACGAGTCTATCATAGATAATAGGGAAGTAGGTAATGAAAAGAATCTCCCCTAGTTTTTCTTTTGTGGGAAATGAATAGGATAATTTCGCTAGTTTCGTATTTTCTAGAAAAACATTGAACAAGAAAGAACATTGAACAGCCTTTGAAAAAATGACATGAGGTCAGACGGGTTTAGCGAAACCAGAAGTTTGTCTCCTCCTAATCCAATGCTTCCCTCCCTTCAGAATGGTCTATTTTTTTGGCAGTATGCCAATGTCCGTCTTTTAAGAATGGTCAAACAGTAGCGCTGTATGCCTTTGTTTGGATAAGACTGAGAGGGACTGCTCATACGCGGAAACCAGGTAGAGCATATGTGTCCCTCCATGTTCCTTTATTAAGGTCTTCTAAAAACACAATGTTCAGCCGGAGCTAAACGCCAAATACACTAAAAACGCCGAATACCAAATGGGAAGTCATTCGGTTAAGTAATGTAGGAATTATGCAGGTTTAAAGTTATCGTTGTAAAACAGATAGTAATGCGGGTAGTTTTTTAAGCATAACTTAAACTTGGCGGAATAAGTAGTAATTTTGGATTCGTAAAATCAAAATTTCTAGAAATTGATTTCTGTGTTAAAAAAAAAAAAAAATTCATGCGTAACGATACATATTTTTTTTTTCGAAAATTAATTTTTTTTTAAATTAATTAAATGCAAAATTAGTTATTGGTGTTCAAAATGTTTAAGTTTGTTGCAATTTCTGTATTCAGACTATCTCCTAAGCTAAATGTATAGGATTAATTAGTAGACGTTATTGCTAATCGAATAGAACCAGTTGTTGTGGAGTTTTGGGGTTCTTTCTAAAACACAACTTACTTAAACTTAAAAAGCTCATTTATTACTCAATCTTCACTTGACAATTAAATATTTAGAAAAAAATAAGTATACCCTGATTAGCTCCACTGAAATCTGTTGCCATGGAAAAGGTAGCAAATTATATTAAACTAATCAAAATATCAAAACTTAAGAATCCGAATAGGTTAATACAACAATGATAATTTTGAACTCATCATTTTAAGACAATATTAAATGTAGTAAGGGGCAACAGATTTCTAAATCAAGTAGCATACTGGATTGCATAAAGAACACCCAACTCCACTCCAACCCGATCAAGCTCAAATCTCCATACACATTAAATTAACAAAAGTGTAATCATCATATAATTTGGAAAAATGCAGACAACCTGAAATTCCTCCAATATGAGGACCAAAAGGGGAAAGAGTTAAATCCGTTAATAGAATAGGGATATGATGATGTACTAAAATTTTAGAACAACCATAGAGATTCTGAACAAGATCCGATCGGTTAACCAAGAATCGTATAGTGGTGTATAATGACTGGATATTTTTTTTTTTTTTTTTTTTTTACTTTTTAAAATAAAACAATTTTGGTGTATATTTTAGAAAAACAATGTTTCTGAAAGAGGAGAGTTAAAGCTTAATTTAACATTTTATGAAATTAAATTTAATATTACTGTTTCACTTATTAATGTATCCATCCTTAAATCAAGATCAAAAATACGATTGTATAACATTGAGTGAACTTCAATTTATGTTCATTAAAACAGTCAGTTATGAATTTAAACTTAAGAAATTTTAAAGTCCTAATTTAATAAAGTTGAATTTTCTCTCCCTTTTTTTTTTTTTTTAATTAATCACAGAAAGGTTAGGCCATTCTTATAGGTCTACTGTGAATATAAAAAATTAATTATTTAGAGATTTATACAAAGAAAAACATACCAACTTTGATAATAAACAAAAAAAAAAACACAATTTATTTGAACATTTAAAATAATGAAGCAACTAAGTTATCAAAAATAATCTTAATAAAACAATATAACAGCTGATCTTTTAAGTTGAAACCACTCACTGGTTACTTTTAAATTACACATCATATTTTTAAAATTACCATCATATTACCATTTAATGGTCGTTCAAACATACAAACATTATATATTAACCTACAGACTATTTCTGTTCATAATGTTTATTCTTATTGAAATTATCCAAAGATATTCATTTCACTTTTAAACTCTGGTATAGCAAACATATATTTTTTTTTTTTTTTAAAGAGGTACAAATAAATAAAAAGAAAAACTATGCAAATAGTACTTACAACAGGTAGAGAGTTCTACAATTTTAGTCAATGGGCACTTAGGAGCATTTCCTCCTTTTTCAAAATCTGATGAAGCACTTAAGCTGGAGTATTCAGGCTGGGGAAAAATTCAGACGTGGTTTCAAGCTAACATTCATCAATCCTCTCATCTCACTGCATCACTTGCCATCAACTACTAGGTCCATCATCTAGTCCGGAGGGGAAAATCGTTCTACGGTCCAGAACTTCACCGTCGGAGTCAGTAATTTCACCTTCCTGAAGCATGTGTTTTATTCGAAGATAGCCATCACCGTAACTCAGAACACTACGACTTCTAACGACCGGTTTAGTTCAATATCTATGATCACTATGATGGTTTAGAAATCATAATCTTGGAGCGCCACTACGCCAAAAAAAAAATAGGCTACACATATCTTCTTCTTAATTTCTCGTTAACAGTTATAGATCCGCAATTCGAAAATGCCCTTATAGCCTCTTTTCATCATAACATCATGATTTAGGATGGTTAATGTAGGGCCATCAATGCCCCACTCTCAAAAAAAAAATCTTCCAGAAACCTGTCCGCCTTCAACAACTTCGCGATCCAGCCCACAGGCCAATCTTCGAGCCCCGTAATAAGTCGAATTTTTTTTACGAGTCAAACGACAGGTCTCTTGGCCAAGCAACAAGTGTCGTAAACATTCATTCTCCCGCGCTGCTTGAAAAACGGGACCGATCCACTCTGCCAGGGGTACGGGAATGGAAACAAAAGGAAAAATGGACTCATCGTGAAGACTACAGCTTGCCGCTCCACTCTGCCGGCCGCTTCATGGGGGAAGGAAACCATGCATCACCCCCATGGCGTGTGCTGAAGGGGGGTCCTGTTAGCCTCTGTTTACATGGGCGCCAGCTATCCGCCTGATAGCAGAGCCAATTGAAGCCTGACGTAAACTTACAAAGCCTAATTGCGTGTATAGTACACTCATAAGATAACGTAATTCTTATACAGGGCGGTCGGTCATTCTTATATCAAAGTCAGACTAGATGACTCCAAATTTTCCACCTGTGCAGTCTACTGACAAAACATCCCTCCCTTGCTGTCTGCTTTTCGTATTTGAAAAACAGGAAGCTACGTTAGATTATAAACGTTGAAATTACTTTGCAAAAAGAAAAAGAAAGAAGAAAAAATAAAAACTGATTTTATTATAATTATTACAATTAATTTAATTTATTTAAATTTTTATTAGAAACAGAAAAAAAGAGTGCTTTTAAATAAATGTTGAGAAAGTGATTTAAATAATTAATGTAGATTAAAAAAAAAAAAATTTGTTGAAACCAACCGTAACACAGTTACTTTTTCACGATGATTTGATGCGGAGTTATTAGGGGCTAGTGCCCCCTTTCCCTCCCGCAAGGACTGTACCATATTTTGTAAATGTTTGAAACGAACTATGAAAATATAAATCATCGTTAATACTTCGTCGTGTTTACTGTCTCTCTAATCTCAAATTAGAATATACATTTAATCACAGAAATAGAGGTAAGTAAGTTTCCACTTACCTCATTCTTATTCAGGAATGTTCAGGTATCTATAATGCTTGATTTTTCCATATTTTCTGGTTAATCCATTCATTTGCGCCAGTATATCCGTAAGTGCTTTTGTTGTGTACACTGCTGTATGTTAGGAGATAATAACGACTAATTATATGTTAAATGATTAATTTATTTTCACTATAAAAACTTTAATTTACGCTAACAATTGCAAAGTTACGTTTATATTTAACATTTAATATTAATAAGGAGCTTTAGCATTTTGCTCCTTTCTCATTTAAGAGATTACATCTTAAAAATTCGACTTTTTTGGTTCGAAGCTTTTTAGAGTCTCTGAGAGTTATTATACGCGTATAAATTAAAAGTAATTATTAGTTCATTTTCTAAAAAGTCCGTTCAGTGGGAAAAAAAACGTCTACGTCATCAGATACAATACTTGTTTCTCCTTCGGATTGAAATATTTGATTATAACCGGGTTATCAACTGTGATTATTTCTTAATTTTGATGTTTATTAGAAAGTTCATATTTATTTGAGAGATTATTTTAAGGATGTTTTACCAACACCATGAAGGCGAGTTCTTATGATAAGCGTATCTCATCATACTTTTTTATTTCCATTTCTTTCATGATTGTTAATATGCCATTTTTACATATACAAAAACTGTTAATTTATGGAAACAGAAAACATGCTGAATGAAAGTCTTATCTGGGTACTTCTTTCTGAAAATAAATTTGTGTACTCGAGATGTGAAATACCGTCATTTTACGTTCATCAAATTTTACCATTCCTGAGCTACTAAGTAATGTGTTCTAATAATCTATGGTCCACTATAAGTATAGTGGACCATATCACTTTTTTTTTACTTATTACCCTCAATTTTTTTTATCACTTCTCTCTGTTCGTTTCCACCTGTCTGACTCCCAAAAAATCTATTGCTATGTTTAATTTCTTATTAAATATAAATCGTAGAAAATGTTACCACTGCCTTTTAAAGTATTAAAACACTTAGCTGTGAGATATAGCTTCTATAACATACAAACCAAATAGAAAATACAACATAGCAACCGTTTGTTTGGAGTCAGTTTGACGTCACACTGGAAGCGCCTATAATGGTAATATGTCTGGTTTCAACACAGTTAAAGTTTTATTGATTCTATTGCCGTAAATATTGTTTCATCACTCTATTATATACGCAACAATTTTTGTTTGTGTGCTGAGTTACTTTTAGAAAATTAATAGCAACTGAATTAACTTTTTTCATTCTAGTAATCTTATGCAACTGTTTAATTAATACTACTTTTCAGTCGTCGTCTTTTCATTTGTACATCATAGTTATTTTTAAATAACATTAAAAAAAATGTTACATGTTCCTTAGATTAGTTTTACGTGGACGTAGTTCTACAATAATCATTAAATAAGGTTATAAAAGCACTTGATGCTGAAATTCTTTCTCTAAATTTTCTGAAGATATTGGATAAAGGGATGGAATATTCTTTTAATGGCTTTGCCGAAATTCTTCTTCGTAAATTACTTCACTTCAGTACTAAGCCCCTTTTCGTTTCTTTTCTCAGTTGTTTCCTGCACTTACTCCAGTTTATCGTATAGTTTGTTTTCTATTGATATCCAGTTGCTTGAATAGCTAGTATTTTCAGAGAATTTCCTTACTTGAAACTAATGTGTGGAGGTGAGATATCTGTAATTAATGACATTTTTAATGTTAAAATTGGGATCTAATTTTATTAAGAAAGACAGTTAAAGCCATTACTATTCAAGATAAACGAACAGCATATATAAAAATATTTAAATTTTTATTTTGAAAAAATTACGAACAATATTTCGAATTTACCATACTCAAATGTGAATCGTCAGTTATTTAAAATTTAACTAAACTTTATTATTTCTGTTTATTTATCATTTCCTGAAAATACTATTTTGATCACCAACATAAAAATTAACGAAAATTTTGAAAATTATAATAATTGGAGAGATGGGGGCGGGGGGAAGCCTAGGTTTATGTACATCCAGAATGCAGTTTTTCCCAAAATTTTGCTTCTATGCCATTGAAAGATAACTGTTCGTACTATTTTGAAATGTGTATGTAAATAATTATGGCATAAATGGAATAGTATGTGTCAAAGTATTTATAAAATGTAATTATTTTTAAGCGGAAAAATAATTTCTCAACTGCTTAATAAAATATCCTTAATTACCATTCGGAATAAAAGCTCTAAATCTCGAATCTTTCATTATCTTTCTCTGAAAAACGCCGTAAATTTTATATCAAAACACGGAATAAATTTTATCCTTGAACATGCATTTCAGATATTCTAACGAAATTATTCCGCACTTTATCGCTCTTTTGCTCTGCACTCATAATATTTATTGTTGAATAATTATATTTATTATAATATATAAAACGTCTTTTTTAATACTTACCAACATAGTTGATGAAACAGAGATTCGTAACTTAAATCGGTACAAGACAATAAAAAGTTAATAAATGGTTTGGTCTCAGGTCTCACCTAATTTATTGGTTCTTCTCTGTGAGCTTCAGTTCATTAGAAACATCTTCATCTAATAGAGATTATTTATTCGAGAGACGAGAGACACAGTGACAATTACAATCACAGTACGAACGAATACACAAACAAGCTATGTACAAACGTAGAAGTAAACAACAGTCAGCCAGTCAAAAAATGTTCTACGCGCTTAGCGCCATCTGGTGGTGGTTTCTTATTTTGCAACAACATGTGTAAATAGTCTGAAACATTAACTTTTCGTGAAATTTAGAATCGAACAGAATTTGCAACGGATTAATTTTAAATTGTACTCATAAAAGTTACCGACAAAGGTAAGGTTAAATATGAATACTTTTATACAGGGTGTTTATAACTTTACGTACAAATTGTAATGGGGTGGTAAATAACATCGATATGAACAATATTCATATGCCGAAGCATGACCGGACACGGGTATGTAGTCTTTATGCCTTCGTTTGGATAAGCCGGAGAGAGGACGAGGAAACCAGATAGAGCATATATGTCCCTCCAGGTCCTTTTATTAAAGTGTTTAAAAATGCAATGTTCAGCCGGAGCTAAACGCCAAAAACTCCACAAACGCCAGATACCAAATGGGAAGTCATTCGGTTAAGTTATGTAGGAATTACGCAGGTTTGAAGTTTGGAACTCCTAATATTAAATTAATTTTTTATCGTTGCAAAACATATTGTAATGCGGGTAGTTTTTTAAGCATAATTTAAACTTGGCGGAATTAGTTGTAATTTTGGATTCGTAAATTCAAAATTTTTAGAAATTAATTTCTGTGTAAAGAAAAAAAAAATCCATACATATTTCTTTCCCGATGTTTTTAAATTAATTAAATGCAAAATTAGTTGTTGGTGTTCAAAATATTTGAGTTTGTTGCAATTTCTGTATTCAGACTATCTCCTAAGCTAAAAAGTATAGCATTAATTAGTAGACGTTATTGCTAATCGTATAGAACCAGTTATTTTTACACGATTATTTGATGCAGCGATATTAGGGGGTAATCCCCCCCCCCCTCTTCCCCACGCAAGGTCTGTACCATGCTTTGTAAATATTTGGAATTTATATTGTGAAAATGTAAATAATCGTTAATGCTTAGTCGTGTGTTTACTGTGTCTCTAATATAAAATTAGAATTTACATTTATTCATAGAAATAAATGTAAGGAAGTTTCCACTATCAGGAATGTTCAGGTATCCATAATCATATCCATATTTTCTGGTCAATCCATACATTTGCACAAGTATATCCGTAAGCGTTTTTGTTGTGTACACTGCTTTATGTTAGAAGAGAATAACGATTAATCATATGTTAAATGATCGATTCATTTATTTTCACTACAAAACTTTAATTTACATTAACAATTGCAAAGTTACGTTTATATTTAACATTTAATATTAATCAGGAGCTTTAGCATTTTGCTCCTTTCTCATTTAAGAGATTACATCTTAAAAATGCGACCTTTTGGTTCGAAGCTTTTTAGGGTCTCTGAGAGTTATTACACGCGTATATATTAAGTCATTATTATTTCATTTTCTGGAAAGTTCGTTCTGTGGAAAAAAGAAAAAACGTTTACGTCATGAGATGCAATACTTCTTTCTCCTTTGGATTGAAATACTTGATTATAACTGTCGGGTTATCAACGGTGATTATTTCTTGATTGATGTTTATTAGACAGTTCATATTTATTTGAAAGATTATTTTAAGGATGTTTTATCAACACCACGAAGGCGAGTTCTTATGATTATCGTATCTCAACATACTTTTTTATTTCCATTTCTTTAATGATTGTTAATATGTCATTTTTACATATACAAAAACTACTAATTTGTGGAAACAGAAAACATGCTGAATGAAAGTCTATCTGGATACTTCTTTTTGAAAATAAAATTGTGTACTCGAGATGTGAAATACCGTCATTTTACGTTCATCGAATTTTACCATTCTTGAGCTACTAAGTAATATAATGTAGTATAAAGTTAATGTACTAAGTAATGTACTAAAGTTTTTATCACTCCTCTCTGTACTTTTCCACCTGTCTGACTCCCAAAATATCGGTTGCTGTGTTTAATTTCTTATTAAATATAAATCATAGAAAATGTTACCACTGCCTTATAAAGTATTTAAACACGTAGCTGTAAGATATAGCTGCTATAACATACAAACGAAATAGAAAATATAACATAGCAACCGTTTGTGTGGAGTCAGTTTGACGTCACACTGAAAGCGTCTATTACGGTAATGTGCCTCGTCTCAAAATTTTATTGATTCTGTTACCTCAAATATTGTTTCATTACTCTATTATATACACAACAATTTTTGTTTGTGTGCTGAGTTACTTTTAGAAAATTAATAGCAACTAAATTAACTTTAATCATTCTGATAATTTTATGTAACTGTTTAATTAATACTACTTTTCAGTCGTCGTCTTTTCATTTGTGCATCATAGTTATTTTAAAGTAACATTTAAAAAAAAAAAAAAAAAACTGTTACATGTTCTTTAGATTAGTTTTACGCGGACGTAGTTCTTCAATAATCATTAAATAAGGTTATAAAAGCACTTGATGCCGGAATTCTTTCTAGAATTTTTCTGAAGATATTGAATAAAGGGATGGAATATTCTTTTAAGGGTTTCGCTGAAATTCTTCTTCGTAAATTACTTGACTTCAGTACTAAGCCCCTCTTCGTTTCTTTTCTCAGTTGTTTCCTGCACTTACTCCAGTTTATCGTATAGTTTGTTTGCTATTGATATCCAGTTGCTTGAATAGCTAGTATTTTCAGAGAATTTCCTTACTTGAAAAATCTGCTAATGTGTGGAGGTGAGATATCTGTATTAATGACATCTTTAATGTCAAAATTGGGATCTAATTTTATTAAGAAAGATAGTTAAAGCCATTACTACTCAAGATAAACGAACAGTATATATAAAAATATTTAAAATAAATAAAAGATTTGAAAAATTTTTATTTTGAAAAAATTGCGAACGATATTTCGAATTCACCATACTCAAATGTGAATCGTCAGTTATTTAAAATTTAACTAAACTTTATTATTTCTGGTTATTTTTCATTTCCTGAAAATAGTATTTTGATCACCAGCATAAAAATTAACGAAAATTTTGAAAATTATAAAAATTGGTGAGTTGGGGGCGGGGGGAAGCCTAGGTTTATGTACATCCAGAATGAAATTTTTCCCAAAATTTTTCTTCTATGCCATTAAAAGATTACTGTTCGTACTGTTTTGAAATGTGTGTGTAAATAATTATGGCATAAATGGAATAGTATGTGTCAAAGTATTTATAAAATGCATTTATTTTTAAGCGGAAAAATAATTTCTCCACTGCTTAATAAAATATCCCTAATTACCATTTGGAATAAAAGCTCTAAATCTCAAATCTTTCATTATCTTTCTCTCAAAAACGCTGTAAATTTTGTATCAAAACTCTGAATAAATTTTATCCTTGAACATGCATTTCAGATATTCTAACGAAATTATCCCTTACTTTATCGCTCTTTCGCTCTACACTCATAATATTTATTGTTGAATAATTATATTTATTATAAAATATAAAACGCCTTTCTTAATACTTTCCAACATAGTTGAAAAGTGTTTATGAATTTGTTTTTCTGGCCGTCTGTCTCTTTGGTCATCTGTCCACGCTCTAACTCTCGTAAATATAGTCTGATTACTATGTAATTAATATATGTTATTGAGGATTGCTGTGGCTTGTTTGGTACTGAAAATGAAGTGCGTAGCATTTATCGTTCGTTTACAGGGGCACTCAAAAGAATGCCGTTACTTTGTATGGGTGGGGGTGGGGGGGATTGTTTATAGTGTATTTTAATGATGTTACACTATTACAACCATAATGAAATCGATATTCATGATTGAGGTGCACTACAAGATGTACTCTGTATAGAATAGGGTGTGCATAGCATTTATCGTTCATTTACAGGAACACACAAAATAATTCGGTTACAGTTCTGTCTACGAGCAATAATTGCTAGAAGTGTTTTCAGTTGTGGTGTGCCTTTTTAAATTTAACTCATTTTTGCGTATTACTTGGTTTGTATAAATTCTAAAGCTCATATATATGGCTTCACAACAGAATTAGAGTGTATTTCTGCTTATACACGGAAATTGCTGAAGAGGAATATTCAAGTATGTTATGCGTTCCCCAACTGAACTAGATTTTTGCGTACTATGTACTTTATATACAAATCTATAGATCATATACAGGTGCTACACAGAAGATATTTTTCAGACTATAGATGGGAATTCTTGGAATTGGGTTTTCAAGTGAGTTGCACGCTTTCCCAATTGTTTACTTAGACATCTTACTTACTTTATCACATTTCACTTAAACGGTGAAGTTTTGTTATAGTATTTTGAATGCGTTGTAAAGTGTTTCATAATATATGTTTGACACATGATTTTTCTTTCTTGTTTGTTTATTATTTTAAATTCTACAAATATTGTTTGCTTTTATTTCGTTAGAGTTCTGAGCTTGTTTTAAATTTTGTATGTTTTTTACTGTCATTACTTATATTTGTGAAATCACCTTGATTAGCACAGCAATGTAATGATGTAACACGGATAATCATTTGCTCTATAAAATACAAATCAATCGGAGAAATATTTTTTTTTCTTTCAAATGTTATGCATTTTTGATTTTACAATAAATTCCGCTTATAAGAATCACGTTTGTTATTACAATTATGATTCTTATAACCAGTGATCACTGTTTATAAGATCGGTGGTTACTGTAGTTGTAGTTAAGTTCAATCTAATTAGCATTAAATTAAAGCTTTTAATTAAACTGAAAAAAAAATATTTTTACAGGTTTTTTTTTTTTTTTTTTTAAATATTCATTTATTTAAAAAAATTAACTACTTTGCATCTGAAGAGTGCAAGAATTTGTTTTTCCTTCAGAAATTCCGTATTCATACCACAAATTCTGAATAGTAATTTTTGCTGTTTCTAATGACTTACTTTTCGTGATTAACATAAAATTTCTTCTTTCGAAATTTCCGAATAAAAGAAAAGAAATTCTTGAAATGGACGCCTTATATGCAAATGGTTATACCACGTATTTTTGCTTATGTGGACGAAAATTGTTTCGCGAGTGCCATAAAGTAACGAAAATTTGAATTTAACAACTGACTGAAGTATTTCTTTAAATTCGTCCAAGCTTTTTTGGATATATTTTACTAAACAATCTTACCAACTACAACGTTTCTTTTAATTATTATTTCAAATAATGTTTAATATTTTTTATATACATAACAATTTCCTTTATTGATTGCTTTATATTCTTTTTCAGGTGAGTGATTCTTTCATAATTTTGTTGAAATTTACAGAAGTTGGTAATTATATCCTATTTCTTTTGCTATTGCTTTGATTCTTCTTGGTGGTATAGTTTTGTTTCTTTCGACAGTGAATGTTTAAAGCTTTTGTCGATATTTCTTCAGGAACCATATAATGTATATCTGCATTAAAAAAAAATTATAAACTTCCCATTTTATTCTTAATCTACTGCTGTGAGTTTTTTAGGATTGTTATTTTTAAAAACGGCAGAAAGTTTTAAAAATGTATAATGTTATAAACTGATCTAAAAATGCTAGAAAATACCTTTAAAAGTAAACTAAATAATGTCATTTGCTCTGCGCATGCTTAAAAATAAAATAAATAATCAAAGTAAATAAAGTGATCTGATCAAGCAAACGTATAAATATATCCAAATACCATTCTTTTTTTCAAATTTGTAAATTTTTTTCGTTAAAATCTCTTTTGATCTTTCTTCGTAATTCTTACTACGCCATCGGTTCCTCTTGAATTTTAGCAAATAAAATTTCTCCCAGTATTAATTTTTTCATCGGCAAAGTCAATAATACTATATTTTTTCGATTTGCTTTCTTAACATAATCTTATCAGATAAAATATAGCTAGCATTATGTTTATCTATTTATTTATATAATTCCAACACGAACATATATGTATATATACAAACATTTTTTTTAAGGTTTAATAATGCAAAATTTCTTGCGAATTTTTATTATATTTTTGTATACTTAAAAAAAAAATTTATTTACCACTTAAAACGAAAAGATTTTCCTTTTTTTTTTTTAAATTTAACGCACTTTTTTTGTATGGTTTGCATATGTATGTTATTTTAATATGCATGTAATTAAATAAACAAATGAACGTGGCAAAGAACCTGAAAAAGACCTATGCCATACATAGCAACTTCGAAATTTTGATTGAAAATGTTACAGTATAAAATACTACTACACGAATTATTTAAAAATCATAATAATAATAATAACTGCTGTAAAAGATAAGTGGTAATTTGTAATATATTATAGGATGATCAGTGTGATATATATCAGAAACATGTTTTTGACTGAATATCCTTTGAACTTTTTTTTTTTAGTATTTTATATCTTTTTGACAGATTATTAAATGGTTTTCTGTAGAAAAGTGATTTAATCAAGAAAAATGCAATTATTATGGTAAAATTTGAAAAAATAAAAATAAAACTACACTTTAATTTTGAACTTCTTTCAGCAATTTTTTTCTTACTTTTCTGACTAGAACTGTAAGGATCAGATTCCACAACAGTTAGTTTAAGAAAAAAAAAATATTAAAAGTCATCACATATGTAAAAATAGAGTACAAATGACTATTTACTTAGCATTGTTATTTTTAAAAAACAAACTATATTTATATTATTGAAAATCCGATTCTTTATTTATGAAATACACCATAAAGATCGTCCATTAAAAAAATAAAAATAAAAAAAAATAATAATAATAAATCTAGTCAATTGAAAATACATGTTGGAAGTGTTATTTATCACGTTGATATATTGAAAAAACACAAACTGAGAAAAATTAATTTAAACATTGCAACTTTGAATCATTCAAAGGAAAGTGGGTTGCAGTAAAAAGCCTTTTTCGCATATTTTTAATTATCGGATCTTTTACGCTGTTAAAATGGCAAATTTATTCGTGTAATCTAATCCTCGCGTTTATTCATTTAAAATTTGGCTATTTTGTAAAACTACACGTAAATTTCCCGGAGTTACATTTATTAATTCAGGCACGATACTTTTGAATAATTAATTAACAAACGAAAAAAATATTCGAGGTTTAGTTTTATAATTTGCATCGCATAGGTTCTCTAGTACATGCAAACTTGCATCATTTTATCTTGTCGATATTCAGAAACTTTTTTTCCATGACTGGCGCATATAAAGTTTAAAAAAAAAAAAAAATTATACAACGGAATAAATAAAAACTAGTATACTGTAGTTATTACAAAACGCTATTACACCATTCTGATACTTTATAATAGCTTCAATCTACAATTATTCATAAAAAGCAAAATGCATTTCTTTGAATTTCGCATAGAGTTACAATAATCAGTGATTTTTTTTTCCTTAAGCACAGAACAACAGCGCCCCCTGTTGGATTTGAAATTTTAAAATTGCATCAACATGTACATTTTTATCATTAATATCAACTGTATAATTTGGTGCATTTCTACCTAACAGAAAATGGGATACAGCTATAATGTTCATTGTAAAAAGCATAGGGCTAATATTCCGTAATCGGTCCAATTAAAGTTAACGCCAAAAATGAACGATTCTGGAAGCAATGTGGTTAAAAAAAGGATGGAAGTTAAAATAATGGGGGGGGGGGGGGGGGGGGGGACCGTTCCGGAAACCACGCTCGCTAAATTGCATCAATTCATTGTGGGAAACTATTAAAAATCTTTCCCTATGCATTGGATAGCAGCGCCCCCTATTGTGTAATCAAAGACAAAATTAAATCAGTCTCGATTTTCAGAAAAAGCATTTTGCATATAAAATTTGGTGCAATTTTTTCCAATCGATGCCACGATATCGATAGCACAGAAATCCCTGAGAACACAGTTTAGAAGCGCCTCCTGTTGGGCAATGCACGCCAAAATGTATTCAGCACCAATTTATGTTAAGGTTTAACAGAATATAAAGTTTGAAATTATGTGCATTAGTTCCCGAGAAGTAGCTATCGCGTAATTTGTAAAAAAAACACAGCATAGCAGCGCCATCTGTTGAGCTATATACATCAAAACCCAATCAACGCCTATTTATGTTAAAGTCTAACAAAATATGTAGTTTGATAAAGTTCCTTGCATTAGTTATTAAGGTTTAGCAGCCACAAAAATTCTGTCACACACAGACTGACGAGCAGACAGCCAAATTGTGTTCAAGACATTTTAAAACGTGTAAGTCTTATAAATCCATCAACAAACTGAAATCTAAAAATTTCACGACTCCAATACTTTCGTTTTATGGATATAGAAGAAAGTAAAAATCTAAATTAAGTCTCCAAAAATCTACATTATTAATAGTTTCTTTATTTAACGTTGGCTTTATTTGTAATTTAAATGTCATTAAGCGTCTCTTAATCGTAATTTAAAGTTCATTAAGTGTTATGAAAATATTTTTGAAAGCTAACGCTATTTTTCCCGTTGAAGTTTTTCTATGAAGCCGGTCTTATAGAAAGATAGCACCATATTATTCTATTTTAGTCTAAATTTATAATCCAGTTTATTTTAAAGAAAGGAAGCTGACCCTCGCGGCGTTTCTCGGGCACGGGATAATAACCTTAAATATATCTAAAATTGGTATTTATTTCGGATCATTTTTCTCCTCGAGAGATTTAGTGTTGAAGTCCCTACTGCCTTCGGCAGCGTACAGTGTCAAATTTGTATGATAGTAAGCGAAAATATAGCTAAACGAACCCAGAGTTAGGGCATAACTGCCTTCGGCAGCGTACAACCGGGCGTGCTACGCACTGTCTGGTCTACTTTTGCAAATGATCCCCAAATTTGTATGTTTTTATATTTTTATGCCAAAATCTATCCAAACGAGACTCTGATTTGTATGACTTATCATTAACACCGCGAAAAGAAAAAAAAAAATCACCGTTCACTCTGTTGCTATAATTAAAACACGAAATGATATCGCCGAGTTATAGAAAAGCGAAAGTAAGCTAAAAACCCTGGAAATGATATTTATCATTATTTTCAAGAATATAAAGACATTAATATTTCTTGAAATGCATTGGGGGGGGGGGTGGCAATTGCGATAAACGACTTCCAGAATATATATATTGTTTTTTAAATAGTAAATATTAATATTTTTTTAAACCAAAAATGTCATTACAACCAGGAAGGTTCTCTAAATTAGTGGATATGCTCCCCCCCCCCCCCCAATCCGGGAAACGAGAGTAAAAGTTTAAAACTGCAGAAAAAATATGAAAACTAATATTTAGACCTTCACAAAAAAAATATTTAAATAGTAAATATTAATATTTCTTTTAACAAAAGATACCGTTACAACCGAGGAAGTACCACGAAAAATTTGTATTTTTCTTATTCTTTCTTTTTTTTTTTTTTTCTTTATCTTCATTGGAGACCAGACGATTCCGATTTTGAAATGCAGAAAAAACGAAATATTTTTCCTTTCGTCTGCTGAAAACCCATGGATTCCCCAGATATTCCCAGAAGCGATCGACGAACAATTGAAAAACGCTAAAAAAATCACATAAAAAATAAAAATAAAAAACAACAACAACAAAATCCCAAAATTGGCTTTTGAGGTACTTTAGACACGCAGGTACCTTCCTACCAAATCTTGTATCCTGCGAGCAGTGGTCTCTTCAGAAAACAACACACAAACGTCTATCTTTATCATTTTAGAAGATAGATATACTTTCTTCGATAAAAGAAATGAGTGATAATTTCATCATGCTTTTTTTTTTTTTTTTTAACTCTTTTAATTCATTTTGCAATTAATTTTTTTCTTTTCTCATCTTAATACGAAAAGAAATGTTAGTATATAGCTTATTTTTAACCAAAACTATTATTTCGGAAAGTATATCATGTTTCTGTGATCATAACCAACTTAGCATTTTATGTGACACATGAAACACAAATTTAATTAATTCGATATTAAGTAAAAGGATTGAAAAATCGATTATGTAATTTTTGATTAAGCCATTCTGAAATGTTTAATTTAATTAGATATAAAGCTCGGTATTCTCTGTTATGCCCTCATTAATTTGAAATTTATACGGATCAGTTGTAAAATAGAGGGGTGGATAGGAGTGGGGAAATAATTTTTCACGCTTTTTGAGTAACATGTTAGGATGAAATTTGCCGTGATCGAGCATTTCACGAACTTTTTAATTTTTCGAAGTTTTTGTAAGCAAATTTACTTAAATTTCTGGCTCTTCTGGCTGTTTGTACATTATAAAGAGCAAATACTTTAATAAAAAATGTATTTTGCTTTTCTACCGTGCTTTCAAATATTTCGAACCTATGAAATAGCAAAAAAAAAAAAAAAAAAAAAAAAAAAAAATCATTGATCTTTTATATTTTTTGCTATACCTGGCACTTTTTCATTTAAAATGGTATGTTTATTTTACTTTACTGCCCGAGCTGTTCCGAACCCGAAACCTAAAAATTCTGTTTGGATTCAACCCGAAACTTCGTCAGCCCTTTTAATTATTAAGTTTGTCAACCCGAACCTTAGCCAACCCCTTTAATCATTTACCCCATGGGGACGAGCGACACGTATACGTGACGCATAAGATGCTCAGAATCCTCGAGTATTCCCACCAGTTACTTTTTATTGTAAGCTTTGCCTTATTTAATGACAGCATTTCTGCGATTGAATTAGGCGAAAATTTCTGTTTTGAAAAACCGGTGGTAAAAGATTAAACATTCTGTAAAGGACGCTCATCGCGAAGGGGTTAAGTTGAAGCCAACCCTTTAAATTATTTTAAGAAATAGATATCTTGCTAAAATAATCATTAGATTAAATACGCTTTGAAAATACAGCTCCTTTCGAATAAAGTTAATTTTTTTTTTTTTTTTTTCGTTTTACTAGTCTGTGAATTTTCCCTGTAAAAACAGGTAAAAATTACCCTACGTGTAACTTTGTAACGATTTTTTTCCCTTTTAGCTCAAATTCTTTTATTTATTTTCTTGAATATTTTTTTTTTCTCTACTTTCTCGTCTGTTTCTTATCTTAATTTGGTTACTTAATCAACTCGTTACAAACTCCCGAGAACGGCTTCCAGAAGATGAGAGAATAATTAAATTGAGGAAAGTTTCTGTTTTTATAGGGTGCGTACTGTGTTATCTCGTATTCTATGCAGTTGCGAAAGAAATTTTTTCTACTCCACCTTGTTTTCTCATGCGCCTCTTCTTTAAAGCTCTAAATTTCTTTTGTGTAGAATTCGAACAACTTTTTTTTTCTGTTCGATTCTCTGTATGCTTATTTATTTATTTGTAATGAAAAAGGAAAACAGGTTTATCATTTTCTGTCGTATCAAATTAGACAAGAGTAAGTAGGGTTAATTTAGTTTATTGTCTGTAATTGGATCTGCATTGTTTTTGATAACAAAGGAATGGGGGCCCAGGGATAAATATCAATTATTATATATCATGATACATGTATCTTATATTTATTTTCAAAATATCATGATATAATTTGATATTATCGGTATTTTCATATTTTTTATATTTATTTTCAAAATACCTTTGTGCACGATATTTTTGATATTTTCAGTCAAAATAAGTGTAAATAGATTTTTCAAGTGTTATTGACTGTGTCGTTTTGTAGATAAAGGTCTTTTACTCAGGCAAAGACTGTTTTAGTAAAAATATAAAACACACATTTTCCAAGTTTCACGTTTGAACCTGAATTTTTAAATGTAGAACCAATAATTATGTGGGACTGGGACAATATTTACTTAGAATAGCTATCAAAAGATAAACTGTGTATAACTTAGGTGATAAGTTATTCTTTACAGCATCATTTCAAAGAATCTTAATTTCCAATTTATTATGTAAGTGAGAAAAACAGAAAGAAAAGACATTTAATATATTGTTATATTGTTTTCATGCTAGGTGCAACAAGTTTTAATGTCTGCTTTAAATTAAGTCTAAAAATATTTTATAATCATCGATCAGTTGACTATTTTGAAAATATCGGATATTTTCGAAAATATTATGATATTTACGAACCCTGGTAGGAATAAACTAAGAAGTGTACTAAATAAAATAAAATAAGATAAATCGTAATTTTAAATAAAATAAATTTAGAGCTTTAAAGTAGAGTTGGGAGAAAACATTTCACTCGCAACTGCATAGTATACAAGATAGGAAGGTGGCCACCCTATAAAAACAAATCTTTCCTCAATTTAAGGCGGTTCTCAAGATTTTTTTTTTTTTTTTCCCGTTCAACAACGCGAAATTTCGGCTCATTTACCGATTTACAGACTTATTTTTAAAGATGAAAGATGACATTACTTGCAGACTTGATTATTGAAACGATTTGCAATAAGTTTTTTTTTTCTTCTCGGTAAATGAATTCGATTTCGAGTTAAAAGCGATTGTTGTCTCATGTAGCAGTTTTTCTTCCCGCGCTGTCGCGTGCGGAAATTCGGTTGATGTTTAAAATTTTGAATATCTAGACACAACTTATATGAGTATAACTTATACGAATACATACTCACTTTTATACCATGTAGTAATTTTGCGAGTTTATAAGTACAACGAGTAACTGTTTTGTAAATTATATAGTTATTCGTAATCATTGTTATTATAAATTTGTTTCTATTTTTTTTTAAATCCAAATCTTTTGTATTTGTGCAGCGTTTTGAAGTTTAAGGAAAAAGTAATGTATTATCCTTGAATCACCGTTAAATTATACGTTACTGAAACAATATTTCTTAATTCTGTATTTTTAAACTCTCTATTAAAAGGATTAATATATATATATATATATATATATATATATATATATATATATATATATATATATTTGTGATTTAATTATGAAAGAAAAATTTATCCTTCTAAAATAATCATAAACAAATTTCCTTACCAGTAAATTTATTAATTTTAAGTTATCATCGTTCAAACAGGTAAAAATTTGTCTATGATGGTGTAATAAATTCTCTAATGCATTTCTTTCTTTTAAAACAAATTATTTTATATATTTTTCTATATTTTTTGTATCTTCTTGTCTGTTTCTTATCTTATTTTTTTTTTTATTTAATCCACTCGTTACAAACTAATGAGAACGACTTCCTGAAGACGAGATAATAATAATAAAATTCAAATAAAAGCTGGCTACGTCCGTCCGTACGCATTTTTCGAATTCGTTTTTATTCCCATACACATGAAATTGACAAGTGTTCTTATTCAGAAATTATCTAATCGAACAGTTTTTTTGTCCTTCGGTAAAGGCAGATTTTTCGGAAAATGCTGTGAAAGTGGGCGTTTTGAACAGAATTTTCTGACGCGACAGCGCGAGAAAGAAAAAAATCTGCCATCATGCGACAGAAATCGCTTTCAACTCAAGATCGAATTCATTTATCGGAATAAAAAAACCAATTGCAAATCACTTCAATAATAATTTCTGCAATTGTCATATTTTTGTTTAAAAATAAGTTTGGAAATCCCTGAATGTGCTGTAAATTCGCGTTGTAAGAACGGGAAAAAAATATTTTTCTTGAAAACCCCTTAAATTTAGGAAAATGTTTTTATAGGCTGTCCACCTTCCTATCTTATTCAGAATCACTGTAATATATATTATACTAATTCATCAATTAAGTTTTTGAGTGCAAATTTTCTTGCACAGAAGTTTAGCTGCACCTGAATTTATGGTATTTTCACAATAAGTAAGACGTTTCTGTTTATTCAAGTCTTCTTAACAAAATGCGTAATTGCGCAAAATATCTTATCCGGAATCATTTTAATATATTATACTAATTCTGCAATTAAATCTAAATGATATTAATGTGGCATTAAAAAGTTCGCTTATTATTTTGAATTGAATTTTAATAAAAGCTGCAATCCATGTTCATACGGTTCTCCCAGTGCTCAGTAATTAAGTTGTCATAGTAATCTCGAGTTTCCGCTAGCTTTCATAACACGCCTATGCTTTTTAAATTACCGACACAGCCTGTTCCGCCTAGAAAATTATAATGAGACTGTTTGCTTTGTGCGGCCTTTCAGTAACCTCTTAAAAGGCATCGTTTGCTTAGAATATGTTAATTAATTTCTGTTGGAAGACTGATTTGGAAGGTGTCCTTTATAAGATGTTTTAGATGTTCTACGTGAATACACAATAAGTATTTCCACTTGTCATCATAAAACTTTGTCTTTTTTACATACAGCTGTTTTTTAATTTACACTGCTGTCCAAAAGTTAAGCATCAAAGTGAAAAAAAAGCGGTTAAACTAATAACTGTTCATTTGAAATTAGTGACACTTTTACAGGTCATGGAGTAAAATAAAAGATACCAGTGAATTAAAAAAACCCAGGTATAAGGTTCAACATCCAGTTTGGGTATTTACCTGATGGGTATTTATTCCTTAATTAAATATAACTGTGAAGACCTTTCGTATTGCT